>CM077147.1:103446246-104151018 GCA_039583875.1 Platanthera guangdongensis | reverse complement strand
TTTACGGCTGTATACGAGGATGTCATGCCCTCGGTCACGGGCGTGACACTGGGCGTGTCGAGGAGGTCGATCTGGGCGTGGGTCGCGTCAAAACGTTGCCGACGTTGTCTTTTCGGGCCAGGTGGAGGAGTCATGCCTTATGTCACGGGCATGTCAGTGGGCATGTCGAGTTGGTCGACAATCGTCGAGCATAATATCATCAATGGCATGACAAGGGCCTTGGTCACACGGCGTGTCAAATGACACAGGCGTATCATAGGGCGTGTTCAGCAAATCATTGTATTTGGTTGGTTTCACTTGAAATTGAAGTATCACGCCCCGGTCACGGGCGTGACCCAAAGTACACGGGCGTGTACTTGCTAATTTTTACAATTTCCTGAAAATTTCAAGGAACAAAAATAATGTAGGTTAGAATAATTTTTACAAAAAAAGAAACATTTATTAAAGAAAATTAACTAAATATAACGAAAATAAATGAAAATGAATTAATTAATGTACATAAAATACGTATATTTTACAACTTATCAATACCCCATACTTAAGCTTTTGATATTCCAGAGCAACAAAAGTTGGAGATGAACTTATAATGAATTAAAGAAATCCTAATGTTAGCTACCACTTGAATTAATATAAAGAAAGATCTAAAAAATATCATGGTTATAAGAGTTAAGTCCTAAATTATGACAAAAATTTAAAAAAGGAAGAGTTTCAGCTAAAGACTTCTCGTTATAATCAAATAAATAGCAAAAAAATTATTTATTAGGTTAACAAAATCAGATTGGATTTATGAAAACTTTAGCTGTAAGATTAGAGGAAATAATATAATTTTCAAATTATGCTCTGAAAAAGATTTTAAAATTAAATATAGAATCATTTGAAATTGGCGGAGGGGGATGTCGTGGTATATGAAGAAGGCTTTGGTTTAGAGGTGAGGGTATATTTTTTTTTGCTCAATCCACTAATGAAATTTTTTATTTCGAATATGGATGTTAGGAAAATGAAATCTTATTTTCCATAATATATAATATGTTTTAAGAACTTCATAATAACCCAATGTATATGTATAGGAGTAATGAATTTTATCCTCTTACTCCGTAACATATGATCTTTTCAAATATGGATGCTATGTTTACGGAAACAAAATCTTATTCAAATTGACATAGGATCTTTAAGGATCGAAATCTTGTCAAGTAAGACATGAAAAAAAGTTGGAAAGGTTTGTTTTCTTTTTTTTTTTCAAAAATAAAAATAGGTTAATAAAACACTTTTGAGGGCAAGCTTTATAAATTAAATTGTTCCTATGTTTAAAAAACAAAGTTTGGAGAGTAAACATAATATGAAATCTAAGATTATTTTTTTCTAACAAAACAAATGTGCAACTATTTAGGAGTAGAAGTAATGCTGAAAACAGGAAACTTATCTAAATAAAAAAAATTAAAGCATGAGAAATTCTTTAAAGATTAACCCCAGATATCTAAATGTATCGATCTCCAATTAATAAACGAATAGTAAACAAATAATTAATAGAATTCGCTTATAAATTAACTCGCAACTAAATTTTTGGAGAGCGAAAAAGGGTTAAGAATGAGACATTCGATTTATTTTGTTTCATAATAAATAATTTGTTTGTGGGTTTTGGGGGTGGGGTTTTTTATTTTATTTTTGATTATTATCTTTCTTTGGGATTTTTTTAGAGTTATTCACTTTTTTTTGGATTTTTTTTATTTTTTTAAATTTTTTAATTTTTTGACCATTTTTATCAAGTTATTTACAAGAAAGGGATGAGAAAGAAGTGTTATTTGCGAAGAGAGGGGCGAAAGAGAAAGATTTTTACAAAGAAGAAGAGAGGGGGGAAAAAGAGAAAGATTTGTTTAATAAAAATATTTATAAAACAACAACTTTTTTTGTGAAATTTTGTGTTTATAAGTTTTTTTTTATGATTGTTTTTTGTGTTTTATGAATTTTTTTTAATATTTGTTTATAAAAAACCCGGAGAAATTTTTTTTGAAGGTTTAAATTTTTGAAATTTTTTTTTATTTTTTAGCACTTTTACGGAGTTATAGAAATGAATATATAGTTGTTTCAATTTTTAAGCACTTTGATTTTCATTTTAAATTTTTGCTCCGTTAATTTTTGCGTCTTCTTTTTATGAATTTCTATCGCATTCTAGCAGTAGTAGAAATGTATTTGTTTAATTTTTCGAGCACTTGCATTTTGCGTTTATTTGCAAAATGTTTTGTTCGTTTAATTTTTATTTTGTCATTTTATGCATTTCTACCGCATTCTAGCGGTAGAAATGCGGTTGTTTTAATTTTTAGACACTTTGTTTTTCTTAATTTTTTTGTTTGTGTGCGTGCGTGTATGAGTTAGTTTTTATAGCTTTCTTTCCTTTATGTAGAATGCGTGTGGGTGAGTTTTTATTTCCTGTAGAGTGTGTGTGTGTGTTTTTCAATTATGTCATGTGTGTGTGTTTTACTTTCTGTAGAGTGTGTGCATTTATTTTCCCCTACTCGTTTGAGTGTGAACAGCTTTAATTTCCGCCTACTCATTTCAGTAGGACTTATACGTGTGCGTTTTAATTTCTGTATGTGCGTGCGTTTTAATTTTTGCAGTGTGTGTGTGTATTTCATTCATGTAGAGTGTGTGCGTGAGTTTAATTTCCATAGAGTGCGTGCGTAGGTGCATTTATTTCCCCCTACTAGTTTGAGTAGGACTCGCTTTCATTTCCCGCCCACTCGTTTGAGTGGGACTTGCAATTTTCTACTTTCTTTACAGCTTTCCTTTACTGATTTCATTTTCAGCTTTCATTTTCTGCTTTATTTTATCGCTTTCTATCGCAAGCCGTTCCCATTTCGTTGAGTGGCTAATCGCTTTTAGCCCTCAGTATCGAAGAGCATTGGGATAGATAAAATAGCTTTAAATAATTAAAGGTCCTATTTTCTAATTAATTAAAATTACTTTAGGTTTTCCTCTGGTTTACGAAACGTAGAACCACATAATCGATGTGTGAGCTCTATTTCCATAGTCCATATGATAGCCAGCCGAGAGGGCGCGCATATGGACCCGATCGCCCCTTGGTAAATGGAGTTCTGCACTAACCCTCGAGAGAGGAGGCACGCAAACTCTACTAGATTGGGTTCCCCACCTAATAGCCGGGTTCTTAGCGTAATGCGGGTATTAAGAGGACTCCTTCGTCGGACGAGAGCCTGATCGAATAGTCTTAATGTTCAGGTGCATGATAGTACGTAAATAATCTTAATGTTTCAGATAAAAACTCATAAGCAATCTGGTAATGTTCCAGATATTTGATTCATGGAAGCTATGTATTTAGAAAACTTTCCTCCATCGGGGAGGGTTTTGGAAGAGGGGGAGGCAGCAGAAATCCGGGCGCAAAATAATTGGGCGGGCACTGCACAATTCTATCTGAGTGTGGTAGAGGGGCCCTGATCTCTATCGTGGTATCTGAAGGATTGACGTCTAATGCTACAAAAGCTTCATCTTAAGTAGAAGCAGCAACTAGCCCAAAGAAGGCTTCTTTTTTTTCTTCAGACTCTGAATCACTGTCAGAAAGACTGACTTCCTCTGTCCCTTCCATGTAGCCAGTGAGAGAATCGCACATCTCTTTGGCTATCTTGCAGTGGACAAGCATTTGGAAGGTGTAGTCATCTATGGCACTTACCATGATGAGTTGTTCCCTCTTGTCCATAGATGCCAAGTTAATATCATTTTCAGACATCTTTGCATAACTCTTTGGTTTTGTATGCTTGCATCTGATGTAGAGACCCTCATGGAATGAAGGGTCCTTCTTTAATGGAAGCCAAGACTCTAGGATCATGGCTTCCATAATCTACCAGATCCTTTCTTTTCATGACCCAAAGTTCTCCTTGTTGTAGACTTGAAGCTCCATTGAGCTCCACTCCTTATGGTTCTCCTTTGAACACATAAGTTTAACCTTTTACCTATCCTTGGAGGTCAACACAGACTGTTAGGCCTTTTTGAGTAACCTCCCTCCGATACCATTTGAAAGTCTTTAATTCAAGGATATCTAAATCACCTAGGGGGGAGTGGGGGGGGGGGGTTAATAGGTTATTTATCTCTTTGAGACAATCTTTTGATTTATTTAAAATTCTATGTTGTTTTCTTTTATTTTGAGCTTAGGGTCATCTAGAGCTTGTCCTTAACACCTATAAATAAGAAATAAAAACAACCACAGAAAAGCACATAGTGATTATAGTGGTTCCCCAATTGGGTACATCCACTTTCCATCCCACCTATCCAACTAACTTGTTGGACGAGGCACAAACGCCTCCAATATGCTCGTCGGAGCTTACACCTCAGGCCCTCATCCTTACACATATGTTCACTTCTGAACCCAAACTCAGAACTAAAGGTTCCTACCTCAGAGCTGTGCAGAGCTCTTACAGCTCAGTGATCCACTGATCACCAACATCAGCCTTATTTCTAAGGGCTACAACTCAGGCTCTTCAGCCCTACAGCTTCAGGCAGACAGCCCTACTCTTGGAGTGCTGCAGCACTCATACAATCAGTACCCTTCCAAGTACCTACAGCTCAACCTCATGATGAGTCCAATATTTATAGGGTTTTCGGACTCATATGGGCTTATTTTCTTGCATGTACACTACTTTTTCAATTGGAAAAGTTATATTTTTGTTTAGATCTTCACTTGACCATTTTGTGTATAGTTTTGGCCCAAGAGTGTGCATTTGCACATTCTGTTGTCGGGGGTAAGCACATGGTGCTCCCCATGGCTCTTCCTACTATTTTCTTTACTGTATTTTTATTGTTGGGAGCTTGTGCTCCAGTTTTGGTTTTCTTGTGCAGGTGGTGCATTTTCTCCAAGCAATGAATTCTGTTTTGAGGAAAACGCACGGTCATGCATTTTATTCGCGCACGGTATGTGCCCGATCGTGCATTTGTTCGGCTAGAAGAACGTCGAGCTGAGCTCGATGAATTTTGTCGAGCTGAGTTCGATGATCCTCACGCCGGTTGACTCACGGTTGAATCGTAACCGTGCGCGAAGGAAACGCACGGTTTTCCTATAGCTTTCTATAAAGTACTCGAGTAGTAATTATTCACTCGAGTATGTCCCTTCAACTTTCTGAAAATTTGTTAAGTCTAGATTGATAGATTTCTTAATGAGCTTTGATGTGATTGGTCCACGTGTACCTTATTAAGAATTAATTATGACTGTTATTGAGAATCCTATATAAGGTCTTGTTAAACTGACAAACCCTTAGAAGAAAATTAATCAGAAGTTTTTGCAGCCGATTAATTTCTAAGTTCTCTGTTCCTCTCTCTCCATCCAAGAAGCGAAAGCCGCCACTGCTGATTCTCATCCGGCGGGTTTTCGATATCAGAGGATTCATATTAAGATGGTTTTACAGATCGAGATTTTCGCACAACACTTCATCTTCTATTCGATCGTGTGAAGCCAAGAAGATCCAGATCTGATTTTGCCAAGATTTTTTTCTTCACCCTTTGATAAAGCCGAAAATTCTAGAAGAGGAAGATCCAGGCCGATAGTTTGCAGATCTGATAAAGATTCATTTTTTGTATTTCAATACACATTTTATTTCATTCTTGTAGGACAATTTTCTCTGAGTGTAGGATCATTTGACTCTGAGATTGTTGGAAGTTTTATCTTCGAGTGTCGATCCGCTTTTTGGATCGAGATTGTAGGAACATTATTCTGAGGCGTAGAATTGGTTTTTCAATCCGAGATAGTGGAGTGGCCGAGTATAGTGTATTGCTAGATCGGTGAGGGAAAGTGGATGTGCCCAAGATTGGGGAACCACTATAATCTTGCTTCGTCTGTGATTGATTGGTAGATAATTCTGTGCTTAGATCTGAAATTTTTATTCCGCAAATATAGACGCACATATCACCTATTCACCCACCTCTAGGTGATTTAGGTAGGAAACTAAACACTTTCAATTGGTATCAGAGCCAGGTTGATCATTAAAAGGTTAACACCTTGATCAGATCCTTCTATAGTTGTCTGTTGAGGTCTACCAAATATGGACAAGGCTAAAGATTTTGCCAAGCTCCTTTGTGCACCAAGAATAATTTTCCCAGTGGAAAGAGAGAATAAAATTCTTTATGGAAGCTGTGGATCCTAAGATCTTCATGATAGTTGAAGAAGGTCCTTACATTCCGATGACAATCTCCACAATAGATCCAACCAAGAAAGTTCCAAAGAAACTAATGGATCTAGATAAGGGCGAGATTGCACTTGTGTCATTAGACAAAAAGGCCCAAAAAACATTATAGCAAGTGAAGTCGATAACTCCATACTGCAAAAAACCTGATCCACTGTCAGTCTGTAAAGGAGATGTGGCAGTCCTAGTTACCTTGATGGAAGGTATAGAAGAAGTGAGGGAAGATAGAAGGTCCTGATGCTAAAGATCATGACAGTGAACGGTCGGACATGTAAATAAAATGGTGTGAGTTTCCCAAGTATTGATCTCTCAAGGAACACAGTAAGGTGGAGTTAATGTCAAGGAGGACTTGAGATTGAAGTCCTCAAGGTCAGCGGTAACGATGGGGGTTTGATTGTTGCGATAAAAAGAAAGTAAAAATCTAATAACTACTCCTATGCAACGCCGCTATGCGATGCTTTGCCAGGCGGGATGGAAGACTAGTCGGGCCGCTATGCAACTAATCGCTGAGCGGATGGATGGATATGCTTGAGAATGAGGTGGTTAGAATGATGGAATGAGGGTCGTGAGCACCTCTTCGCTACACACGCCACTTGCAATTGCTAGTGCGGCAAGGGTGGATGGTGTTGGATGGAATATGGCGCACCTTAAGCAAATATAATGAAAATAAATCACAAAGACATGATTTAATATAAGAGTTTTTACAACTAATCGCACATCATCTATAAATAAAGTTTACAACAACACATAAACAACAATAAAGGAAGAACAAGGCAAGAGATCGACGAATCCGAAGTCTTGCTAAGGATTCACGGTTGGAATCGTGGGTTGTCAATCCACGTCCAAGCTCGGTCCTCAACTGCGTCCGAGTTAGAGAATGGTTGTCGCCACCTTCCAATGGCCCATCTTCTTCGTGTCACGATAGCGGACGAAAGTTGCAAGCTTCCCTTTGCTTGATGGCTATGGAGTTGAAGCTTGAAATGAGCCAAAAGATGATGGAGGAGGCCGAGAGGAAGCTCCAGCTTGGATTGGCGGTAAAAAGCTTGCCCGGAGCGCCTTCCTAGGGTGGAGATTGAAGGAGGACGGCGAAATCCCTCCTCGGAGACGAAAATGGTGGAGGAAAAATGAGCTATATGGAATTATGGCGGCACCTGCATATTTATAGAAATCAGAATTGAACAATGCGCACGACCACGGTCACACGACCACGGTCGCAGACCACGTGTGCGCACTAGGTCCAGTGATCGTGGCTGTGCGCACTGGCATGGCAGATTAGGAAGAAGAACTGGGGTACTGCGCAAGAGCAATGGCGCACGACCGGGTGGTCGTGCGCATTATGTCCAATGGTCATGCAATTACCCCAGACAAAACTCCAGGAAAAGAGGAATTAATGCACACGATCAGTGGCGCACCACGATCGGTGGTCATGTGCATTGTGTCCAGTGGTTGTGCATATGCGCAGGCAAAAATTGGAAAAGTAAGGCAAGTGCGCACGATCATCGACGCATGACCAGTGGTCGTGCGCAGTAGATCCGATGATCGTGCGCAGTATTCTTGTTTCCAAAAACTCCATGAACACGTACACGACCTTGTACCATAGGAAAAACAAATCACTGATATGTGCAGACATTCTAGGCAATCACAATAAGGAGTACAAACAATAAAAGTATAAAAATACACACACACGGCCAAAGTGTTGCACTTCCTATGGAAATATAGATAAGAAGAAATATGAACGATATAAAACTAAAAGTGAAGTGCAAGCGCGTGAAAAGTAGCCCAGATGAGTCCAAAAAATCCTATATAAATCTGACTCATCACACTCCCAGACTTAACTGTTTGCGCGTCCCGAGCAAACAAAATCTAAGCAGATAGGGAAAAATTACTAGCTAACAAAGAAATTGCGATATGGAGTACCATGCGAAGTTGCATGCTCGCAAGCGTAAAAATATAATAGAAGAAATTTCTAAGTATACAAAATAGTTTAAACTTTTCACAATGCATATCAACATTTTATTATTACTCAAAAATAGAATCACGGTGAATCAGCCAGTCATGCGGAGGGAGAAAATAGACTAATCGCTAGGCGAGCATTGCCAAAGATCGGGGCTCGGGATAACCTCCAAAGGAATCCACCAATGTCGGTGACCATATGCTTGCCCTTTCGCATTCTCTCCACGGCACTTGTTTGGTTCACACACGAATAAGTAGGACTTTAGCTGAAGAGATGAGGCTTGCGTTTCGGTGAGGTAAACAAAGATAAACAGTAAGGCTAAACACCTAACCCAAATGAGCTATCATAAAAAGAATCCCTCTGCTAAGAAAAATACACGTGGGTACACCACACCCCCAGACTTAATTTTTCAAAAATGGGTGTGTGTACCGCCTACTCCAAATACAATCTAATCTCAAAAAGAATTTTCAATCAAACTTTTTCTTCTTTTCAATTTTCTTTTTCACAATTAATTTTTTTGTATAAATTTTTTCGAATCCTATTTTATTTTAACAATTTCAGCAAATAAAACTTTGGAGCATGAAAGTGCATCTAGATCTGATATACTCTAGAGGGGGGTGAATGGAGTATATGGTGCTTGAAAACTTTTTACAACAATTGTTGTAATGTGAGTGAGCAGGGAAGCAATGAATAAATCTAATCACAGAATTAAACTAATTACAAACTGAACACAGAATAATCACAGCCAGAAACAAAAATAAAGACAAGCAAAACCAGATGACACAAGGAAATATAGTGGTTCCTAAATTGGGTACATCCACTCTTCTACACCCTAGGTAGGGAATCCACTGCAGGATGAGTTGATCAGGTGTCCTGGGCACCAATGAGCTTTTGATAAGGTGCTCAAAAACCAAACCAGATTTTTTGATCAGGTGTCTTGCCACCAATGAGCTTTTGACATGGTGCTCAAAAACCAAACTCAAACTTTTGAAGGAGTTTGAGAAACCCTTTACAGAGATGGGGGTGAGAGAGTGATGGAAGTCTTCTCTTTCTCAAACAGCTGAGAAGACTATGTGGATTGATGGTGTCAAAGCTCCCCCTGAGTCCTTGAGATCTTCAGGAAAAGAAGCTTTGCTGTAGGGTGATAGGCTTCAAAAGTTGAACTCCAGCAATAGATGATTTCAGCAACAACTGAAATGTGGATGTCTAGAGTCTTGAAATATGTTGGCCTGGAACACTTGAGACAAGAGAGATCTGAAGATTTCAGAAAATTTGATCTCCTTGGATGTGTGTTCTGAGGAATTCTTTGAGACAGAGAGTATTTTGTTCTTGTTCTGAAGATTACTGATGTTTGTGTTTTCTATTTGTATAGCTGTGTGTCTGTATGTGTGTGTATCTCTATTTTTGAGATTCAAAAATTCTTCTTTTATTCTCTGATACTGAATGGAAAAACATCCTCTATCAAGAATAGCCGTTGGCTGCATTAATTGCATCCTAATTACAAAATATCTTCTAGAGGAAACTCCATAGAAATATTCCTTGAAAATCCCTTGAAACTTGGTCCAGAAATAAATGAAAACGGCTAGGAAAATCTTCTGAATTAATTGCAGAATAACTCCTTAACTGATTTGAATTTGAATCTAGAAACATCCTTGAAGTTATCTGCAAACGCGAACTGAGCTCTGCTATCGTCAAACTGAGCTCAGCGATATGGATTTATACTGCAGCAAAATATCGTTGATCTGAGCTCAAAGATCATCGAACTGAGCTCAGAGATAGAAATCCAATACTGAGTCAAGATCGTCGAACTGAGATCACCGATCGTCGAATGGAGTTTGACGATTTATTGAAGTTGAGCTCAGCGATCGTCGAATAGAGTTCGACGATCTGTCGAAGTTGAGCTAGAAGATCGTCGATCGGAGTTCGACGAATCGTCGTGCTGAGCTCGACGATATGACTTAGTCTTAAACTGAAAAAATCTTGGTCTTGAGGGCAGCTTCCAAACTTAGACTTCTAACCCTTAGACTCAATTCTAATTGACCATTAGAGCTATATAAGAGGTCAAACATTGGTTTAATAGAGACATAGTGATCCTGACCCAAATTAGTAATAGGTGTTCCAACAATCTCCCCCTATTGGGTTAGGATTACTATTTACAGAGTTTGGAAAAAAAATTTAAATAACAACATTCAAGTAACAATACAGAAAAACAAAAAGAAAAGCTGGACATGAAGAACCACAGAGATATATATATATATATCATCCCAGATAATAACCAGAAGTTAAGATGATTGTCACCTTACATAATCATTCCTTTTCCTTGCCCTTAACAAGTTTGATTTCTCTGTGGGGATGAGGGCTTCCTTCTTTGATCTAGTATCATCTGCTGCACCTAAAGTGGTTTGCTGTTTGGGCCTGGGAACTACAGCTTCAGGATGCAGTTCCATGTACCTGTCAGAATTAAAAAATTTGCTTGATGCATATCTTTCCAACTCTTTCTTTCTTTGTTCAGACATTGTAGAGATGTTGGAGGAATCCTTTCCTTGCTCTTTAGCTTTCTTGATCTGATCCAGTGCAGCAAGTTCTTTCATCCTTGCAGTCCAAGCAGCTGGATTGTTCTCAGGGTCTTCAAAAGGTACTGGTGGCTCATATCTGTTAGAAGGATTGTCCTGAGGAGGGCTGGATGAAACAGTTTCCTTCAATTTATAGGGAAAAGGACCAGATGTGGTGTGTCAGATGAATTTGTCCTTCCCTGGAGTATGGATGTTGCCTTGAGTATCCTTTGGAGTAGACCTGGACTTCTCTTTGATTGCCTCTGTATCCTCCTCTCCTGGATTGAGAACCCCTAGATTGGCTTCCCCTATGGTAGGATCTAGCATGTGGCTGATAGGGAGTTTGACTTCTAGCAGGGTGTTGAGCAGCTGAACTTCCACCTGCACCTGCATCAGTAGGAGGTGGTGGAGGAGGAGGATGAGAATGTTGGAATTGAGAAGAGCCCTTTTCATATTTCCTTTTCTTTTTCATAGCTTTGAGTTGATTCTTAGAGTACTGCATCCAGTGCTCAGTGATGTGGCAATCATGAAGAATATAGTATGGTATATCATTTATCTTTGACCTTGGCAGGAGGTACTCTCTTCATGGCTTTACTCCTTGCCTTTCTTTTCCTCGCAATGGTAGCAGAAGAATCATCAGAGTCTGTTCTGAACTCATCACTTTCAGAACTCTGATCATCATACAGGGCATCAATCTTCTTCATCAGATCTTTCTTGAGCTGTATAGAAGCAGATGAGGCAGCAGAGGGGTGTAGCAACAGAGGTTGAAGCAGAAACAGTAGTGACAACAGCAGATACAGAAGTTGTTGCAGCATATAGTGAAGGTGTGGCAGTTGAAATAGAAACAGTAACAACAGCAGCAGATACTACAGGTTCTGGAGAAGGTAACAATAGCAGTAGCAATAGTTTCACTAACAGCAATATCAGTAGCAGAAATATCAGCAGAAACATCATATGCCTCTAAACTCATGTGGATCTCTTTAGAAATTGGGCTCATCAGCAGTAACAAAAGTATCAGCAACAGTATCAAAACTTTCAGCAGCAGGAGGGGCAGCAACATCAGAGACAACAACAATACTTTCATCAGAAGTAGCAGCAGCATATACTGAGTGGACAAATGAGGTGATGATGTTGGGGTCACAGCAAGAGAATGTCACAAGGGCCTTGGACAGATCTCTGGGGGCTGGATAGCAAGAACAGCAGCAGGCAGGCTCACTGAATCAGCAAGAACAGCAGCAGGCAGACTCACTTCATAGGGCATCTCCCCTGCCTAGATTCAGACATGGCTGGATCAAGGCATACTCTGAAGGGGGCCTGAGGGAAAGAGAGAGGAGAGCCTGCAGCAGAGAGGGCTGTCACTAACAGGAGTAATGGAGCCAAGGAGGTCTCCAAGAGAAGAGATAGCCTGGGGGCTAGCAATTCATACATCTGTCATCAAGGGCCGGAATGTCTACTTGATCAGTAGGGACTGGAGCAGAGGGAGAGGATGGAGGTGTAGCTATGGAGGATGGTAGTGGAGAGCTAGTGAATGGGGGAAGAGTGATGGCTGAGGTGTGTGTAAGGTGGATATGGAGGATAGGGGGTGGAGATAGATGGGGTGAAGGTGGGTTGGTCAATGATGTCTTGCAGAAGAGCTTGATAGATGTTGAGGATGAGGGTAGCTCAGGAGGAGAGGATCGTGAATCATCCATAAAGGAATCATCAATGAGGGTGAAGGAGGGAATGGAGGGTGATGAAGTGATATCTGGTTGAGGGTAGGAGATAAGGGATGGAATTGTTCTTCTGTGGTTGGAAGAGTAGGGACTGGAGATGGTGTAGATGTTGGAGAGGGGCTGGAGATGATGATGGTGGATGGAGTTGGAATGGTAGATGGAATGGGAAGAGATGGAATTGGAGGAGGAGGAGGAGGAGAGGACATCAGCAGGCGGTCATCTACAGGGGCAGAGACCTGTGGGGAAGTGACTCTGAGAGTCCTGGTGTCTGAAGGAGTGCTGGAGGAGGGCCTGCTGGGCTTGATGATTTGTCTGTACCATTTACCAAAAAGGGCACAGGATAGTCTCTTGGATGCATTAATGTGGATTCCAGACGAGACCAGCAATGCAGGGCACCTATTCTGCCAGAAAAACCCCTAGAATTCTTCCAAAGTTTACAAAACTTTTGTTGATCTTCTTCTTAATGAGGTCAAAGAATACCTCTCCCCAATTCAGATTCTTCCTGTCTACTAGGGCTCCCATTAGGCAGAAGCTGATACCTGGAGATTGTATCTTTTATGAGTTGGTTCTGGATTTGATTTGAATTTTGGATTGTTCTGCACGGGCGGATGGTGAGTTCAGGGTTATTACCCTCCTTTCAAGTAAGGGTTCCATTGTTGAGTTGCTTTCTTTTTGGTTGTTGTCTTTTGACCCAACCAACTTCTTTTACACACGGAGCGGGAGAGAACAAGGCACAAGATGATTAAAATCAGAAGGCAATCTGCCCGAATAGCCAAAGTTGTCGTCTTGAAGAATCTTATATAAATCATTCAGTAAGTGGCCTTAGCTGTAAGATCTGTGTGTAGACCACATAAACTCCAGAAGGAAAATCGATTCAACCAACAAACAGATGCTTTTCCAATAGCTTGCTAGGGTTAGCCTCAGAGTGACCCATTCTGGCAAGCAAGTCAGCATAAGTTCTTCTCCAGGCACAGTCAAAATCCGCAGCAGTATCTCCACCAGTTCTTAACTCAAACACCTCTGTTGAGAAATTGCTGGGGTCAAGGGTACCTGAGTTTAGAAATTGATCCAACAATGGTGTTGTTGTCCTGATTGTGTGAGTGTAGACCATTCCTAATCTTATGAGAAGCAAGCTTGATCCTTGTAGTCTTGATTGCAGTAAGTTTTTGCTCTTTGAATAACCTCTGTATGATGTCCTGAAAAACTGGTCTGTTGTGCTGAAGGATTAGCCATGTCGATGTCGAAGCCAGCATCAAACTTCATGGTGGCGAGAACAGCAACAGACACAGCCATAGTTACCTGCAAAGATTCAACAAACAAAACGACCAAGTGCAGAAGTGTTTGGAGGGAAAGAAAAGTTCTTGTAGAGAAATCGAAAGCGCAAGAAGGAGAACGACGGCGAAAAATGAATTTTATATTAGGGTTCGACGCAGAGAAAAGGAAAGATCGTTGAACTCAGTTAGACGATCGAGGCTTCTAAAGGAATCTGAAGAGTCTTCAACATCGTCGATCTCAGTTCGATGATATTGGAGAGTGGAGAGCGTCGAGCTCTATTCGACGATCACGTTCAGAGAACAAAATCACGCGCTCGAGCACCGTTCGACGATCCATTGACCGGAAGAGAGATAGTTCATACTATCTGAGAAACGCTGAACTCAGGTCGACGATTTCAGAAATCGTCGATCAACCGTTCGACGATTGGGGGGAAAAATCGTCGAGCGCAGTTCAGAGATCAGAAAAACTCTAGACACTAAGAAAAATCAAGATGTTTGCCTAGTCTTGGTCAATTTTTAAGCTCTTAAGATCTTGGATATTATTTTAGACTTACTCCATCTAACATTCCTAACTGAGGAGTTAGGAAAAAGGTGTGTTTCTTTTCATCCAAGGGCTTGGTGAAAATATCTCCCCTTTGTAAATCACCCCATTGGGATATATTATAGTTCAATTTTATTCTTTTCAACATTATCCTTTAAGAAATGATATCTAATCTCTATGTGTTTTGTCCTACTATATGGAGGACTGGATTTTGAGCTATAGAAAATAGCACTGGTGTTATCACAAAAGATTTTAGACTTCTCTAAGTTGTATCCATAGTCTAGGAGTTGGTTTTGAATCCACAAGATTTGTGAACAACAACTGCTGCAGCCATATATTCAGCTTCAGCAGTGAAGTTGACACAGAAGTTTGTCTTTCAAAACCAGGAGACAAGTCTGTCACCAAGGAACTGACAAGTTCCACTGGTGCTTTTCCTGTCAATTCTGCATCCAGCATAATCAGCATCAGAAAATCCAGTTAAATCAAATGCTGAGTCTTTTGGATACCAGATACCTAGATTTGGACAACTTTTAACATACCTGAGAATCCTCTTTACTAATGTTAGGTGTGACTCTTTAGGGCTTACTTGGAACCTAGCACATATACATGTAGCAAACATTATATCTGGTCTACTAGCTGTAAGGTACAGTAAAGAGCCAATCATTGCTATATATGTTGTCTGATCAACAGGTTTCCCATGTTCATCAGCATCCAATACAGCATTAGTAGGCATAGGTGTTTTCATACAAGATGCTTCAGACATGCCAAATTTCTTATCAATTCATTTGCATACTTGGTTTGAGAAATGAAGATGCCTTCAGCATGCTGTTTGACTTGCAATCCTAGGAAGAAGGATAGCTCACCCATGCTACTCATTTCAAATTTAGAATGCATTAGGTTGGAAAACCTTCTGCACAGTTTGAGTCAGTAGAACCAAAAATAATATCATCTACATAAATCTGCACTAGTAGGGTATGGGACTTATGAGTTCTAATGAAAAGAGTTTGGTCTACTCTACCCCTTATAAATCCATTTTCCAAAAGAAAACATGCTAGTGTCTCATGCCATGCTCTAGGAGCTTTCTTGAGACCATATAATGCTTTGTTCAATCTAAAAACATAATCAGGATAAGTTGGAGAGATAAAACCTGGAGGTTGTCTGACATATATTTCCTCTTTGATGTCTCCATTTAGAAATGCACTTTTGACATCCATCTGATATACCTTGAAGCCTTTATGTGCTTCATAAGCTAAAAAGATTCTGATGGCTTCCAATCTTGCAACTGGTGCAAAAGTCTGGTCGTAGTCAATTTCTTCTTCTTGAGAATATCCCAGAGCAACTGGCCTTGCCTTGTTCCTTACAATTACTCCTTGATCATCCAGTTTGTTTCTGAACACCCACTTTGTTCTAACAATGGAGTGATCCTTAGGCTTTGGCACTAGTTCCCATACTTTGTTCCTTTCAAATTGATGCAACTTCTCTTGCATTGCAATGATCCAGTGTGGATCTTGCTCTGCATCTTGAATGGACTGAGATTCAATTTGAGATAGGAAGCAGGTGTGCAACAGGTTTTGGTTGACCTGATTTCTGGTTTGCACACCAGCTGAGATGTCTCCAATTATTTGGGAAATTGGATGGTCTCTTGATGTTACTAAATCAACAGGGGGTGTTGATTGTTCACCAACCTGTGTTGTTGTTTCCTCTTGTGGTACAACAACTGGCTCTTCAAGTTATTCTTCAATATGTTGAGCACTGTCTTCATCTTCACTGCTTTCATCCCTTTGAGTAACTTGTAACTTGTTCAAGTCTTCAACTAGAGAATGTTCCTGCAAAGGTTCTATGGTAGAAGGGATCTTCTCCTTAAAAGACATGTTAGATTCATCAAATGATATATGAACAGATTCCTCAATTTTTAGAGATGATTTATTATAAACCATATAAGCCTTGCTGATCATGGAGTATCCCAAAAACACTCCTTCATCAGCTTTAGCTTGAAATTTTGCTAAGTATTTCTTATCATTATTATGTATATAGCAGATACAACCAAAAACTCTAAAATAATAAACTTTAGGTTTCTTCCCTTTGAGTAATTCATAGGGAGTCTTTCCCTTTAGTTTATGTATCAAACTTTTATTCAGCACATAGTTGGAGGTGTTCACTATCTCTGCCCAAAAAGATAGAGGAAGGTGAGCATCTGACAATAATGTAGTGGCAGATTCAATAAGGGTTCTATTTTTCCTTTCAGCTACCCCATTTTGTTGAGGAGTTCTAGGAGCTGAGAAAGTATGCGTGATCCCTTCACTCTGACAGAACTCTTGCATAAGAAGAGAATCAAACTCTGTCACATGATCACTTCTGATCAGGACAATGTGAGTATTGAACTCAATCTGTATACATTTGAGAAACTCTGTCAGACACTTAAAGTTATCAGACTTCTTCCTTAGAAAGAACACCCAAATGAATCTAGAGAAGTCATCTACAACTACTAAAGTGTAAGATTTCCCTCCTAGGCTTTGTACTGTGATGGGTCCAAAAAGATCCATGTGTAACAGATACAATATCCTAGGTGAATCACTCTTATTAAGTGACTTAAAGCTGTTTTTAGTTTGCTTGCCTAATTGACAAGCCCTGCAGAGTCCTTCATTCTTGTAGGGGCCAGAAGGTAGTCCACTAACAAGGTTGTCCTTGGATAGCCTAGCAATAGTTCTAAGGTTTATGTGTCCTAGTCTCTTATGCCATAAAATATTTGGTCTACAAACAGAATTAAACAGGCAAATATCTACATCAGTTGAAAGAAAATCTACTAGATAGATGTTACCTTTCCTTTTACCTGTCAACACAGTTGTGTTGTTCTCTGACTTGATTTTGCATCATGCTTTGCTGAAGGTCACCTGGTAGCCTTCATCACACAGCTGACTGATGCTTATTAAGTTGTGCTTCAGTCCTTCCACATAAGCTACCTTCTTGAATGTTACTGATCCAATCTGGACTGCACCATATCCTTTAGTCTGTCCAAAGTTTTAATCACCAAAGATAACTTTGGGTCCAAGCTTGGCTCTAAAGGAGGTGAGGTTGTCCTTGTTCCCTGTCATGTGCTTAGAGCACCCACTATCCAAGTACCATTGCTGGTTAGATGTTGGATAGGTCTTCACCTGCACATAAGATAATTTATTTGTTTTTGACCCAGTTTACCTTGGGCATAGGTTGATAACCTTTAAATTCTGAAATAAAATACATCCCAGGTTGACTCTTATATCCTTCAGGATGATATCTCCTTGGAGGTATAATCCATTCAGTATAAGGGCTAAAGATTTGGGATGAAGGACCCTTAGGATTGAATTTTGATTTTCCCTTGAAAACATTTCCAGAGCTCTAACCTCTGTTCGACGATCTTGGAGCTGCGTTCGACGATCTTGGGTCAGATCGTCGAGCTCCATTCGACGGTCGACTATAGGAGAGTTCGGGAACTTGAGATCGTCGACCTGAGTTCGACGATTTTGCCTGAGATCGTCGATCTCCGTTCGACGATTTCTGTTGGGACTTGGTTTTCTTGGGTAGATCAGAATTTTTCCTAGCTACCTCTATAACTCCCTTTCCTTTATCAGAAATGAATTTGATTGGAGTTGTTAGAACTATGGGTTGGCTGGATGAAGCACCCAAGCGCAGTGTACTATTAAATCTGGAGTTCACTGTGCTTGTGATGTCCATCAGCTTGATGCTTCTCCCATTAAGGTATTCTTCAAGCTTCTTGGCCTCAGATATCTCACTTTTCAGTGAAGCTATCTGCTCCCTACAGCACTCCAACTCCTGAGAGAGTTTGAGGTTTTCTGACTTTAAAGTATTATGTTCAGATAAATGATTTCTGAGAGAGATAATTTCTTTCTCAGATTTTAGCAGATCTAAACACAATGCTATAAATTCAGATTTAAAGTCCTCTGAATTAAAATCAAAAGAACCAATTACCTGATCTTCTTCAGGTTGAGTCTCTGAGTCTGACTTTGACTCCTCTTCTTCTGAATTATGTTGTGAGGCATTGATTGCCATCATGCATAACTCTTTTTCTTCTGCATCATCCTCATCATCACTGGAGCTGGATGAGGCTTCTGACTCCTCTTCAGTCTCACTCCAGGATTCAGCAACAAACCCCTTTCTTGTATATTTGTTTTTGCTTGATGAGGATTTGCCATTGCCATTCCTCTTGGAGTCTTTCTCCTTTCTTTTTCTTTCTTGTCCCTTCTGTCCTTGTTTTTGTTTTCTGGACAGTCAGGAACTATGTGCCCTGGTTTCCTGCAACCAAAGCAAACAATCTCTTTATTATTAATTTACTTATCATACCTTGGCTTATCATGCTCCTTGTATGATCTCCTTCTGAAGTCCTTTCTGGCCATCTTGTAAAATCTTTTGGCCAACAGACTGAGCAGCTCATCATTTCCTGTGACTTTGTCTTCAGGCTGATCTTCAGTTGCCTTGAAGGCTATGGTCTTCTCTTTTCTTGTGGCTGGTGAGGCAGCCTTCTGTTCTTCTTCTCTATTCTTAATGAGTAGCTCATAAGATTTGAGCTTACCCAATAGAGCTTCAGTGGTGATCTCATTCAAACTTCTGGCATCCTTGATTGGCCAGATTCTTGAATCCCAAGTGCTAGGGAAGCACATTAGAATTTTGTCATTTAGTTCAGTTAGTGAGATCTCTTTATCCAATGTCCTGAGTTCACTGACTATTAGACTGAGCCTGTTGTACATATCTCCCACTGACTCAGTTTCTCCCTTCTTGAAATTCTCATATTGAGATATGAGGTGGGATCTCCTGTCTTTTCTCTCATCAGCTGAGCCTGAGACTATTTCAGAGAGTTTGTCCCAAATTTCCTTTGCTGAATTGAATTCATCCACCTTTTGAAATATGTCATTAGACATTGTCTGGTCTAAGATGTTCATAGCCTTGACATCAGCTACCTTCCATTTCTTGATGTCAGCATCTGTTCCTGATGGAGGTGGAACAGCATTTGTACATGAGTTCTCTGGAGGTCTTGGACATACTGTCAAAACAGAGTTAAAAATGTCCTCGTCAATAGAATTCATGTATAGTCTGATCCTTGCTTTCCAAAGTGCAAACTTGGATAGATTGCACACTGGAGGTCTGGTGATAGCATAATCTTTGTTTTGGGCCATGATTTGTGAAAACAAAATCTAATACTAAATTACAAAAGAAAACAGATCTAACTAGGGATCTTTGGGTTCAGGTGTTAGCCTGTGCAACCACCAAGGTGTGGTATGTTTAACCAACCTCCCTCTGATACCAATTGAAAGTGCAGCTATATCTGATATACTCTAGAGGGGGGTGAATAAAGTATATGGTGCTTGAAAACTTTTTACAACAATTGTTGTAATGTGAGTGAGCAGGGAAGCAATGAATAAATCTAATCATAGAATTAAACTAATTACAAACTGAACACAGAACAATCACAGCCAAAACAAAAATAAAGACAAGCAAAACCAGATGACACAAGGAAATATAGTGGTTCCCCTAAACTTGGGTACATATACTCTTCTACCACCCTAGGTAGGAATCCACTGCAGGATGAGTTGATCAGGTGTCTTGGGCACCAATGAACTTTTGATAAGGTGCTAAAAAACCAAACCAGATTTTTTGATCAGGTGTCTTGCCACCAATGAGCTTTTGACAAGGTGCTCAAAAACCAAACTCAAACTTTTGAAGGGAGTTTGAGAAACCCTTTATAGAGATGGGGGTGAGAGAGTGATGGAAGTCTTCTCTTTCTCAAATAGCTGAGAAGACTATGTGGATTGATGGTGTCAAAGCTCCCCCTGAGTCCTTGAGATCTTCAGGAAAAGAAGCTTTGCTGTAGGGTGATAGGCCTTCAAAAGTTGAACTCCATCAATAGATGATTTCAGCAACAACTGAAATGTTGGATGTCTGGAGTCTTGAAATATGTTGGCCTGGAACACTTGAGACAAGAGAGATCTGAAGATTTCAGAAAATTTGATCTCCTTGGATGTGTGTTCTTAAGAATTCTTTGAGACAGAGAGTATTTTTGTTCTTGTTCTGAAGATTACTGATGTCTGTGTTTTCTTCTATCTGTATAGCTGTGTGTCTGTATGTGTGTGTATCTCTGTTTTTGAGATTCAAAAATTCTTCTCTTTTATTCTCTGATACTGAATGGAAAAACATCCTCTGTCAAGAAGGGTCGTTGGCCTACATTAATTGCATCCTTAATTGCAAAATATTTTCTGGAGGAAAGTCCATATAAATATTCCTTGAAAATCCCTTGAAACTTGGTCCAGAAATAAATGAAAACGGCTAGAAAATCTTCTGAATTAATTGCAGAATAACTCCTTAACTGATTTGAATTTGAATCTAGAAACATCCTTGAAGTTATTTGAAAACGTCGAGCTGAGCTCTGCTATCGTCGAACTGAGATCAGCGATATGGATTTATACTGCAGCAAAATATCGTCGATCTGAGCTCAAAGATCGTCGAAATGAGCTCAGAGATAGAAATCCAATACTGAGTCAAGATCGTCGAACTGAGCTCACCGATCGTCGAATGGAGTTCAACGATTTATTGAAGTTGAGCTCAGCGATCGTCGAATGGAGTTCGACTATCTGTCGAAGTTGAGCTAGACGATCGTCGATCGGAGTTCGACGAATCGTCGTGCTGAGCTCGACGATATGACTTAGTCTCAAACTGAAAAAGTCTTGGTCTTGAGGGCAGCTTCCAAACTTAGACTTCTAACCCTTAGACTCAATTCTAATTGACCTTTAGAGCTATACAGGAGGTCAAACATTGGTTTCCTAGACATATAGTGATCCTGACCCAAATTAGTAATAGGGTGTTCCAACATAGCACATCCACATATTCACATGTAATATCACCAAATCACATCCCAGAATGAAAATGTAAAACTCTAAAGCTCAACTTGGGTGTGCTACTAGGATTGGCTATGAGGCTTTGGTGAAATAATGGTGGAGCTAAATCAAAACGAGGGGTAGGCACAACGGGGCTAGCGAGGATAAGACGTTAGGAATGGTACAAATCTCAACTGGGCCAAAATGATGGCCTACATCATGCTCATGCGAGTGAACTAACCTATACCCATGCTTCAAGAATAGCTTGGGGCAAGTTCATAGCCAACGAGAAAGACTATCCATACTCCCGACTCAAGCAATACGAACCTAACAGCCGTCTATACACATCCCTAAGCTACCGTAGGATTCACACCGGATTCACCAATTTTTGAGTAGAATAAAAAGTATTTACGCAATTAGAAAAATATAAAACTAAAGGCATACAGAAAAATTAAATCTACTCTAATTTCTATACGAGACGAGAGCAGTCGACTAGGAGCACAGTAGGGTCAACATTTTACTCCGTCTCACAATCCTATGTCAGCACCATATTTTCCCAAATCAAACAAAAGAAACGAGTTTAACTCGCAGCACGAAAAAAGCTAAGCACACGCTAATGTGGGTGCAGTGGTGTGTGATGCAATGAACTAATCATAAGAAATCTATAAAAGCTTCTAGTATGCACAAGAAATGTGCGCGTGCAATATGTAACAAATAATGGCTCTCCCCCAGACTTAAACTAAGCAACACAGTATACGATATAGAAATTAAAATCATATAGAAACAAGGGGAGAGGTTACCCAATGATCAGCTAGTGATCATAACAGAAGAAGCATGAAAATCGAAGCAGGCCCGCCATACGAAGAATCACAACCCCTCCAATGTGATTTGCGATGAATACCTACAGGGGTGAGCTCCGCAAAAACAAAAGAAAAATATACAAAAATAAATGCTAAAACTAAATTAGACAAGAAAATAAAAGCACAGAAAATGAAAGATAAGTACTCAGGTAATTGTCATCACAGCACGACTTATTAAATTCTATATAGTTCTAGCTAATGGGTGTATGAAAAGAAAAATGCACAGGCAACTGTTCCATTATCCATTGCGGTAACGGGTATCGATACGGTGATAAAACAGTTACCCCACTACCTAAATAATCATACCTGCTCCTCGCAGGCAGAGGAAATAGGAAGTAGGATGAGGAGGAGGCATGGTCCTCACTCATCTCACCACAAAACAAATCCTTGCCTAGCAAGGTTTCATCCACCACATGTTCACTGGGGGCGAAGGTGACAGCAGGGTCTTCCACTGTGAAGGAGGTAGGAACCTCCTCACACAGGAGGATGCACTCGTCGACAGCCTGAGCGCAAGGCTCAACGTCAACCCAACTTACCCGTAGAGATTCAACCTGCACAGGCTCAGATAAGGAAGGGGGGTCAAGAAATAAAAGAGACGAAGAACATAAAGAAATAATCGGGGGAGTGATCCCGATTTGACTCCCCAAAGGCTGAGGTAGAAAAATATCGTCAGCAATGTCGACAATGCTACAAGGCTTGGCCGGATCCATAGAGGCCTCCACCAAGACTTGGACTTCCTCCTTTGGTATCGAGGGAGAATCCTCGACACCAGGAAGGTTGTCCTCCTCCATGGGAGTGTAAACAATCCATGTATCACAAGCCTCATCTTATGTTGCATCATCGAAAATGTCGTCAGAGACGACTCAAGTAGAATGCACAAAAGGCGGAAGAACTTTGCTTGGATAAAAGTCAAGCGTAGGTTCTTCACAAAGAATCGGCTCGATGCTTGGAGATGTATGCACAGGAGAGATGGGCTTAGCCACGTCGAAGCCTAGATCAGCCACACATCTGGTGGTTGTGTACAGATCATTCCCTTCATCAAATGAAGATGACTGGGACACATAACCAGATGATGAAGGTGTGCCACCGAGTGTAGTAGTCAGGATAATCTGTATGTCGGGCTTATCATCCTCTTCCATAACACGGAGGTACTCGGAACAATCCTTCAAGACATGTTCTGTAACGCCCCGAAACTCCAAAGAGCAACGGGTGACGAATCTGTACTAAATTTGGAATTTGGAAGGGGTACATGGCCTGGGACACGGACATGTCACAGGGCATGTCGGGGTAGTTCAAAGATCTGGAAAAATCGATCAGGCAGAAATCTAGGTTCGACGATCATCGAGCAGCGGTCGACGATCTGGTCACAATGCTGCAGTCGACGATCGGGCCAGCTTTTCTGTGTTCGACGATCGGGATAGCTATCTGCGGTCGACGATCGTTCTAGCTATTTGAGTTCGACTATCGGGCCGTGGGTTCGACGATCGGGCCGTGGGTTTGACGATCGGGCCACGTGTTCGTTGATCAGGCAGTTTTTTGGGTTCGACGATCGGGCCGTGGGATCGACGATCGGGCCGTGCGTTCGATGCTTTGGCCAAAGTTTTGCGTTCGACGATCGGGCTATAGATCTCTGTTCGACGATTTGGCAGTGGTCGATGATCTTCATTCGACGATCGTCGAGCGTGGGGCTGATTTTGGCATGTTTGATTCTGTCGACGCGGAGTGTTGACGCTGGGGTTTTGGCAGGAGTTGACTAAATGTCCTGACACAATTTAATTGGTCGTGGACGTATCTTGCTCCAGATTGGTGAACCATGCGGTCTTTAAACCCATTTGTCCAGGTCAGACCTGGATCGTGTCCGTGCATCCCTTTTAGTGGGATCCGACGGCTGTGGTTATTCCCAAAAGGGTTATACCCGAGAGAAGTGTTTCAGAACCCTTATTTTTCCTGCCATATTCTCTGTCTATATCTTAGAGAGAGGGGAGAGCAAAGGAGGAAGAAGAAGTCTAGATCCAGTCTTTGGAGGAGTTTTAGAGCTCCAAATCGTGAGCCGACTTTGGATCTACGAAGGCAAGGAGATTGCAGTACTTTTCATCCGCTTACATTTTTATGGCGCCAAGGAAGAATGCTAGGGTAACGATTCTCTACTTGAGTATGTGAAGCTCTACTTCTTTTGCATAGGAAGCCCGCTCTCGCGAGTTTTCGGTGAGTTGGAGGCATTCCTTCGGGTAGATATGTGAAGTCCCCGTTATGTAGAGTCCGTAATCGAGAACAGATATAGGCATGATGTGTGAAGCCTATCTGTACATGTTGGTCTGGATCGGTGATGTTGCATTGCATAAATGCCGGTGAAGACTCCATGCGAATGTTTATTTTTCGGGTTTTCTATGTGGTATATTGCAACAGGGAGCCTTGGGGATTAACCCTAAGGTGCACCCGAAAAATTGGGTGGATGCATGATCTTGCCAAGTTGATGTCCTGGGAGCCAACTTGAACATAACCGGGTTATGTGAAGTGTGTGATGGAAACGGGACTCGGAGAAGTTTGACCTGCGCATATGGCTTAAATTGTCGTTGCGATGTGAGCACAGGTTAGATGGAAGCGTACTCGTTCTATGTCGTTCGGTTAGAGTCGTTGGCATAGATGAGGGTCTTCGGCGGTCTATGGCTTAAATTGACGTGACCCATGCCGGGAAGACAAAATGCTCATATGTTTGGCCATCAAAGTGGCGGCGGTGAGTCCGGAATGTTTATGGCTTAAATTGACGTGACATTGGCCGGTTCACCGAGAATGTGCCATGAGTTCACGCGGCGTGTGGTCGTGTGTGCCAACGCCAGTGATGCAATGTATATTTATATACTGCTTGGTTGTGCTAATAAAATGCAGGGAAGGAGCATCGCTGCCCCGAGTTGGTGGCGGGATCATTATAATTTGGTAAGCATTGCTGACCGTTGCTTTTGTTTGCCACCGTGCGGTGGTTTGTTGCTTGCAGGTGCTGCTGAACCAAGCGGTCAATAGAGGGCTAAAGCCCAAATTGCGAAGCCGACCCTCAAAGGCCTAATTGGAGTGTTTACTTGCTTTTGTTCATGTATGACCGGCATGCGTGCCGTGGTATGGAAAACATGTAATATGAGTAAACCATTTGTAAGGCCCTAAGGCCAGTACTTGTGTATGTACTTCATTCCTATTTGGCTTGTTAGTGGACATTCATGCTTGTTGCTGGGTTCTTTTAATTGCAACTATTTAAACTGCTTCCGCTAGAATGCTCTGTGTAGGACATTGTGATTGGTTGGATGATTTCTATTGAATAACCACCCGGGCTATATGTGGTATATGGTGTCGGGCCCCGGCCGGACCTACTATTATATGCTATGCGATCGTGGCGCGCCCCCTCCTCCACCATTTGAAGACGATGCTGACGATGCTGATCATGACCCGGTTGATAAGGAAATACAACTCAAGGACGTGAGGCGGCACGATGACGCTAACGGAAGGCTACGCTACAACCTCCGCCCGCGGCGTGCTGCAGCCACTACAAAGAATTAGCCTTATTTATTTCCTTTTCATGCACTCTATTTTATATTGAGAATATAAAATTATCCTATATTTATGTGATAATTTTATATTCATTGCATGTTTTATTATTTTTAATTTTGAACAATTTTAATGTTGGTGTGCAATTAACCATTCGGATGGATGAGATTACATCTCCATCATGAAGGGTTATGGCTTGTTTGTAACTCCTATATAAGGAGGCTTTCTTATGAGATAATTAGAAAGATTGAAACCTAATTTTTCCTTGAAAATTTCGGCCAAGAGGAGTGCTCTCCAAGCCGCCCCCCCCCCCCCCCCCCCCCCGTGTGTGGTGTGAAGCCGCCCCCCCCCCCCTTGCTCCCTCCACCCATTCGGTGTGACTCCGACGCGGCTTCCTTCGGTGCGACTCCTTGGAAGAAGGTTGCAAACCATTCGGTGTGACGACGGTGGATCCGTGGAGAGAGTGATTCTCCCACAGTTATCGTGTGTGAAAGCTTTCTGGTTGGGTATTCTCTTCCCTTTCCCTTGTGTGATTCTCTTCTTTAGTTGTGGTGATTTCGCAATCATTTTCTCCGGAAAGTTAATTTAATCGCTGCAAGTTTTGGATCGAAATCGCCGTTGCTAGGCTTTTTATTTCTGGATCGGGTGGATCCTATTTGCCTGAGCGGATCTTCGCCTATAGCCTTGGTCTTGTTCTCAAAAAGGAGTGGCAACCTTTGTGTTTTCTTGGGGAATATTCAGACTCAAATTTCCGATCGTTGTTTTCGAGTCGACCATTCCTCCTTTGTTGTTTGTGCTGTGTTCTTGCGACGAGAAACTATTGTGGGCGATAGGTGTTGTGTAGGTGCTGTAGATATACGACGTGTAGAGCGAAGATAGAGCGTTAGCTTCGTGGAGATCTCCGATTCCGACCTCCCTACATTAATTTGGTATCAGAGGCGGTCGTTTCAAATTTCACGTTGCAAACATCCTCTCTGCGTTCCTTGTTGATTTGATCTTTAGAAAATCAAAAAAAATTATTTTCTGTGGTCTGCCAATAGCGGGCTGAAATCTTTATTTTTCATCAAACTTTTAAAAAAAAAAATTAAACGATCCACGTGTTCCTCACATCGGGAAGCTATAAAAATATCTTATTTTAAGTATAGCTACAGCCCTAGGAAAAATCACCATTCCAAAATTTTTCTAAACCTGAATGCGCACTAGGCTCGGATCGGAATATTCGACTTCGTCTACGTCTAGGATGGCTACGAATGAGCGTGGGGATCCCAACACCGAGGCCATAGCAGGGCTGCGTACTGAAATAACGGAGCTTAGGGACATGTTAACACAGATACTATAAAATCAAGCTAGGCCACCCCCGCCACCCGTTAATGTTGACCGGCCCTACCGGCACCAACAATACTCTTATTCGGATTCTGATGGGGACTCCCCACGGGTGCTCCCTAGAGGACACCGCCCCGAGCGAGACATTGATATTACTAGGGCCATTAAGATAAATGCCCCCACTTATGATGGCATGGGAGACGCCCAAATCTTCCTTAACTGGACTGTGGACATGGAGTGTTACTTCGAGTGGCACAACCTGACGGATCCCCAAAAGGTCCAAGTTGCCCGGATGAAGCTAACCGGTCGTGCAAAGACATTTTGGCTGAATGAGGACTGAAGGTTAGGAACCGGTCATGGAGACCCACTTATAGGTTGGCCAGTAATGAAGAACCTGTTGACCGATCAGTACGTTCCCGCGTACCATCGGACACAGATATTCGATGAGCTTGCCACTCTGCGGCAGGGCTCAAACTCGGTAGCTGAATATATGGGTGAACGTAAGGACCGTATGGTGCGATGTGACCTTAGGGAGATCCCCGAAGTCACTTTATTTATATTTCGAAAGGGGCTCACCCCGATATCCAAAGGAAGCTCTTGCAATATGGGCATACGTACTTGAACACGACTTTCAATGCCGCCTTGGACATTGAAAAACACCTAGCCTCTAAGGATCACTCCCGTTACGCTCATGCGAAGAACAAGTCCACCACTGGGGCATCTTCTTCCACATACCCTGATAAGGGAAGGTTCAAATCCACCGAGTTGAAGTCAATCGTGATCACCGCTAGGAACACCAAGAACCCTGCGAGTGAGCGTGTGCCTATAGGGAAGGTTAGCAAGGCTAACACCACTTGTTACTCTAGCGACATTCAAGGCCACTATGCCTACGAATGCCCAACAAAGACGAAAACCCTAGCCTTATTCGAGCCAACTACCAACCCTGACGATTATGTATACGAGGCTGCAGAGGAGAGTGACCCCGAAGGAGTCCCTAGTGACTTAGAGGACGATCACCCCCTTATGGTGATGCGTTGTATCTTGACCACTCCTCGTCAATTAGATGATTGGAAGAGGACGAGCATATTTTATCTGATTTTTAAGAGTGGCGAGAAGCTTTGCAAGCTGATTGTTGATAGTGGTAGCTGCGTGAATGGCGTATCTGAGAACGGCGTTGCACGTATGTCCTTGATCACGGAACCACACCCGACCCCATATCAGGTCTCTTGGATCAACAAGATCTCTGTACCCGTTACCAAGAGCTGACTGGTACCACTCTCAATCAAATCCTACATTGATGAGGTATGGTGTGATGTCCTTCCGATGGACTCTTGTCATGTGTTGTTAGGCCGCCCTTGGCTATACGATCGTGATGTTACACATTTTGGTAGAGCCAACACTTATGAATTCAAATTCAATGGCAAAACCATCACTTTGAAGCCGACCATCCCAAAGGAGCCCGTAGTCTTGGCTAAGGACACCACTATTCCGGTAGAACGGAAGACGTTGAATCTAGTTGGTAGGAAAGAGTTTGAGAGGGATCCATTCTTTGATGGAATTATGTATGCACTAGTCCTCTTAAGTGCGAAGCCCGATTCTAGCATTTTGGATGAGTTACCTAGTGAGTTACGGGTACTGTTGGAGGAGTATAGGGGCGTGTACCCGAATGAGTTGCCGCCCATGTTACCCCCGCTTAGGAATATCCAGCATGCGATTGATCTCATCCCGCGGTCTTCCTTGCCGAATCAGCCCCATTATCGACTCCACCCCGCAGCTTGATGAGTCCACTTTATATACCTATTTTCGGACTCATCTGGGCTAGTTTTCATGCGTTTGCACTTCACTTTTAGTTCTTTATCGTTCCTATTTCATCTAATCATTATTTCCATAGGAAGTGCACATTTATGCCCGTGGTTGTGTATTTTGTTATTCTTATAGTCTGCACTCCTTTTTGTGATTGCCTGGAATGTCTGCACAGATTAGTGATTTGTTATTCCTTCGACACAGTGGTCGTATGTGTGTTCCGGGATGGTTGTGAAACAGGAATACTGCACACGATCATGGGATCTAATGCGCACGACCACTGGTCGTGCGCCCCTGATCATGCGCACTACTCTTCGTTTTCTAGAATCAGTCTGGGGTAAACGCACAACCACTGGACATAATGCGCACGACCACCAGTCGTGCGCCACTGATCGTGTGCATTGATTCCTCTTTTCTGGAGTCCTGTCTGGGGTAATCGCACGACCATTGGACTTAGTGCGCACGACCACTGGTCGTGCACCACTACTCATGCGCGTTATCCCAGTTCTTCTTCCTAATATTCCATGTCAGTGCGCACGAGCACAGGACATAGTGCGAATAACCACTGGTCGTGCGCCTGTGATCGTGCGCATTGTTCATTTCTGCTTTTGTATAAATAGTGCAGGTCTCGCACTAATTCAAGAGAGGATCCGGAGCTCGACATTTCTCCGTCGTTTTCTGCCTTCTCCGCCATTCCCCTTCATCTTCCACCCTAGGGAGGTGCTTCGGGCAAGCTTTCACCGCCAAATCCAAGCCGGAGCTTCCTCTCGGCCTTCTCCTTCATCTGTGAGCTTCAAGTAGGGTTTGACGCCATAGCCATCAAGCAAAGGAAAGCTAGCAAACTTCGTCCGCTATCGTGAGACGAAGAAGACGAGACATTGGAAGGTGGTGACAACCCTTCTCTATCCCGGACGTAGTTGAGGACCGGGCTTGGACGGGGAATGACAACCCGACGATTCCAACCGTGAATCCTCAGCAAGGCTTCGGATTCGGTCGATCTCTTGACTTGTTCTTGCTTTCTTGTTGAATATTGGTGTTTAACTTTATTTATAATTGATGAAGTATGCTTAGTTTGTAAACCATTTTTATACAATTATGTCTATGTGATTGTATGTTTTCGTTATTTACTTGAGTTGCGCAATATTCCATCCACCACAATCCACCCTTGCCGCACTAGCAATTTCTAGTGGCGTGCATTGCGAAGAGGTGCTCATGGCCCTCATTCCACCGTTCTAAACACCTCATCCGCTAGCCTTCTCGTCCATCCGCCTAGTGATTCGGTGCATAGCAGCCCGACTAGTGTTCCATCCCGCTTGGCGAAGCATCGCATAGCGGCGTTGCATAGGAGTAGTTGTTAGCCTTTTATTTTTCTATTTTTGCAACATCAAAACCACCCTTTAGTTAGCTCCGACCTAAGGACTTCAATCTCAAGTCCTCTTCGAAATTAACTCCACCTTACAGTGTTCCTTGTGAGATCGATACTTGGGAAAACCCCCATTTTATATTACTTGTGCGACGGTTCACTGTCGTGATCTTTAGCATCACAGCTCTCCTGGAGTTGTAGTCCCAGATAGAGGGCTTGCTTGAGAGAGGTTTTATTAGGACTAGTATGAGTACATGTGCTGTACCAGCCCTACTTGCCCCCAAGAAGGATGGTACATGGAGGATGTGCGTTGATAGCCGGGAAATCAACAAAATCACCATCAAGTATAGGTTCCCCATTCCCCGCCTAGATGATTTGTTGGATGTCTTGTCTCGAGCCACCGTATTCTCCAAATTAGATCTTCGGAGTGGCTATCACCAGATTAGGATACGAGAGGGTGACGAGTGGAAGATGGCATTTAAGTCGAAGGATGGTTTGTATGAATGGCTTGTGATGCCCTTTGGGTTATCCAATGCCCCTAGTACCTTCTCCCGGATGATGACACATGTATTTCAGCCATTCATGGGGAAGTTCGTTGTCGTCTACTTTGACGATATTCTGATTTATAGCACCTCTACTACCGAGCACATCTCCCACATGAGAGTGGTCCTTTCCACCCTGCGGAAGGAGACTTTATTTCTCAATCATAATAAATGCACTTTCTATGTCTCGGATGTAGAGTTCTTAGGCTATATAGTCGGCTCTAAGGGTATTCGAGTTGATCCGGGCAAGGTTTAGGTCTTTAAGGACTGGCCCGTGCCAACCACCCTCCGTGAGGTGCGTAGTTTCCATGGGTTAGCCACGTTTTATCGTAATTTCATACAAGACTTCAGTAGTATTATGGCGTCTATCACAGACTGTATGAAGAAGGGAGAGTTTACGTGGACAAAGTCCGCCACCTTTGCTTTTGAACGAATAAAGTAGCTTATGACTGAGGCACCTATGTTACGTCTACCTGACATTGCTAAAGTCTTTGAGCTCACGTGTGATGCATCTGGGGTAGGGATTGGAGGTGTCTTGAGCCAGGAGGGCCATCCCGTTATTTATTTTAGCGAGAAGTTGTCCGGCCCTAAGCTGAATTATTCAAATTACGATAGGGAATTTTATGCTGTAGTCCGATGTCTACACCATTGGAGGCACTATCTCCTCTACAAGGAGTTTGTGATCCTCTCTGATCATGAGGCTTTACGTTTCATCAACGGCCAGCATAAGATCAGCCCACGACACGCTAAGTGGGTAGCTTTCTTATAAGGTTACATGTTTAATCTCAAGCACCTTAAGGGAGCTGATAATCGAGTCGCGGACGCCCTTAGTCGTCTTACTCTTTTACTCACCTCTATGGAAGTACATGTTGTAGGATTTGAGTGGATTAAGGATGAGTATGCCACTGTTCCTGACTTCCAGGACTTCTATCTATCTGCCCAGGATAGCTCCCCCACGACGATATCTGCATACGTCATCAAGGACGGTTACCTGTTTAGGAACGGGAAGCTATGTATTCCGCAGTCATCGTTACGACTACATATCATATGGGAGTTGCATAGCGGGGGGTTGAGTGGCCACTTCGGTACAGATAAGACCATTGTGTTAGTCGAGGACAAATTCTATTGGCCCAAACTTAAGGTTATGGTGGGACAGGTAGTGAGTAGCTGTCGCACATGTCAGGTTTCGAAGGGTAGTAAGACAAACGTCGTATTATATACACCCTTGCCTATTCCCTCCATGCCTTGGGTAGACGTTAGTATGGATTTTGTATTAGGCCTCCCCATTACCCTACGTCGTCACGACTCAATTTTGGTAGTTGTGGATAGGTTTTCAAAGATGGCTTATTTCATCCCGTGTAGTAGGACAAACGATGTGTCTCACGTCGCTAAACTATATTTTAAAGAAGTCGTTAGTCACCGTGGAGTGCCAAAGACCATAGTATCGTATAGGGACGTAAAATTCACTAGTTATTTTTGGAAGACTCTTTGGATATTAATGGGAACAAAATTATTGTTTTCCTCCGCCTATCATCCCCAAACTGATGGGCAGACGGAAGTGCTTAATCGGAGCTTAGGAAATTTGTTACGATGCCTTGTGAGAGATCACAAGAGCACTTGGGATCTTCTCCTTCCCCATGCCCAATTAGCCTACAATAATTCCAAGAATCGGTGTACGGGTCTGTCTCCAAATGAGATTGTCCACGGGTATAAGGCTCCTGTGCCGCTTGACTTGGTGTCGTTGCCCCCAACGTACAAGGCAAGTCAGTTTGCACAATATTTCGCCGAGCACATCCATGATTTACATGCACATATACGGGCTAGCTTGACTACGCAATACGACTCTTATCAAGTGCACGCTATTTTACATAGGAGAGTATCAGACTTCAAAATTGGCGATCTAGTTTTAGTCTATTTGGTTCCCGAACGATTGCCAACTGGCACCGTTAAAAAGTTAACACCAAGGAGCGCCGACCCTTTTCGGATTATTAAGAAGTTAGATGACAACGCTTTCATTTTGGACTTGCCTGCTGATTGGGGTATTTCCCCCATTTTTAATGTTTCGGATTTAACGATGTTTGTGTCACAACCACAAGAGTTGATTTCTTTGTCGTCTTCTTCTCCCACTCTAAATTCTCATGGGTTGGGGAGTGGCAGTACGGATGATCTCTCTCTTTCGGTCCCCACAGGTATATCATCGGATGGTAAGTTGCCTTCTTTCCTGCCTACTGCTAATATGTTCCCCAGGTTTCCACGGACGTTTTCCACTCCAGAGATGATACTTGAGGCTGAGCCTGTTACCACTGCTGATGGTGACACCCACCGCTTTCTCATCCGTTGGCGTGATCGGCCCCCTTCGGATGACTCTTGGGTACTCGAGACGGAGCTGCAAAGTTTGGATGCCGCTCTCCTTCACCGCTATCGCTTGGACCACGCAACGGAGATGCGTGCATTTGAGCGGGGGAGGATTGATGGGGCGCCCCCTCCTCCACCATTTGAAGACGATGCTGACAATGCTGATGATGACCCGGTTGATAAGACAATACAACTCAAGGATGTGAGGCGGCACGATGACGCTAACGGAAGGCTACGCTACAACCTCCACCCGCGGCATGCTGCAGCCAGTACAAAGAATTAGCCTTATTTATTTCCTTTTCTTACACTCTATTTTATATTGGGAATATAAAATTATCCTATATTTACGTGATAATTTTATATTCATTGCATGTTTTATTATTTTCAATTTTGAACAATTTTAATGTTGGTGTGCAATTAAGCATTCGGATGGATGAGATTACATCTCCATCATGAAGGGTTAAAGCTTATTTGTAACTCCTATATAAGGAGGCTTTCTTATGAGATAATTAGAAAGATTGAAACCTAATTTTCCCTTGAAAATTTCGGCCAAGAGGAGTGCTCTCCAAGCCGCTGCCCCCCCCCCCCCCCCCTTGTGTGGTGTGAAGCCGCCGCCCCCCTTGCTCCCTCCATTCGTTCGGTGTGACTCCGGCGCGGCTTCCTTCGGTGTGACTCCTTGGAAGAAGGTTGCAAACCATTCGGTGTGACGCCGGTGGATCCGTGGAGAGAGTGATTCTCCCACAGTTATCGTGTGTGAAAGCTTTCCGGTTGGGTAATCTCTTCCCTTTCCCTTGTGTGATTCTCTTCTTTAGTTGTGGTGGTTTCGCAATCGCTTTCTCCGGAAAGTTAATTTAATCGCTGCAAGTTTTGGATCGAAATCGTCGTTGCTAGGCTTTTTATTTCCGGATCGGGTGGATCATATTTGCCTGAGCGCATCTTGGCCTATAGCCTTGGCCTTGTTCTCAAAAAGGAGTGGCAACCTTTATGTTTTCTTGGGGAATATTCTGACTCAAATTTCCGATCGTTGTTTTCGAGTCGACCATTCCTCCTTTGTTGTTTGTGCTGCGTTCTTGCGACGAGAAACTATTGTGGGCGATAGATGCTGTGTAGGTGCGGTAGATCTACGGCGTATAGAGCGAAGATAGAGCGTTAGCTTCGTGGAGATCTCTGATTCCAACATCCCTACATCATGCGACGGATAGGGGGTGTTACAATTTGGTATCAGACTACTGGTTTCGGTCAGGCTTAAACTGAATTCGTGGGCGAATTCTTTTTAAGGGGTGGTGAGCACATGTGTGTGCGTCATCGTTATAACATCAAAAGAACTCATGAATGTCCCCTTAGGAATGAAAATACACGTGTTTAGGGAACCTGCACGTTCGTATAATTGCTGTTTGCAATTTTGTTTGGTCGTTTAATGGTGTTTTATATCACTATAGGTGACCGGAAGTGGTGCTGGGCAGTCGGAACATCAGGTTTCTGAGGATTATAGTACACCTGGTGACGTGCCTGCAACCCTTCCCTCCGCTGAAACCATAAGAATGGTTGTGGAAGCAGTGTTCGCTGCGATTGGAGAACAAAATGAAAGACGTGTGCAGTCCCCTATTATCCCAACACCCGGTGGTGTGATGGAGCAAACGGCATTTATAGGACCTTTGGGCAGCAGTTGAACATGTTGTTAGTGCAAGGTATGCACTAAGTTGAGTAATATTTGCAAGCGTTTCTGATGATAAGACGCTACCCAGTCTTTGAAGTGGAGAGCGAGCAGTCAATGGTCGATAGTTTTTATAATGGCCTGCTCGGCGAATTGCGAATTCTGTTGCTAGAACCAAAGTTATTGGGATTCCGAGCCTTGGTAGAATCGGCTAGATCTTTGGAAGAAGATTTGGCAAAAGTCAATCGAACGTCGGAACTTTGGGTACTAGACTCTCCAGATTCTGCAAAAACTGAATACCGAAGGAGGAGGAATAAGAAGTCTAAAATGTCTACTGGTCAGGCTTCATATGGTTGTTTTAAGTGTGGCAAGGAAGGGCACTTTGCCCGAGAATGTCGGATTGGTGCTTCGAAGTTAAAGAAAAACTCTGGTGACAAGAAGTCTGAATTCAAGGCGCCGACTACTTCAAAGTCCGGCTATCAAAGGTTCTTTAAGAAGTCTAGGACTTCGGGTCTAGCTGCTTCTTCTGGTGCTTTTGGGGTGACTACGGGTCGGACCCCGGGTGCATGCTTTACTTGTGGAAAGACAGGGCACTTTGCCCGAGACTGCTGGAACGGACGTCCCAAGTCCGAGAAGAAGCACGTTGTTATGATAACATGTACGACTTAAAGTTATAGCAGTTTAGCTTTAACTATTTGTTGCCCTTGTGCATGATAGCTTAGACCTGTTTGTGCTAATCTTTGTTCTCAGTTTCGTTTATTCGGCGAGAGCACCGTTCGTTTAGGGAGCTCACATTCCCTTTTGACCAAAGGATTTGTATTGCGCGTCGGCGTACCTCCTTCTATGGCAAAAGACAAATTCGATGTGTTGTTGTCCAATGGTGCTCAATGCGCGCGAGTAGAATCTGTCGCGTTTAGGTGCGAATTGGGAGTCAAGACTTTGACTTACAAGCGTCGTTACTACCGCTAGGAGAGCTCGACGTAATCTTTGGTATAGACTGGCTCCTCTCGGAGCAGTAAGCATACATTGATCGAAATCGCAAGAAAGTCAAGTTGGGAACTGGTCGTGATATGACATTTGTGGGCTTGAAAGGGGTCGAGCATGATGTTGGTGTCTGCTCTTCAGGTGGTTAAGGCTGTTTGGTGTAATACCAAACCGGTCATATGCTCTTTGTATCGGTTAGCGCCTAAGGAGATGGAGGAGCTTAAGGTGCAACTTCAAGAGTTGCTAGAGCAAAGTTATGTGCGTGCAAGTTCGTCGCCTTGGAGCGCACCAGTCCACTTTGTTAAGAAGAAGGACAGAAGCTTGAGGCTATGTATTGATTATCGGGAGCTCAACAAGTTGGCGGAAAAGAACAAGTACTCGATCCCCGGGATTGATGATCTATTCGATCAGTTAGTCGGGTCGACGGTGTACTCAAAGTTGGACCTCAAGTCTGGGAACTATCAGCTGTGAATAAGGGATAGTGATATCCCGAAGACAGCATTCAGTGCGAGATACGGGCATTACGATTTTACGGTCATGCTGTTTGGGCTGACTAATGCGCCGTCAGTGTTCATGGATTTGATGAACAGGACCTTCAGGGAGTACTTGGACCATTTTGTGATCATCTTCATCGACGATATTTGGGTGTACTCGCAGAGTGAGGAAGATCACTTCAGGCATCTTAATTTGGTTTTGGAGACGCTAAGGAGGAATCAACTGTACGCCAAGTTCTCGAAGTGCGAGTTTTGGTTGTCCTCAGTGGCGTTCCTCGGTCATATAGTGAGTGGGGAAGGTATTCCAATGGACCCGACGAAGATTGTTGCGATACGGGAGTGGCCTGAGCTTTCTACGGTAGCTGAAGTCCGGAGCTTTCTGGGGCTTGCCGGCTATTATATGCGCTTCGTAGAGAACTTCTCGCGGATAGCGTTACCTCTCACTACTTTGACGAGAAAGGAGCAGAAGTTCTTTTGGACTCCGAAGTGCGCGCGAGCTTTTGAGGAGTTTAAATGTTGGTTGACCACGGTGCCTGTGCTAAGTTCTCCGAGTGGGACCAAAGGTTATGAGATTTATAGTGATGCTTCAGGCAGCGGTTTGGGTTGCGTGCTTCTGCAACATGGAAGTGTGATAGCTTATGGCTCGAGACAGCTGAAAGTGCACGAGAGGAATTATCCGGTCCATGACTTGGAGTTAGCGGCCGTGATTTTTGCCTTGAAGCTGTGGAGACATTATTTGTACAGTGTGAAGATTGATATCTACACCGCTCATAAGAGCCTGAAGTATTTGATCGATCAAAAAGATTTGATTATGCGGCAGCGTAGATGGATGGAGTTCCTGGGGGACTATAAATTCAAGATCCACAACGTGCATGGGAAAGGTAATGCGGTTGCGGACGGGTTGAGTCGCTGAGCCCTAGCTCAAGCTAATTGGCTGTCGATCCATAATGAGCGGTTGGTTCGGGAGTTGGAGGCATTGGAGATTGTTTGTGTAGATAAGCAGTCAAGTGCTGAAGCACTCTTGAATTGGACTGAAGTTCAATATGACCTGGCTGATCGGATTCGGCAGGCTTTGGATTTGGATGACCACATGAAGCAGTTCATGGTAGAGGCTCTGCATGGGTCAAATTCCCAATTCGTTATGGAGGATGGATTGCTTTGGAAAGATGTTCGTCTTTGCGTCCCAAGCGTGGGCAGTTTGCGGGTGGATATGTTGTACGAGGCACACCATACCAAGTACTCGATTCACCCGGGGAGCACAAAGATGTACCGCGATGTTAAGAAACTGTTTTGGTGGCTGGGTTTGAATAAGGATGTGGCGCTCTACGTGGCAAAGTGCCAAACTTGCGCCTTGGTGAAGGCGGAGTGCCAAAAGCCGGGAGGATTTTTTGAAGTCCTTGCCTATTCCGGAGTGGAAATTCCACAACATCACTATGTACTTTGTGCACGGTTTGCCAAGGTCGCAAAAGGGGAACGACGTCATTTGGGTGGTCGTAGATCGGCTAACGAAGGTGTCGCATTTCATTCCGCATATGAAGGACGATCCGGTGGAGAAGTTGGCAAAGTTATATGTGGATAACATAGTGTGGCTCCATGGTGTGCCCCGCAGCATCGTGAGTGACCGAGATAGGCGTTTCACGTCCAATGATTGGAGGCTTGTGCAGCAAATGTTGAGAACAAAGCTGAGTTTTAGCACAGCCTTCCATTCACAGACGGATGGGCAGACAGAGAGGGTCAATAGAACTATGGAAAACATGCTCCGCATGTGTGTCTTGGACTTTGGAAAGCAATGGGAAGACCATCTTTATTTGGTGGAATATGCGTACAACAATAGCTATCAGGAGAGTATTCAAATGGCGCCCTTCAAGGCCCTTTATGGAAGAAGATGTCGCATGCCATTGTCCTGGTTGGAAACGGGTGAGTCAAAGTTGTACAAACGTCAATAAGTGGAAGATGATACTTCATTGGTGCGAACCATTCAGGAGAGATAGCTTATCGCTCAGGAACGGCAAGCGAAGTACTATAATGCCAAGCACAGGAACGTGGAGTTCACTGTGGGCGACTGTGTGTACTTAAAGATCAAGCCGTTCAAGGGTGTCTCGCGGGTGCGGCGCTTGAAAAAGCTAAGCCCAACCTTGGGCCGTTTGAGGTTCTAGTACGGATTGGCGAAGAGGCTTATCGGTTGAAGTTATCGGTGGAGCATAGTGGTTTACATGATGTATTCCACATATCAGTGCTTCGGAAGGTGGTGCTAGAGCCTACGCAAGTGATCGCGGTCAATCAAGTGCCGATTGATAGTAGGTTGACGACAAAGGTCAAACCCGTGCGGATTGAAGACTCGGAAGTCAAGCGGCTACGCAATAAAGAGATCAGGATGGTCAAGGTTCGATGGGACAATTGCGATCGAGAGGAGCTCTCTTGGGAATGAGAGAAGACTATGCTTGACGAGTATCCAGAGTTGTTCCTCTCAGGTACAATTTAATTTTGTACTTATCCTTCCTTTATGTAATTTCGTGGACGAAATTCTTTTAAGAGGTGGAGAGCTGTAACGCCCTGAAACTCAAAAAAAAAGCGACGGGTGACGAATCTGTACCAAATTTGGAATTTGGCAGGGGTACACGGCCTGGGATATGGGCGTGTCCCAGGGCATGTCGGGGTAGTTAAAAGATCTGTCAAAAACGATCAGGCAGAAATCTGGGTTCGATGATCGTCGAGCAGCGGTCGACGATCTGTTCACAAAGCTGCGGTCGACGATCGGGCCAGCTATTCTGTGTTCGATGATCTGGCTAGCTATCTGTGGTCGATGATCGGGCCAGCTATCTGAGTTCGATGATCGGGCCGTGGGTTCGACGATCGGGCCGCGTGTTCGTCGATCAGGCAGATTTCTGGGTTCGACGATCGGGTCGTGGGTTCGACGATCGAGTCATGCGTTCGATGATTTGGCCAGAGTTTTGCGTTCGACGATCGGTCTATAGATCTCCTTTCGACGATCTCACAGTGGTCGATGATCTTGGTTTGACGATCGTCGACCGCGGGACTGATTGTGGCGTGTTTGATTCCGTCGACGCAGAGTGTTGACGCTGGAGTTTTTGCGGGAGTTGACTAAATGTCCTGACACAATTTAATTGGCCGTGGATGTGTCTTGCTCCAGATTGGTGAACCATGCGGTGTTTAACACCATTTGTCCAGGTCAGACCTGGATCGTGTCCGTGCATCCCTTTTAGTGGGATCCGACGGCTGTGGTTATTCCCGAAAGGGTTATACCCGAGAGAATGGTTTCAGAACCCTTATTTTTCCTGTCGTGTTCTCTGTCTAAATCTTAGAGAGAGGGGAGAGCAAAGGAGGAAGAAGAAATCTAGATCCAGTCTTTGGAGGAGTTTTAGAGCTCCAAATCGCGAGCCGACTTTGGATCTATGAAGGCAAGGAGATTGTGGTGCTTTTCATCCGCTTACATTTCCATGGCGCTAAGGAAGAATGCTAGGGTAACGATTCTCTACTTGAGCATGTGAAGCTCTACTTCTTTTGCATAGGAAGCCCGCTCTCGCGAGTTTGCGATGAGTTGGAGGCATTCCTTTGGGTAGATATGTGAAGTCCTCGTTGTGTAGAGTCTGTAATCTAGAACGGACATAGGCATGATGTGTGAAGCCTATCCGGATATGTTGGTCTGGATCAGTGATGTTGCATTTCATAAATGCCGGAGAAGACTCCGTGTGAATGTTTGTTTTTCGGGTTTTCTACGTGGTAGATTGAAACAGGGAGCCTTAGGGATTAACCCTAAGGTGCACCCGAAAAACTGTGCGGATGCGTGATCTTACCAACTTGGTGGCCTGGGAGCCAACTTGAACATAACCGGGTTATGTGAAGTATGTGATGGAAACGGGACTCGGAGAAGTTTGACCTGCGGATATGGCTTAAATTATCATTGCGATGTGAGCACAGGTTAGATGGAACCGTACCCGTTCTATGTTGTTCGGTTAGAGCCGTTGGCATAGATGAGGGTCTTCGGAGGTCTATGGCTTAAATTGACGTGACCCATGCCGGGAAGACAAAATGCTCATATGTTTGGCCGTCAAAGAGGCGGTGGTGAGTCCGGAATGTTTATGGCTTAAATTGACGTGACATTGGCCGGATCACCGAGAATGTGCCCTGAGTGCACGGGGAGTGTGGCTGTGTGTGCCAACGCCTGTAATGTAATGTATATTTATATACTGCTTGGTGTGCTAATAAAATGCAGGGAAAGAGCATCGCCGCCCCGAGTTGGGGGCAGGATCGTTATAATTTGGTCAGCATTGCTGAACGTTTCTTTTGTTTGCCACCGTGCGGTGGTTTGTTGCTTGCAGGTGCTGCTGGACCAGGTGGTCAATAGCGGGCTAAATCCCAAATTACCTAATTGTTGTGTTTACTTGCTTTTGTTCATGTATGACCGGCCTGCGTGCCGTGGTATGGAAAACATGTAATAAGAGTAAACCATTTGTAATACCTTAAGGCTAGTACTTGTGTATGTACTTCATTCCAATTTGGCTTGTTAGTGGACATTCATGCTTGTTGCTGGGTTCTTTTAATTGCAACTATTTAAACTGCTTCTGCTAGAATGCTCTGTGTAGGACATTGTGATTGGTTGGATGGTTTCCATTGAGTAACCACCCGGTCTGTCTGTGGTATATGACGTCGGGCCCGGCCGGACTTACTGCTATATGCTATGCGACGGATAGAGGGTGTTACATGATCTGTTCTATGATAATACAAACACTTTCTCCCATTACTCTGCGGTCCTTGTGGGGCCGGAGAGGAATAAGAGAACGTTGTATGTGGCGAGGATGATTGACCATAAGCTCGGGGCATAGTGTTTGAAGGGCTATACGAATACAGCATCTCATGCAATGTGCACTGAGGCTTATGCTCAATATCTCTCGTAGGGCATTCACGACTAGCGTGGGAAGGCTTTCCACACCAACGACATTGGGCATGCGAATATCCCCACATGGTGTCGAAATAGCAGATTCAAAATAAATTGTGCAAATTACTAAGTCCAATAATATATTACTACAATTGCCTAAACAAAAAAAGGCAGGCAAAACAGAAATAGAACAAAACAAAAGCGATTTACAAAGGAAAAGGAAAGCAATCTCACATCTCCCTCTCCAGAACTCACGCGACTGTGTTCCCCAGCAATGACGCCAAAAACTTGATGATAAAGATCACGACATTGAATCGGTCGCACAAGTAATAAAAAATGGGCGAGTTTTCCCAAGTATCGATCTCTCAATGAACACAGTAAGGTGGAGTTAATGTCAAAGAGGACTTGAGATTGAAGTCCTCAAGGTCGGCAGTAACGATGGGGGTCTTGATTGTTGCAATAAAAAGAAAGTAAAAAAATCTAACAACTATTCCTATGCAACGCCGCTATGCGATGCTTCGTTAGGGGGGATGGAAGAGTAGTTGGGCCGCTATGCACCGAATCGCTGGGCGGATGGACGAGAAGGCTTGTGGATTAGGTGGTTAGAACGGCAGAATGAGACTCATGAGCACCTCTTCGCTACGCACGCCACTAGCAATTGCTAGTGCGGCAAGGGTGGATGGTGGTGGATGGAATATAGCGCACCTCAAGCAAATATAACGAAAATACAAATCACAAAGACATGATTTAATATAAGCGTTTTACAACTAAGCGCACATCATCTATAAATAAAGTTTATAACAACACATAAACAACTATAAAGGAAGAAAAAGTCAAGAGATCGACCGAATCCGAAGTCTTGCTGAGGATTCACGGTTGGAATCATCGGGTTGTCAATCAACATCGTAGCTCGGTCCTCAACTGCGTCCAGGGTAGGAAAGGGCTGTCACCACCTTCCAATGGCTCGTCTTCTTCGTGTCACGATAGGGTTCGAAAGTTGCAAGCATTCTTTTGCTTGATGGCTATGGCGTTGAAGCTTGAATTGAGCCCAAGAGATGATGGAGGAGGCCGAGGGGAAGCTCCAGCTTGGATTTGGCGGTGAAAGCTTGCCCGGAGCACCTTCCTAGGGTGGAGATTAACGGAGGACGGCGGAATCCCTCCTCAGAGATGAAAACAGCGGAGGAAAAGTGAGCTATCCAAAATTAGGGTGGCACCTACATATTTATAGAAAGTAGAATTGAACAATGCACACAATCACAGGCGCAAAACCAGTGGTTGTGCGCACTATGTCCAGTGATCGTGCGCACTGGCATGGCAGATTAGGAAGAAGAACTGGGGTACTGCGCACGAGCAATGGCGCACGACCGGTGGTCGTGCGCACTATGTCTAATGGTCGTGCGATTACCCATACAGAACTCTAGGAAAAGAGGAATCAATGCACACGATCAGTGGCACACGACCGATGGTCGTGCGCACTATGTCTAGTGGTCGTTCGTATGCCCAGGTAAAACTTGGAAAATTAAGGCAAGTGCACACGATCATCGACACACAGCTAGTGGTCGTGCGCAGTAGATCTGATGATCGTGCGCAGTATTCCAGTTTCCAAACACACCCGAAACACGTACACGACCCCTGTACCAATAGGAAAAACAAATCACTGATATGTGTAGATATTCCAGGCAATCACAATAAGGAGTACAAACACTAAAAGTACAAAAATACACAACACTGGACAAAGTGTGCCCTTCCTATGGAAATATAGATAAGAAGAAATATGAATGATATAGAACTAAAAGTGAAGTGCAAACACGTGAAAACTAGCCCAGATGAGTCCGAAAAACCCTATATAAATCAGACTCATCAGGTCCCTTCTAAATCAAAAGTATGAAGCCTTCCGACAAGGAAACAAGGACACCATTGCTGACACATTTGAGAATTTCTTCAAGATAGTAAATGGCCTTAGGGTCTATGGCAGAGTCTTCACTAACGGAGAATTAAATGATAAGTTCTTGATATCCCTAACTTAGGAATGGGATAACGAGGTCTGTACCATCAGGGAGTTTGGAAAACTAGCCGAGATAGACCGACAGAATCTCTTCAAGAAGCTTATGTCATATGAGCTTCAACTTAATACCAGAAAGGCTGAAGAAGACAAGAGCAGGTCTGCAGTCAGAGAGAAATCTGTTGCTTTAAAGGCTGATACCGTTGAGAAGTCAAAGGCTGTTCCTCCTACACCAGCTCAAGAAGTTAGTGAAGAAGAAACATCGGAGCCAAGTACCTCAGACTTTGAGCTATCTGAAGGAGAGTTCTCACTACTCTCACGATAGTTCAAGAAATTCTTGAACAAGAAGAAGCACTGGAAAGGAAGGATGCCTCTTATAGAAGATCACGATGTGATGGTGATCATCAAAGAAAAGGCTCAAGTAGCCTCGACAAGTATACTCCTAAACAGAACAAACATGTTTCTACTGACATCATTTGCTACTGCTATAATAAGCTAGGACACATCATTGCTGACTGCCCCCATAAGAAGAAGGAGGGTGGAAGAAGAGAGGAAAAGAAGTCCTCATACAACAAGAAGAGGACAGAGAAGAGCTTAATAGCCAATAATGGCAAAACTCTTAGTGACTCCGACTCATCAGAGTCGAGTGAAGAAGTAGAAGACTATTTTTGGTTTATGTCTCAAACAGATGACGAACAAGAGCCCCAGTTCACTGGGAAAGTAAACTCTCACACTCCTCTTTCAGAATCTGAAGCTTCTGAGCATGATCGTGAGGACAGCTCCTCTAGCGATGAGTCTGAACTCATGGCCCAGTACAAGGAGTTGATCATGACTTACGACAAATGTCGACGAGTCGTGAAAACTCAGGTTAAAGAGATAAAGTCTCTAAAAGCTGAATAGAGCATCTTGAGAGAAGAAGTCGCTAAGAATGACTTACTCAAAGTGAACTTCAATAATGCTATTGAAGATTACAACAAAGCTCTTGAGCACCTTGACCTAAAAGAGAAAATCATCAAAGAGTTGGAAGAACAACTCACTGCTGAGAGGAAACTTGTTGAAAGTTTCTCGAAGCCTAAGACTGTTCTTCCATTCATTGCTGAATTCTCAGCGAAGGCCAAGGGTGCTGGATTAGGCCATGAAGAAGCTCCTAGCAAATATTCTAGGAGAAATAAGGCCCAACGAAAGAATAAGGCCGCCAAGAAGACCTTGGCCAAAGAGAAGGGGAAAGCCCCTCAAGATCAGACCTCTTTAAAAAAGGTCATATTTCCTTCAAATGAGTTTGATCTTGACTCATCCTACGGACACTTTGCTAGGCCTAACTATGCAGAGCCAAAGTCTCATTATCAAGGATGGACTCGCCCCCGAAACGTTCGTGAAAGTGTCTTTAAGGCACCTTATGAAGAAGTGATTCTTCAGAGCTATGACCCTTTCAATCATGGTCATAACTTCAAGAAAGCACCAAAGGCAAATCCCGTTATGGAAAAGCCACAGAAGGAGAAGAAATCATGTGATTGCCATCATCATGAAGCTTCATCCTCCAAAAATGCTGCCCCTACTAGACCACAAACTCAAAGGGCCAAGCAGGAGAATATAAGGCAAAGATACAACAGATTTGACTGTTGGTGCTGTGGCAAAATTGGTCACTTTGCCATCGATTGCTTGTTTAATCCCATAAATGCTACAACCCCTCATGTTGGCAATATGAGAAATACAACTCCTAATGTTAATATTCATAGGGGGGTGTTCTAACCTGAGACCAAGGACTCAAACATATTTGGGTTCCTAAGGCAAACTGATTGTGATTGCAGGTATGTTCAAAGGCAACCAAAATGCCAATCTGATATTTGGACAGTGGATTCTCTCGGCATATGACCGGGACTAGAAGCCTACTTCTGAACTTCTCTCCAGTCTTGAACGGACCAAAGGTTATCTTTGGCGGTTCAAACCATAGAATCACTAAAGTATACGATATTATTACGAACAGTAGTGTATCCTTCTCAGATGTAGCTTATGTTGAAGGTTTGGAACATAACCTTATAAGCATAAGCCAACTCTGTGATAAAGGATACATAGTTGAGTTTCACGCTGATAAGTGCTTGATAAAATCTGTTGATAATATGGAAATGATTCTATCCGACACTCATAGCAGAAACATATTTTGTTTGAATTTCATTTGTATATACTCTTCTACACCAGTGTGCTTTTTAGACAAAGATAGTGCATCTCTTGGTGACCAATGGCACAAGAGACTAACACATATTAATTTCAAAACTATTAATAAATTATTTTCAATGAACTTAGTACGTGATGCGCCAAATGTCAAGTACGTCAATGATAGACCTTGTCATGCATGTGTAAAAGGCAAGCAAACAAGGGCTACCTTTAAAATCGTTATCGGCAAAGATTCTAATAGATGTTTACATCTACTGCATATGGACTTGTTTGGTCTATTGCAAATTAGAAGTTTGGGAGGCAAGGATTATACGTTAGTAATTATTAATGATTACTCGCGCTTTACGTGGGTGTTTTTTCTGAAACACAATTCAGATACCTTCGACATCTTCACTAATTTTGTCAGGCAAGTCCAGAATGAATACAGCTGCTTCATAGTCAAAATGAGAAGTGACAATGGAACAGAGTTCAAGTATGGGGCCATGACAGAATTTTGTGAAAGCTTGGGTATCTTTCATGAGTTTTCCTCTCCTCGTACTCCACAACAGAACGGAGTGGCCGAGAGAAGGAATAGGATACTAATAGAGGCCTGCAGGACCATGTTGAGTGATGCCTCACTACCTGAATATTTCTGGGCTGAAGCCGTCAACACTACATGCCATGTGCAAAATCAAGCACTCATAAACAAGAACCATGATAAGACACCTTACGAACTTCTAAAGGGCAGGAAACCAACCGTCTCATATTTTAGATTTTTTTTATTGTAAATGCTTCGTGCTTAACAATGGTAAGTATCATACAACCAAGTTCAGCGAAAAGAGCTTTGAAGGTATTTTTGTAGGATATAGTAGCCATAGTAAGGCATACAGGATATTCAATAGAAAAACCCTAGTCATAGAAGAATCAATACATGTTGTAGTTGATGAGACGAGATTGCTGCAAAGCAACTCTTCTAGTGTGCTTACTAAAGATACAGGTACAAAGTCGAAAGAACTCAGCTTGGTTGAACCATCTAAAGATAAAGGTGAAACGTTCATTAATATCACCACTCCAACCCCTATTGGAGAGGTTGATGCTCCAAATGAAGAAATTATGCAAGATGATGAAGTCACTTCGGTGATTGAAGAGAATCCAGATGCAAGGACTTTAGAGCTCAGACATCTGAAGGATCACCCAATGGACTAGATTATAGGCGATCCCCGGAATGGTGTCAGAACTCATAGAGGTACAACTAATGAAAATTTATATCTAAGTTTTCTCTCACAGGTTGAACCAAAGAAGTTTGAGGAAGAAAACTCATACGCATCGTGGATAATGGAAATGGAAGAAGAACTAAATCAGTTCAAGCGCTGCTAAGTATGGAAACTTGTTCCAAGACCCAAGGATAAGAATGTCATTGACACAAAATGGGTCTACTTGAACAAGATGGACGAAGATGGAACGATCATAAAGAACAAGGCCAGACTCTTCGCGAAAGGTTATCGTCAAGAAGAAGGAATCGACTTCGACCAGACATACGCTCCAGTGGCAAGGCTGGAGGCAATAAGGTTGTTCCTAGCATATGCTGCACTCAAAGGGTTCACCGTCTATCAGATGGACGTGAAGTCTGCCTTCCTTAATGGTGAAATAAAGGAAGAGGTGTATGTGGAACAACTTACAGGTTTCGTGGATTCTAACTTTCCAGATTACGTTTATTTATTGCATAAAGCTTTATATGGTCTGAAACAAGCTCCTCGAGCTTGGTATGAGACACTGTCTAGCTTTCTACTTGAGAATAAGTTCACAAGGGGAAGTTAGACACGACATTATTTCTTAGGGAAATAAAAGGAAAGATTATACTAGTGCAAATCTATGTCAACGACATTATTTTTGGTTCTACTGACGTCAACCTCTGCAAGAAGTTTTCAAAACTTATGGAAGGGAAGTTTAAAATGAGTAGTTTGGGAGAGCTGAAGTATTTCTTAGGGCTTCAGGTGAAACAATCTGAAGATGGAATTTTCATCTCGCAAACCAAGTTCACCAAAGAGCTAATTAAGAAATTCGGAATGGAGAACGCAACCTCGATGAGGACTCCAATGGGTTTAACTATGTATCTGGACAAGGATGAAAAGGGGAAACCTTACGATGAAACCAAGTATAGAAGCATAATTGGATCCTTGCTCTACCTTACTGCTAGTAGACCTGACATAATGTTTTCAACATGTGTATGTGCTAGATTTCAGGTGAACTCTAAGGAATCTCACTATGCTGCTGCAAAGCGGATTTTGAGATATCTTAAAGGCACGCCAAATCTTGGCTTATGGTACCCAAGAAGTAATGATAGCGAGCTAATATGTTTTTCAGATGCAGATTTTGCAGGGAGCAAAGACGACAGGAAAAGCACTTCTGGGACTTGTCAATTCTTTGGAAGAAGGCTTATCTCCTGGAGTAGCAAGAAGCAAAACTGTGTAGCAATCTCAATGGCTGAGTTAGAGTACATCTCTGCAGGCAGTTACTGTGCACAGCTGCTATGGATAAAGAATCAATTTGAAGATTATAAGATGAAGTTCCGGAAGATTCCATTATTTTGCGAATCTTCCAGCGCAATTGCAATAGCCAACAACCCAGTCTCGCATAGTGATGCTAAAGATCACGGCAGTGAACCGGTCGCACAAGTAATATTAAATGGGCGAGTTTTCCCAAGTATTAATCTCTCAAGGAACACAGTAAGGTGGAGTTAATTTCAAGGAGGACTTGATATTGAAGTCCTCAAGGTTGGCAGTAACGATGGGGGTTTTGATCGTTGCGGACAAAGAAAATAGAACACTATCAACGACTCCTATGCAACGTCACTATGCGATGCTTCGCCAGGCGGGATGGAAGACTAGTCGGGCCACTATGCACTGAATCACTAGGCGAATGGGCGAGTACGCTTGCGGATGAGGTGGATAGAACGGTAGAATGAGGGTCGAAAGCACCTCTTCGCTACGCACGCCACTAGCAATTGCTAGTGCGGCAAGGGTGGATGGTGGTGGATGGAATATGGCACACCTCAAGAAAATAACAAAAATACAAAATCTCATAGACATGATTGTATATAAACATTTTGCAAACTAAGCATACTTCATCATATATAAGAGTTCAACTACACATTCAACAAGCAAAGAAGAAAAGAGTGTGCGAAATCGACCGGATCCAAAGTCTTGCTGAGGATTCACGGTTGGAGTCGTCGGGTTGTTAATCTGCAACCAAGCTCGGTCCTCAACTGCATCCGGGGTAGAGAAGGGCTGCCACCACCTTCCAATGTCCCGTCTTATTCATGTCACGATCCGATGGAGGACGACATAACTTCTCCTAGCTTGGTGGAGATAGCTAGGTCAAGCTCTTCTTGAAGCTCAAGGATGAAGAAGGAGGCCGAGAGGAAGCTCCGGCTTGGATTTGGTGGTAAAAGCTTGCCCGGAGCACCTCCCTAGGGTGGGGATTGAAGGAGATCGGCGGATCCCTTCATCGGAGACGAAAACGGTGGAGAAAAATGAGCACTCTCAAATTAGGGCGGCACCTGCATATTTATAGAAAGCAGAATTAAACAATGCGCACGATCACGGGCGCATGACCAGTGGTCGTGCGCACTATGCACAGTGATCGTGCGCACTGGTATGGTAGATTAGGAAGAAGAACTGGGGTACTGCGCATGAGCAATGGCGCACGACCGGTGGTCATGCGCACTATGTCTAATGATCGTCTGATTACCCCAGACAGAACTCCAAGAAAAGAGGAATCAATGCACATGATCAGTGGTGCACGACCGGTGGTCGTGCGCACTTTGTCCAGTGGTCGTGCGATTACCCCAAGCAGATTCTGGAAATCAGGGTACATTGTGCACGATCATCGGTGCATAACTAGTGGTCGTGCGCACTATATCCGATGATCGTGCGCGGTATTCCTGCTTCCAAACGTCCCCGGAACACGCACACGACCCCTAAACCCAGCACTGATATGTGCAGATATTCCAGACAAGCATAATAAGGAGTACAAACAATAAAAGTACAAAAATACACAACCACGGTCCAAAGTGTGCACTTCCTATGGAAATATAGACAAGATGAAATATGAACGATATAGAACTAAAAGTGAAGTGCAAACGCGTGAAAACTAGCCCAGATGAGTCCGAAAAACCCTATATAAATCGGACTTATCACACCCCCAGACTTAACTGTTTGCACGTCCCGAGCAAACAAAATCAATGCAGATAGGGAAAATGATTTAACTAACAAGGAAATTGCGATACGGAGTACCATGTGAAGTCGCATGCTCACACAGGTAAAAATATAATAGAAGAAATTTCTAAGTATACAAAATAGTTTAAACTTTTCACAATGCGTATCAACATTTTATTATTACTCAAAAATGGAATCACGGTGAATCAACCAGTCACGCGTAGGGAGAATGTAGACTAATCTCTAGGCGAACATTGCCAAAGATCGGGGCTCGGGATAACCTCCAAAGGAATTCACCAATGTCGGTGACCATATGCTTGCCTTTTCGCATTCTCTCCACGACACTGGTTTGGTTCACACACGAATCAGTAGGACTTTAGGTGAAGAGATGGGGCTTGGGTTTCTGTGAGGTAAACAAAGATAAACAGGAAGGCTAAACACCTAACCCAAATGAGCTATCATAAAAAGAATCCCTCTTCTAAGCAAAATACACGCGGGTACATCACACCCCCAGACATAATTTTTCAAATATGGGTGTGTTTACCGCCTACTCCAAATACAATCTCATCTCAAAAAGAATTTTCAAACAAAGTTTTTTTCTTCTTTTCACTTTTCTTTTTCACAATTAATTTATATATATATATATATATTTGAATTCTATTTTATTTTAACAATTTCAGCAAATAAAACTTTGGAGCACATCCACATATTCACATGTAATTCACCACATCACATCCCAAAATGAAAATGTAAAACTCTAAAGCTCAACTTTGGTGTGAGACTAGGATTGGCTATGAGGCTTTGGTGAAATCATGATGGAGCTGAATCAAAAGGATGGGTAAGCACAATGGGGCTAGCGAGGATAAGACGTTAGAAATGGTACAAAGCTCAACTAGGCCAAAATGATGGCCTACATCACGCTCATACGAGTGAACTAACCTATACCCATGCTTCAAGAATAGCTAGGGTAAAGTTCTTAGACAACGAGAAAGACTATCCATCCTCCCGACTCGAGCAATACGAACCTAACGGTCATCTACACACATCCCTAACCTACCATCGGATTCACACCGGATTCACCAATTTTTTGAGTAGAATAAAAAGTATTTACGCAATTAGAAAAATATAAAACTATAAGCATATAGAAAAATTAAATCTACTATAATTTCTACATGAGACGAGAGCACTCGACTAGGAGCACAGCAGGGTCAACATTTTACTCCGTCTCACAGTCCTAAGACAGCACCATAATTTTCCCAAATCTAACGAAGAAATGAGTTTAACTCGTGGCACACTAACAGCTAAGCACGCGCTCAAGTGGGTGCAGTGGTGTGTAGTGCAATGAACTAATCAAAATAAAACTATAAAGGCTTCTAGTATGTACATGAGATGTGCACATGCAAAAGGTAACAAAACTGGCTCTCCCCCAGACTTAAACTAAACAACATAGCATATGATAGAGAAATTAAAATCATAAAGAGCTAAGGGAAGAGGTTACCCAATGCTCAGCTAGTGAGCATACCAGAAGACGCGTGGAAACCTGAAGCAGGTTCGCAATACAAAGAATCACAACCCCGCCAATACGAATTTACCATGAATACCTGCATGGGTGAGCTCCGCAAAAACAAAAGAAAAATATACAAAAAAATGCTAAAACTAAAATAGACATGAAAAATAAAAATGCAGAAAATAAAAGATAAGTACTGGGGTTATTGTCATCCCAGCACGACTTATTAAATTCTATACAGTTCTAGCTAATGGGCCTATGAAAAGAAAAATGCACAGGTAACTGGCCTAATATCCATTGCGGTAGCAAGTACTGATACGGAGATAGAGCAGTTACCCCTCTACCTAAATAATCATACTTGCACTTCACAGGAAGAGGAAATAAGAAGTAGGATGAGGAGGAGGCCTGGCCCTCACTCATCTCACCACAAAACAAATCCTTGCCAAGCAAGGTTTCGTCCACCACAAGTTCGCTGGGGGCGAAGGTGACAGCAGGGGCTTCCACTGTGAAGGAGGTAGCAACCTCCTCATACAAAGGATGCACTCTTCGACAGCCTGAGCGCAAGGCTCAATGTCAACCCAACTTACCCATGTAGATTCAACCTGCACATGCTCAGATAAGGATGGGGGGTCAAGAAATAAAAGAGACGAAGAGCATAAAGAAATAATCGGGGGAGTGATCCCGGTTTCACTCCCCAAAACTGAGGTAGAAAAATATCGTCAGCAATGTCGACAATGCTACAATGCTCGGCCAGATCCATAGAGGCCTCCACCAAGACTTAGACTTCCTTCTTTGGTATCGAGGGAGAATCCTCGACACTAGGAAGGTTGTCCTCCTCCATGGGAGTGGAAATAATCCATGTATCATAAGCCTCAACTTGTGTTGCATCGTCGAAAATGTTGTCAGAGATGACTGAAGTAGAATGCACAAAAGACGGAAGAACTTTGCTTGGATAAAAGTCAAGCGCAGGTTCCTCACAAAGAATCGGCTCCACTCTTGGAGATGTATGCACAGGAGAGATGGGCTCAGCCACGTCGAAGCCTAGATCAGCCACACATCTGGTGGTTGTGTCCACATCATTCCCTTCAACAAATGAAGGTGACATGGACACATAACCAAATGATGAAGGTGTGCCACTGAGGGTAGTAGTCGGGATGATCCAGATGTCCGGCTCATCATCCTCTTCCATAACACGGAGGTACTCGGCACAACCCTTTAGGACATGATCTGTTCTACGATAATACAAACACTTTCTCCCATTACGCTGCGGTCCTTGTGGGGCCGGAGAGGAATAAGAGAACGGTGTATGTGGCGAGGACGATTGACCATAAGCCCGAGGCATAGTGTTTGAAGGGCTGTACTAATACAACATCTCATGCATTGTGCGCTAAGGCTTATGCTCAATATCTCTCGTAGGGAATTCATGACTAGCATGGAAAGGCTTTCCACACCAACGACATTAGGCATACGAATATCCCCACATAGTGTTGAAATAGCAGATTCAAAATAAATTGTGCAAATTACTAAATCTAACAATATATTACTACAATTCACTAAACAAAAAAAGGCAGGCAAAACAGAAATAGAACAAAACAAAAGCGATTTACAAAGGAAAAGGAAAGCAATCTCACATCACCCTCTTTAGAATCTCACACGACTGTGTTCCCCGACAACGTCACCAAAACCTTGATGCTAAAGATCATGGCAGTGAACCGGTCGCATAAGTAATATTAAATGGGCGAGTTTTCCCAAGTATCGATCTCTCAAGGAACACAATAAGGTGGAGGTAATTTCAAGGAGGACTTTAGATTGAAGTCCTCAAGGTCGACGGTAACGATGGGGGTTTTGATTGTTGCGGACAAAGAAAATAAAACACTATCAAGTACTCTTATGCAACGCCGCTATGCGATACTTCGTCAAGCGGGATGGAAGACTAGTCGGGCCACTATGCACCGAATCACTGGCCGGATGGTGCTCTTAATCTAATATTGAACATGTTTCCATACTTATAAGCTTGTGAAGCAAGTACTGGAAATATGCACCTAAAAAACTATAACAAAATTCAGGTATAAGCACCTCTTCGCTACGCATGCCACTAGAAATTGCTAGTGCGGCAAGGGTGGATGGTGGTGGATGGAATATGGCGCACCTCAAGCAAATAACGAAAATACAAAATCAAATAGACATGATTGTATATCAACGTTTTACAAACTAAGCATACTTCATCATATACAAGAGTTCAACTACACATTCAACAACCAAACAAGAAAAGAGTGTGCGAAATCGACCGAATCCGAAGTCTTGCTGAGGATTCATGATTGGAGTCGTCGGTTTGTCAATCCGCATCCATGCTCGGTCCTCAATTGCGTCCGGGGTAGAGAAGGGCTATCACCACCTTCCAATGGCCCGTATTTTTCGTGTCACTATCCGGTGGAGGATGACACAACTTCTCCTAGCTTGGTGGAGATAGCTAGGTCTAGCTCTTCTTGAAGCTCAAGGATGAAGGAGGAGGCCGAGAGGAAGCTCCGGCTTGGATTTGGCGGTGAAAGCTTGCCCGGAGCACCTCCTTAGAGTGGGGATTGAAGGAGATCGGTGGATCCCTTCGTCGAAGATGAAAACGGCGGAGAAAAATGAGCTCTCTCGAATTAGGGCGGCACCTGCATATTTATAGAAAGCAGAATTGAATAATGCGCACTATCACGGGTGCACGACCAGTGGTCATGCGCACTATGTCTAGTGATCGTGCGCACTGGCATGGCAGATTAGGAAGAAGAACTAGGGTACTGTGCACGAGCAATGGCGAACGAACGTTTGTCGTGCACACTATGTCTAATGGTCGTGCGATTACCCCAGACGGAACTCCAAGAAAAGAGGAATCAATGCACATGATCAGTGGCACACGACCGGTGGTCATGTGCACTGTGTCCAGTGGTCGTGCGATTACCCCAGATAGATTCTGGAAATCAGGGTACATTGCGCACGATCATCGGCGCACAACTAGTGGTCATGCGCACTATATCCAATGAACGTGCGCGGTATTCCTGCTTCCAAAGATCCCCGAAACACGCACACGACCCCTAAATCTAGCACGGATATGTGCAGACATTACAGACGAGCACAATAAGGAGTACAAACAATAAAAGTACAAAAATACACAACCACGGGCCAAAGTGTACACTTCCTATGGAAATAAAGACAAGATGAAATATGAACGATATAGAACTAAAAGTGAAGTGCAAACGCGCGAAAACTAGCCCAGATAAGTACGAAAAACCCTATATAAATCAGACTCATCACACAGCCGGACAAAGAATATAGAGCTGAGGTATCACTTCATCCGGGAGCATGTGGAGCATGGGGACATAGATCTCCAATATGTCTCTACAGACAGGTAGATTGCAGACATTTTCACGAAGCTGCTGGACGAGACCAAGTTCTCGTTCTTCAAAACAGAACTTGGAATGCTTAACAAAGAAGATTAGAGAAGGTGGACTCCTAAGAAGGCTCAGAGATCAAGAATCAGTCAAAGTTGGAATCCCACAAAATTCTAACTTGTTGACTCGAGTAAGCAGTTAAGTACACGAGTTGTTCAGAATGACATACTCATGTGGTAAGATTGACCTACTCAAGTACCCAATAAGTCACTCGAGTCACTTACTAGAGTCACAGAATGACTTACTCGACTAGTCAAATCACCTACACGAGTAGTAAATCTTCACTCGAGTACCTTAGCAAAACTACTTGAGTACATCAACACAAATACTCGAGTACATCAGCTCAACTACTCGAGTACTTCAACCCAACTACTCGAGTACTTCCAGCCTATCTACTCGAGTATCTCAAAACTTCACTCGAGTAATATCAAGTCTCTCGAGTATGTGACCTCACTATTTATTTCTTGATTCAAATTTTCTTATTCACAACCAGAGGCTTATGCCGCCACTTCTAAGGTATGATTCCATCATTTCTATTTTCATTAGACATAAACTTAGGGTTATATAAATAAGAAATTCCATAATCTTTCTACACAAAATAATTTCCGCTCTCGAGTATCCCGACTATCTCTTCGCCTTCCTCCAGAAGTTGCAGAGCCACGTCTTCTTCATCCCCGCCGCTGTTTTACAAAGTGTTTTAGAATCATGGCCGCCTCTTCAATGATTGGCATAGGATCCGAAATGGTTGTTGCCAGAATTGCAGAACTTTCAGATGATTTTCATAACCTTGTGATACTGCTCGACTCCGCCGGACTAACTTTCATTCTACAAGAACCATGTAAAATCCTCTTTCCAGAGGTTGCTGAATTCTTAAGAAATGTCAAGGTTAAGAGACATGAACCGTTCTCAAATCGAAGGTCAGAGGTATTAAAATTAAACTCATCAAAACCTCTATCTCTCAACTTCTTCGCTTGCCGATTGTGGATGAGGAAGACCATCTTGGACTGGATGAATCCGACAGAACCTGTCTGTTCTGTGGTGTGTCTACTGATGCTCAATACATCAAACGCTCTGATATGAATCCTGATGGAAAGCTACTTGTGGACATCATAGGAAAAATTCTTATCTGCAAAACCAATTCCATAAAAGACATATCCCTCTCCTTCTTTGACGTTATGCAAGTCATAGTGTGCAGGAAACGATTTCAGTTTGGAATGATGATTTTAGATAAAATCAAAGACAGTATGAAAACCCCAAAGTATGCCAAAATCATTTCTCTCCTCGTCCATGAAATCAACTCAGATGTCTTCAGTTTTTCTCAAGGGACTATACTTCATCACATGAAGAAAATCCCTATATCCTCCATACACAGATGGGAATTGAAGCTGTAAAATCTAACACAAGCTGCCAAAGGTCAAGAAATTCCATCCATACAAGACATGACCACATCTCCCTCTCCACATCAGGTTACCAGCTCGACTAGTGCGTCTATTGAGGGGAAGCCAGCTCCTTCTATCCCTGCAAGGATTCCTACACCTCCAGTAGTAACTCCTCCACCTCCTCAGACTCCAGACGAAACACCATCTGACCATCAACTTCAAGAAGCACTCCTCTCCACAGAAGCTGCTATCAGTGAGATGATAGAAGAATTGAACGCAAATGATCTTCCTGCTCCTCTCTCTCCAAAGGAAACCATAACTGAAATACCACCAGAGTCTCCAATACAGTCTCCAGTGCATACTCCTTCTCTAGCAAAGTCTCCTGCTATACACCAAGAGTAGGCTGAGGCCATTTTTATTCCAGATGAGCAATCTCCTGATCCAACTGAAGCTCCTTTAAGAAAACTAGACTTCTCCATACCCTCAGTCACTGATGAAGGGGCTGCCCTGATTCACACTATTAGAGGAAAGAGCATAGTCTCCATTATAGAAATAGCTCCATGGGTTGCTACTCCTCCTCCAGTTCGCTCTACTAGTGCTCCTCCAACTGCTGCTCCTACCACTGATTTGGTGACTCAAGTTATCCTTCTGCTTCAAGAACAGAGATCCTACTTTGATGCTTCCCTCAAGGGTGTTGCTGATAAAGTCACTGCTCTAGAGACTAAAATGAGCAGGGGATTTGTAGAAATTCAACATAATACTGATCAGCTGAGACACCACTTTAAAATTGGTGGAAAGGCTCTAGATCACACTATTAATAATGTTGGTCAAGTTATGGATCAAGGTGTGACTCTAGCTAACAATCGGATTGAAATGGATAAATGAGCTGAAACTACAAAGATGAAGATCTGTGAAGAAGTTGGTACTTTCAAAGAAGATGCAATCTCTAAGATATCGGTTGAAGTCAGAAAGGGGGAGGGTTTGCTGAAAGAATATTTAGAAAAATCAGATGCTCTGCAGCAAGAACTTTGGGAAGACAAAATGAAAGAAATCCATGATGATGTCTTAACACAAATTACGAGTGTCAAATTCCATACATAGGACACTGCATCTGGATGCACAATCAAATCCTTCCTGAATTTGCTGCTGATCCAAATATCATTCCCCATCATCTCAACCCTCTAGCTGCTGCTGCTCCTGCTCCTCCTCTGCAACCTACCTTCTCTCCAAGACCTCAAGGCCAAGAAGGCCCTCCTCCATATTCTTATGCCCAACTTTGGGAGGATGACCCTGCAGATATTTTTCTCCAAGCTCCTCCTGAGATCCAGACTTCTAAGAAGAAAAGAAAATATGGTGATGGTGCCTCTACTAGCAGGTCTATCCCAGTTCCAGATTCTGAAAAGAGAAAAGCTCCATAATCTTCAGAGATCTAGTCTCCTACCTCTAAGTCCCTCATCTTGGATCTCTCAAACTTATTATGGACTTCCATGAAAGCAGGAACATTCATTACAGTTCCCAGGAATGGGAGTTATATGAGAAATCTATGACCAAGAGGAGACTGTATGACAGAGAATTTGGGAGAAATAACCCTGCTGCTCCTCCAAGACCTCCTAAATACTACCATAAGCCATACAACTATCAGAGGAGACAGCAAGAGAAGCAAGTCAGGCAGCACCACCAAGTCTAAGCTACAAGGACATATGAGATTGTGGAAATGATTGTTATAGAAATGATATTTTGGTAATCACATTTATATAGTTCTAAGTTTTTGATCATATAATCTTGTTTCTAGTCTTATGCTTGCTTACACTAATTTATCTATATAGCACTTTTTATGTCTATAATTCACCTTAGTATAAAGGGTTCTGACTTCTACAAATTGGGGGAGATTGTTGGGTATCGTATCCACATTAACCCAGATTTGCTGAAGTCATCCTTGAACTAAGATGAATTAAGTTGTATTTGATGCTTTGTTTGAGTTACGTGTCTGTAGGATTCTAATGGCAAGTGTAGAACAATGTCAGTCTACATTGGGTCACCAAACACAGGACCATACAATGTAATCCCACATTGTGTGATCCAAGGTGTTGAATCATGTGTAGTCTCTCTATTGGGATACACTTCTTATTCAACCACTAAGACTTATTGGAAAAGACTTGATGTTGGTCTCACCAAAGAGAAGAGATTTCTGTCAAAGAAAATTTACTAAGTGTTTTACTCGAGTAGTTCTATACCTACTCGAGTGAATATCTCAGTTAATACTCGAGTAAAATTATTCTTACTCGAGTAAGGATGATAGATCCCGAGTAGTCAATTTATGGCTCTCGAGTAGTTAAGACAACTACTTGAGTAGTTTCCCTCTTACTCTCGGGTTTTCAGATTTTATTCTCCCAATAAATTCTAAGTAAAATACTCGAGTAGTCATACAGATACTCGAGTAGTTCATACCTTCTGTATCGAGTTACAGAAGTCTGCACCTCGTGTAATTTCTATTTACTCGAGTAGTTAAGTCATGTACTCGAGTAGTTCATCTACTACTCGAGTAGTCTAGATTTTATACTCGTGTAACCAGAATTTATTCCCTCAGAATTTATCTAAGTTAATTACTCGAGTAGCTATTTCCATATACTCGAGTTGTTCTGCTTCACTACTCAAGTAGAACAGAATTCTAGCTCAGAAAATATTCTAAGTCCCTGACTCGAGTAGTTCCTCTATCTCTCGAGTAGTTCATCCCTTATTACTCGAGTAGTATTTCTTGTACTCGAGTTGTCCAACTCCACTACCCATGTAATTACTTAAGCACTCGAGTAAGTCATTTTGGTACTCGAGTAGCTGGTTATCATTTCAAATTTTCTTCAAGTATATACTCGAGTAGTTTTCTTCAGGTTACTCGAGTAACTCTCTCTAAGTACTCGAGTAGTTATCTTCATCTCTCTCGAGTAGTTCTATAAAGTACTTGAGTAGTAATTTCTTCACTCGAGTATGTCTCTTCAGCTTTCTGAAAATTTTGTTAAGTCCAGATTGACAGATTTCTTAATGAGCTTTGATGTGATTGGTCCATGTGTACCTCATTAAGAATTAATTATTACTGTTATTGAGAATCCTATATAAGGTCTTGTCAAACCGACAAACCCTAAGAAGAAGATTAATCAGAAGTTTTTGCAGCCGATTAATTTCTAAGTTCTTTGTTCCTCTCTCTCTCTCTCCAAGAAGCGAAAGCCGCCTCTGCCGATTCTCATCTGGCTATGGTTTTCGATATCAGAGGATTCAGATTAAGAAGGTTTTACAGAGCGAGATTTCCGCACAACTCTTCATCTTCTATTCGATCGTGTGAAGCCAAGAAGATCCAGATCTGATTTTACCAAGATTTTTTTCACCTCTCTGATAAATCCGAAAAGTATAGAAGAGCAAGATCCAGGTCGATAGTTTGCAGATTTGATAAAGATTCATTGTTTGTATTTCAATATACATTTTATTTCATTCTTGTAGGAGAATTTTTCTCCGAGTGTAGGAGCATTTGACTACGAGATTGTAGGATATTTTATCTTCCGATTGTAGATTTGCTTTGTGGATCGAGATTGTAGGAACGTTGTCTGAGGTGTAGGATTGGTTTTTTAATTCGAGATAGTGGGGTAGCTAAGTCTAGTGTATTGCTAGATCGGTGAGGGAAAGTGGATGTACCCAAGATTGGGGAACCACTATAAATCTTGCTTCGTCTGTGATTGATTGGTAGATAATTCTTTGGTTAGATCTGAAATTTTTATTACGCAAATAGACGTACATATCACCTATTCACCTCCCCCCCCCTCTAGGTGATTTAGGTAGGCAACTAAACACTTTCACTAGAGCCCCGCCTCAACGGGAGATTGATTTCACCATCGAGCTAGTGTCAGGTGCGAAACCTGTGTCACGCTCTCCGTATCGGCTAGCACCTAAGGAGATGGTAGAGCTGAAGGTACAACTTCAAGATTTTTTGGAGCAGGGGTATGTGTGTCCAAGTTCGTCGTCTTGGAGCGCGCCGGTCCTTTTTGTTAAGAAGAAGGACGAAAGCTTGAGACTGTGTATTGATTACCGAGAACTGAACAAGCTAACGGAGAAGAACAAGTACCCGATCCCGAGGAATGATGATCTGTTCAATCAGTTAGTCGGGTTGACGGTGTACTCAAAGTTGGATCTCAAGTCCGAGTATTATCATCTGAGGATAAGGGAGAGTGATATCCCCAAGATAGCTTTTAGTACGAGATACGAGCATTACGAGTTTACGGTCATGCCGTTTGGGCTGACGAATGCGTCATCAGTGTTCATGGATCTGATGAACAAGACTTTCAGGGAGTACCTAGACCACTTTGTGATCGTCTTCATCGACGACATATTGGTGTACTCGCAGAGTGAGGAGGATCACTTCAAGCATCTATGTTTGGTGTTGGAGACGCTGAGGAGGAATCAATTGTACGTCAAGTTATCCAAATGAGAGTTTTGGTTATCCTCAGTGGCGTTCCTTGGTCACATAGTCAGTGGAGAGGGAATTGCGGTGGATCCGACGAAGATTGTTGTGATACGAGAGTGACCTGTGTTGTTTACAGTAGCAAAAGTTTGGAGTTTTTTGGGGCTTGTCATCTATTACAGGAGCTTCGTGGAGAACTTCTCGCGGATAGCGTTAGCCCTCATGACTCTGACGAGGAAAGATCAGATGTTTTTTTGGACGTCGTGGTGCGCACGAGCTTTTGAAGAGTTGAATAATCGGTTGACCACGACGCCTGTGCTGAGTTCGCCGAGTGGGACCGAGGGTTTTGAGATCTATAGCGATGCTTCGGGCAGTGGACAAGGTTGTGTCCTACTGCAGCATGGTAGTATGATAGCGTATGGCTCGCGACAGTTGAAGGTGCATGAGAGGAATTATCCAGTCCATGACTTGGAGTTAGCGGCCGTGACTTTTGCCTTGAAGCTGTGGAGGCACTACTTGTACGGGGTGAAGGTCGACATCTATACCGACCACAAGAGTCCAAAATACTTGTTCTATCAGATAGATCTAAACATGTGACAGAGGAGATGGATGGAGTTCCTGGGGGATTACACGTTCAAAATTTACTATGTGCCTGGGAAAGATAACGCTGTTGCGGACGCGTTGAGTTGCAGGACCCCAGCTCAATAAAATTGGATGTCGGTCCATGACGAGCGGTTGGTTCGGGAGTTGGAGGCGTTGGAGATCTCTTGCGTAGACAAGCAGTCAAGTGCTGAAGCCTTATTGAACTGGATGGAAGTTCAGTGTGACCTGACTGATCGGATTCGGCAGGCTTTGGATATGGATGGCCGCATGAAGCAAATCATGGTTGAAGCTTTGGATTGGTCAAATTCACAATTCATTGTTGAGGATGGATTGCTGTGGAAAGACGGTCGTCTGTGTGTACCAAACGTGGGCAATATGCGAGTGGAATTATTGTACAAGGCGCATTATACCAAGTACTCGATTCACCTAGGGAGAACGAAGATGTACCGCGATGTGAAGAAATTGTTCTGGTAGCCAGGACTTAAGAAGGATGTGGAACTCTATGTGGCTAAGTGTCAAACATGCGCTTTGGTAAAGGCGGAATGCCAAAATCCAGGAGGATTCTTGAAGTCCTTGCCTATTCCGGAGTGGAAGTTCGACGACATTATTATGGACTTTTTTCAAGGTTTGCCAAGGTCACAGAAAGGAAACGACGTCATCTAGGTGGTCGTTGATCGTTGGACGAAGGTGTCACACTTCATTCCACATAGGAAGGACGATTCTTTGGAGAAATTGGCAAACTTATATGTGGATAACATAGTACGGCTTCATGGGGTGCCTCGCAGCATCGTGACTGACTGAGATGGGCGGTTCACGTCCAATGATTGTAGGCTGGTGTAGTAGATATTGGGAACAAAGCTGAGTTTCAGTGCAGCCTTTCATCCGCAGACGGATGGTCAGACCGAGAGGGTCAATGGGACAATGGAGGACATGCTTTGCATGTGCTTCCTAGACCTCAGGAAGCAGTGGGAAGATCACCTATATTTGTTTGAATTCGCTTATAACAATAGCTACCAGGTAAGCATTCAAATGGCGCCCTTCGAGGCCCTATATGGTAGAAGATGTTGCACGTCGTTGTCTTGGTTGGAAACGGGTGAGTCAAAGTTGTATAAGCGGCAAGAGGTGGAAGATGCTACATCGTTGGTTCGAACGATTTGAGAGAGGTTGCTAATCGCTCAGGATCGCCAAGCTAAGTACTATAACGCCAAGCATAGGAACATGGAGTTCGCTGTCGGCGACTGGGTGTACTTGAAGATCAAGCCGTTCAAGGGTGTCTCGCGGGTGCAGCGTTTGAAGAAGCTAAGCTCGAGGTACCTTGGACCGTTTGAGATTCTGGAGCGGATTGGCGAAGCAGCTTATCAATTGAGGCTATGAGTGGAGCTAAGTGGTCTATACGATGTAATCCACATATCGGTGTTGCGGAAGGCGGTGCAAGAGCCTTTGCAAGTGATTGCAGTCGACCAAGTGCCGGTCGATAATGGGTTGACGACGAAGGTCAAGCCTATACGCATTGAGGACTTGGAAGTCAAGCGGCTACGCAATAATGAGATCAGGATGGTCAAGGTCCGTTGCGACAACTGTGGTCTGGAGGAGCTCTTGTGGGAGCGAGAGCATACCATGCTTGAGGAGTACCCAGATTTATTCCACTCAGGTACCGTTTAAGTTTTGTTCATCATTCCTTTATGTAATTTCGGGACGAAATTCTTTTAAGAGGGAGAGAGTTGTAATGCCCCGAAACTCAAAAGAGCGATGGGAGGCATTTTGAGCCAAGTTTGTAATTTGGCAGGGGGCACACGGCCTTGGACACAGGCATTTCCCAAAGGCGTGTTGTGCTCGGGTCGACGATCTGGCCCTGAGGTCGACAAATTTGGAGTCGACGATTGTCGAGCAGCGAACACGGCCTGAGACACGGGCATGTCCCAGGCCGCGTCCTTCTAGGGGAAAGCCGGGCCCTGGCGGGGGTCATACACGGGCCATGTCGAGTAGACACGGTCATGTCAAAATGCGACATGGGTGTGTCGAGTACCCGTGTCACTTTCAGGCATTTTTAGTCCTGTATCGATGGAGGAACACGACACACTACACAGCCGTGTACTTTTCGATGGTATGCGAGGATCGAGAAAGACATTGATTCTGCCCTCCAAGTGGTTAAGGCAGTTTCGAAAGGCACGGAGTTATTATTCACGCTCATTGAGACTGTTGAGCCAAGGTCCAGTGTGAATGATGTTCCGATTGTTTTGGAGTTTGCCGATGTGTTTCTGAAGGAGCTTCCGGGGTTACCACCACAGCGGGAGATTGACTTCTCGATTGAGTTGGTGCCAGGTGCAAAACCTGTGGCCCGTTCACAATATGGAGTAGCGCCAAAGGAAATGGAGGAACTAAAAGTTCATCTACAAGAGCTTTTGGAACAGGGTTATATACGCCCAAGTATGTCACCTTGGAGCGCAGCTGTTCTCTTTGTGAAAAAGAAGGATGGTAGCCTGTGATTGTGTATTGACTATCGTGAATTGAACAAGTTGACAGAGAAAAATAAATATCCTATTCCACGGATAGGTGACTTGTTTGATCAACTGGCTGGATCGACAGTAGACTCAAAGCTTGATTTGAAATCTGGCTACTACTAGTTGCAGATTTGGGAAGGTGACATTCCCAAGACAGTATTTGGAACATGCTACGGTCGTTACAAGTTCACTGTACTGCCGTTTGGTCTATGTAATGCGCCATCGGTGTTCATGGACTTAATGCAACGCACTTTTAGGGAATACTTGGATTTATTTGTGATCATCTTCATCGACAACATTTTGGTGTACTCTCAATCAGAAGAAGATCATGAGAACCATTTATGGATGGTGTTGCACACCTTGAGGAGGAATAAGCTCTATGCCAAGTTCTCCAAGTGTGAGCTCTGCCTATCGTCAGTGGCTTTTCTTGGCCATGTGGTGAGTATAGAGGGCATTGCGGTGGATACTTCAAAGATAAGAGCCATACGGGAGTGGCAGGTGTTGTCTTCGGTGGCCGAAGTCAGGAGTTTTCTTGCACTAGCGGACTACTACAGATGTTTTGTAGAAAACTTCTCACAGATCGTTTTGCCTCTTACCATATTATCAAGGAAGGATCATAAGTTCATTTGGATGCCGGAGTGCACGCGAGCTTTTGAAGATCTAAACAATCGTTTGACCATGATACCCATTTTGACGTCTCTATGTAGTATAGACGGCTATGAGATCTATAGTGATGCCTCAGGGAGCGACTTAGGATGTGTTCTTCTTCAGTATGGAAAGGTGATCGCTTATGGCTCACGCTAGTTTAAAGTGAATGAGAGGAACTATCCCATCCATGACTTGGATTTGGCGGCAGTGATTTTTGCACTTAAATTGTACCGTCACTATCTATATGGCGTGAAAGTGGATATATTCACGGACGACAAGAGCCTAAAGTACCTTTTGGATTAGAAGGATATCAATATGCAACAACGAAGGTGGATGGAGTTCCTTAGGGACTATACCTTTGATATTCATTATACTTCTGGGAAGGGAAATGTTGTCGCAGATGCATTAGGTCATAGGGCTCCAGCAAGGGCGAATTGGTTGCAGATACATGATGAGAGTCTGATCCAGGAGTTGGAAGCGTTAGAGATTTCTTGTGTTGACAAGAATTCTCACAACAAATACATACTTGAACTGGACGGAGGTACAGTGCGACCTTGTGGATAGGGTTTGGCGGGCAACAAAACTTGATGAATGCTTGCAACACTATGCAGTGGATGTGTCAAATTGCCAATTCTCCTGGGATGATGGCCTCTTGCAGAAAGATGGGCATTTGTGCATCCCAAGTATGGGTGAGCTAAGAGAAGAATTGATGTATGAGGATCACTTAACAAAAATACTCAATTCACCCAGCGAGCATCAAGATGTACAAAGACATGAAAAAGCTGTTCTGGTGGCCGGGTTTTAAGAAGGACATCGCACATTATGTGGCTAAATGTCAGACTTGTGCCTTTGTGAAACCTGAATCCAGAAGCCTCGCGGTTTTCTGAAGTCGCTACCTATTCCGGAATGGAAGTTTTATGATATTTCAATGGATTTCGTGCATGGCTTGCTGAGAATGCAACACGGTAATGATTCGATTTGGGTGATCGTAGACCGGTTGACTAAAGTGGCTCACTTCATTCCAAATAAGAAGGACGATTCAGTGGAAGTTTTGGCAAGGCTGTATGTGGAACAGATAGTACGATAACACGGTGTTCCCCGTAGCATCGTAAGTGATCGAGATGGGTGCTTCACTTCAAATGATTGGAGGTTAATCCATCAGTTGTTGGGGACAAAGCTAACATTCAGTACGGCCTTTCATCCACAAATGAATGACCAAATTGAAAGGACCAAGAGAACGATGGAGGACATGCTCCGAATGTGCACCTTGGATTTTGGAAAATGATGAGAAGATCATCTTTATATGGTAGAGTTCGCCTACAATAATAGCTATCAAGATAGTATAAATATGACACCTTTTGAAGATTTTTATGGTAGGAAGTGTCGTACACCGTTAGCTTGGGCAAAAATAGGTGATTCTAAGTTATATAAGCGTAAAGAAGTCGAAGAACTAATTCGACAATACGCTCTATTCGGGAGAGGCTATTGATAGCCCAAGATAGACAAGCCAAACACTAGAACGCGAAGCACCAGAATGTGGAATTTGTTGTTGGCGAGTGGGTCTATTTAAAGATCAAACCATTTAAAGATGTATCCAGGATTCGACGCTTGAAAAAGCCAAGTCCAAGATATCTTGGTCCGTTTGAAGTGGGGGAACAAGTTGACGAAGCTGCCCATCAGCTAGATTTTTTGGAAGAATTGAGTTGATTGCATGATGTGTTCCACATTTCAATGCTTCAAAAAGCCGTGAAGGATCCAGCTCAAGTAATTGTGAATGATCATGTACTGGTCGAATCTGGGCTAACGACGAAGGTTAGGCCCATTCAGTTCGAAGATAAAGCGGATAAGCAGCTGCCGAACAAGACAATCGGGATGGTCAAGGTCTAGTGGGACAATTATGGCCATGAGGAGCTAACATGGGAGCTGGAGCAGACCATGCAGGAAGAATTTCCCGAATTATTTGTCTAAAATGGTATAACAGGTTTTGTTTTATTTTGGACAGAACATAAAATGTTGTAACAAATTTTATTGAAGAAAAGTTATGTTATAACTTATTAGTTTCTTTGTTCTGATGTTGTATCCAAATTTTGGGACAAAATGTTTTATTAGGAGGGGAGGGTTGTAACACCCAAAAATGAAACAGGCAAAGAGTTGGCCTGGCTGGGCAAGAAAATCGTCGAGCGGAGCTCGATGAAATTAGCCCGTTTGACGAATTTCATTCGACGAAATTAGTCCCGTTCGACGAATTGTTGAAAAGATGGATATGACCGAGCAGTGTCTTGTGTTAGGGGCTGGTGTGCAGGCACTGCGTGGTGGTTGACTTTTCAGCTTCAATCCCGAGTCATTGATGTGTTTTAAGGGGAAGAAATCATGTGGCTAGAAGATAACCGATGCCTTATCTGTAGAGAATGGAAATTGAAAATCATTATTCCCTTTGTTTATTCTCTTTCTTCCCGAGTTCTGGAGCAAGCCGTATCGGATATTATGGTTTGAGTGCTCTGGTTGTGCTGCTGAAGGAGGATTTGGTGCGGGAATCTGAAGCCAAAGCGAGATTTGCGAAGAGGAAAGTGTAACGATCATTTCCGTCCGAGTAGAAATGCTTTGTCATGGCTCCAAAGAGATCTTCAAGGGTAACGATCTTTTTTCTTAGACAAGTGAAGTCCTTCTTTTGGCATATGCATGGAATCCCCCACCAATAGGTGGAATGTCGAGGGAGTTCCTTTGGGTTGATTCATGAAATTCCCACTGAGTCATGCATATAGATCCAGAAATGTGTAGTACGGAATATGCATACTGTGTGACGCCCATCTGGACAGGTTGGTCTGGATTGGTGATGTTTTATTTTGCGCACCAGAGAAGACTACACATATAAATGAGTATTTTGTGGAGTCAGTGGGTTGTGGCTGTGAAGGGTAGTAGCAGGAAGTACTGGAGTGGAAGTCCAGGAAAATAACCGCAAAGTGCATGTGCAGTATGGTATGAAAGACCAGTGTTTCTGGCACTGTGTAACACCCTATATCCGTCGCATAGCATATAGCAGTAGGTCCGGCCAGGGCCTGACGCCATATACCACAGACAGGCCGAAGGGTTATGCAATGAAACCATCATTCCAATAACAAACGTCCTAAACAGAGCACATTCTATCGGAAGCATTTTAAAAAAATGTTACAAAGAAAGAATCCATCCACAACATGAATATCCACTAAAATAACCCAAAAGGAATGAGCGTACAAATACACAAAGTACTTGTACTTATGGCCTTACAAGAGTTTACTTATAAAAATAGTGTCTTCCAAACATCGACAGGCAGGCCGGTCACACATGAGAATAAAAATAAATATTCACATAGGCCTTCGAGGGCCGGCTCAGCAACAAGGGCTATTACCCGCTATTTGCCACTAGGCTCCACAACACCTGCAAGCAACAATCCACCGCTGTGGTGGCAAACAAAAGAAATTGTCAGCTAAAGCTGACCAAATTATTGTTGGATCTTACGGCGCCCTTAGGGGGGGGGGGGGTGAATAAGTGTACTTTTAAATTTTCCTTAAAAATTAAGCAAACATGCCTTGATGAATAAAAATAATATAATTGAAAAATGCAAATGTATACTAGCTAAAACAATATTGATATATTTCAAAAGAGATAAATTTAATACAATGTGTCTCTATAGAGCAAGAGACAAAGGCTCATGGAATAAATAATTTGCTTGTATTTTCGCCGGTTCTTCTAACACGAACCGGTAGGCTAAAGCGTATCTCTTCCTAGATCTTGCTACTAGCCTCCCCCAAGATCTAACAATGATCTAGACGCTGCACACATGGTAACGATTTCTCCCTAAGCAACACAAGGACTTGGACGCCACTCACAAGGCGGCGATTCTCTCCTAAGCCACACAAGGACTTGGACGCCACGTACAAGGCGGCATTTTCCACTCTCGATTACAATGATAAAATAAAAGCTAGAACAAAAACAAATTGAACACTTTAGGCTATACACTCCCTTCAAATAATGCGCTGAAGATGCCGACGAATCCTTGCTAGAGTTGCTTCGAATGCTGCGAACGTGTCGTCAAACTTTCGAGCTTTGGACTTCTTGAGAATATGGAGTATCTCTGAGATCTAGAGCTCTCTGAAATCGTCTATGCAAGAAAGTACACTCCAGGTAATCGAATTCTTGATTTCCCTAAGAAATGATTGACTTTTATATTCTGGCGCTATCGCTTGGCGATATTGGGTATCGTCGCCGGCGATAGCAGTAACTGCTGCCACGTGGCCCATGAACTCCTCATTTTCACATTGCACCTACGTCGAGCGCCAAATCGTGCACTATCGCCTGGTTATATTGGATATTGCCGTCTGGCGATAGCGATGTAACGGAGGCCACATTTTCGTCGAGCGTCGAACGGAAATGCATCAAGTAGCGCTATCGCCTCTCGACGATACTCAATATCTCCTGGCGATATCTCCCGAGATCAATTCTGACCAGATTTAGCACCAAAAAGACATTAGATATAGACCTGTGTTATTTGCACACCAGAAACACCAAAAAATAAAATATAAACAAGATTTCTTATTAGCAAACTAGGATGTGTGGAAGGCATGCTCCAACAATCTCCCCCTTTTGATAATAACAAATCCATTAAGAAAGAAAATCATGAATGTTAAAAGGTCCTTCCAATTTGAGTATCAAGATGAAGCATGTGTATGTGCACAAATTGCTTTTGGATGAAACACTCCCCCTACATGTGATCTCCCCCTAACGTGAAGCATAGTGAACTTTTAATATAAGGATTATGAGTGTATATGAATGATTTCATTTGAAAATTTTCTCCCCCTTTGGTATTTTCAAAAGATAGATAAGAGTGTGGCAGAGGCGAAAGAAGGAAAAACACAAAAGAGAAACTCTGGATAGGATAGGTGAGCAATGTATAATAAAGAAAGAAATGAGTAAACACTAACATTGGTAATGTTCAGCGAACTATATCACAAATACATACACTAGTGATTAATATTTTGTAAAAAGTTTTCAGTCCAATTCTCATTAGAAGAACATTTAGAGAGGATAATGTTCTGTACATGTAATATGATGTCAGAAATACTTATGCAGACTCTTACAAATACATGAACATGAGAATGTTAAAAAATAACATAACATAGAGTTGGACATGCGAAGTTATACTCGTACCCAAGAGTTCAGAGCACACAATAAAGAAACTATCCAGTTAAGGATTCGCACAAGACACTTTACAATTCTTTCTAAGGTGCTCAACCTCACAATGCTTATTAAGACTTATCCGGAGGGTAAGTAGTGCTTAGTGGAGGCTCCTTGTCAGCCCTTATTATTTATTTATTGTTTGGTTTTTTTTGTGAAATCTATCACCAAAGGTGTGCACTTTTGGGATCATACACATTTTTAATCACATTTTTTTCTCTGTGGCTGAATAAAGAAGTCCGAATTCACTTGTGAGAGCATACATGATAATTAAATATTAGTGGTGCACTGTACAAACTTGTATAAAACATTAGCAGGAACATACAACACTAGTGGTTATGGTAAAACAATCAAAATTCACATATGTAGTAAGGTGAAGGCATATGAAGATTTGCACAACCGTGAGTGAAACAACATTATCATAACTAAAAGATTTCTCATACTTAGAGCCATGCAAAAACATTTTCACAGAATTTAAGAACACTAGCACTTAATTATGTAGAACGGATATAGGAATGTTGAACTATGGAACCAAGTTATTGGGAACTCAAGAAAAAACATTACACAATGCCTAAATCTGAGTAACGAACAAAATTTGGAGGAATAGTCAATTTTTGCTGTCGTCAGGCGATACCAGGTATCGCTGATCGACGATAATGTGAAAAATATAAAACCGGGTGTATTCAATCAAAGGCATCAAAACTAACACTTTTTCCTGAAGCCAGGTTCCGGAAGTCGGAGCGGAAGGCGGCGAAAACCTAAGACCTAGGTAAGAAACTTGGATTTTTACTTTAATTCTTTGGATTTTTGAGGATCTAAGTGTTAGGATAGTGTAGCATGTAACCTTAGATGATAAATTTCCAAGTTTTAAAGTGCATAGATTGTGTGTGTGGATCATAAGAAATTGTGATTGTGTAAGTGAAAAATGTGCATAGATTGTTGGATCTAAGAGGTTGTAAATGAGTTTTGTTAGAAAAAACCTTGCAGATCTTGTATTTTGGATGAGGGGAAAACCAGATCTGTAATCAGAAAAGGAGGAAAACCATTTTCCGCTATCGCCCGTCGACAGTGGGTGTCGCCGGATGGCGATAGAAAAAAATGATTTTTTTTCTGTTTATTAAAAAAATATTTTCACTTGCAGCAATGGCTTCCAGTTCCAAAGCCCATAGAAGCACATGGAGTGATTCATATTCATCTTATCAAACATTTCCAGGAATTGAAAATGCTAATATAGGAATCGGATGGGTGATCGAATTCGACCCGGCCCGTCATGCACACATCCATGATTTGTTAGCAATGGCAGGAATAATGTCTATTATTATTCCAGATACATTTTCTTTCGTACTAATTAGAAAAATTTATAATTATCTCAAAGATCTGTGTTTCACGGAATTGAATGGTGGAGTCCGATCTAAGATATAAGGACAGACGGTAGAAATAACCCACTATGACCTTAGAGATGAGTTTGGGTTAATAGAGCATGAGAACACCTTAGATGTAGTAGAGAACTATCAGAAGGATAGAGATTCGACACTATTGAATTCGGTTTTGCATGGAAATTCCATCAAAACACTTATTCAATCTACGACCACAATCACCGAGGATGCACGATTAGTGCAAGAAATGTTGAGGCACACTGTCCTACTCAAACTCGGAGACACACGAAAAATAACGGCTCAACTGAGTTTTGTGACATATATGATTTTGGAGCGGGAGCCGTTTGACATGACGGATTTTATCCTTTCGATAATACGTTATTCATTTAGATTAAAGAGTCCTAATTGGATGAAACTGAACACACTACCACTTGGATCTTTCATCCAATGTATTTTATATAAGAAATACACTTGGATAGACCCGAATTTGTACTTCAACGATTGTATTCCATCCATATATTCGACGAGTGGAACACCTTCCATCGGCCAATCAACACGAGGAGGCTCATCAAGGAGGAATGAACCTGTGTCCACTATCCGAAACCCGCCAATTCCAAGAGGTGGATCGTTGTGAGAATGGTTGGATGACATGCGAGAGTCGTTCGAAGAACACAAGAGGGAAGTGAAGAAAAACTTCTTGGGAATTCAGAAATATTTTTAATTTCTGACAAGAAGTCTGAAGTTGAAGCCCACTCCATCAGAGGCCGCAGAATGGGAGAATCCGATCATAGAGCCTCCCCGTACCTCTACTCACCGAGCACGCCGGACGAGGAGTAGTGGGCACAGTTCGGCAGATGAGCAATGGGAGACAAGTGCAGGTGACAGCAGAAATTTCTGAAGATTTTCGGGATCGCTGGACAAGTTAGAGGTTTCACCCGGTGACGTTACTGTCGTCGGCGATAGTGAATTTTCTTAATTTTCAAAAACAATTTATGTTGTAATATTATGTTGGACTTAGTATGTGGTATTGTGTTGTCGTAACAATACAAGTCTCAGTATGTGATGTTTATATTCATGGTTTACGTGATTTTATTTTGGTTTTTTGTTCTAATTTTTAGTAATTTAATTATTTTTTTTATAGCTTGCTATGGCAATTTATTAGTTTGAAATGTCTAGGATCCCTAGTTATAATCTTAACAATGAACAACGGGAATCTGGAAGTGGTTTCATGAAAATAACCGCAAGTTGTGAATCGGTGCTTATAAAATTGACTTTGATCGAAATTTCTGTTATGTGGTCTCTTATGAAATGTTGGCGTACGTCAATGTGTTTGGACCTAGAATGATGAACTGGATTATATGTTAAGTCAATTGCACTTTTATTTTCACAATTTAATTCAATTGTCTCATGAACTATTTCAAAGTCTTCTAAAGTCTGCTTCATCCATAAAGCTTGTGCACAACAACTGTCTAATGTCATGTACTCAGCCTTAGTGGTGGATAAGGTAACATAATTCTGTTTCCTACTCGACCATGAAATAAGTGAAGGCCAACAAAGTGGCAGGTGCCACTGGTGCTTTTACGATCTAATGAATAGCTAGCAAAATCAGAATCAGAAAATCCATGTAATATAAAGGTATCATTATGTGGATACCACAAACCTAATTTAAATGTGCTAATAAGATATCTAAAAATGCATTTAACTGCTTTTAAATGAGACTCTTTGGGATTAGCTTGAAATCTAGCACATAAACATACAACGAACATAATGTCAGGCCTAGAGACAGTCAAATACAATAGTGATCCTATTATACCTCTATAAAGTGTTTGATCTATAGATATTCCACTCTCATCCTTTCCTAACTTTAATGAGACACTCATGGGGGTATTTGCTTATTTTAGATTTTCAAACCCAAATCTTTTTGAAACATCATGAATATATTTAGATTGACAAATAAAAATTCCATCATGCTTTTGAGTAATTTGAAAACCAAGAAAATAAGTGAGTTAGCCTACCATGCTCATTTCAAATTCATTCTTCATAATTTTAATAACACTATCACATAATTTTTCATTTGTGGATCCAAAAATAATATCATCAACATATATTTATAAAATAATAAGAACATCATTAATATGTTTAACAAATAAAGTACAATCAGCACTACCCATTTTGTATTCATTCTTTAATAAATAAATAGTCAATCTATCATACCATGCTCGGGGTGCTTGTTTCAAACCATAAAGGGCTTTTTCTAATTTTAAAACATGATAAGGAAATCTAACATCAACAAAGCCTGGAGGTTGTTCTACAAAGACCTCCTCCTTAATATACCCGTTAAGAAAACAGTTTTAACATCCATTTGAAATAATTTAAACTTTTTAAAACTAGCAAATGCAATAAATATTCTAACTTCTTTTAAACGAGCTACGGGTGCTAAGGTTTCATCAAAATCTATTCCTTCTATTTGTGAATAACCTTTTGCTACGAATGTAGCTTTGTTCCTAGTGACCCTAGATTCACTGTTGGGTACAATCTAGATTATTTTTAAAAATCCACTTAACTCCTACCACAGGATGATTTGATGGTCTTTCTACTTACTTCCAAACCTTATTGCATTCAAATTGATTAAGCTCGTCATTTATAGCTAAAAACAAGAATTATCATTTAAAGCAGCTTCAACGCTTTTAGGTTCTATGTCAAAAATAAAGCACATATTAGAGAATAACTCATGTAAGGATGAACGAGTACTTACCCCTCTTGACGGTTCTCCAATAACCAAATCTTGGGGATGATCTTTTGAGAATCTTAGTTCACTTGGAGGCACGTATTCTTGCTCTTCTTCTTCTTCTTCTTGTTCGACTCCTTTTTCTTTATCTTTGTCTCCAAGGATTTCATCATCGTCCATTCTTTGTAGAGGCAAGAAATCTTCATCTTCACCTGTATTATTAGCTTCTACACAAGAAAGAAACTCATCAAATTTAACATGTACAGATTCTTCAACCATTTTAGTCCTCTTGTTGTAAACTCTATAAGCTTTGCTCGTTGAAGAATAACCAATAAAAATGCCTTCATCACACTTTTCATCAAATTTGCCCAAATTATCCTTAGTGTTCAAAACAAAATATTTACAACCAAAAACTTTAAAATAAGACACATTTGGTTTCTTTTGAAAATATAACTCATAAGGTGTTAATTTTAAGAGAGGTCGAAGCATAAGATGATTGATAACATAACAAGTAGTACTAACAGCTTCAGACCAAAATGATCTAAGTAATTTGTATTCATATAGCATAGTGCGAGCTAGTTCTTGCAAAGTTCTATTTTTCCTCTCTATCACACCATTTTGTTGAGGTGTATGAGGAGCGAAAAATTCATGTTTAATTCCTAACTCATTGCAAAAAGAAACAAAATTTTCATTATCAACTTCACCACCATGATCTAAACGAATGCATTTTATTTTTAATTCTAGTTCGTTTTGAACACATAAACATAATTTGAAAAATTCTAAAAACGCATCAGATTTAGATATTAAGAAAATTGTCCAACTAAATCGAGAGAAATCATCAATCAAAATAAAAGTGTATTTTCTACCACCTACACTTAGTGTATTAATAGGACCAAACAAATACATATGTATCAATTCTAAAGGCCTACTGGTGGAAACGACATGTTTGCTTTTAAAAGAAGACTATAAATTTCCCTTTTTGACATGGTGAACATAAAGATGATAAATTTCCATGCAAAAAAGGTAAACCTTTAATAAGTTTGATTTGAGACAATTTTATAATTAGCTTGGAACTAGAGTGTCCAAGACGTCTGTGCCACAAATCTAACTCCTCATTTTTAGAAATAAAACACTTTAATGAAGAATGTGACAAATCATCAAATCAAATCATGTAGACATTTTGAAACCTAGGAGTAGTAATAACAATATCATTTGTTCTGCAGTTAATAATATTGCATAAGTTTGAAGATGAGTCAAACAAGACATTTAAGCCAACATCACATAACTGACTTATCGAGATTAAATTATGCTTCAAACCTTTAACATACAAAACATTTGAGATAGTAAATGATTTGTTACCTACTACTCCAATGCCGATGGTTTTTCCCTTCCCGTTGTCACCAAAAGTAACCACTCCTCCTTTCTTCATCTCCAGGCTAAGGAACTTTGATTTATTACCCGTCATGTGCTTAGAACACCCAGAGTGCCAGTACCACACGTCTTCTTTGTCCTTAGCCTGCCAACACACCTAGAAAGTGGATGAGAGTAAATATCCAGTTACCCAAGTGGTTCCTCCCAAAGAATTGGTGGAAGCCTTAGGTACCCAGAATTGTTTAACAAAATAGTGTCCCGTCTTCTTACAAGTGTTTGTTGTGTGACCAAACTTATAACATTTGACACACTTGATGAAAGAAGTTGATGGGTTTTTTTAAAATAACTTTTGACCCTTTGTTTGAAGCTACTAGGATAGGAGGTTTATTATTTTTAATCTGAAAACCAGATTTTCTCGACTTTTTCTTATCGCCTGCGACAGTGGATGTCACCGGGAGATAGTGTTCAGGTGAGTATCCAAGTCTGAATTTCCCAGAACCATAGTACTGGTTTCCCAAAAGCATATTTAGAGATTTTTGGCACACTCCAAATTTGTTAGTGGCCATTTCTAAATCACGAACTTGTCCACTTAATACATTATTTTTGGCAACAATGGTGCTGCATCGGTTTGCGAAGGACTTCCTGCTGCCTTCCACTTGAGATTGAGAAAACTTTAGAGATCTCTCTAAGGCCTCTTTCTCTCTTGTAATAGTTTCAATCCGAGTCTGAGTCTTAGAGAGATCTTTCTCAAGCTCTAGTATCTTTGTCAAGGAGGGACAATTCTCTTGACAAGTCGCTTTCTCCTCTCCAGGTACTTTTACTTCATTTTTTCATTTTTAATTTTCTTTTACTAATAATTTATTTTCAGATTTAATCAATTAATTTTCATTCAGGTTTTTTTCTAAATACTTGCAAATTTTCAAAAATTCAGAATATAAACCATCATAAGTTTTAGGAGTTACCATAGTGTCGCTCTAGACACTGCTTCCTTCATCATGTGATGAAGCGCTCTATCCCATCATGCACATGTTGACCTCCTCTTCTGTTTCTGACCCTGAATTGCTTGACTCCTCTGAAGTGGCTTCATCCCATGTCTCTGCCTTCAGAACTTTCTTCTTATCTTTCTTTCTTTGTCGCTTCTCCTTCAGCTCTTTCAGATACTTTGGGCACTTGCTCTTTATGTGGCCAATTCCCCAGCAGTGATAGCACTTAGGTGGTGGTCTATCTTCATCATTCTCTCCATCAGCTTGCGCTTTTCCTTTCCTATTCCAGATTCTTGCTTCTTGAAAAATTCCCTGAAAGAATTTCTTCTTTCAGGATTTCTCATGAATCTCCTGAATTTCATCACAAACTTGGTTTCTTCATCTCCATCGTCACTTTCATCGGACTCGCTTTCCTCTTCCTTCTTGCACTTCAACGCCAAAACTTTCTTCCTTGGCTCCAGGCTATACTCTTGTTATTGAATTGTCAACTCTACTTCATGGGTTTTTAAGTTGTCTATTAGATTCTCAATTTGGAAAGACTTTAGATTGTGTGACTCTGAGATGGCAGTCACTTTTGGATTAAACTTCGGGGGAAGCGATCTAAGTATTTTCCTTACCAAATTTCCATTTGAGAAATTCTTCCCTAGAATCCTTGAGTCGTTCACTATCTTGCAGAACCTTATGTACATGGAGTCTACATTCTCATCAACCTCCATTTTGAACTTCTCAAACTCTGATTCTAATAGGAAGAGCTTCGAGTCCTTTACCTACGATGTACCTTCATGAGCAACTTCAAGAAGATTCCATATATCATACGCAATATCACATGCATAAACACGATTAAATTCATTCCTATCTAACGCACAAAATAAGGCATTCATTGCCTTAGCATTATTCTTACAACAAAGCTTATCCACTTCATCACATTTGTCCTTGGGTTTTTCCATAGAGACACTTCCTACTATAGTTATAGGAGCACTGTAGCATGTTTCTACCTTGCACCAAACGTCGATGTCTAGTGCTATTAGAAAGCATTGCATTCGTGCTTTCCAATAGTTGTAGTCGGTGCCCTTGAATAAGGGAGGTCTACTAATACCTTGCCCCTCAGAAAACGCTAGAGTGTGTTGTACCATTACTCCCGGGGGTGAATAAGGGTGCTTTTAAATTTTCCTTAAAAATTAAGCAAACTTGGCTTGATGAATAACAACAATATAATTGAAAAATGCAAATGTATACTAGCTAAAATAATAATGATATATTTTAAAAGAGATAAATTTAATACATTGTGTCTCTATAGAGCTAGAGACAAAGGCTCATGTAATAAATAATTTGTTGTGTTTTCGCCGGTTCTTCTACCAAGAACCGGCAGGCTAAAGCGTATATCTTCCTAGATCTTGCTACTAGCCTCCCTATATCTAACCATGATCTAGACGCTGCACAAAAGGCAATAATTTCTCCCTAAGCCACACAAGGACTTGGATGCCACTCACAAGTCGGCGATTCTCTCCTTAGCCACACAAGGACCTAGTCTCCACGCACAAGGAGGTGATTTCCCCTCTCGATTATAATGAGAAAATAAAAGAAAGAACAAAAACAAATAGAACGCTTTTGGCTAGACACTCCATTCAAAAAATGCGCTAAAGATGCCGACCAATCCTTGCTAGAGTTGCTTCAAATGCTACGAACGTGTCGTCAATCCTTTGCGCTTTGGACTTCTTGTGAGTATGGAGTATCTTTGAGATCTGGAGCTCTCTGAAATCATCTATGCAGGAAAGTACACTCCAGGTAATCAAATTCGTGATTTCCATAAGAATTGAATGACTTTTATATTCAGGCGCTATCGCATGACAATAATGGGTATTGCCACCCGGCAATAGTGGTAACCGCTGCCACATGGCCATGAACTCCTCATTTTCGCATCGTACCTACGTCGAGCGCCGAATCGTACAGTATCGCCTGGCGATAATGGAGGTCACGTTTTCGTCGAGCGTCGAACGAAAATGTGTCGAGTGGCGCTATCGCCTGTCGGTGATACTCAATATTGCCTGGCGATATCTCCCGAGCACAATTATGATCCGATTCAGCACCAAAAAGATATTAGATATAGACCTGTGTTATCCGCACACCAAAAACACCCAAAAATCAAATACAAACAAGATTTGTTATTAGCAAACCAGGGAGCTTGGAAGGCATGCTCCAACAATTATAACGACCCTGCCCCCTATACTCGGGGCGGCGATGCTCCTTCCCTGCACTTTATTAGAATATCCAAACAATAGTGAAATTACACTCCATTATAGGTGTAGGAACGCACAGCCACATACCCTGTGCTCTCAGGGCACATTCTCGGTGAACCCGGTCAAATCTGCGGTCTCACCACCGCCCCTTGGACGACAATTCTCGTGAGCATTTTAGCCTTTCCAGCATAAGCCTAAGACCCTCCATCTATGCCAACGACAAGTACCACATACTTTAGGTCGCTTTAACCGAACGACATAGAGCGAGTACGGTTCCACCTAACCCGTTCCTCACACCGCAACATCAATTTAAGCCATATGCGCGGGTCAAGCATCCCCGTGTACCAAATCGATCACACTCTTTACATAACCCAGTTATGTGCAAGTTGTATCCCAGGACACCTGATGCAGGCTACGTCTCCTGACGAACCACAACGGACAACGACACTTAATCGTTCTCTAACATTCTAATTCTACGTCGCACAAATCAAATGGTTTAGTTCTTAATTGAGGTCTTTTAACACACGAGATTAATTTAACATGCATAATCCTTGTTTGCCAAACATTACCACAACATTCACAACACCTAAAATTATGACTCCTAACCGCTCCAATATTTATCGTGTATAACACAACGTCACAACCACAATCCAGAAGAACTTGACTAAAAAGTACAATCCAAATTTAGTCTTGTCCGCTCCCAAAAATCTGAATATAACATTAAGGTTTGCCAATTCTTTAGAGATCTAATAAGGACTATTTGCCAATATTTGGATCAAGCAAAAAGGATCCACCCGATCCGGATTCGAATAATGAAATTGAAGAACATAAACGATAAAATCGGATTTTAAAATGACAGATTCAAAAGCCGCGGATAAAAGTCGATGTCTCACAACATCCGACTAATTAATAAAGGAATCACACAAGAGTAGATATTTTGGTTACCCAATCGCAAGAAATAGAACTTCAAATCTTCCACTAGGACGAGTGGATGAATCACACGACAAAGGTCGAAAGATCCACTTCCATGAAATTCCACGGAGCCGCACCGGAAGGAGAAGACGCACGCCATTTTCTTCGGAGTCACCGGAGGAGATCCACGGAAGATGATACGTGAAAGTTCCTTAGGATTCTTCAAGATGGAAGGGAGGGGATTAGAGAGAAGTGGTCGGCCACAAGGGCTTAGAGGAGGAGGGAAGATATGTGGCCGGCGGCCAAGGAGAGGGGGGAGGTGGCAGTTAGGAGAAGGCAAGAGAAAGAGGGGGGCTGAATTTTGCCTAAGGGCGGTGAGAGAGATATGGGGGAAATTCAAATTTTGAATTCAAGTTTCAATTTTTCATTCTTCTCTAAACAAAATGAAAAAAATCCATGCCTATATATAGGCTACACCACTCAATCTCCACCTTAGAAAATTAACAAACTCATGATGGTTATATGCTCCCATCATGAATTAAATAAAACATAGAGTTTGCATGAAAATAAAAAATACAAGATGGCTATAGGCACCCATCCTACAATACAAAATTAAAAATGATTGAAATAGAATTGCTTAAAATAACTATCGATAAAATAATAATTAATACTTAAAAATATATAATTATAAATATATAATTTATAACCATATATTTTTATGTGACAGTAACGGAGGACGACATGCATAACATATAACGGAGATTTGGCGCGGCGTTGGTGATGGATGTCGCGGTAGAATCTCATCTTCAAGCATGCAGCAATGAGCATCCCAATCAACAAACTCTCTGTGGCAGAGATCAGCGGCCTTATCAGCAATATCATCATGAACAAGTGGCGGGACATCGCCGCCAACAATCAACCGGTCACGAGCATTACGAGCACAGGGCCGGACCTCTTCTCCATCAATCCTCCCCCACTCAAAATCACTCATCATAGATGAGTGGCCTGGGAGAGAGTGGTTGAATAAAGCAGCCTACAAATGTAGTACGACGAGCTCCCAATTAATAGCTGAGAGTAACCTGTGAAGCATTACCAAAACAACCAAGGTTTCCAAAAAACTAGACATAAATGTGACAACAAGAAAAATGAAGTGTCTTACCAACCAGTGCAAGTACTGTGGAATCCCAGTGGAAGATAGATACGGCAATAACTTCACTCCCTAACCCATGAGAACATTTAGTGGGAGGAAGAAACGACAGAGAAAGCCACTCTAGAGGAGGAGAAACATACAACATAAAATTCGGGACGTTGAAAATGGGTGAAATACCCCAATCATTCATAAAATCAAAGAAGAATCGTAATGTCTCGAATTTCAATATAAATCAGGTACGGGTCAGCTTTCCTAAATGTTATGTTCAAGATGGTGTCGGTCTGCAACCGGTCGGGAGGTGAACTCACTAAAATTGCACCGTCAACTTATAAGTTGGGTACACTCGGGAGTAAGTTGACATGCAAATGACACGACTCATATTGAATAGCTATGACCACAAGAGTGGGCGCATAGATATCGTGGCATGGTTGAAAATAAGGCAGTGCTAATTGGTTTAATTGATTTAAATTATATTTCACATTTAGAGGACGCAAACCAAGAGGCACATCTGTCACGAAATCAGAAGTGGACACAATAGACGACCTCATCGTAGACGTATAATCAGAGAATTGATTAATCATAGCAAATTTGGGAGACACAACTACAAAATATTGTGACAAGGCCGAACACGAATTCTAACAACTCACTAATACATATCTTACGAGATATATCCAATGGAGGGGCTACTAACAGAGGCAGTACCAAATCTCTCGGGCTAGTTATTCCAAATTCGTGCCCAACAAAGTCATCTAGTCGAGTTACATGATCCGGAAAGAGGAGCGGAAAAGTCAGATCCGAAGGAAGATCAAAATCATATCGACTTCCACATAGTGGAGTTATCATCAAAGAAGATTCTTCCGGTTTAATAGTACTCAAAACTTCCAAGAATATTCTTCCCTCGCTGGGTAATTCTTCCAATGCACTAGTTTTGTCATCTAACTCAGGACGATCGGGAAATTCCGCAATTAATATGGGTGACGGGCCCGAGATATGATCGAGGATGGGTTGGTTAATCATATGGGTTGGCACTTCAGAGGAGAGCTCCTCTTCCATGTCACTGGGGTAACCGAATTCCTCAACATCGCTAAGCTCATCAGAGATTCTAACATCGCCTTCAACGGGGGGCTCAGTCAAAAGCACTGGCTCAGAATCAATAGAAGAGTCAATGACTGGAAAATAATACTCATGGGAGGACCCTATGTAACGCCTCGATACTCAAAAGAGCGACGGGAGGCATTTTGGGCCAAATCTGGAATTTGGCAGGGGGCACACGGCATGGGACACGGGCGAGTCCCAGGGCGTGTCAGGCTCGAGTCGACGATTTGGCCGTGAGGTCGACGAATTTTGGAGTCAACGATCATCGAGCAGCGAACACGTCCTGAGACACGGGCTTGTCTCAGGGCATGTCGAGCTCGTGTCGACGATCTGCCAGTGAAGTCGACATTTTTCGCTCGACTAAATGTCGAGACACGGAACACGGCCTAGGACATGGGAGTATCCAAGGCCGTGTCGGGTAGTCGACGAACTTTGCTTGATGAAGTGTCGAGACAGTGAACACGGCCTAGAGCCGAGGAGTGTTCGGGTTTGACACGGGCGTGTCCAATAGGACACGGGCATGTCCAAGACCCGTGTGAGTCTCGGGTTGTTTTCGGGGCTGTGCCGATGGGGGCACACGGCCAACCACATGGCCGTGTCAGTTTGAACACGGGCGTGTCCGGTTAAATACGGGCGTGTCGGCACCCGTGTAATTTTCATAATGCGTTGATTTTGGCGGTGAGTGAGGGACACGACCCTAGACACGGGCGTGTCGCAGGCCGTGTTCGGCCCAGGTTTTACTTTTCAGCTACGAATCGTAGCAATTTGTTTCCTTATTTTGGGATCCGACGGTTGGGGGTTGTCCCTACTGGGATATACCCGGGATTGGGCCATTGAAACCCTCATTTCTCTTGAGTGGTTCTCTTTCTAAGTCAAGAGAGAGGGGAGAGCAAAGGAGGAAGAAGACGCCTAGATCCGGTCCTCGGCGGAGCTTCGGAGCTCCAAATCGCGAACCGACTCCGGATCTACGGAGGCAAAGAGAGTGCGGTGCTTTTCATCCGCTTACATTTCCATGGCGCCAAGGAAGAATGATAGGGTAACGATTCTCTACTTGAGAATGTGAAGCTCTACTTCTTTTGAATAGGGAAGCCCGCTCTCGCGAGTTTGCGGTGAGTTTGAGGCGTTCCTTCGGGTAGACATGATTAGTCCCCGTTGTGTACATGTAGAGTCCGTAACCGAGAATGGATATAGGCATGATGTGTGAAGCCTACCCGGACAAGTTGGTCTGGATCGGTGATGTTGCATTGCATAAATGGCCGGAGAAGACTCCGTGAGATTGGTTGTTTTTCGGGTTTTCTATGTGGTAGATTGCAGCAGGGAGCCTTGGGGATTAACTCAAGGTACACCCGGAAAACTGGGCAGATATGTGATTCTGCCAACATGGTGGCCTGGGAGCCAACTTGAACATAACTGGGTTATGTGAAGTGTGTGACGGAAACGTGACTCGGGAGAAGTTTGACCTACGCATATGGATTAAATTGTCATTGCGATGTCAGCACGGGTTAGGCGGAACCGTGCCCGTTCTATGTCATTCGGTGTGAGCCGTTGGCATAGATGAGGGTCTTCGACGGTCTATGACTTAAATTGACGTGACCCATGCCGGGAAGACAAAATGCTCATAGTTTGGCCGTCAAATTGGCGGTGGTGAGACCGGGGAGTCTATGGCTTAAATTGACGTGACATTGACCGGTCCACCGAGAATGTTCCATGAGTGCACGGGGCGTGTGGCCATGCGTGCCAATGCCTGTGTTGCAATGTATATATATATTGCTTGGTTATGCTAATAAACTGCGGGGAAGAAGCATCGCCGCACCGAATTAGGGGCAGGATCGTTATAATTTGGTCAGCATTTCTGACCGTTGCTTTGGTTTGCCACCGTTGCAGTGGATTGTGCTTGCAGGTGCTGCAGAGCCGAGCGGTAAATAGCGGGCTAAAGCCCAAGTTGCTGAGTCGGCCCTCGAAGGCCTAATTTTGAGTGTTTTCTTTTATTCATGTATGGCCGGCCTGCGTGCCGAGGTTTGAAAACATGTAATTTGAGGAAAACAATTATAAGGCCATAAGGCCTGTACTTGTGTATTTGTACTTCATTCCTTTTTGCATTTTTGTGGACATTCATGCTAGTGTTGGGTTATTCATTAATGCAACAATTTTAATTGCTTCCGCTAGAATGCTCTGTGTTGGATGTTGGATTGGTTAGATGGTTTCCATTGAGTAACCACCCGGTTTGTCTGTAGTATATGGCGTCGGGCCCCGACCGGACATACTGCTATATGCTATGTAACGGATAGAGGGTGTTACAATTTGGTATCAGACTTCTGCTTTCGGTCAGGCTTAAAATGAATTCGTGGATGAAATCTTTTAATGGGTGGTGAGCACATGTGTGTGCGTCATGGTTATAACAGCAAAAGAACCCATGAATGTCCACTTAGGAATGAAAAATACACGTGTTTTAGGAACCTGCGCGTTCCTATAATTGCATTTTGCAATTTTGTTTGGTCGCTTAACGGTGTTTTGTACCACTATAGGTGACCAGAAGCGCTGCTGGGCCGTCGGAACGCCGAGTTTTTGAGGCTAGTAGTGCACCAAATGATGCTCCTACAACACCTCCATCGGCTGAGACCATACGATTGGTGGCAGAAGCAATATTTTCCATGATAAATGTGCAGCTAGCAAGGCAAATGCAGCAACCCACTCCTGCGATGGAGCAGGTACCTCTTCCAGAGGTTGAGCCGAGAAGAGTGGAACAGGTAGTAGTGGAGTCGTTAGTGCCAAGGAGGGCAACCGAGAGATTGCTCAAACATGTTATAGGCTTTAATCCTCCAGTATTCTCGGGGTTGGGAACCCCATCTCAAGCTGAAGACTGGCTCTCCCGTGTGAAGAGAGTCCTGACAGCGACGAAGACGGAGGAGTGGCATATGACCACTATAGCTACGTTCTTATTTGATGGAGATGCTAGGCTGTGGTGGGAGGGTTTGGAGATGCATCTATTGAGAGGTAGGCAACTTACAGATGTCTCGATGGAGGAGTTCTCGAGACTGTTCTTGTCTAGATACCTCCCTTCGGCTCAGAGGATAGCTTTGGAGAATGAGTTCCAGCGGTTGGTACAAGGAGCGAGTAGCGTGGATGAGTATCTCCACGAGTTTACAAGGTTGGGTCGGTATGGTAGCTCTATCATCGTGGATGAGGAGCGTAATACCAACCATTTCTACGAAGGTCTAAGAGATGACTTGAGACTACTACTCTCGGGGCCGATGACACAGGGTTTCTTGACCTTGGTCAACACGGCCCGGTCCTTGGAGAGTGACATAAAGAATGTCCAAGCGAAGAAAAGCCTTGGTGATAAGAAGTCTGGGTTCAAAGTGCCGACTACTTCAAAGTCCGGCTATCAAAGGTTCTTTAAGAATGCTAGGACTTCGGGTCCATCTCCTTCTTCCGGTGCTTCTGGGGCGACTACGGGTCGAACCCCGTGTGCATGTTTTACTTGTGGGAAGTAGGGGCACTCTGCCCGTGATTGTTGGAGCGGACGTCCCAAGTCTGAGAGAAAGCCGGGAGCAACTTATAAAGAGAAGGGCAAGGCGGTGGATGCAACTGCATCCCATTATGCTCCGGTTCAACCACGTGTTTATAATCTTGGCCAACAGGAGGCCATCAAACAAGCAGATGTGGTGATAGGTACGGCTTAATTTATAGCAAGTTAAATTTCTTTAAATACTTGTTATGCGTATGTCACCTTACCACTGCTTGTTTAGGATTTGATTTGATTTTTGAGTTTCCGGCGAGAGCACTCTTTGATACGAGAGCTTCACACTCCTTGTCCGAAGGATTCATATCGTGCATCGAAGTACCTTCTTCGATGGTGAAGGACAAGTTGGATGTTTTGTTACCGAATGGGTGTTCGATGCGCGCGGATAAAATCTGCGGTGTTAAGATTCGCATTGGGAATCAAGAGTTCGATCTGCAAGCATCGTTACTACCGTTAGTGGAGTTCGACATTATATTTGACATGGACTGGCTCTCGGAGCAGCAAGCCAATATTGATTGCGGTCCCAAGGAAGTCAATTTGAGAGCAAGTTGTGAGATGACTTTTACTGGCTTTAAAGGGTCGAGCAAGATGTTGATGTCTGCTCTTCAGGTGGTGAAGGCAGTCCGTGGTTGTGTAGAGCTATTCTTTAAACTAGTGGAGGTTGCAAAGGTGAAGCCTGCGTTGGATAGTATTTCAGTGGTAGATGAGTACCCTGATGTGTTCCCCGCAGATCGTCCTGGAGCCCCGCATCAATGGGAGATAGATTTCACAATTGAGCTAGTGCTAGGTGCAAAGCCTGTGTCACGATCTCCGTATCGGCTAGCGCCTAAGGAAATGGCGGAGCTGAAGGTGCAACTTCAAGAGTTATTGAAGCAAGTGTTTGTGCGTCCAAGTTTGTCACCTTGGAGTGCACCGGTCCTCTTTGTAAAGAAGAAGGATGGGAGCTTGAGACTCTGTATTGATTATCGGGAGTTAAACAAGCTAACGGAAAAGAACAAGTACCCAATCCCAAGGATCAATGATCTTTTTGATCAGTTGGTCGGGTCGACGGTGTACTCTAAGTTGGATCTCAAGTCTGGTTACTATCAGCTGAGGATAAGGGAGAGTGATATCCCTAAGACATCATTCAGTACAAGATACGAGCATTACGAGTTTACGTCATGCCGTTTAGGCTGACGAATGCGCCGTCAGTGTTCATGAATTTGATGAACAGGGCGTTCAGGGAGTACTTGGACCATTTTGTGATCATCTTCATCGATGATATTTTGGTGTACTCATAGAGTGAGGAAGATCACTTCAGGCATCTTCATTTGGTTTTGGAGATGCTAAGGAGGAATCAATTGTACGCCAAGTTCTCGAAGTGCGATTTTTGGTGGTCCTCAGTGGCATTCCTCGGTCATATAGTGAGTGGGGAAGGCATTGCAGTGGATCCGACGAAGATTGTTGCGATACGAGAGTGGCCTCAGCTTTCTACGGTAGCGGAAGTCCGGAGCTTTCTGGGGCTTGTCGGCTATTATAGGCGCTTCGTAGAGAACTTCTCGTGGATAATGTTACCTCTCACTACTTTGATGATGAAGGAGCAGAAGTTCGTTTGGATGATGGAGTGCTCGCGAGCTTTTGAGGAGTTGAAATGTCAGTTGACTACGGCGCCTGTGTTGAGTTCGCTGAGTGGGACCGAAGGTTATGAGATTTATAGCGATGCTTCGGGCAGTGGTTTGGGTTGTGTGTTGTTATAGCATGGAAGTGTTATAGCATATGGCTCGAGACAGCTGAAGCTGCACGAGAGGAACTATCCGGTCCATGACTTGGAGTTAGCATACGTGATTTTTTCCTTGAAGCTGTGGAGACATTATGATGGCGTGCCCCCTCCTCCACCATTTGAAGACGATGCTGACGATGCTGCTGATGATCCGGTTGATAAGGCCATACGACTCAAGGACGTGAGGCGGCACGATGATGCTAACGGAAGGCTACGCTACAACCTCCGCCCGCGACGTGCTACCGCCACGGCAACGCATTAGCTTTATTTATTTGATTTTCTTGCACCTAATTTTATATTTGGAATATAAAATTATCCTATGTTTATGTGATAATTTTATATTCATGACATGTGTTGTTATTTTTCATTTTTGAACTATTTTTAGTATTGGTGTGCAATTAGCCATTCAGATGGATGGGATTAAATCTCCATCATGAAGGGCTAAGGCTTGTTTGTAACTCCTATATAAGGAGGCTTTGTTATGAGATTATTAGAGAAGAAATTAACCCTAAAGCTCCCATTGTGGAATTCGGCCAAGAGGAGGAATCTCCAAGCCGCTGCCCCCCCTTGGTTGTGGTGTGAAACCGCTGCCCCCCCTTGCTCCCTCCATCCGTTCGGTGCGACTCCGGCGCGGCTTCCTTCGGTGCGACTCCTTGGAAGAAGGTTGCAAACCATTCGGTGTGACGCCGGTGGATCCGTGGAGAGAGTGATTCTCCCACAGTTATCTCGTGTGAAAGCTTTCCGGTTGGGTAATCCCTTTCCTCTTCCTTGTGTGATTCTTCTCCTTAGTTGTGGTGGATTTTCGCAAATCGTTTTCTCCGGATCTTTAATCTAATTGCTGCAAGTTTTGAATCGAAATCGCCGTTGCAAGGCTTTTTAATTCCGGATCGGGTGGATCCTATTTGTCTGAGCGGATCTTGGCATATAGCCTTGGTCTTGCTCTCAAAAAGGAGTGGCAACCTTTGTGTTTTCTTGGGGAATATTCCGACTCAAATTTCCGATCGTCGTTTTCGAGTCGACCATTCCTCCCTCGTTGTTTGTGCTGCGTTTTGTGACGAGGACTATTGTGGGCGATAGGTGCTGTGTAGGTGCGGTAGATCTACGACGTGTTGTGCGTAGGGAGAGCATTAGCTTCGCGGAGATCTCCGATCCGACATCCCTACATCAATTTGGTATCAGAGGCGGTCGTTTCAACTTTCACGTTGCAAACATCCTCTCTGCGTTCCTTGTTGGAGATCGGATTGTTAGAAAATCGAAAAAATTATTTTCTGTGGTCTGCCAATAGCGGGCTGAAATCTTTATTTTTCAGCAAACTTTCAAAAACAAAATTTTTTTACGATCTACGTGTTATTCACATTGGGAATATATAAAAATATTTTATTTTCAATATAGCTACAGCCCTAGGAAAATTCATCTTGCTCGGGGCCTCCCAAACCTGAATGCGCACTAGGCTAGGAACGGAGTACGCAACCCCGTCTACATCTAGTATGGCTGCGAACGAGCATGGTGATCCCAACACCGCGGCTATAGAGGGTCTTCGTGCCGAAATGGCTGAGCTTAGGAACGTCTTAGCCCAGATCCTACAAAACCAAGGTAGGCCACCCCCGCCACCCGTTAATGTTGACCGGCCCAACCGGCACCAACATAACTCTGATTCGGATTCTGATGTGGACTCTCCGCGGGTGCCCCCTAGAGGACACCGCCCCGAGCGAGACTTTGACATTACTAGGGCCATTAAGATAAATGCCCCCACGTATGATGGCATGGGAGACCCCCAAATCTTCCTTAACTGGACTGTGGATATGGAGTGTTACTACGAGTGGCACAACCTGACGGATCCCCAAAAGGTCCAAGTTGCCCGGATGAAGTTAACAGGTCGTGCAAAGACGTTCTGGCTGAATGAGGATCGAAGATTAGGAACCGGACACGGAGCCCCCCTTATAGGTTGGCCAGTAATGAAGAACCTGTTGACCGATCAGTACGTTCCTGCGTACCATCAGACACAAATGTTCGATGAGCTTGCCACTCTGTGGCAGGGCTCAAGCTCGGTAGCTGAATATATGGGTGAACTTAAGGACCGAATGGTGCGATGTGACCTTAGGGAGATCCCCGAAGTCACTTTATCTAGATTTCGAAAGTGCCTTAACCCCGATATCCAAAGGAAGCTCTTGCGATATGGGCATACGGACTTGAACATGACTTTCAATGCCGCCTTGGACATTGAAAAACACCTAGCCTCTAAGGCTCACTCCCGTTACGCTCATGCGAAGAACAAGTCCACCACTGCGGCATCTTCTTCCACATATCCTGATAAGGGAAAGTTTAAATCTACCGAGTCGAAGTCAATCGTGATCACGGCTAGGAACTCCAAGAACACTGCGAGTGAGCGTATCCCTATCGGGAAGGTTAGCAAGGCTAACACCACTTGTTACTCTTGCGGCATTCAAGGCCACTATGCCTACGAATGCCCAACAAAGACAAAAACACTAGCCTTATGAGAGCCAACTACTGACCCTGACGATTACGTATACGAGGCCGCAGAGGAGAGTGACCCCGAAGGAGTCCCTAGTGACTTAGAGGACGATCACCCCCTTATGGTGATGCGTTGTATTTTTACCACTCCTCGTCCATTAGATGATTGGAAGAGGACGAGCATATTTTCTCTGATTTTTAAGAGTGGCGAGAAGCTTTGCAAGCTTATTATTGATAGTGGTAGCTGCGTGAATGTCATATCTGAGAACGCCGTAGCACGTATGTCCTTGGTCACGGAACCACACCCGACCCCATATCAGGTCGCTTGGATCAACAAGCTCTCTGTACCCGTTACCAAGCGATGCCTGGTCCCACTCTCATTCAAATCCTACATTGATAAGGTGTGGTGTGATGTCCTTCTGATGGACGCTTGTCATGTGTTGCTAGGCCGCCCTTGGCTATACGACCGTGATGTTACACATTTTGGTAGAGCCAACACTTTTGAATTCAAATTCAATGGCAAAACCATCACTTTGAGGCCGACCATCCCAAAGGAGCCCGTTGTCTTAGCTAAGGACACCACTATTTCGGTAGAACGAAAAACGTTGAATCTAGTTGGTAGGAAAGAGTTTGAGAGGGATCCGTTCTTTGATGGAGTCATGTATGCGCTAGTACTCTTAAGTGCGAAGCCCAATTCTAGCATTTTGGATGAGTTACCTAGTGAGTTACGGGTACTGTTGGAGGAGTATAGGGACGTGTACTCGGATGAGTTGCCGTCCACGTTACCCCCGCTTAGGAATATCCAGCATGCGATAGATCTCATCCCGGGGTCTTCCTTGCCAAATCAGCCCCATTACCGACTCCACCCCGCAGCTCACCTGGAGTTGCAGTCTCAGATAGAGGGCTTGCTAGCGAAGGGTTTTATTAGGACTAGTATGAGTCCATGTGTTGTACCAGCCCTAGTTTCCCCCAAGAAGGATGGTACATGGAGGATGTGCGTTGATAGCCGGGCTATCAACAAAATCACCGTCAAGTATAGGTTCCCCATTCCCTGCCTAGATGATTTGTTGGATGTCTTGTCTGGATCCACCGTATTCTCCAAATTAGATCTTCGGAGTGGCTATCACCAGATTAGGATACGAGAGGGCGATGAGTGGAAGACGGCATTTAAGTCAAAGGATGGTCTGTACGAATGGCTTGTGATGCCCTTTGGGTTGTCCAATGCCCCTAGTACCTTCTCCCGGATGATGACACATGTCTTTCAGCCATTCATGGGAAAGTTCGTTGTCGTCTACTTTGACGATATTCTAATTTATAGCACCTCTACTACCGAGCACATCTCCCACATGAGAGTGATCCTTTCCACCCTGCGGAAGGAGACGTTATTTCTCAACCTAAAGAAATGCACTTTCTATGTCTCGGAGGTAGAGTTCTTAGGCTATATAGTCGGCTCCGAGGGTATCCGAGTCGATCCGGGCAAGGTTCAGGTCATTAAGGACTGGCCCGTGCCAACCACCCTACGTGAGGTGCGTAGTTTTCATGGGTTAGCAACGTTTTATCGTCGTTTCATACGAGACTTCAGTAGTATTATGGCGCCTATCACGGACTGTATGAAGAAGGGAGAGTTTACGTGGACGAAGTCCGCCACCCATGCTTTTGAGCGAATCAAGGAGCGTATGACTGAGGCACCTGTCTTACGTCTACCTGACTTTACTAAAGTCTTTGAGCTCACATGCGATGCGTCTGGGGTGGGGATTGGAGGTGTCTTGAGCCAGGAGGGCCATCCCGTTAGTTATTTTAGTGAGAAGTTGTCCGGCCCTAATCTGAACTACTCAAATTACGATAGGGAGTTTTATGATGTATTCCGATGTCTACACCATTGGAGGCACTATCTCCTCTCCAAGGAGTTTGTGATCCTCTCCGATCATGAGGCTTTATGTTTCATCAACGGCCAGCATAAGATTAGCCCACGTCACGCTAAGTGGGTCGCTTTCCTACAAGGTTACACGTTTAATCTCAAGCACCTTAAGGGAGCTGATAACCGAGTCGCGGACGCCCTTAGTCGTCTTACCCTTTTACTCACCTCTATGGAAGTACATGTTGTACGGTTTGAGCGGATTAAGGATGAGTACGCCACGTGTCCTGACTTCCAGGACTTCTATCTTTCTGCCCAGGATAGCTCCCCCACGACGATATCTGCCTACGTCATCAAGGACGGTTACCTGTTTAGGAACGGGAAACTATGTATTCCACAGTCATCATTACGACTACATATCATATGGGAGTTGCATAGCGGAGGGTTGAGTGGCCACTTCGGTAGAGATAAGACCATTACGTTAGTCGAGGACAAATTCTATTGGCCAAAACTTAAGGTTATGGTGGGACAGGTAGTGAGTAGCTGTCGCACGTGCCAGGTGTCTAAGGGTAGTAAAACCAACGTAGGATTATATACACCCTTGCCTATTCCCTCAATGCCTTGGGTAGACGTTAGTATGGATTTTGTATTAGGCCTTCCCGTTACTCTACGCCGTCACGACTCAATTTTTGTAGTTGTGGATAGGTTTTCAAAGATGGCTTATTTCATCCCGTGCAGTAGGACGAATGATGCGTCTCACGTCGCTAAACTTTATTTTAAAGAAGTCGTTAGTCACCGTGGAGTGCCAAAGACCATAGTATCGGATAGGGACGTAAAATTCACTAGTTATTTTTGGAAGACTCTTTGGATATTAATGGGAACGAGATTATTGTTTTCCTCTGCCTATCATCCCCAAACTGATGGGCAGACGGAAGTGGTTAATCGGAGCTTAGGAAATTTGTTACGATGCCTTGTGAGTGATCACAAGAGCACGTGGGACCTTCTCCTTCCCCATGCCCAGTTAGCCTACAATAATTCCAAGAATAGGTCTACGGGTCTGTCCCCGAATGAGATTGTCCACGGGTATAAGGCTCCTGTGCCGCTTGACTTGGTGTCGTTGCCCCCAACGTACAAGGCAAGTCAGTTTGCACAATCCTTCGCCCAGCACATCCATGATTTACATGCACGTATACGGGCCACCTTGACTACGCAATACGAATCTTATCAAGCGCACGCTAATTTACATAGGAGAGTATCAGACTTCAAAATTGGCGATCTAGTTTTAGTCTGTTTGTTTCCCGAACGCTTACCAACTGGTACCGTTAAAAAGTTAGCACCAAAGCGCGCCGGCCCTTTTTGGATTATTAAGAAGTTAGGTGACAACGCTTTCGTTTTGGACTTGCCTGCTGATTGGGGTATCTCCCCCATTTTTAATGTTTCAGATTTAACAATGTTTGTGTCACCACCACAAGAGTTGATTTCTTTGTCGTCTTCTTCTCCCACTGAAAATTCTCATGGGTTGGGGAGTGGTAGTACGGATGATCTCTCTCTTTCGGTCCCCACAGGTATATCATCGGATGGTAAGTTGCCTTCTTTCCTGCCTACTGCTAATATGTTCCCCAGGTTTCCACGGACGTTTTCCACTCCAGAGATGATACTTGATGCTGAGCCCGTTACCACTGCTGATGGCGACACCCACCGCTTTCTCATTCGTTGGCGTGATCGGCCCCCTTCGGATGACTCTTGGGTACTCGAGACGGAGCTGCAGAGTTTGGATGCCGCTCTCCTTCACCGCTATCGCTTGGACCATGCAACGGAGATGCGTGCATTTGAGCGGGGGAGGATTGATGGCGTGCCCCCTCCTCCACCATTTGAAGACGATGCTGACGATGTTGCTGATGATCCGGTTGATAAGGCCATACGACTCAAGGACGTGAGGCGGCACGATGACGCTAACGGAAGGCTACGCTACAACCTCCGCCCGCGACGTGCTACCGCCACGGCAACGCATTAGCTTTATTTATTTGATTTTCTTGCACCCTATTTTATATTTGGAATATAAAATTATCCTATGTTTATGTGATAATTTTATATTCATGACATGTGTTGTTATTTTTCATTTTTGAACTATTTTTAGTATTGGTGTGCAATTAGCCATTCAGATAGATGAGATTAAATCTCCATCATGAAGGGCTAAGGCTTGTTTGTAACTCCTATATAAGGAGGCTTTGTTATGAGATTATTAGAGAAGAAATTAACCCTAAATCTCCCATTGTGGAATTCGGCCAAGAGGAGGAATCTCCAAGCCGCCGCCCCCCCTTGGTTGTGGTGTGAAACCGCCGCCCCCCCCCCCCCCCCCCCCCCTTGCTCCCTCCATCCGTTCGGTGCGACTCCGGCGCGGCTTCCTTCGGTGCAACTCCTTGGAAGAAGGTTGCAAACCATTCGGTGTGACGCCGGTGGATCCGTGGAGAGAGTGATTCTCCCACAGTTATCTCGTGTGAAAGCTTTCCGGTTGGGTAATCTCTTTCCTCTTCCTTGTGTGATTCTTCTCCTTAGTTATGGTGGATTTTCGCAAATCGTTTTCTCCGGATCTTTAATCTAATCGCTGCAAGTTTTGAATCGAAATCGCCGTTGCAAGGCTTTTTAATTCCGGATCGGGTGGATCCTATTTGCCTGAGCGGATCTTGGCCTATAGCCTTGGTCTTGCTATCAAAAAGGAGTGGCAACCTTTGTGTTTTCTTGGGGAATATTCCGACTCAAATTTCCGATCGTCATTTTCGAGTCGACCATTCCTCCATCGTTGTTTGGGCTGCGTTTTGTGACGAGGACTATTGTGGGCGATAGGTGCTGTGTAGGTGCAGTAGATCTACGACGTGTTGTGCGTAGGGAGAGCGTTAGCTTCGCGGAGATCTCCGATCCGACATCCCTACATCACATTATTTGTACGGTGTGAAGATTGATATCTACACCGAACACAAGAGCCTAAAGTATTTGATTGATCAGAAAGATCTGAACATGCGGCAGCGTAGATGGATGGAGTTCCTGGGCGACTATACATTCAAGATCCACTACGTGCCTGGTAAAGGTAATGCGGTTGCGGATGTGTTGAGTCGCCGGGCCCCAGCTCAAGCTAATTGGCTGTCGGTCCATGACGAGCGGTTGGTTCGGGAGTTAGAGGCATTGGAGATCTTTTGCGTTGATAAGCAATCAAGTGCTGAAGCAGTATTGAATTGGACTGAATTCCAATATGACCTGGCTGATCATATTCGGCAGGCGTTGGATATGGATGTCCACATGAAGTAACTCATGATAGAGGCTCTGGATGAGTCAAATTCCCAATTCGTTGTGGAGGACGGATTACTTTGGAAAGACGGTCGTCTGAAGCGTGGGTAATTTGCGGGTGGAATTGTTGTACGAGGCGCATCATACCAAGTACTCAATTCACCCGGGGAGCACGAAGATGTACTGCGATGTTAAGAAATTGTTCTGGTGACCAGGACTGAAAAAGGACGTGGTGCTCTACGTGGCGTAGTGTCAAACTTGCACCTTGGTGAAGACGGAATGCCAAAAGTTGGGAGGATTCTTGAAATCCTTGCCTATTCCGGAGTGGAAGTTCGACGACATTACTATGGACTTTGTGCACGGGTTGCCAAGGTCGCAAAAGGGGAGCGATGCCATTTGGGTGGTCGTAGATCGTCTAATGAAGGTGTCACATTTCATACCACATAGGAAGGACGATCCGGTTGAGAAATTGGCAAAGCTATATGTGGATAATATTGTACGACTTCATGGTGTGCCCCGCAGCATCGTGAGTGACCGAGATGGGCGGTTCACGTCCAATGATTGGAGGCTGGTGCAGCAGATGTTGGGAACAAAGCCGAGTTTTAGCACAGCCTTTCATCCGCAAACGGATGTGCAGACCGAGAGGGCAATAGGACAATGGAAGACATGCTTCGCATGTGTGTCCTAGACTTTGGAAAGCAATGGAAAGATCACCTATACTTGGTGGAATTCGCTTACAACAATAGCTACCAGGCGAGCATTCAAATGGCGCCCTTCGAGGCCCTTTATGGTAGAAAATGTCGCACGTCGTTGTCCTGGTTGGAAACAGGTGAATCAAAGTTGTATAAGCGATTAGAGGTGGAGGATGCTACTTCTTTGGTGAGAACCATTCAGGAGAGGTTGCTAATCACTCAGGAACGCCAGGCTAAGTACTATAATGCCAAGCACAGGAACATGTAGTTCGGTGTTGGCGATTGGGTGTACTTGAAGATCAAGCCGTTCATTGGTGTCTCGCGGGTGCGGCGCTTGAAGAAGCTAAGCCCGAGGTACCCTGGACCGTTTGAGGTTCTGGAGCGGATTAGTGAAGTAGTGTACCGGTTGAAGCTGTCGGTGGAGCTTAGTGGTCTACATTATGTATTCCATATATCGGTGCTACGGAAGGCGGTGCAAGAGCCTACGCAAGTGATCGCGGTCGATCAAGTGCCGGTTGATAGTGGGCTGAAGACGAAGGTCAAGCCCGTACGTATTGAAGACTCAGAAGTCAAGAGGCTACGCAATAAAGGGATCAGGATGGTCAAGGTCCATTGGGACAATTGCGGTCGAGAGTAGCTCTCTTGGGAGCGAGAGCAGACTATGCTTGAGGACTACCCGGAGTTGTTTCACTCAGGTACCATTTAAGTTTTATGTTTCTTTCCTTTATGTAATTTCGAGGACGAAATTCTTTTAAGAGGGGGAGAGTTGTAACGCCTCGAAACTCAAAAGAGCGGCGGGAGGCATTTTGGGCCAAATCTGGAATTTGGCAGTGGGCACACGTCTTGGGACACGGGCGTGTCCCAGGGCATGTCAGGCTCGAGTCGACAATTTGGCCTTGAGGTCGAGGAATTTTAGAGTCGACGATTGTCGAGCAGCGAACACGGCCTGAGACACGGGCGTGTCTCAGGGCGTGTCGAGCTCGTGTCGACGATCTGCCAGGGAAGTCGACGATTTCCGCTCGACGAAATGTGGAGACACGGAACACGGCCTAAGATACGGGCGTGTCCAAGGCTGTGTCGGGTAGTCGACGAACATCGCTCGACAAAGTGTCGAGACAGTGAACACGGCCTGGAGCCCAGGCGTGTTCGGGTTTGACACGGGCGTGTCCAAGACCCGTGTGAGTCTTGGGTTGTTTTTGGGGCTGTGTCGATGGGGGCACACGGCCAACCACACGGCCGTGTCAGTTTGAACACGGGCGTGTTAGGTTAAACACGGGAGTGTCGGGACCCATATAATTTTCGTAACGCGTTGATTTTGACGGTGAATGAGGGACACGGCCCTGGACACGGCCGTGTCGCAGGCCGTGTTCGACCCAGGTTTTACTTTTCAGCTACGAATCGTAGCCATTCGTTTCCTTATTTTGGGATCCCACGGTTGGGGGTTGTTCCTACTGGGATATACCCGGGATTGGGCCTTTGAAACCATCATTTCTCTTTAGTGGTTCTCTTTCTAAGTCAAGAGAGAGGGGAGAGCAAACGAGGAAGAAGAAGCCTAGATCCAGTCACCGACGGAGCTTCGGAGCTCCAAATCGCAAACCGACTCCGGATCTATGGAGGCAAAGAGAGTGCGGTGCTTTTCATCCGCTTACATTTCCATGGCGCCAAGGAAGATTACTAGGGTAACGATTCTCTACTTGAGCATGTGAAGCTCTACTTCTTTTGCATAGGGAAGCCCGCTCTTGCGAGTTTGCAGTGAGTTTGAGGCGTTCCTTCGGGTAGACATGAATAGTCCCCGTTGTGTACATGTAGAGTCCGTAACCGAGAACGGATATAGGCATGATGTGTGAAGCCTACCCGGACAAGTTGGTCTGGATCGGTCATGTTGCATTGCATAAATGGCCGGAGAAGACTCTGTGAGATTGGTTGTTTTTCGTGTTTTCTACGTGGTAGATTGCAGCAGGGAGCCTTGAGGAATAACTCCAAGGTGCACCCGAAAAACAGGGCAGATACATGATTCTGCCAACATGGTGGCCTGGGAGATAACTTGAACATAACCGGGTTATGTGAAGTGTGTGACGAAAACGGGACTCCGGAGAAGTTTGAACCGCGCATATAGCTTAAATTGTCGTTGCGATGTGAGCACGGGTTAGGCGGAACCGTCCTCGTTCTATGTCGTTCGGTGTGATCCGTTGGCATAGATGAGGGTCTTCGGCGGTCTATGGCTTAAATTGACGTGACCCATGCTGGGAAGAGAAAACGCTCATAGTTTGGCCATCAAAGTGGCGGTGGTGAGACCGGGGTGTCTATGTCTTAAATTGACGTGACATTGACCGGTTCACCGAGAATGTGCCCTGAGTGCATGGGGCGTGGGGCCGTGCGTGCCAACGCCTATTATGCAATGTATATATATATACTGCTTGGTTATGCTAATAAACTGCAGGGAAGGAGCATCGCCGCCCCGAATTGGGGGCGGGATCGTTATAATGTGGTCAACAATGCTGACCGTTGCTTTGGTTTGCCATCGTTTCGGTGGATTGTGCTTGCAGGTGCTGCGAAAACGAGCGGTAAATAGCAGTCTAAAGACCAAGTTGCTGAGTCGGCCCTCGAAGGCATAATTTTGAGTGTTTTCTTTTATTCATGTATGGCCGGCCTGCGTGCCGAGGTTTGAAAACATGTAATTTGAGGAAAACAATTTTAAGGCCATAAGGCCTGTACTTGTATATTTATACTTCATTCCTTTTGGCGTTTTAGTGGACATTCATGCTAGTGTTGGGTTCTTTATTAATGCAACAATTTTAATTGCTTCCGCTAGAATGCTCTGTGTAGGATGTTGGATTGGTTGGATGGTTTCCATTGAGTAACCACCCGGTCTGTCTGTGGTATATGGCGTCGGGCCCCGGCCGGACCTACTGCTATATGCTATGCGGCGGATAGGGGATGTTACACACTAAATAGACAGAGGTCGAATGCTGAACTGGACACTCGATCGTATAGGGATCTGACGTACCCCCAACATCATGGGAAATTATCGTGGGATAACCAACACTGCTCGGAACACTCTCACCCCGCGGGCTCATGGCACTCCTAGCAGTAACAACCATGGAATCTCGGCCAGTGGATTCAACATCCTTCCTTTTCCCAGCGGTGGATGGAAGTACACATTGTGTATACATACCAGTCTAGGGAAAGGTCCTAACTTGAGGGCTAAGAGCATTACTATCATCAGATACGGGTCTAGTGCCATGGCGTAATGTATCCACTTCATCGAACACCGCGTACTAGTCGGTGAGGAGGCTCTTCATGACCGGCCAACCTATAGAAGAACCAATACGCCTTTCCTCATTGAACCAGAAAGCCTGCGCTCGACCCACAAACTGCTTGCTCGCCACTGGGACCTTGTGGAGGTCCCATAGACCAAGATACTCGAAATAACATTCTATCCCAGCAACCCAATTAAGGAAGATCTTAGGACCTCCCAACCCATCGTAGGTGGGAGCAACGCTCCTAGATGACCAAGATACGTCAACCTCTCGCTCACGGGGACGGTCCTAATGATGGTAAGGTTGCCTAGGGGATGGTGGTGTCACTTGGTTAGCTGTTAGTTGCCTAAACAAGTCCCTAATTTCATCCATTATAGGTGAATGAAATGGCTTCCTAACATTCGACATGATTCCAGAAGATTTGAATTGGGAAACGTTAACGTCATGGCCCATTTTAGTGGAGATGGGACAGGAAATTTTCTACTCAAATCTGGTGCACAGGCAATGGAATAGTGACTCTGATCCAATAAAATTATAATAGATGGAATTGTTCTCGCTAAACCGCTAAGGTAATAAATATATTTTTTGTACATTCTTACTGAAAATAAATAGAAGATTATTAAATAAATTGTTTTTGAATTTTTTTGCAATAAAATAAAAAATTAAGCCGATATTGGCAGACCAGAAGAATGTTTTTTTTGTAATTTTTTTTGACAAATAAACATGCAGGAGAAATGTGTGTCGACGTCATAAAAAAATGAGGAGGGTGTCATTTATGAAATTGACGTGAACGTCGCTTTGATACCAAATTGATGCAGCTACGTCTCCTGACAAACCGCAACGGACAACGACACTTAATCGTTCTCTCACATTCCAATTCTACGTCGCACAAATCAAATGGTTTAATTCTTAATTGAGGTTTTTTAACACACGAGATTAATTTAACATGCGTAATCCTTGTTTGTCAAACAGTACCACAACATTCACAACACCTAAAATTATGAATCCTAACCGCTCCAATATTTGTCGTGTATAACGCAACGTCACAACCACAATCCGAGAAGAACTTGACTAAAATGTACGATCCAAAATTAGTCTTGTTCGCTCCCAAAAATCCGAATATAACATTAAGGTTCTCCAATCCTTTAGAGATCTAATAAGGGCTATTTGTCAATATTTGGATCAAGCGAAAAGGATCCACCCGATCCGGATTCGATTAATGAAATTGAAGAATATAAATGAAAAAAAGCAGATTTTTAAAATGACGGATTCAAAAGCCGCCGATAAAAGTCGATGTCTCGTAACCTCGGACTAATTAACAAAAGAATCACACAAGAGTAGATATTTTCGTTACCCAATCACAAGCAATAGACCTTCAAATCTTCCACTAGGATGAGTGGAGGAATCACACGACGAAGGTGGAAAGATCCACTTCCATGAAATTCCACGGAGCTGCACCGGAAGGAGAATACGCACGCCATTTTCTTCGGAGTTGCCGGAGGAGATCCACGAAAGATGATACGTGAAAGTTCCTTAGGGTTCTTCAAGAGGGAAGAGAGGGGATTAGAGAGAAGGGGTCGGCCACAAGGTTTTAGAGAAGGAGGGAAGATATGTGGCCGGCGGCCAAGGAGAGGGGGGAGGCGGCGGCTAGGAGAAGGCAAGAGAAAGCGGGTGGGGGGCTGAATTTTGCCTAAGGGGGAGAGAGAGATAAGGGGAAAATTCAAATTTTGAATTCAAGTTTCAATTTTTCATTCTTCTCTAAAAAAATGAAAACATTCAATGCCTATATATAGGCTAGACCACACAATCTCCATCTTAAAAAATTAACACACTCATGATGGTTATATGCACCCATCATGAATTAAATAAAACATACAGTTTGCATGAAAATAGAAGTACAAGATGGTTATAGGCACCCATCACACAATACAAAATTAAAAATGCTTGAAATGCAATTGCTTAAAATAACAATCGATAAAATAACAATTAATACTTAAAAATATATAATTATAAATGTATAATTTATAACAATATATTTTTATTTGACGGTAACGGAGGACGACATGCATAACATATAGCGTAGATTCGCGTGGCATTTGCGATGGATGTTGCGGTAGAATCTCATCTTCAAGCTTGCGGTAACGAGCGTCCCAATCAACAAACTGTTTATGGCAGAGATCGGCGGCCTTATCAGCAATGTCATCATGAACAACTGGCGGAACTTCGCCGCCAACAATCAACCAGTCACGAGCATTATGAGCACATGGCCGGACCTCTTCGCCATCACCACCAAGATGGCGGAATTACGCTTATGCCCAGATATTCGGGTGTACCTTGGAGTTAGTCCCCAAGATTCCCTGTTGTAATCTCCCTAGTAGAAAACTCGAAAAACAACCATCGGCGTGGAGTCTTCTCGAGACATTCATGCAATGAAACTTCACCTATCCAGACCAACTTGTCAGGGTAGGCTTCACACAACATGACTATGTCTGTACTTCGATTCCGGACTCTACATGCAAAACAACAGGGACTATTCATATCAACCCGAAGAAACACCTCACACTCACCACATACTCACAAGAGCGTGCTTCATATGCAAAAAGGAAAGAGGACTCCACATGTCTAAGAAGAGAATCGTTACCCATGCATTTATCTTTGGCGCCATGAAGATCTAGACGGATGATAAGCACCGCAACGGCCTTGCCTCCGTAGATCTGAACTCGGCTTGTGATTTGGGGCTCTGAAGCTCCACCAGTGGATGGAACTCTCTTTCTCCTACTTCCTTGCTCTCCCCACTCTCTAAGGCTTTTAGAAAGAGAAAACTCAAAATAAATAAGGGTTTTAAACCCTATTACCGGCCTTAACTCTGAAAGGAGGAGCCTGGGCCCTTGGATCCCAAAAGAAAGAAACGGACAGCCACAATTCGCACTTAAAATCAATTTACTGGGACGAACACGGCTTGTGACACGCCCTTGTCCAAGGCCGTGTTCCTCAATCGACGCTGAAACCATCGCATCCCGACCAGGACATGGGCTTAGACATGCCTATGTTAACCTTAACACTCCCATATCAATAAATACACGCTCGTGTTCCTCAATCGACACAGACGAAAATAACCCGAAGAGGACATGGGTTCTCGACACGCCCGTGTCGATTTTGACACGCCCGTGTCAACCAGAACACTCCGGGTCTCTCGTCCGTATTCCTCCCCCGACACAGCCCAGCTAATAGCCCGAGCAGGACACAACCCTGGACACGCCCGTGTCACAGGCCGTGTTCGCTATCTCGAGTGCAATTCGTCGACCACTCATGAAATTCGTCGAACCCGAGCACGACACGCCCGTGTCCCAGGCCGTGTAACCCTTACCAGACACCAAACTTGGCTCAAAATGCTTCCTGTCCCTCTTTTGAGTTTCAGGGCGTTACAATTCTCTCCCTCTTAAAAGAAATTCGTCCCGAAATTACAGAAAGGAAAACATACACAAAACGTAAAATGTACCTGAGTGGAATAACTCCGGGTACTCCTCAAGCATGGTCTGCTCTCGCTCCCATAAGAGCTCCTCCCGACCGCAGTTATCCCAACAGACCTTGACCATCTTGATGTCTTTGTTACGCAGTCGCTTGACTTCCAAGTCCTTAATGCGAACGGGCTTGGCCTTCATCATCAACCCATTATCAAATGGTACTTGATTGACTGCAATCACATGCGAAGGTTCTTGAACTGCCTTCCGCAACACCGATATGTGGAATACGTCGTGTAGACCACTCAGTTCCACAGATAGCTTTATTCGATAAGCTGCTTCGCCAATTCGCTCCAGAACCTCAAACGGTCTAAGGTACCTCGGGCTTAGCTTCTTCAAGCGTCATACCCATGAGAAGCCCTTGAACGGCTTAATCTTCAAATATACCCAGTCGCCAACAGCGAACTCAATGTTCTAATGCTTGGCATTATATTATTTAGCTTGCTGGTCCTGAGTGATTAGCAATCGTTCTCAAATAGTTCCTACCAACGAAGTTGCATCATCCACTTCTTGCTGCTTGTACAGCTTCGACTCACCCATTTCCAACCATGACAACAACGTGTGATATATCCTACCATAAAGGGCCTCGAAGGGAACCATTTGAATGCTCTCCTGGTAGCTATTATTATAAGCAAATTCCACCAAGTACAGGTGATATTCCCACTACTTCCCGAAATCCAAGACGCACATGCGAAGCTTGTATTCCATTGTCTGTTGACTCTCTTGGTCTGACCATCCGTCTATGGATGAAAGGCCAAGCTAAAACTCAGCTTGGTTCCCAACATTTGTTGCACCAACCTCCAGTCATTTGACGTGAAACACCCATCTCGGTCAATCACGATGTTGCGGGGCACACCGTGAAACCGCACAATGTTATCCATATAGTGTTTTGCCAATTTCTCCACCGAATCATCCTTCCTATTCGGAATGAAGTGCAACACTTTCGTCAATCGATCTACGATCACCCAGATGGCGTCGTTTCCCTTCTGCGACCATGACAACCAATGCACAAAGTCCATTGAAATATCATCGAACATCCACTCCGGGATAGACAAGGACTTCAAGAAACCTCCAGGCTTCTGGTACTCCACCTTCACTAAGGCGCAAGTTTGACACTTCGCCACATAAAGTGCCACGTCCCTCTTAAGTCCTGGCCACCAGAACAACTTCTTCAAATCATGGTACATCTTCGTGCTCCATGGGTGAATCGAGAACTTGGTATGATGATCCTCGTACATCAATTCCACCCGCAGTTTACCCACATTTGGGACGCACAGACGACTTTCCTTCCATAATAATCTATCCACAACATCAAATTGGGAATTTGACCCATCCAAAGCCTCAACCATGATTTGCTTTATGTTGTTATCCAAATCCAGAGCCTGCCGAATCCGATCAGCTAGGTCATACTGAACTTCTGTCCAGTTCAATTGCGCTTCGGCACTAGTCTGCTTATTAACACAAGAGATCTATAATGCCTCCAACTCCCGAATCAAACGCTCGTCATGAAATGACAATAAGTTGGCTTGCGAAGGTGCCCTACTACTCAACTCATCCGCAACCGCATTGCCTTTCCCAGATATATAATGAATCTTGAATGTGTAGTCCCCCAGGAACTCCATCCATCTTCGCTACCGTATGTTGAGATTCTTTTGATCCAATAAGTACTTCAGGCTCTTGTGGTCAGTATAGATATCGACCTTCACACCGTACAGGAAATGCCTCCACAGCTTCAGGGTAAATATCACGGCCGCTAACTCCAAGTCATGGACCGAATAATTTCTCTCATGTACCTTCAGTTGGCGCGAGCCATAAGCTATTATACTTCTATGCTGCAGTAGAACACCACCCAATCCACTGCGCGAAGCATCACTGTAGATCTCAAATCCTTCGGTCCCACTCGGCGGAATTAGAACAGGTGTCGTGGTAAACTGACTTTTCAACTCTTCAAAAACTTGTACACACTTAGGCGTCCAAACAAACTTCTGCTCTTTCCTCGTCAGAGTTGTGAGGGGTAATGTTATCCGCAAGAAGTTCTCCACGAAGCACCTGTAATAGCCGGCAAGACCCAGAAATCTCCGGACTTCCGCTACCGAAGACAGCATAGGACACTCCCGTATAGCAACTATCTTCGCAGAATCTGCCGTAATTTCCTCTCCACTAACTATATGACCAAGGAACGCTACTGAGGACAACCAAAACTCGTATTTGGAGAACTTGGAGTACAGTTGGTTCCTCCTCAGTGTCTCTAACACAAAATTCAGATGCTTAAAGTGATCCTCCTCACACTGCGAGTACACTAATATATCGTCGATAAAGACGATCACGAAGTGGTACAAGTACTCTCTGAAAGTCCTGTCCATCAAATCCATGAACACGGATGTCACATTAGTCAGCCCAAACGGCATGACGATAAACTCATAATGCCCATATCTCGTGCTAAAAGTTATCTTGTGGATATCACTTTCTCTTATCCTCAGCTGATAATATTCGGATTTAAGATCCAATTTCGAGTACACTGATGAGTCCACTTTATATACCTATTTTCGGACTCATCTGGGCTAGTTTTCACACGGTTGCACTTCACTTTTAGTTCATTATCATATATATTTCATCTTGCATATATTTCCATAGGAAGTGCACATTTAAGCCCATGGTTGTGTATTTTGTTGTTTTTATAGTTTGTACTCCTTTTTGTTATTGTCTGGAATGTCTGCACAGATTAGTGTTTGGTTTCTCCTTTCGGTAAAGGGGTCGTGTGCGTGTTCCGGGATGGTTGTGAAATAGGAATACTGCGCACGATCATGGGAGCGCACGACCACTGGTCGTGCGCCCCCGATCGTGCGCACTACTCTTCGTTTTCCAGAATCAGCCTGGGTAAGCGCACGACCACTGGGCATATTGCGCACGACCACCGGTCATGCGCCACTGATCGTATGCATTGATTCCTCATTTCTGGAGTCCTGTCTGGGTAATCGCACGATCATTGGACTTAGTGCGCACAACCACTGGTCGTGCACCACTTCTCGTGCGCATTATCCCAGTTCGTCTTCCTGATATTCCATGCCAGTGCGCACGAGCACAGGACATAGTGCGCACGACCACTGGTCGTGCGCCTTTGATCGTGCGCATTGTTCAACTCTGCTTTTGTATATATAGTGCAGGTCTCGCCCTAATCGAGAGATCCGCAGATCACCCATTTCCTCCGCCGTTTTCCGCCTTCTACGCCGTTCCCCTTCATCTTCCACCCTAGGGAGGTGCTCCGGGCAAGCTTTCACCGCCAAATCCGAGCCGGAGCTTCCTCTCAGCCTTCTCCTTCATCCATGAGCTTCAAGTAGGGTTTGACGCCATAGCCATCAAGCAAAGGAAAGCTACCAAACTTCGTCCGCTATCGTGAGACGAAGAAGACGGGCCATTGGAAGGTGGTGACAGCCCTTCTCTATCCCGGACGCAGTTGAGGACCGAGCTTGGACGCGGAATGACAACCCGACGATTCCAACTGTGAATCCTCAGCAAGACTTCGGATTCGGTCGATCTCTTGACTTGTACTTGCTTTATTGTTGAATATTGGGTTTTAACTTTAGTTATATTGATGAAGTATGCTGAATTTGTAAAATGATTTGATACAATCATGTCTATGTGATTTTGTATGTTTTCGTTATCTACTTGAGTTGCGCATTATTCCATCCACCACCATCCATCCTTGCCGCACTAGCAATTGCTAGTGGCGTGCGTAGCGAAGAGGTTCTTTCGACCCTCATTCCGTCATTCTCAACACCTCATCCGCGAGCCTACTCTTCCATCCGCCTATCGATTCAGTGCATAGCAGCCCGACTAGTCTTCCATCCCGCCTGGCGAAGCATCGCATAGCGGCGTTGCATAGGAGTAGTTGTTAGTATTTTATTTTCTGTTTCCGCAATATTAAAACCTCCCCTTAGATAGCTCCGACTTGAGGACTTCAATCTCAAGTCCTCCTAGAAATTAACTCCACCTTACTGTGTTCCTTGTGAGATCGATACTTGGGAAAACCCCCATTTTATATTACTTGTGCGACCGGTTCACTGCCGTGATCTTTAGCATCAAGTTTTTGGCGTCGTTGCCGGGGAACACAGTCGTGTGAGTTTTTGGAGAGGGAGACGTGAGATTGCTTTCCTTTTCCTTTGTAAATCGCTTTTGTTTTGTTCTATTTCTGTTTTTCCTGCCTTTTTCTTATTTCTTTAGGCAATTGTAGTAATTTATTGCTGGATTTAGTAATTTGCACAATTTAATTTGAATCTGCTGTTTCGACACCGTGTGGGGATATTCGTATGCCCAATGTCATTGGTGTGGGAAGCCTTCCCACGCTAGTCATGAATGCCCTACGAAAGATATTGAGCATAAGCCTAGGCGCACAATGCATGAGATGCTGTATTCATACAACCTTTCAAACACTGTGCCCCGAGCTTATGGTCAATCGTCCTCGCCACATACACCATTCTCCTATTCCTCTCCGGCCGCACAAGGACCGCAGTGTAATGGGAGAAAGTGTTTGTATTGTCGTAGAACAGATCATGTCCTGAAGGATTTGTCGAGTACCTCCGTGTTATGGAAGAGGATGATGAGCCGGACATCCGGATCATCCCGACTCCTACCCTTTGTGGCACACCTTCATCTTCTGGTTATGTATCCCTGTCACCTTCATTTGTTGAAGGGAATGATGTGAACACAACCGCCATATGTGTGGCTGATCTAGGCTTCGACATGGCTGAGCCTATCTCTCATGTGCATACATCTCCAAGCGTGGAGCCGATTCTTTGTGAGGAACCTGGGCTTGACTTTTATTCAAGCACAGTTCTCCCCCTTTTGTGCATTCTACTTCAGTCGTCTCTGGCGACATTTTCGATGATGCAAACAAGTTGAGGCTTGTGATACATGGGTTGTTTCCACTCCCATGGGGGAGGACAACCTTCCTGGTGTCGAGGATTCTCCCTCGATACCAAAGGAGGAAGTCCAAGTCTTGGTGGAGGCCTCTATGGATCCAACCGAGCCTTGTAGCATTGTCGAGATTTCTGACGATATTTTTCTACCTCAGCCTTTGGGGAGTGAAACCGGGACCACTCCCCCGATTATTTCTTTATGTTCTTCGTCTCCTTTATTTCTTGATCCCTCTTCTTTATCCGAGCCTATGCAGGTTGAATCTCCACGGGTAAGTTGGGTTGACGTTGAGCCTTGCGCTCAGGCTGTCGACGAGTGCATCCTCTTGTGTGAGGAGGTTCCTACCTCCTTCACAGTGGAAGCCCCTGCCGTCACCTTCGCCCCCAGCGAACTTATGGTAGACGATACCTTGCCAGACAAGGATTTGTTTTGTGGTGAGATGAGTGAGGACCAGCCCTCCTCCTCATCCTACTTCCTATTTCCTCTATCTGTGTTGGGCAGGTATGATTATTTAGGTAGAGGGGTAACTGCTCTATCACCGTATCGGTACATGTTATCGAAACGGATATTAGGCCAGTTACCTGTGCACTTTTTATTTCATATGCTCATTAGCTAGAACTGTTTAGAATTTAATAAGTCGTGCTGGGATGACAATAACCCCAGTACTTATCTTTCCTTTTCTGCATTTTATTTTCTTGTCTATTTTTAGTTTTAGCATTTCTTTTTGTATATTTTCTTTTGTTTTTGCAGAGCTCACCCCTGCAGATATTCTTGGAAAATTGCATTGGCAGGGTTCTGATTCTTTGTATGGCGGGCCTGCTTCAGTTTCCACACCTCTTCTGGTATGCTCACTAGCTGAGCATTGGGTAACCTCTTCCCTTAGCTCCTTATTATTTTAATTTTTATATCATCTGCTGTATTGCTTAGTTTAAGTCTGGGGGAGAGCTAGTTTTGTTACCTTTTGCACGTGCACATCTCATGTGCATACTAGAAGCTTTTATTGTTTTTTTTTTTGCTTAGTTCATTGCATCACACACCACTGCACCCACATGAGCGCGTGCTTAGCTTTTTGCGTGCTGCGAGTTAAACTCATTTCTTCGTTAGATTTGGGAAAATTATGGTGCTGACATAGGATTGTGAGACGGAGTAAAATGTTGGCCTTGTTGTGATCCTAGTCAACTGCTCTCGTCTCGTGTAGAAATTGGCGTAGATTTAATTTTTTTTGTATGTTTTTAGTTTTATATTTTTCTAGTTGCGTAAATACTTTTTATTCTACTCAAAAGTTGGTGAATCCGGTGTGAATCCGACGGTAGCTTAGGGATGTGTGTAGACGGCCGTTAGGTTCGTATTGCTCGAGTTGGGAGGATGGATAGTCTTTCTTGTTGGCTAAGAACTTGACCCAAGCTATTCTTGAAGCATGGGTATAGGTTAGTCATGCATGAGCGTGATGTAGGCCATCATTTTGGCCTGGTTGAGCTTTGTACCATTCCTAACGTCTTGTCCTCGCTAGCCCCATTGTGCCTACCCTTCCTTTTGATTCAGCTCCACCATGATTTCACCAAAGCCTCCAAGCCAATCCTAGTCGCACTCCCGAGTTGAGCTTTCGAGATTTACATTTTCATGTTGGGATGTGATGTGGTGTAATTATTTGTGAAAATGTGGAAGTGCTCCCAAGTTTATATCTGCTGAACTGTGAAAATAAAATGAAAAAAAAAAGAAAAAAAGAAAAATATTTGTAAAGAAAAAGAAAAGAAAAAAAAAACAAAAAAGTGAAAAGGAAAAGTAAAATTGAAAATCATTTTGGAAATGTGATTATATTTGGTGTAGGCGGTGCACACACCGATATGTTAAAAGTTTAGTTTGAGGGTGTGGTGTACCCGCATATATTTTGTTTAGCTGATGGATTCCCTTCATACTAGCTCCTTTGGGTTAGGTGCATAGCCTTCTTGTTTATCCTTGTTTACCTCACCGAAACCCAAGCCCCATCTCTTCACCTAAAGTCCTACTGATTCGTGTGTGAACCAAACCAGTGCCGTGGAGAGAATGCGAAAAGGCAAGCATATGGTCACCGACATTGGTGGATTCCTTTGGAGGTTATCCGGAGCCCCGATCTTTGGCAATGCTCTCCTAGTGTTTAGTCTACTTTCTCCCTACGCATGACCGGATGATTCACCGTGATTCCATTTTTGAGTAATAATAAAATTTTGATACGCATTGTGAAAAGTGTAAATTATTTTGTATACTTAGAAATTTCTTCTATTATATTTTTACGCGCACGAGCATGCGACTTCGCATGGTACTTCGTATCGCAATTTCTTTGTTAACTAGTATTTTTCCCTATCTGCTTAGATTTTGTTTGCTCGGGACGCGCAAACAGTTAAGTCTGGGGGTGTGATGAGTCCACTTTATATACCTATTTTCGGACTCATCTGGGCTAGTTTTCACACGGTTGCACTTCACTTTTAGTTCATTATCATATATATTTCATCTTGCCTATATTTCCATAGGAAGTGCACATTTAAGCCCATGGTTGTGTATTTTGTTGTTTTTATAGTTTGTACTCCTTTTTGTTATTGTCTGCAATGTCTGCACAGATTAGTGTTTGGTTTCTCCTTTCGGTACAGGGGTCGTGTGCGTGTTCCGGGATGGTTGTGAAACAGGAATACTGCGCACGATCATGGGATCTATTGCACACGACCACTGGTCGTGCGCCCCCGATCGTGCGCACTACTCTTCGTTTTCCAGAATCAGCCTGGGTAAGCGCACAACCACTGGACATATTGCGCACGACCACCGATCGTGTGCCACTGATCGTGTGCATTGATTCCTCATTTCTGGAGTCCTGTCTGGGTAATCGCACGATCATTGGACTTAGTGCGCACGACCACTGGTCGTGCGCCACTTCTCGTGCGCATTATCCCACTTCGTCTTCCTGATATTCCATGCCAGTGTGCACGAGCATAGGATATAGTGCGCACGACCACTGGTCTTGCACATGTGATCGTGCGCATTGTTCAATTCTGCTTTTGTGTAAATAGTGCAGGTCTCGCCATAATCGAGAGATCCGCAGATCGCCCATTTCCTCCGCCGTTTTCCGCCTTCTCCGTCGTTCCCCTTCATCTTCCACGCTAGGGAGGTGCTCCAGGCAAGCTTTCACCGCCAAATCCGAGCCAGAGCTTCCTCTCGGCCTTCTCCTTCATCCATGAGCTTCAAGTAGGGTTTGACGCCATAGCCATCAAGCAAAGGAAAGCTAGCAAACTTCGTCCGCTATCGTGAGACGAAGAAGACGGGCCATTGGAAGGTGGTGATAGCCCTTCTCTATCCCGGAAGCAGTTGAGGACCGAGCTTGGACACGGAATGACAACCCGACGATTCCAACCGTGAATCCTCAGCAAGACTTCGGATTCGGTCGATCTCTTGACTTGTACTTGCTTTATTGTTGAATATTGGGGTTTAACTTTAGTTATATTGATGAAGTATGCTGAATTTGTAAAATGATTTGATACAATCATGCTATGTGATTTTGTATGTTTTCGTTATCTACTTTAGTTGCGCATTATTCCATCCACCACCATCCATCCTTGTCGCACTAGCAATTGCTAGTGGCGTGCGTAGCAAAGAGGTGCTTTCGACCCTCATTCCGCTATTCTCACCACCTCATCCGCGAGCCTACTCTTCCATCCGCCTAGCGATTCGGTGCATAGTAGCCCGACTAGTCTTCCATCCCGCCTGGCGAAGCATCGCATAGCGGCGTTGCATAGGAGTAGTTGTTAGTATTTTAGTTTCTGTTTCCGCAATATCAAAACCTCCCCTTAGATAGCTCCGATTTGAGGACTTCAATCTCAAGTCCTCCTCAAAATTAACTCCACCTTAATGTTTTCCTTGTGAGATCGATACTTGGGAAAACCCCCATTTTATATTACTTGTGCGACCGGTTCACTGCCATGATCTATAGCATCATACACCGATGACCCAACTAACTGATCGAACAGATCATCAATTCTTGGGATCGGGTACTTATTCTTCTCCGTTAACTTGTTCAGCTCTTGATAATCGATACAGAGTCGCAAACTTCTATCATTTTTCTTAACAAGAAGGACCGGTGCGCTCCAAGGCGATGAACTTGGACGCAAATAACCCTGTTCCAACAGTTCTTGAAGTTGAACCTTCAACTCCACCATCTCCTTGGGTGCTAACCGATATGGAGAGCGTGACACAGGTTTGGCACCTGTTACTAGCTCAATAGTGAAGTCAATCTCCCGCTGAGGTGGGGCTCCAGGTAGATCGCCAGGGAACACGTCAGGGTACTCGGATACCACTAAAATGCTGTCCAAAGTAGGCTTAGGCTTCGAAGCATCCACTTGCGTGAAGAACATCTCTACACCAGCACGAACTGCCTTAACCACCTGAAGAGTAGACATCAATGTCTCGCTCGACCCTTTCAAGCCTGCAAATGTCGTCTCACGACCAGTTCCCAATTTGACCTCCTTTCGATTGCAATCAATATATGTCTGCTGCTCCGAGAGCCAGTCCATATCAAAAATCATGTCGAACTCCACTAGCGGCAGTAACGATGCTTGCTAGTCAAACTCCTGACTCCCAATATGTATCTTTACGCCACAGACTCTATCCGCGCACATTGAACACCCATTTGGAAACAATACATCCAGTTTATCCTTTGCCATCGAAAAAGGTACCCCGATGCGTGATATAAATCCTTCGGACAAAAAGGAGTGCAAAGCTCCTGTATCAAAGAGTGCTCTCGCCGAATTATCGCAAATAAAAAAAAGCCTAATACAAATAGTAATAAGCTAACATGCATAAGGTAACAAGTATTTAAAGCTAACTTGCTATAAATTTTAACCATACCTATCACCACATCAGCTTGCTTTATGGCCCCCTGTTGGCAAAGGTTATAGACTCTAGATTGAGCTGGAGCATAGTGGGATGCAGTTGACTCCACCGCCTTTCCCTTCTCCTCATAGGTTTCTCCCGGCTTCCTCTCAGACTTTGGACGTCCGCTGCAACAGTGTCGGGCAATGTGTCCCGGCTTTCCATAGTTATAGCATGCACCGGGGTTCGACCCGTAGTTGACCCCGAAGCACCAGAAGAAGGGGCTGGAGTCGAAGTCCTAGCCTTCTTATAAAACTTACGAAACCCAGACTTCGAGGTAGTCAGCACCTTGAACTCTATCTTCTTAGTTCCAGAGTCTTTCTTTGCTTGAACATTCCTTAGATCCTTCTCCAAAGACCGGGTCGTATTGACCATGATCAAGAAGCCCTACATCATAGGCCCCGAGAGCAGTAGCCTTAGGTCATCCCTCAAACCCTCATAGAATCGGTTTGTCTAACGCTCCTTATCAGCAAATGTAGAGCAAGCGTACCGACCCAATCATGTAAATTCGTGGAGATACTCATCCACGCTACTCTCTCCTTGCATCAATTTCTAGAATTCATTCTCCATCACGATCCTCTGAGCCGAGGGAAGTACCTTGCCAAGAATAGTCTCGAAAATTCTTCCATCGAGACGTTTGTGAGTTTCCTTCCCATCAGGTGATGTAGCTCTAAACCTTCCCGCCACAGTCTTGCGTCTCCGTCCAACAGGAAAGTGGCTATGGTGGTCTTCTTCCACACCTCCATTTCTGTAGCTGTCAAGACTCTCTTTACCCGGGAGAGCCAATCCTCAGCTTGGGATGGGGTTCCTGTCCATGAGAACACCGGAGGATTGAAGCCCATAACATGCTTGAGCTGCTTTTTAGTTTCTCTCCTAGGTACGAATGGCTCCACCACTACTTTCTCCACCATTCTTGGTTCAGCCGCTTAAAGCAGTACCTGTTCTACTGTAATGGCAGGTTGCAGCATTTTTCTTGCAGGCTGGGCATTTATCATAACGAATACCACTTCAACCACCAATCTTATGGTTTCTACCGAGGGAGGTGTTGCAGGCACATCATTCGGTGCGCTAATTGCCACAGAAACCGGGCATTATGACGGCCCTGCACCACTCTTGATCACCTATAGTCGTACAAAACACAATTAAGTGACCAAACAATATTGCAAAAAGCAATTATAGGAACACGCAGGTTCCTCAAACATGTGTCTCTTTATTCCTAAGTGGTCATTCATGGGTTATTTTTATGTTATAACGATGACACACACACACACATGTGCTCACCATCCCTTAAAAGAATTCGTCCACGAATTCATTTAAGCTGACCGAAACCGGTAGTCTGATACAAAATTGTAACAACCCCTATCCGTCGCATTGCATATAGCGGTAGGTCCGACCGAGGCCCGACGCCATATACCACAGACAGACCGATGAGTTACGTAATGAAACCATCCTTCCAAGAAAGAAACTTCCTACACAGAGCACATTCTAGCGAATGCATTTTAAAAAAATGTTACAAAGAAAGTACCCAGCCACAACATGAATGTCCACTAAAATAACCCAAAAAGAATGAGCGTACAAATACACAAAGTACTTGGCCTTATGACCTTACAAGAGTTTACTTATACAAATAGTGTCTTCCAAACATCTGCACGCAGGCCGGTCACACATGAGAGAAAACGTAAACATTCGCATAGGCCTTCGAGGGCCGGCTCAGCAACAAGGGCTTTTACCCGCTATTTGCCACTAGGCTCCACAGCAACTGCAAGCAACAATCTACCGCAGCGGTGGAAAACAAAAGCAACGGTCAGCTAAAGCTGACCAAATTATAATGACCCCGCCCCCTATACTCGGGACAGCGATACTGCTTCCATGCACTTTATTTGCATAGCCAAACAATAGTGAAATTACACTTCATCACAGGCCTAGGCACGCACCGCCACACACCCCGTGCTCTCAGGGCACAGTCTCGGTGAACCCGGTCAAATTCGCGGTCTCACCACCGCCCCTTGGACGGCAAATCTCGTGAGCATTTTAGTCTTTGCGGCCTAAGCCTAAGACCCTCCATCTATGCCAACAGCAAGTACCACGTACTTTAGGTCGCTTTAACCGAACGACATAGAGCGGGTACAGTTCCGCCTAACCCATTGCTCACACCGCAACGTCAATTTAAGACATATGCGCGGGTCAAGCATCCCCAAGTCCCAAATAGATCACACACTTTATATAACCCAGTTATGTGCAAGTTGGCTCTCAGGCCACCAAGATGGTAGAATCACGCTTCTGCCCAATATTTTGGGTGCACCTTGAAGTTAGTCCCCAAGATTCCCTGTTGCAATCTACCACGTAGATAACCCGAAAAACAACCATTGGCGAGGAGTATTCTCTGGCCATTCATGCAATGAAACATCATCGATCCAGACCAACTTGTCTGGGTAGGCTTTACACACCATGCCTTTGTCTGTACTTCGATTCCGGACTCTACAAGCTAAGCAACGGGGACTATTCATGTCTACCCGAAGGAACACCTCACACTCACTGCATACTCACGAGAGCGGGCTTCCTATGCAAAAAGCAAAGAGTACTTCACATGTCCAAGAAGAGAATCATTACCCTTGCGTTTCTCTTTAGCGCCATGAAGATCTAGATGGATGAGAAGCACCGCAACGGCCTCGCCTCCGTAAATCTGAACTCGGCTTGCGATTTCGGGCTCCGAAGCTCCACCGGCGGCCGGAACTCTCTTTCTCCTTCTTCCTTTCTCTCCCCTCTCTCCAAGGCTTTTAGAAAGAGAAAACTCAAAAGAAATGAGGGTTTCAAACCTTATTCCCGGCCTTAACTCTGCAAGGACCAGCCTGGACCATTGGATCCCAAAAGAAAGAAACAGACGACTATGATTCGCACTTAAAATCAATTTCCTAGGCCGAGCACGGCTTGTGACACGCCCGGGTCCGAGGCTCTGTTCATCAATCGACGCCGAAACCATCGCATCCCTACCAAGGCACGGGCTTAAACATGTCCGCATTAACCTTGACACGCCCGTGTCAATAAATACACGCCTGTGTCAATAAATACACGCCCGTGTTACAGGGCGTTTTCCTTATTCAACACGGGACCAAAAATAACCCGAAGAGGTCACGGGTTCTCGACACACCCGTGCCAACCAGAACACACTGGGTTCCAGGCTGTGTTCCTCCCATGATACAGCCCGGCTAACAGCCCGTGCAGGACAAGGCCCTGGACATTCCTGTGTCTCAGGCCGTGTTGGCTATCTCGAGTGCATTTCGTCGACCACTCTTGAAATTCGTCGAACCCGAGCACAATACGGCCCTCGATACTCCCGTGTCCCAGGTTGTGTGACCTTTAACAGACATGAAACTTGGCTCAAAATGCTGCCCGTCCCTCTTTTGAGTTTCCTGGCGTTACACACTGTAGGTGGCTGTAGGGATTTCTGGATGGTTGGTCCAAATAAGGTTAGGGCTGGAGACGAAAAGAGAGTTATGTCGCTAATGCCTGGCAATAGTGAGTGTCGCTGACGATGTCTCCTAGCTAACCTGTGATTGTGAAGCCAGTCCTTAGGGGATAGTGTGTCTATTGTGAGCTATGTGAGCTCTTAAAAAGGCTTCATGCTAAACAGACTAGGGGATGCCGACCCGCGTCAATCTAGTAATTGAACTGACGATTTGAGCAACGGGAAAGGGCTGAACTGTATCCGCATTATGGTTGTCTGACATGAGTGCCTTAGATATTAGCGTTCGTCAGGTTCACATAATGAGAGTCTTAGTCCTACGCGCCATTAAGACTAAAGTCTCCGGCTGTAGGCCGTGGAGCGAATTGCTAAAGTTTGCCTTTGGGAACAATAGTGGGACCCTGGTTTTCCGATACATCAAGAATGTGCCTTAAGTGCACGGAATGTCGAGCCGTGTGGTCGACGTTTGTGATATGTTGATGGTGCGTGAGTGCACATCTTGTGTTATATCTGCTTGTGAAATGCTATGCCTATAGGGATGGAATACCATTGCCCCAGGTAAGGGGTTGGTTCGTTATAAATTGGTCAACTGAATGCTGACCGTTGCCTTGTTTACCACCGTTGCGGTGGATTGTCCCCATGCAGGTGCTGGAGAGCCGAGTGGAAAATATTAGGCTGAATCCCATGTTACTGTTACTACTGGACTCGAAGGACGAATGAAGAATTTTACAATTTTCATGTATGGCCGGCATGCGTGTCGATGTTTGTAATCCACACCTGTAAAACTTAACTTTAAGGCCATAAGACCAGACTTGTTGTGTATTTGGATGAAATTCCTTTGTGGTGATATATATAAATGCTGGTTTATATATTGTGGACATTCACATGAGTTGAGTTCAAATAACTTTAAAACTTCCATTAGCATGCTCTGTATTAGGATGCACATAGTTTTGCTATAAACCTATAACCTCATAATATGTTTGTGATATATGGTGTGGGTCCCGGCCGGACCATCTATTATATATCATGTAACAGATTGAGTCATTACAATATGACGGTCCTGCAATGTTCTACCAGCAAGCTACTAAGGCTGAGACTCAACCAGAAGTTCCCACTAACAGTGCTATTGAAGAATCAATTTCCTTTCTGGCATATCTGCAGAGAATGATGGATACTCTAAAGAAAAATAATTAAGTATTTGTTGAGAAGATAGTCTAAGGACTGAAATGACTAATGGGATTTCAGAAGTTGAAAGGGAGATGCATTTCCTGAACACTCAGACCTTTCAATTCTTCATGAAGGTTGCACATGTAGTGGACTATATTGCACTCCAAAATGAAGTGACCCATGAGGGTATTCAGACAGTTATAGACAATCAAAATGCCACTACAGAAAATATGCAGCAGTACTTCCAAGCCACACACACAAGACTAGCTCAAAATAGAACATCCATTTTGGATAGAATGGATTTATGCAATCTGCCACTAGATGTACATCTTCTGCAAACCAAAAACACTATAGTAGTTGGGTGCTGCAAGGGAAAGTTGTTCAAGCCTAAGAAACCATCTGCAACAGAACATTTGAAGAAAGCAGAAATGGAGAGAGAAACATAACCTACCATTCTGCCCAACAGGATATCTGGACAACAAACACCATCATAACAGCCTTGGGTATGAATCCTCTTGAGTATTCGCCAACACCTCTATTCTGTGAGATCAACCAAGTTGTTGGAACCAGTGTTTCACATTCTCTATGTTTGAGAATATCAAATCCCAGGTTGTATTTGATCACGCCGTGTGTTGATACAGTGTGCCGGTTGACAGGTTCAAGCAATGAAAAAGAAGTTTCCTATGGATGCTAACGTTGAGCGATAATAGTTACCACTGGGGGCGTCAGCCATGAATTAATTAGACAGGGCGCTCGGGAATCTACTGGACCGTGCTAGAACTAACGCACATGATATTTTAGGGAATTATTTTGTCCGTCCTCTCGGGCACCTATTGCCAAGCGATAGTTCTTACCATACAGCGCAAGCCTCATGGCCAATGTCGAGAAGGACACTCGAGTAACTGATCAACCACGGGCGCTAGTTCATACCGCGCCGCGTTATCATTTCGACAAATGCTGAGAAGGATTTCTTGAGAAATCAATCTACCGCTGGTGATAGTTCTTACATCACCGCACTAGCCTTTTCGAGAAGGATCCGTCGGTTTACTGACCTACCGCATGGCGCTACCTTCTACAGCGGGGCGATAGCTCTTTTCGAAAAAAAGATTCTTTCTGAAATATTATTCCAAATTTGGATGACAGCTCGCACAACATGCGCGCGAACCTACCACCGGGCTCTAGTCTTACCGCCGGCGGTAGCCTATATTCATGAAGACGTATAAAAGGAAGCCTTGGTTTTTGTTCCTTGATATTAGAGTAAGAGAGGACTGGAGTTCGTGCATTTTTGGGTTCGACCGCTCTTTCTTGCTCTTGGTTCCACAAGTCTCCGTCGAAGAAGAAGACAGTTGTCTCCCTCCCGTTCGTGAATAAAGAATTCCAGCAATCGAAGATCTACATCGCATACGAAGAGCCGACCGGTCGCTAGCAAATGAAGATCTCAAGCACCAGTTGCAGATCGCTCTACTGAGAAGTCTTTAAGAGGGAGAACTTCAACATTTAAATTGTCTACTCTCTTATCTATAATCTTTTCTTTTCTGAATTTTGTGGTGAGGGAAATCGACCTGAAGGTCGTCAAAATCCGGGAATGGTTTTGTTAGAAATCGACCTGGAGGGTCATCAAATTTTGAGGAGGATTCCTTGAGAAATCATCCCGTGGAAGTAACGTCTAGATCGGGTGGATCTAGCAGGGCTCTAAGACCATTCCTTGTGTGGATGTGAAGAGCCAGCTCCAATGTAACGCCCCCATCTGTCATATAGCATATGATAGAAGGTCCTGCCGGGGCCCGACATCATATACCACGAACAGGTAAGGAGATTACATTTTTTTCCAAATCCATTTTTAGTTACGAACGCATCCTAACTCAGAGCATTCTAGCGGAAGCATTTAAGTTAAGAACCCATAACAGTAGGAATGTAAACTACACACAAAGGAATGACATATATTTATAAAATACACCACATGTTTTATGTTAGGTCCATTGCCCACAATGTTCCCTATATTTGATTTGAAGAGGAATCTCCATCAACACTAAGAGCATAGTTGCATTTGATGTTGTTTAAGCTCATCTTGTGCAGGATGTTCCATGGAACAAGTCTAGAAAGGTGGTCTAAGTGATGTGACAGGTGGTCATAAAGTGAAGATGCTATAAAGGCAGGAAGTAGCCTAAGTGGCCAAGTCTGGTAAACTCTTACCTATGTTGTGGGCTGACCAAAATCTGTCTAACTCCATAGGCATTGAGTGATGAAGGCACACTCAAGCCATACAACAAAAATGTTGTAAAGTTGAACTTAGTTGAGCGTAGTTCAAAATTCGTCGGACTAAGTTCAAAGATCATCGAGCTGAGCTCACCATTCCTCAAGCTAAGATCACAGCAAAAAGGTTGTGAGTTGAACTTAGTCGAACGCCAAAATTCATCGATCTAAGTTCAGAGTTTGTCGAGCTGAGCTCACCAATCGTCGAGCTATGATCACAGCAAAAAGGCTGTGAGTTGAACTTAGTCGAACTTTAAAATTCATCGATCTAAGTTCAGAGTTTGTCGAGCTGGGCTCACCATTCGTCGAGCTAAGATCACAAAAAAGGCTGTGAGTTGAACTTAGTCAAACTTCAAAATTCATCAATCTAAGTTCAGAGTTCGTCGAGCTGAGCTCACCATTCGTCGAGCTGAGCTCACCATTCGTCGAGCTAAGTTCAGAGTGTGAGAATTTTGGTTCGTCAAGCTCAGCTCAGGATTCATCGAACTGAGTTCAGAGTTCGTCGAGCTCAGTTCACCATTCGTCGAACTTATTTCAGAGTAAGCCAGGCTGAGTCTGTCAATGTCTAAAGTTAAAAGGAAGATTTTGCCTTAGGCAAAAGCGTCGAGACAGCTGAGACAGCTGAGTAGCTCAATGCAAAAGCACTAAGAGAAATGTTGGTCTCAGCAAAACCACTGAGATAAGAGTTACTCTCAGCACAACCGCTGAGGAAAGTGTGGGTCTCAGCACAACTGCTGAGACATGTATTTATCTCAGCGGGGAACAAGAAAGCGCTGAGGCAAAAAGCATTGAGTGAAGGTTGCTCATTCGATGTTGTCAACGCCTAGTGAAGATATAATTTTGTCTAAGGAGTTTGGCATTGAGAGATGCTCACATACTGAATGCCAAACAACAGATAGGTGATAAAGCAAGTTAGAGTTGAGTGAAGCTGAATCACTCAACGCCTATAAATAGATTTCAATTCTAAGTAGTTTGGCATTGAGTGAAGGTTACTCAGTCAATTCCATGAGACAGTAAATATGTCAAAGTATTTGCGTATTGAGTGATACTTACTCACTCAACGCCTATGCTAATGTTGTTTTATTTTTGGCTAAGTCCACAGCTGATGACGCAAACAAGTCAACTAGTTAACATATTTCAAATTAGTGGCGGGATGGCTATATTACATGACAAATGTTGCCGCAGACCTACTGTATGGCAGTTGGCGTTAAAGCAAGGTTGTTGTTGGACATTAAATGTGCTGGGCCCACTACTTGAGGTTGCTGCTGTCCATTAAATATGTGGGGACCACTGCTCAAGAGTCGTTGGGTCAAAACCAATAAAAGGAAAAAGGCGTACTAAGGAAGACAGACTTCAGAGAAAAGAAAAGAGAGAGTTCTTCCTCTCTGGGATTGTTGCTGAGGTGAAGAACATGAAGCTCAAGTCAGCAAGATGAAGAGAAAGTTAGCTATTGATTTCAACATCGTCAACATCAAGATAACTGTTGTTATCTTCATCTGCACTAGCAAGCAAGTCCAGAGTATTTCTTTGAGCAAAGAGGCAGTAGCCAAGGGCTGACCCTTGCTGTAAGTTTTTCATAATTATAGCTGTACAAGCATCCTGAAGATTTTAATCTTGAAGCTATGAAGAGAAGAGGCTTGAAGAAGCAGTGATCTGAAAGAAGACTTAGTGGGATTTTCCTTAGGAGTCAAAGTCAGGGATGAATCACCTCAGCCCGGGAAAGGAAGAAGAGGCAGAGCCATCCTAGTCTACCAAGTTAGAGCTGTGATTTTCTTAGCTCAGGTAGCAACAATTAGCTGTAGTAACTTCACTGACCATCAGGAAAGATCCCTAGTGCTGTGATGTAGTAGTTAGGGCTGAGCTTCAGGCTCAGTTCAGTAAGAGGCGGAACATTGCTTTATAAGTCACTTCCAGCTCAAGTAATTACTTGTTACTGTGGAAGAAGTCAGGACTAAGTACTTCTTAGTTCAGTGAAAGTAGACTATGGAAATAAACTCCCGTAGTCATTATTGGGATGAGTTTATCTCAGTCAAGAGGCTTGACATAGAGAGACATCTTTTATGTCAACAATATTTATCAACCCACCATCATCCTGTAAGATCCAAGTGTGGATCTGAGCTGTAGGGCTTAATTACCTGAGGTAGGAGATTGCTGCTCTCTGAGGTAGGATCCAAGTACGGATCAGAGCTGTAGTGCTAAATTCCCTGAGGTAGGAGAGTGCTGCTCTCTGAGATAGGATCCAAGTGTGCATCTGAGTGTAAGGCCTTTTGGCCTGAGGTAGGTGACAAGCTTGTCACTGAGCTCTAGGTGCCTGGAAGGGCACTGAGGTAGGTACCTATTGGGTACTGAGTTGTAGGAGTGCTGCAGAACTCTAAGAGTAGGGATTTATGTCGGAAGTTGTAGGTCTGAAGAAACTGAGTTATAGGCCTTAGTGATAAAGCTGAGGTTGGTGTCTTGAGGGTCTCTGAGCATAGGAGCACTACAGAGCTCTGAGGTAGGATCCTATGTGCATCTAAGGTAGGGCTGCCCTCCCAGCCTGAGTGTAGGGCTTAACAGCCTGAGGTAGGTGGTCTGCTGACCACTGAGTTGTAGGCCTTTGTAGCAGAGAAGTAAGTCTTGGAGGAGACTTAAAGATCCTGCGGGATCTGAGGTGTAAGCTCTTAGGAGCAGTTTGAAGGAGTTTGTGCCTAGTCAAACAAGATAGTTGGATAGGTGGGAGGGAAAGTGGATGTGCCCAATTGGGAACCACTATAAATCATTGTGTGCTTTTATATGTTGTTTTCATTATGCTGGTTGTGTATATCTTGAAAGCATAAAACTACTAAAAGCTAAAGCTCTTAAAGAAGAAACTCAAAAGAATTTAAAAGAGACCAATAACCTATTCACTCCCCCCTCTATGTGATTTAGCTATCCTTGAATTAAAGTCTTTCAAGTAGTATCAGAGGGAGGTTACTTAAAAAGGACCTGACAGTCTGAGTTGAACTCCCAGGATAGCTAAAAGGTTAAACTTATGTTTTCAAGGATGAACCATAAGATGTGGAACTCTATGGTGCTGCAAATCTATAGAGAGGACAAGATCAGCATTGGGCTATTGGGTGCTCTTGGTGATGAAAAGTCCTTCTAGATGCAAGAGCAAGAATCAGGTCCCCTCTGTCACACTCAGAGAGTGATACAGAGGTGGATGAAGCTAAAGAAGGGGAATACAGATGCCATGGAGAAAATGTTTACCCCAGAAGTACAATCTTGCAAGGATCAGCCTGGTCAAAAAAAGGTACATTCCCCATCTAGCTCATCCTCAGAGTCTGGGTATGAATCCTATACAGACTCTGATGTCTCCTCATCTAGTGATGATGAGGGTCCTTTGACAGATGATGATATCAAACAATTGATTGACAATCATGATGCACTTCTAAAAGCTTTTAAGGAAAGCAAGCTGCTTGTTAAGAAACAAGCAGAGTAAATAGCCTCCCTACAGAAGACTGCTTCCCAGCTGGATGAAGGTTCATCCTTCCTATGTGTAAAAGAGAGAGAAGCAGCTCATCTGAAAATCATGGTAGATATCCATGTTGAGTCCTTAAAATACAAGGACTCTATTATCAAGAATCTTGAGGAGAAAATTAATAGGGAAAGGAGAATTGTGGCTAACTTCTCTAAGATAGATTCTATCAAGAGAAGATCTGAATCTGAGTATATTTCTAAAGTAATCCAATCTCAGAAAAGAGGCCAAGTTCCTGTCAGGCCTCAACCTGCCTTTCACAAAGTAATTCTCCCTTCCAAAAGGTATGGCCAAGACCCCAGTGATGGTCACTAGAGGAATGAGAATCTTCCTTGTAAGACTACAAATGTCTATTATAATGAAAGAAGAAAGGACATTGGTCTGAGTGCTCAGAAGGCTCCCCATGAAGAAGTTCAAAAGGCCCATCATGGACCTTTTGTATTTAATGCACCAGCTCCATCTCTCTTGAGCAAGGCAGTGGTCGTTTCTCAAAATCTCCATGCTCAAACTTTGACTAAGGCTAAAACTGCCAGGATCCAAGACTTGGAATCTTCCAAGGGAACCAACGGCATGTTTTCTGCAAGGAGAACTGCTGTTGATAGACCTTTTGAAAAACCAAGCTCTTATCATGTCAGACCCACTCTCAGTCAGACTGTGGCTAAGAGAATTTGGAATAAGGAAGCTACTCTTCCTTCTGTTCAGTCTACAGTCGACCTTGCTGTCATACCCGCTCAGAAGAAGATATAATATTAATGAGTGTTGGTGTTGTGGTAAGGTGGGGCATTTTGCCCTAGATTACTGGCACAATCCTTCTATGTCTAGAGCAAGAGTTAGCCTACTTGGTAGAAATTCTGTAGGTAGGCAAGTTACATTTCAGTCTAATTAGAACCTAGGACCCAATACCTATTGGGGTCCTAAGGTAAGATAATTATGTTTTGCAGGTTAGTCTAAGTGCCCATCCCTCACGTGGTACTCGGACAGAAGATGTTCCAGAACTTGGACTGGAATAATGAAGTTATCCTTTGGATCATTCTCCAAGGATAAGGATGTTGTGCACTTTCCTGAATAAGGGTACAAGTGGTATCAAGTGGCATGGGAGAGATGGGTCACTTATATCTACTCTAGAGATATGCTCTCTAGTCAAATGGTACAATCACTATGGGAGTGGTAACTGGCAATGATCATGGATGAAGCCCATCTGGATCCAGCCAGCAGGAATGTCTGGTTGAACAAAGTCTTGATGCCACATCAACAAATCTGGAAAGGACAACTAGGTGTTCTCATCACTAAGGAAAATCACTAGGAGTAGCTCCTCTATGAACAGCAAGGGAGGGAGCACATTATACTCAGCTGAAAAGTTTCTCAAGTAGTATCAGAGGCTGTCTGGCACTTCAATGAAAACCCGAAAAGAAGTGTGCTCAGGTTCAACATTATCTGAACTTGTAGCAAAGGATGTCCAAGTAAGTAGGGTTTATGGACAGGCTTGCGCAAATCCTAAGGGGAAGACTGTCATGCTAGATACTCCTGTTTGGGGAGCATGTTGAGAAAGTGTTGCTGGATAAGGTTGAGTCTTACCTAGAGTGCATCCAGTACTAAAAAGATCAACACTACTGCTGAAGTTCAGCAATGTCTCCATAGTCAATGCTGAGAAGGAGAGAGAGACTATTCAGGTGCTTGCAACTACTGTGAATGAGCAAGCTCACAAGAACAGCTAGCTTGCTCCAACTATTGTTGTATATGTCAACACATTCCTATGAGAATAGTAGTGTAAAGAAAAACTTGTTGTCAAAATAAGAGGATGGTATCAAGTGGTTTTAAAGACCAGCAGGTGCAGGAGAAAAGAATCAAAGCAGACCAGCTACCTCCTCACAATTTAGAAACCAAGAAGGGATTGATCAAGTGGTGATCAAGTGGGGAGATCAACCCTAGTTTATGGCTACTGTTGTATAGTCTATACTACTGCCATAAGAATATGATGCTGCAAGACAAGAGTAAAAGGTCAGCATATCCTAAAAATGCATGAGTCCCTAAGTGGTGGAAAATACCTTCAGTGTTTTGAAGACTTTTTCAAGTGGGATACCTTAATTGGTATCAAGGCCGACATACAAAACCTTACCAAATCTATCGAAGTGGTATTCAGCCAAATCATACAGTCTGTACAAGGAAGAACACAACAATTCTGGGATGATGCTCTCCAAAGGTGACAGAGCTGACAGCCTAGTCAGATGAAAGGAGAATAGGTGAGAAGATGCATCTCCACCACAGAGTGCAAGTAGATAGGATGAGCAAAGATGGAACCTATCAAATCCTATGAAGAATGCTGACTACTTGGAGCTGCAAGTAAGAAACCAGTCATGAAACATCAGCTGCATGGTATCAGGACCACACCCTCCAGTAGATGAAGTCAAGTTGTACACCCTCTAAGTTAAGATTGGGTAGATAAGACCGTAATGTAGCATCAAGACTATAAAGAACATGAAGTGGTATCCAGACTGGCATAGACTAGAATGTCTACCGGGAATCTGACAAAGGTTGCTTCAGTTGAGGGGGAGTAGGAAGCTACTGCAGTAGATCAGCTGTCACAAATGCTGATCAGTTTTCCTTAAAAGACAATGCACAGACCAACGGGGAGATTATGAGAAGAGAAACAACTAGCAGCTAGCTCATGTGGATCCATGGTTCACTCAAGTTCCAAGGGGATGCATTGATGTTTTATATCAATGATATCCCCACAAGTGTATGTTGATTCTGTAAATAAAACTTCAACAAGTGGAGCTATGTGTGCAGTAAGTTCAGGTAATGCAGTGTTGTGTTGTATCAATGTATCAACACAAAAGGTATGACTTCTAATCAAGTAGACTGATCACTATGATGATTTCCTTAGTAGTATCAACATAGGTCTTTGTCTAGGATCAAGAGATAATATCTCCCATGATACTTTCTACTCCCTCAATAGATATACCTATTAAAAAGACAGAAATGTGGAGATATGTGGCAATACATAGGGGGCAATGCTTGTAGTGGTGCTCCATTTAATCATTAAGTGGTAGAAAGGAGAGTTCATATTACTTGAGCAATTACTCAAGTAGTATGAGGTTGCATTAACTTAACTTATTAAGTCAATACAATTAATTAGAGCACATTGCATTTATATAACATAAGCTAGAAGGTGTGTAGGAATGTCTACAGCTGCATGAAATTATTCTACCTATTATGTTAATGTCTCTTAGTATTGCTAGGTGTTCTACCTTCTTCAAATAGGAGGAGATTGGTGGGTCCATTGCCCACAATGTTTCCTAGATTGGATTTGAAGAGGCATCTCCATCAACACTAAGAGAATAGTTGCATTTGATGTTGTTTAAGCTCATCTTGGGCAGGATGTTCCATGGAACAAGTCTAGACAGGAGGTCTAAGTGATGTGATAGGTGATCACAAAGTGAAGATGCTGGAAAGGCATGAGGTAGCCTAAGTTGCCAAGTCAGGTAAACTCTTACCTATTTTGTTAGTTTACAGAAATCTTTCTAAGTCGACAAGCGTTGAGTGATGAAGACACACTAAATTCCATACAACAAAAAGGCTGTAAAGTTGAACTTAGTCGAGCTTAGTTCAAAATTTGTCGAACTAAGTTCAGAGATCGTCGAGCTGAGCTCAACATTCGTCAAGCTAAGATCAAGCAAAAAGGCTGTTAGTTGAACTTAGTCGAACTTCAAAATTTGTCGATCTAAGTTCATAGTTCGTCGAGGTGAGCTCACCATTCGTCGAGCTAAGATCACAGTAAAAAGGCTGTAGTTAAACTTAGTAGAACTTCAAAATTAGTCGATCTAAGTTCATACTTCATCGAGTTAGGCTCACCATTCATCGAGCTAAGATCATAACAAAAAGGCCTTGAGTTGAACTTAGTGGAACTTCAAAATTTGTCGATCTAAGTTCAGAGTTCATCGAGCTAATCTCACCATTTGTCGAGCTAAGATCAGAGTGTGAGATTCTGTGTTCGTCGAGCTCAGCTCAGAATTCGTCGAACTGAGTTCAGAGTTCGTCGATCTCAGTTCACCATTCATCGAACTCAGTTCAGAGTCTGACAGGCTGAGTCAGTCAATGCCTAAAGTTAAAAAGAAGATTTTTCCTAAGGCAAAAGTGTCAAGACAGCTGAGATAGCTGAGATGCTCAATGCAAAAGCGCTAAGAGAAATGTTGGTCTCAGCAAAACTGTTGAGACAGGAGTTAGTATTAGCACAGCCGCTAAGACAAGTGTTGGTGTCAGCATAACCGCTGAAACAAGTGTTTGTCTCAGCTGAGAACAAGAAAGCACTGAGATAGTTAGGCAGAAAAATGGTTAAGGCAAAAAGTGTTGAGTAGAGGTTGCTCAAACAATGTTGTCAAGGCCTAGTGAAGACAGAATTTTGTCCAAGGAGTTTGGCATTGAGTGATGCTCACACACCAAATGCCAAGCAACAGAAAGCTGATAAATTAAGTTGGCATTGAGTGAAGCTGAATCACTCAATGCCTAGAAACAGATTTCAATTATAAGTAGTTTGGCGTTGAATGGAGGTTACTCACTCAACGCCATGAGATAGTAAATCTGCCTAAGTGTTTTGGCATTGAGTGATGCTTACTCACTCAATGTCTATGCTAATGTTGTTTGATTTTTGGCTAAGTCCACAGCTGATGACATCAGCAAGTTAACATATTTTAAATTAGTGGTGGGATGACTACACTACGCGGCAAATGTTGTCACAGACCTACTGTACGATAGTTGGCATTAAAGCAAGGTTACTGCTGGACATTAAATGTGTGGGGCCCAGTGCTTGATGTTGCTGCTGGTCATTAAATGTGTGGGGCCTACTACTCAAGAGCCGTTGCGTCAAAACCAATAAAAGGAAAAATGCGTACTAAGGAAGACAGACTTCAGAGAAAAGAAAAGAGATAGTTCTTCTTCTCTTCCATTGTTGCTGATATGAAGAACAAGAAGCTCAAGTCAGCAAGACAAAGAGAAATTTAGCTATTGATATCGACATCATCAACAACAAGATAGCTGGTGTGATCTTCATCTACACCAGCAAACAAGTCCAGAGTATTTCTCTGAAGATAGAGGTAGCAGCCAAAGGCCGACCCTTGTTGCATGTTCTTCACAGTTCCAGCTATACAAGCATCGTGAAGATTTTAATCTGGAAGCTATGAAGAGAAGAGGATTGAAGAAGCAGATATCTGAAAGAAGACTTAGTGGGATTTTCCTCAGGAGTCAAAGTCAGGGTTGAATCTCCTCAGCACAGGAAAGGAAGAAAAGGCAGAGCCATCTAAGTCTGTAAAGTTAGAGCTGAGATTTTCTCAGCTCAGGTAGCAGTAATTAGCTGCAGTAATTTCACCAACCAAAAGGAAAGATCCTTGGTGTTGTGAAGTAGTAGTTAGGGTTGAGCTTCAGGCTCAGTTCAGTACGAGGCAGAATATTACTCTGCAAGTCACTTCCATCTCAAGTAATTACTTGTTGTTGTGGAAGAAGTCAGGACTAATTACTTCTTAGTTTAGTGAAGGTAGACTCTGTAAATAAACTCCTGTAATCATTGTTGGACTGAGTCTATCTCTGTCAAGTGGCTTGACACAGAGAGACATCTCTTGTGTCAAGAATATCCATCAACCTACCTTCATCCTATAGGATCCAAGTGTGGATCGGAGCTGTCGGGCTTAATTTCCAGAGGTAGGAGAGTGTTGCTCTCTAAGGTAAGATCCAAGTGTGGATATGAGCTGTAGGGCTTAATTGCCTGAGGTAGGAGAGTGTTGCTCTATGAGATAGGATCCAAGTGTGGATCAGAGTGCAGGGCCTTTTGGTCTGAGATAGGTCACAAGATTGTCACAAAGCTGTAGGTGCCTCGACATGAACTGAGGTAGGTACTTGTTGGGTACTGAGTTATAGGAATGTTGCAGCACTTTGAGAGTAGGGCTTTGTGCCTGAAGTTATGCTTCTGAAAAGCCTGAGTTGTACGACTTAGTGATAAGTCTGAGGTAGGTGGCTTGCGAGTTATTAAGTGTAGGAGCACTATAGAGCCTGTGGTAGGATCCTTTGTGGATTTGAGGTAGGGCTATCCTCCCAGCATGAGTGTATGGTTTAATAGCCTAAGGTAGGTGGTCTGATAACCACTGAGTTGTAGGCCTTTGTGGCTGAGAAGTAAGTCTTGGAGGAGACTTAGAGATCATGCAGGAACTGAGGTGTAAGCTCTTAGGAGCAGTTTGGAGGAGTTTATGACTAGTCCAACAAGAAAGTTAGATAGGTGGGAGGGAAAGTGGATGTACCCAATTGGGAAACCACTATAAATCACTGTGTGCTTTTCTGTGTTGTTTTCATTGTGAAGGTTGTGTATATCTTGAAAGCATAAAATAACTAAAAGCTAAATCTCTTAAAGAAGAAACTAAAAAGAACTTAAAAGAGACTAATAACCTATTCACCCCCTCTAGGTGATTTACCTATCCTTGAATTAAAGACTTTCATTTTGGCCTTTCAGCCTTACAACTGTTTCATTTACATCAAGTGAGTTCATACATCGGCACACAGGCCGGCCACACAAGAAAACAGTAAAAAGTTCGCCTTTGGGCCTTCGAGGGCCAGCTAATCATAGCATAAAGGCTTCAGCCCGCTACTTCCCCCTTTGCTCTCCAGCACCTGCACAAACTGCCCACACAAATGTTTCAAATAAAGAAACGGTCAGCAATTTGCTTACCAATTTATAACGACCACACCCCTTACTTGGGGTGGCAGTTCTCCTTCCCTGCAAACAACATCATATATCTATATAGCGGAAACAACAAAGTGCATTTAAGCATCATTCATCATAGACGTAGGCTCCAGGACCACACGCCCGGTGCACTCAGGGCATATTTTCGGTGTACCAGTCTCCTCCGTGTAGCACCACCGTTCAGACGTAATTAACTTGACGATAATGTCGTTCAGAGGTACTTAACTTGAAGGTAACCTTTGTCGTCTAGAGGTACTTAACTTGACGACTACATCATTCAGATGTACTTAACTTAACGATCAACTGTCCATTCAGAGGTACTTAACTTGACAACCCAGTCATTTATAGGTACTTAACTTAATGGCACAGTAATTGTCCTCCATTGCTCTCTTTACCATTTCAGCCTGGTACCCATCGTTGTTGGGCAATTTAAGCTCACATCTTTGCATATAATGGCCCCCAAGTCTCTTAGATACAGGCCTCACAACATTTTAGCTCACTGGAAGCTATTTCCCGGCGACACTCAATATTGCCCGGTGACATCAACATTTCTCCAACCTGTGATCTTTCCTGTGTATTTTCGTGGAAATGCTTCATGTACTTTATTGCAGCATCCTTTGCACCCATAGACCCCAGATTCACACGTACATCACACACACATCCACGAAGTCTTCTCCGGCATACAAAGCAAAAAAAACATCACCAATCCAGACCAACTTATCTAGATGGGCATCTCACAGCATGCCTATTCCGTACTCTACATTTCCGGATCTATATGTAAGGATAAATGGGGATCATATCGAACTAACCAATTGGAATCCACCCTTTTCACCTTTTGGTGAGTGGTTCCATGCAAGTATGCATATTAAGGACATCACTTGTTCAAGGAGAAAAGTGTTACCATAGTATTTCTCTTCGGAGCCATGATGAAGATTTTCTACGCAGATGGAAGTGAGTGCCTCATGTTCCCCTTTGCGTATCTAGCCTCAGATCCTACTTCAGACCATAAGATCTCCTTCAGCACCTTCACAAAGATCTGCCCAAACCCTTAGCTCTAGACTTTAGTTCTCTTCTCAAGAACTTGGATGAAATGAAGAAAGTGAGTGAGAAGGAAATAATGATCTCCTCATCCCCCACCCTTCTGGATAACTGGCCTTGGGTTTAACCCGAGCCACATTATCAATACATCAGAACAAAGCAAAGCCCAAGATTTGGGTTGAGTGGTCAACTTTGGCGCTATCGCCGGGCAATATCGACTGTCTCCACTCGGTGATATCGATGTAACCGCTTTGAGTGCTTAATAGCCACTCTAACACATGCCATGTCGCACTATCACCCGACGAAATCCACTGTTACTATTCAGCAATTTAGCGTTCGACGTTCGTTGAGTGCATCTCGACGAATACTGATATCTCCACCAGGAGATTGCCACTATCGCCCGACGTTAGCCAAGCAAGTAGCTCACTCAATGCTTCGAGTCGTCGACTGTGTCGAGCTCACTCAACACGACGTTGAGTGAGTTGTGACCTATCGCTATCACCCCGATGATACTCACTATCGCCACTCGGTGATATCTTTCGACAATTCATCAAAAGCGTTGAGTGTGTTGAGTGTCGATCGACGATTTTGCTATCACCAATAGGCGATACCCACTTTCATCTGGCGACAGTGACAACCCTCACCTCCTTACAGAAATATCGTCCCGAAATTTTAATACAGTTATAAGGGAAAAAGAATCATTTATTTGTGACTTTAAGTTACAACTTCGTTACACAAACAACTCGGGATATTCTTCACGCATGGTCTGTTCACGCTTCCATGTCAGTTCTTCACAACCACAGTTGTCCCACCGGACTTTGACCATCACAATTGTCTTGTTCCGAAGTTGTTTGATCTTCGTATCCTCGATCCAAAGGGGCCTAACCTTTGTGGTTACCCTGCTATCGACATGTACTTGATCCACAACAACCACTTGTGTTGGCTCTTTCACAGCCTTTACAACACCGATATGTGAAACAAATCGTGCAAACCACTTAGATCCGTCAAAAGAGCTAACCGATAGGCAGCTTCTCCAATTCGCTCCACCACTTCAAACGGACCAAGATACCTCGAACTCAACTTTTTTAAGCACTGAATCCTGGACATGCCTTTGAATGTCTTGATCTTTAGGTATACCCAATCGCCCACCGCAAACTCCACATTTCGTTGTTTGGCATTGTAGTATTTCGCCTGCCTATCTTAGGCTATCAATAGCTACTCTCGAATAGTACGTATGGTCGAATGTGCATCTTCGACCTCTTTACATTTATAGTGCTTTGACTCGCTTTTTTTGCCTAAGCTAACAGTGTATGACACTTCCTACAGTATAAAGCTTCAAAGGGCGCCAACTGTATACTAGCGTGATAGTTATTATTGTAGGTGAACTCAATCATATATAAATGATCTTCCCATTTCTTCTCGAAATCAAGGGCGCACATACAGAGCATGTACTCCATTGTTCGGTTAGTCCTCTGAGTTTGGCCATCCATTTTCGGATGAAAGGCCATACTGAACTGTAACTTTTACCCAATAACTTGTGGACTATCCTCCAATCACCCGATGTAAAATGCCCATCTCGGTCGCTGACGATGCTACGGGGCACACCGTGCAATTTTATAATGTTATCCACGTACATCTTTGCCAGCTTCTCAAAGGAATCATCCTTTCGATTAGGTATGATGTGCGACACTTTGGTTAACCGGTCAACGATCACCCACACGACATCGTTTCCGCTCTGAGATCTCGACAGTCCATGCACGAAATCCATATAAATGTCGTCGAACTTCAACACTAGGATTGGTAATGACTTCAGGAGACCGCCAGGTTTCTGGCATTCAGCTTTCAGCAAGGCGCAAGTCTGACATTTTGGAACGTAATGGGCTATATCCTTCTTTAAACATGGCCACCAGAAAAATTTCTTCATATCCTTACACATTTTTGTGCTCCCTTGTTGAATTGAATACTTCGTAAAGTATGTCTCATATAACAATTCTTCATGTAATTTACCCACATTCGGGACGCACAAACGATCATCTTTCCACAAAAGGCCATCATTCCAGGAGAATTTGGCATTTGACCGATCCACTCCATAGCGTTGTAGACTCTCATCAAATTCTGTTGCTCGCTGAACCTTGTCTGCAAGGTCATACTGTACCTCCGTCCAGTTCTGGCATGCACTTGCAGTAGCATTCTTGTCCACACAAGAGATGTCTAAGGCCTCCAACTCCTGGATGATGGCGACGATGCTGATGCTGTCGTGGATCCCCATCATAGAGAGTTCGTGGATTGGGACGATCGTTGCAACAAGCTCGAAGATGGGAGTCTACAACGACGTTTCTTTGCCAACACCGCCGCCACTACATGTTTTGCTCTACGTCCGCTGCTGCCAATAAATAAAATATATAATTATAATTATGTAATTTATAATTATTTATTTTATTTATTGGCGGCGGCGGACATCGAGCAAAACATGTAGCGGCGGCGGGGTTGGCGAAGAAACGTCGTGGTGATTGATGGCGACGATGCTGATGCGGTCGTGGATCACCATCATAGAGAGTTCGTGGATTGGGACGGTCGTTGCCGCAAGCTCGAAGGTAGTAGTCTACCCCGAGATTTCTTCGACAACCGAAGGTTCGCTACATGTTTTGCTCGACGTCCGAAGCCGCCAATAAATAAAATATATAATTATAATTATGTATTTTATCAATTATTATTTTTAGCAATTTCTATTTTATGCAATTTTAATTTAAGCATTTTTTATTTGCAGGCATTTCATTATAGTATTTTTATTTCATGTATAATGACGGCTGCTTATAACCATCATGTATTGTTTTAAATTATTTCCTTACATATGTAAGATGGGTGCCTATAACCATCATAGTTTTCATTTTGAATTTTGAATGGAGGAGATTGAGTGGTGCAGGCTATATATAACCATGCTTATGATGAAATTGGTGGAGAATAAATGAAAAATTGAAACCTTAATTCAAAGATTGAATTTCCCCCTCTTTTCCTCATCCCCCTTAGGCAATTTTTGGCCCTCCTCCTTCTTCCCTTTCCACTTGTCCGCCGGACATTCTTTTCTCCCCCTATCTTCTTATCTACTTCAAAAACCGAGCCTCACTTCCCTCCCAAAACCCTAGCCGGCCACCTCCCTAGCTGCCACCCTCTATCCTCCCCTTCCACCACTCGGCCACCACCTCCACCCCCGAACCCGAGCCCCCTCTTCCCATCCAACACACAAACCTGACCACCTTCATCATCACCAAAAACTCAAACCGACAACCCTCAACCTTTGTATTTTCCACCACATTTTCTCTCTTCACTTTCAATATATATAATCCCTCAAAATTTCTCTCACTCCAAAAGGTTATTGCAGAGGAAGAACAGCTCGCGTCTACATCGTTCGGTGCGGATCCGGGGAGTTTGCATGGAAATAGAAAATCAACCACCGTCGTGTGTGATTCCTCCACTCATTTTGTGGACGGACTTCTTGGGATTGGGTAACGATTTACTAAAACTTCTTTGTGTGATTTTTTCTATAAATTTGTGAGGTATTGGTGGAATTAGAAGGCTAGTATTTAGTCGCCATTTATATTAAAATTGTGCTAATTAAAATCTGAATTTTAAAGCATTATTTTCCCGAATATTCTCGTATAATTTGGCGCGGGTAGATCCCGTGAACACTAGAAGAAATCGGGTTCATAACCCTTGATTTTCCCTGAAGTGCAAGAGATTTGGTATACCCTCATATTAATTATATCTGGGATTGATTTGTACTTTATTTTGAATCATTATTTTAGTCCAGATCCTCTCGTATTAGTTTGTGATTTTTCTACCGAACAATTTTATTTGGAATTGCTAATTGTTCGGATCGGGTAGGTCCTTTTCGCTTGAGCGAACATTGGCAAATAGCCATTATTTAATCTTTATAAGGCGTAGCGTCCATTTGCGTTGTGCATTGCTATATTGGTTGGTCATCGTTAGTATTAATTTAGATAAATATTTCTCGCTGCATATTTAATTTAATTATCGAACCTGAGAGTGCGTATTTTCATCCGTCGAAACTATAGGCCTGCATCACTGGATTAGATGCTCATCATGCATATACAAACAAATTGCTCTTGCCGGAGTCCTATGGCTCAAGGCAACTGCGATCACATTTCCCATCCCTGTAGTATAATGAATCTGGAAGGTGTATTCCTCAAGGAACAACATAAACCTGTAAGACCCCCCCTTTTTTTTTCTTATCGACTCCGGGGTCTTAGGCCCAGAACCGCCGTTTTGCGGTGACTCCTTCACGCCGTGAAGGGTCATCACCACAAAGCGCCGATTCTGCCGGCCGATTTCGATCACAGAAAAGCAGCATAAGAAGTAAATGCAAATTGCAGTCCACAGAAAATCACATGTCATAATAAATATAACTCCACGAAGGGAGTGTCCACAGAATAAAACATCAGAGTAGCAAAATACGGGCTTATGCCCGGTACATCATATCCTCACTACAAAATCACTCATGCGGAAGCAGAAAAACTACTCAAGATCGAGACTCATGGTCCCGGCTGTATGAACTCCGGAGCTAGACTGCCCCACCTCCAAGCGCACCGGTCTCTGGGGCTGCTCCTCCATGCTGGTCTCCACGATCCCCTAAATGATGCGGTTCGAAAATCGTTAGTCTTAAAGACTAAGTCCTATCATCCCCCGCCCCTTACCCCACGGCTCCTAGGCACCGAGCGGAGAGGAAGAAAGGGGAGGACTTGAAGGTGGAGAATATCAAAAGCAGATGGCAGCGATCCTATACTAGCAAATTCTATAGCTTGTAAAGACAATAAGCTGAAATATGAAAGTAACCTTTACTTATGTGGAAACACATAAGCCAAGGGGTCTTCTGCAAGGCTCCCATCATATAAAAAGTGTCATACCAATTTATACGTTGGGGTGTCGGTTATCAAGCAGTAGTAAATATATATATATATCCAAAATTAACCTTAATTTATAAACTTGCCCACACAAGCTTATAGACCAAGGGGTCGTTTTGCAGGTCCTAAAGTATAAGCGTCCCATTCCACTTATACTTTAGGTGTCAGGGTTAAATGAATCGATTATGCTATGACATGCAAGTGGGTATGATGGACATGCAAGTGCAACACACACACCCGACTCTGTGCACACAGACCTTTAGTTCCCCCTTTCTGGAGCCGTAACCTCCCAGGATACCTCCGTAGTGGCAGAAGAAAGCGGTGGGTTGGGCCTCGCCCAACTCTAAACCAGTAAAGCACTACCGGTCAGACCTATCATACGCCTCAATGCTTGGTGAATGAAGCGGACTCCTGCATACTCTTGCCGGCTAGCGCACCGGACTTCTGTTGGCGAAGTGCTAACCACAATTGCCGAGTCAACGTATTGGCGTCGGTGCATCGACCCACCAATACCGAAGACCCACCACCTTAATTTCCTTTCCTTTTATGCACATGCAAATTAGTGTAATCAAGAACCGAGCCGAAGCTCCCCGGACCAACTCGTCCGTCTCAAACAATCGAGCCGAAGCTCCCCGGAACCAAAGTCCGCCTTTTAACCATCCGAGCCGAAGCTCCCAGCTAACATCCGGTGCCATCAGTGTTTGTGAAATGTGCAACCCTAATTACTAAGTTACTCTTTTTAGCTTGTTAAAACAGTTTACGTTAACCCAGGACTGCCCCCGGTATTCCCTGTGAAGGGCTCTCAAGGGGCACTAGGAACTGTGTTGGGATTACTCCCAGCGTTCCCTTTCGCAAGGTACTTAATTTGTTATTGGTTGGTTCCCTTACCCATTACTTTCTCATATTCCGATATGCTAATCCTAGGGTGATTTGACTTCAACTCTCCTTGGGTAGGACGATCTTTGAAATATGAAAGTAACCTTTACTTATGTGGAAACACATAAGCCAAGGGGTCTTCTGCAAGGCTCCCATAGTATAAAAAGTCCCATACCAATTTATACGTTGGGGTGTCGGTTATCAAGCACCAGTAAATATATATATCCAAAATTAACCTTAATTTATAAACTTGCCCACACAAGCTTATAGACCAAGGGGTCGTTTTGCAAGTCCTAAAGTATAAGCGTCCCATTCCACTTATACTTTAGGTGTCAGGGTTAAATGAATCGATTATGCTATGACATGCAAGTTGGTATGATGGACATGCAAGTGCAACACACACACCCGACTCTGTGCACACAGACCTTTAGTTCCCACTTTCTGGAGCCGTAACCTCCCAGGATACCTCCGTAGTGGCAGACGGAAGCGGTGGGTTGGGCCTCACCCACCTCTAAACCAGTAAAGCACTACCGGTCAGACCTATCGTACGCCTCAACGCTTGGTGCATGAAGCGGACTCCTGCGTACTCTTGCCGGCTGGCGCACCGGACTTCTGTTGGCGAAGTGCTAACCACACTTGCCGAGTCAACGTATTGGCGTCGGTGCATCGACCCTCCAATACCGAAGACCCACCACCTTAATTTCCTTTCCTTATATGCACATGCAAATTAGCGTAATCAAGAACCGAGCCGAAGCTCCCCGGACCAACTCGTCCATCTCAAACAATCGAGCCGAAGCTCCCCGGACCCAAAGTCCGCCTTTTAACCATCCGAGCCGAAGCTCCCAGCTAACATCCGGTGCCATCAGTGTTTGTGAAATGTGCAACCCTAATTACTAAGTTACTCTTTTCAGCTTGTTACAACAGTTTACGTTAACCCAGGACTGCCCCTGGTATTCCCTGTGAAGGGCTCTCAAGGGGCACTAGGAACTGTGTTGGGATTATGCCCAGCGTTCCCTTTCGCAAGGTACTTAATTTGTTATTGGTTGATTCCCTTACCCATTACTTTCTCATATTCCGATATGCTAATCCTAGGGTGATTTGACTTCAACTCTCCTTGGGTAGGACGATCTTTCGTCGGACCCGAACGCCTCTAAACCCTAGACAAAACCACACTCTACTCACTCTTCTTCCATAGATGCAACCCAATCTACTTATCCTTCCAGCAAACCATCAAGACCCATCACAAACGCTCTAATTCATATCCACAATGATTTCCTGCAGTTTTGCTATATGCAGACCACTTAAGTTACATGACCCGTAAAAAGGGAAGTACATGAAATACTCATCCAGTACCCCTATGATAATTATTAGAGGGCTAAAATGACATTTGAAACATAAATCTAGAATCCATAATTTTCCTAATTTGTCTGATAATTAATTTATTTATTCTAGTATCCAAAAAGCCCAAGTTTGAACATGAAGTAGCAATTTCAGACAAGATAATGTTCCAATAAATTTATGGTAATTAAAAAATGCATAATCAACTTTAAAGCCTAAGTCTTCAAATTTTCCAACAAGGTTTAGGCCCATAAATTTTATTTCAAAGATATCTCATAAAAAGTCATTTTAAAAGATTTTACAGTAATAATACCTCCAAAACTTCAGAGAAAATTCAGGGATGATTATGATGGCCTACAAATACCCTAGAAAAAGTTTCATAAATATATCATGTAAAAATAAGGCTATACTTGATTTTCTCATAAAATTTCAGGTTTATGTGTTAATGGACAAAGTATACTAATTAACCATCAAAAATTTCCACAAAAATTTCCACATGATAATATTGAGCTAGAAACACTATGTATCAAGTTTCATAATTTTTCAATAAGTAATGGGCTGTTGCAAGAATTATTTAGTATATAACCAAAGTAATGCACTTGTGAAGTAGATGCCCTAACTAGATATCCAAAAATTCTATCAAAATTCATACATGATTAGTATAGTCTAAAACTACCTCTGCCAATGTTTCATGCCCTTTCAAAGGGCAGTGAGAGCACAATAGCCTAATTATTAATTAGGGCAATTCTATTGGTTACAAATGAAGTGCTACAAATATTGATCAAAACTCCCCAAGTAAATTACCAGAGGCTCAACATATCCTTATTCCCTCACTTCCCAAATTTGGTTAAGTTTCAAGATGTTTAGCTAACCTAAACCTACACTACAAGTTTTAGGTCCTAAGCTAGGGTTAGGGTTTTGGGGACCCTACCCTTTTCAAAATTAGTGAATATTTTTAACAGAGGGTTTTATATATCCTAGGAACCTACTTGAAAAATTCGATGTTCATCCAAGGTGTTTAGGACTCATGCCCTTCACAAGGCAAAAAGGTCCCTCCTTAGGGTTTGGCTTAGGAACTTAGGGCAAATCAATTCCACACTACCCCACATTCCATGGGGAGGTGCTAAGTGTCATAACAAGTCAGTGGCCAAAATTTCAGCCTCTGTTGAGGTGATTTGGTCACTCAAAATCAGAAATGCACATTTTGACCAAAATACCCTTATTAAGGTATAGTTAGGGTTGGGTCAATACATATTCAAAACACATTCAAATTAGGTGAAACTTTATACAGATACCTAACATGAGCCCAGGGACCACACACCAAAATTTGTAATGGTTTGGAGGTCATTTGACTACTTAATTTAATTACCCTAGCTTTATTAAATAAGGTCAAAAACTTTAGGAAAATTGTGTCCAAAAAATTCTGAGCTTTGGGCAGGCCATAGGTATAGCTAGGTTAGGCTCCCTGCCAAAATTTAACTGATTTGGGCTAGGGATGAAGTGTGGGCACTCAGTTTAATGACTGCCTAGCCCTAAGGGTATGTCCCACCAAAATGGGTGCCATGGTCAGACCAGGCACCCAAATTGGTCCAAACCAATTTTAAAATAAACTAGACCCAAGGGGCTACAAATCATATGTTGATCATTTCCTCATACAGAGCCTCTAACTATTTTTAAATATTTAAAACATTAAATGACATAAGTGTGACAGAATTCATATAAAACATATTTCTTATACTATAGTTTAATTCATCCTTCAGCACGAATCTTGGCGCAGGGATAGACGACATCCTGTCATCTTCTCTGTTCAGCCAACGATCCCGATTGATCCCGCTTGGAGCAACTTCCAAACGCCACCGCCGGCGATCCGGCCTCCTCCCCTGCCGGCCACCGCAACCACCACCTCCGTTGAGGTGGTGGTCGTCGCCAGGCGGCGGCTTGGCCGCCGGAGGGCCGTTTTCCGGCGAACCTGACAAGTGGATTTTTTCGGAGAATCCATGAAAATGCAGAATTGGATCGGGCTCAATTGAGCCCGAATCTTAATCCTAAGAAATCCTATGATCTACCCGAGAGTTAAGGAGAGGGGGAGGACCTTCCTGGCGGCCTGGATGCGGGAAGAGCGGCGGGATGCCATTAACGACGGCGGCGGCGCTCGGCTTCTACAACAGTACAGTGGGATGGCCCGTCTCCTCCAGGTAAACGCTCAAAAATATTCCCCTTGGCCCACTGATGGTGTTTAAATGGCAATTGGGGAAGGGGGGTGGCTGGTTCTTCAATGGCCATCAACACCATTAATGGTGTGGCTCGGGTAGAGTGGAGGGGGGCTGAATCCACCCCTTGGTGGCCGGGAAACTGCTTGAATCAACTCCTCTTCCCTAGAGGAGTTGATTGCAGCCATGAATGGTGGCTGTTAGCCTCCCTTGGCCGGTTTTCCACTCTCCCCTTCCTCTTCCCCATCTTCTCTCTCCTCCATTAACATGGAGGGAGCTCCTTTCTCTCTCCTAGTCACCTCTGGTTGACTGGTCAACACCACAAGCTAAATGCAGCCCACTTGGTCATGATGGTCATGGAAATGGGGTTAGCCTAAGGAAGAAGTGGCTTGGGCTTGGGTTAGTCCTTTTGGGCTAGGTTTGACTTGACCTAAATGAGGGTTGACCTGGGCCAATTTGACCATATGGGTTGACCCCATTGGGTTTTTAGTGGCCCATTGGACTCCCTTAAGGTCTAGGATTACTTGAATAGGGTTGGTTGGGCATCTTGGTGGTCACATATCCCTTGGTAAGGGCACTTTGACCATTTTAGGGCTAGAGTTGACTTGGGTCAACATGACCAATTGGGTTGACCCCTATGGGTCCTTGGTGACCCATTGGCTTCCATTAAGGTCTAGGTAGGTTATGTAGGGTTACCCTGCACTTTGGAGGTCACCTACCCTTAGTAAGGGTACTTTGACCAGATTAGGAGCTTGAGTTGACTTGGGTCAACCTGGCCTCTAGGGCTGGCCCCAATGTGTCCTTAGTGACCCATTGGCCTCTCTTTAGGGTTAGGAGGGCATAGGTGGGGTCCTCTAGGATAGGAGCATGTCAATTGACCCTAAGTAGGCTAGTTTGACCCATTTAGGGCTAGGGTTGACCTTGGTCAACTGAGCCTCTTTGGTTGACCCTAATGGGTCCTTATGGCTCTAATGGGCCTCCCAAGGTATTAGGGGTGTTGTGGTAGAGTCTTGGGGTTAAGGTGTAGCCCATGGTCATCCTAAACCATTGCTTAGAGTTCTACTATTTGCAGACCATGATGGTCTTCCACATTTTGTCCCCCTATCTCTTGGCTCATTTCTGGCTTCCTAGGGTTTTGTCATGACATAGTCATGGCCAAACCCACTCTTAGGGGTCTAGTTGGAAATGAGATGTTACAAATCCCAATAAACAAAACAAAGATTTCGTCCCCGAAATCAAGGTTGAGCCTACGGGACTTACTACCGAAGAAAAGAACCTTGTAACATCCCATCATGACGCCTTGTTTTTTAAATTAGGTTTAAAGAGGAAACCTAGATCTATGACCATTTCGCACAGTTGGCAAACCAAGATCCCAATAAACAAAGATAAGCCCCCAATAAACAAAAGGTAAGCCTCTATCTGCCTAGAGCAGCCCTTAGTAGTTTAAAGCAGGAAAATAAATTAAACATCTTAAGGGGTTTGTGAGGTATACCTGACAGAACAGCTCTGGGTATCTTTGCCGCATCAGGTCCTGCGGCTCCCAGGTATGCTCCTCCTAGCCGTGGTTCCTCCACAGGACCTTGACTAGTGGGACCTTCTTGCGTCGCAAGACCCGTACTCCTCGGTCGTCGATCCTCACCGGCTCCAAACGAACCGACCGGTCTGAAGCTACCGGCCCTTCGGTGGTCAAAATTTGCTGCTCCGGGCGTAGCAGAGCCCTCCTCAGCGAAGAAATATGGAAGACGTCGTGCAGCGCTTCCAGCTCTGGTGGTAACTCCAACCTGTAGGCTAGGGGTCCGATCCGCTCCAGGATCTAGTAAGGGCCCATGTACCTAGGGCTAAGCTTCTTCCTCCGACCACGCACCCGCGCGACTCCATGCATGGTCCGAATCTTCAAAAACACACAGTCTCCCACCTGGAACTCCACTTGCCGATGTCGGGCGTCATAGTACTTAGCCTGTCTACTCTGCGCCTCTAGCATCCTGTCTCTGATCAGCCTCACCTGGGCCTCGGTGTCTTCAACAAACTCTGATCCCAACACCTTCGAATCTTCGTCCTGAACCCAAGAAAGCGGGGTCCGGCATCTCCTTCCGTACAAGTATTCGTAAGGAGCCATCCTGATGCTGGACTGGTAGCTGTTGTTATAGGAGAACTCGACCAGGGGTAAGAGTTTCTCCCACGGTTCCCCGCGGTCCAAAATGTATAGCCTCAAAAGGTCTTCCAGCGTCCGGTTGGTGCGTTCTGTCTGCCCGTCCGTCTGGGGATGAAATGCAGTGCTGAAGGTCAATCGCGTGCCTAAGTAAGCTTGCACGGATCTCCACTCCCTGGAGGTGAACCGGCCATCCCGATCTAACACTATCGTCTTGGGCACCCCGTGATACCGAATGAACTGCTCCACAAATCTCCGTACTAATACTCCCACAGCGTCGTCCTTCCTGATCGGAATGAACCTGGCTACTTTAGTCAACCGATCGACGACGACCCAAATCGAGTCATTCCCTGTTCGTGATCGGGGAAGTCCGTGAATAAAGTCCATCGCGATGTCTTCGAACTTCCACTCTGGTATCGGGAGTGGTTGCAACAAACCCGCAGGGTTTTTGCACTCTGCCTTCACTAGCTGGAAAGCTTCGCAGTGGGTCACAAACCGAATGATATCCTTCTTCATGCCAGGCCAGTACATAGTCATCTTCAAATCCGCAGTCATCTTCGTGATGCCCGGGTGCACCGAGTATCTGCTGTGGTGGGCTTCCGCCATGATATCCTCCCGGACCTGGCCTCCTTCCGGTATATAAGTCCGACCTCTGAAGCATACCATGCCATCCCTCATCGTGTAATCTCCTGCTGTACCGTTCTCCAAGGCCCAGAATATCGGCTCCAATTTGACATCTCGCCTCTGTCCCTCTCTGACTCTGTCCCGGATATCGTCTGTAGCACTCACCGCTTCTAGATACTCCGTGTAAAGCTTGGGGTCCTCGGATGACACCAGTATGATGTGCATATCCTCCAATCTCCTCACCAGCTCCATAGACATTGTTGGGTACATTGGTCAAATGTACCTGATTTGAAGAAGCCTCACCTAACTCAATGATATACATCAGAATGTATTTGATGTTTGTTTGAGTTACTTGTGCAGGTTAGATATACACTGGACTGAGCTGAAAATTTCTAAGTCCATGTGTCGACACCCAGAGGCAAAGTGTCGACACTTGAGAAAGCTTGTGTCGACACCCAGACATGCAGTGTCGACACTTGGAGTCATTGTGTCGACACCTGGGAAGAAGAGTCGACACCAGTCAGAAAGTGTCGACACTTGGAGCTGTGTCGACACTCAGTGTAGAAGAATGCAGAAAAGCTGTGTCGACACTTAGCAGAAGTGTCGACACCCAGAAGAGCTGTGTCTACACCAGAAAGTGTCGACACTTGAAGTGAGTGTCGACACTCAGCAGAAGTCTACAGATTCCAAGTACAAGTGTCGACACTCAACACAGTGTGTCGACACTATGCAGAAGACTCAGCACTGGAAGAAAGTGTCGACACTCAACACAATGTGTCGACACTTAGCTAAAGACTCAGTATTTGAAGAATGTGTCGACACTCAGCACAATGTGTCGACACAAAATCAGAAGAGTCAACACTTGAAGAAAGTGTCGACACTCAGCACAATGTGTCGACACTTAGTTGAAGACTCTACACTTGAAGAAAGTGTCGACACAAGGAGCTGTGTCGACACTTAGCAAAGAACAGAAATTGTAAAAAAAAATATTCTAAGTATAAGTGTCGACACTAAGGGAATGTGTCGACACTCAGCTGAAGAATCAAGAATGAAGACTTGTGTCGACACCAAGAAGCAGTGTCGACACTTGACAGTTTCAACACATGAAGATGTGTCGACACAAAGGAGATGTGTCGACACTTAGAAGAATACAGATAAAGAATGAAGTACAAGTACTTGTGTCGACACTCAATTTCAGTGTCGACACATGCAGAAGAAACTGTGTCGAGACATACAAGGAATTGTGTCGACACCTTGTAGACTTGTGTCGACACTTACACAACATGTGTCGACACTTGGTCTATAAGTGTCGACACTTAAGAACAGAAAGTCTCGACACTAACTGACAGTTAGAGAATTTCAAGAAGTGACTGGTTGACATGACAGCTGCCAATCCAGCCGGTCTACAGCAACTGTCAGAGAAGTCAAAAGTCTGTTATAAACCGGATCAGCCGGTTACCATGAAGGAAGCCTATAAATAGGCACCCACAGTTTAAAGTGGAGAAGGAGTAGTTATTAAGAAGTTCACAATCATTACATGGTGTGATAATAATTGAAGTAGTTGATCAGACTTAATCAAGAAGTGATACACAGAAGATCAACACAAGAAGATCAGGCAGTCCAACTGCAGATCTAAGTAGTTGGAGAGAGAGAGCTCCAACCAAGGATTCAGTCTTTGGAACTAAGGCTGAGAAGAAGAATTCAGAGTCATCTGGATTTCAAGAAGCAGAGATCAAGGATCAACTGCAGAAGATTCAGACTAATTCAGTTCTACTCAAGAAGCTTTGAAGAAAGCTAAGTCAGTTTGGATCAAGCTGAGTTCTTCCAAGAACTCTTCAAGAAACTCTCAACTCCTCTCATCTTTTCTGAGTTGTAGAGTTAGCATTTGTAATTTCTATTATAACTTGTAAGATCCATTGGATCTGAGTGATTGTAAGCCTATTTTATAAAGGCTGAGGGTAGGGCTTGGTGCCTGAGTGTAGGAGTTGAAGAACTCTGAGTGTAGGCCTTTGATTGGCTGAGTGTAGGCCTGGGTGGCTGAGTGTAGGCCTTTTGGCTGAGTGTAAGGCTTTGGGCCTGAGGTAGGAACCTTGTTGGGTTCTGAGCTAGTGGAGAAGTTTGGCCGAATCTAGTACACTGCTAGATAGGCGAAGGGGGAAAGTGGATGTACCCAAAGATTGGGGAACCACTATAAAATTAGTGTGTCTGCTGTGCTGTGCTGTGTTGTGGCTTTACTGTGTGATTTCTGTAATTGCTGTTAACTGTAATAATCTGTGAAAAACTGTTGTGCTGCCAAACAAAAGTTAAAAAGGTTTAGGTCACCTATTCACCCCCCCCCCTCTAGGTGTTTAGGTACCATATCTTTCAAGTGGTATCAGAGGGAGGTTCCTCAAAATCAGGACTAACTGTCTGAGGAGATCCAGTTTGGCAGATTCAGTATAAGTCAGGAAACAGGAAACAGTTTCAAGAAAATCAAGAACATGGGTTCTTCAGAGAATCATAAGGAGTTGGGTTCAATGAAACTACCTATATGCAGAAAAGAGATCTTTGGGATCTGGAAAGAGAGGGTTAGGCTTTTTATGGAAGCCTCTGACCCTAGAATATACATCACAGTCAAAGAAGGGCCATATGTGCCCATGAAGATTTCAGTATTGGATGCAAATCAGAGGACTCCAAAGGATTTCTCTGAAATGACCAAGGATGAGATTGTCCTAGCAACTATGGACAAAAGGGCACAGAAACATCATAGTTAGTGCAATTGATGATGCCACCTTCCAGAACCTTATTCACTGTAAAACTGCAAAAGAAATGTGGGATACCCTCATTGTCTACATGGAAGGTTCTGAAGAAGTAAGGCAAGATAGGAAGTCCTTGCTTAATCAAGAATATGAGAGTTTTAGGCAAGGAAGAGGAGATAGCATCACTGAATGCTACAAGAAATTTTATAGAATTGTAAATGAACTCATGTCATATGGAAGAGAGTTCACAAACTATGAGTTGAATGACAAATTCTTAAGGTCCCTAACCAAAGACTGGGACACCAAGATTTGTGCCATCAGAGAAATGGCAAAGTTGGGAGAAATTCCTCCTCCCACACTTTTTGGCAAGTTGTTATCTTATGAGATGCAATTGTCAGTAAGAAAAGAAGAAGAAAAGTCAACAAGGACTGAATACAGAGAAAAGACTGTTGCCTTTAAGTCAGATGTACCCAGAAAGAGCAGGACCAAGTCATCAACTCCTCCTCCAGAGGTAGTTGAATCAGAATCTGAAGAGTCTGAAAGTACAAAATCTACAAGCAGTGAAAGTGATGAAGACTTTGCTGCATTCACCAGACATTTTCAGAAGTTCCTTAAGAAGAAACAGTGGAGGTCTAGACCTTCATCTTCCAAAGGGAAAGAGGTTCAGTATCAGGAAAAGAAGCCTTCAAAGAAGGACAAGAAAAGGACCAAGACAAGTAAGGCAACTGGATCCAAGATAATTTGTTACTGCTGCAATAGACAGGGCCATGTTATTGCAGACTGTCCTGAAAGAAGGAAGGAATCCAGTGACAAGAAGAAAACACACTTCAAAGGAAAGAAGGAGAAGTCCTTTGTTGCAAAGAATGAGAAGACTCTTTCAGATATGTCTTCTTCAGACACTGAGACAGATGCTGAAGCCTATATTGGGCTATTTGCTGAAGAAGAAGAAGAGTTCATGCAGATCATGGAATCTATCTATGAGCAAGAAGACTGTCAAAGCCAAGGACTGATGGCTTTGACTGAAAGTACCAAAAACCTGGAGCAGCCAGGACCCAGTCAGGTACAAGGTTTAACTCAAAGTTCTGATTCCAGTTCTAGTTCAGAGTCAGAGTATTCTTCATCAAGTGATGAGAATATATCTGAGTCTGAGGGAGATATTCATCAACTCCTAGATGAATATCAAGTACTATTGCAAGCCTATAAGAAAAGCAAGACCCTAGCCAAAAATTTGGCTAAGGAAATTGCTGATCTCAAGGCAGCTGCAATAGATTATGAGAAGAATTATGATCAAAAACTGAATGAAGTGGCCAGGCTGAAACACATTACTGTGATTCAGATGGGTACCATTGCATTTAAGAATGATCAAATTAAGAAACTGGAGATTAATCTTCAGAAGGAGAAAGAGCTAGTAGCTAGGTTTTCAAAACCTAAATCAGTGCTACCCTTGATTGATGACTTTGTTCATCATAAAGGAAAGACTGGACTGGGATTTGTTAATCCAGCAAGGACTGTTCAGAATCAGTCCAAGTCCAAGGGCAAAGCCCCAACATTCACTAAGACTGCTGTAGTTAAGACAGCCAAGTCTGTACCTAAGCAAAGGTACAACAAATTTGAATGTTGGTGCTGTGGCAAAGTTGGCCACTTTGCTTTGGACTGTTGGCACAATGCCAGTGCCAAGTTGAGTAGCAAGTTACCTGTTGGAAAGACAGCAGGTAGCTATGTCAATTTGCAAACTAACAATCACCAAGGACCCAAGTTTACTTTGGGTTCTAAGGTTCATTAATTTGTTTTGCAGGAGAATCCAAGTGGCCATACCCCTACATGGTACTTGGATAGTGGATGTTCCAGACACATGACTGGAACTAGGGGACTACTGAAGGACTTTCATCCAATCAAGAATGGTCCAAAGGTGACCTTTGGTGGTTCAGAAAAAGGAATCATCAAAGGGTTTGGTAACATATCTTCTCCAACTTAGTTACCATTACTCAAGTGGCTTATGTTAAAGGTTGAAACATAACCTCATTAGTATAAGTCAATTAAGTGATGTAGGGTATGACATCTCATTTGTTAAAAATGGTTGTCATATCAAGAGGTCAAGTGATCAAGAGATCATTTTGACAGGTTATAGGAAGAGAAATGTCTATTGTTTAGACATTATGGTTGAGAACAATAGTTCTCCAGTTTGTCTTGTAGCTGATGAGACAGTCTCTCAATGTGTCAAGTGGCACAAGAGGCTTGCTCATCTAAATTACAAGACTATTGGCAAACTCTTTAGTAAAGAGTTAGTGAGGAATGGTCCTCAAGTTAAGTGTGTCAAAGATGGCATTTGCTCAGCTTGTCAAAAGGGCAAGCAGACTAAATCCACCTTTAGAAGCATTGACAACAAGGATGCTGTGAGGTGTTTATACCTCTTGCATATGGATCTATTTGGTCCAATGCCAGTTCACAGCTTAGGTAGGAAGGTCTACACCTTTGTAGTTGTTGATGACTACTCAAGGTTTTCCTGGGTGTTCTTCTTAAAGCAGAAATCTGAAACACCTAGTGTCTTCCACAGTTTTGTTAAGCAAATTCAGAATGAATTGAACTGTACAGTGGTCAAAATTAGAAGTGACCATGGTACAGAGTTTCAATCTGAAAGCATGACAAAACTATGTGAAGACTATGGGATATTTCAAGAATTCTCTTCACCTAGAACACCTCAGCAAAATGGCATTGCTGAAAGGAAAAATAGAACCTTGATAGAAGCTGGTAGGACTCTATTAAGTGATTCTTCACTACCAGAATATTTCTGGGCTGAAGCAGTTAACACTGCATGCCATGTGATAAATAGAGCTACCATAACTAAAAGGTTAAACAAGACCCCCTATGAAGTAGTGAAAGGCAGGAAACCAAACCTATCCTATTTCAGGATTTTTGGTTGTAAATGCTTCATACTTAACAATGGGAAGACTTACTTAACTAAGTTTGCTGCCAAATCCCAAGAGGGAGTGTTTGTTGGGTACAGCAGTAATAGTAAGTCTTATAGAGTCTACAACTTGACTACACAAGTTGTAGAGGAGTCTGTGCATGTAGTTTTTGATGAGACACTTCTTATTAACAATGAGTTGTCTAGTAGTGTGTGCAGCCCCACAGGTCTTTCTAAGAAGATGGACAAGCTAACCATAGAAGATGTACCTGCTGCAAGACAGCAAGTAGAAGAAGATGGCTTATGTCCAGGGGGAGAACTACATGTACCAGGAGCTGAAGAAGTTCAAGGAACTCAGCATGATGAAGATGCTGAAGAAGTACAACCAGAAGTAAGGATGCCTCCAGCCAACAGGCATCTAAGAGATCATCCAGTGGAGCTGATCATTGGAGATCCAAGACAAGGTGTTCAGACAAGGAGCAGAAATCAGAATGCTGCAATATATTCAAGTTTTCTGTCTCAAATAGAACCAAAGAAATTTGAAGAAGCTATACAAGATCCACAGTGGACTGAAGCTATGCAGGAAGAGCTAAACCAGTTCAAGAGGTGCAAGGTTTGGGACTTAGTTCCTAAGCCTAAAGATCACAATGTGATAGGAACAAAGTGGATCTACAGAAACAAGTTAGATGAACAAGGAGTCATCATTAAGAATAAGGCAAGATTGGTTGCAAAAGGATATAGGCAAGAAGAAGGTATTGATTTTGATCAAACCTTTGCTCCAGTAGCCAGACTGGAAGCCATAAGGATGTTCTTGGCCTATGCAACCTACCAAGGATTCAAAGTATACCAAATGGATGTGAAGTCAGCATTCCTTAATGGTAATTTAAAAGAAGAAGTATATGTGGAGCAGCCTTCAGGTTTTGTTGATCCTACTTTTCAACATTATGTCTATAGACTTAGGAAAGCATTGTATGGGTTAAAGCAAGCTCCTAGAGCTTGGTATGAAACCCTATCTAGTTTCCTCATTGAGAACAAGTTCACAAGGGGGAAAATAGATAAGACTCTATTCCTTAGGGAATCTAGAGGCAAAGTAATACTTGTCCAAATATATGTAGATGACATTATATTTGGGTCTACTGAAAGTAGCCTTTGCAAAAAGTTTGCAAAGCTTATGCAAAGTCAATTTGAAATGAGTAGTATGGGAGAGCTGAAGTTTTTCTTGGGTCTCCAAGTTAAACAGACTGAAAGTGGCTTGTCCATATGTCAGTCAAAGTTCACCCTAGAACTCATAAGGAAGTATGGTATGGATTCCTCCAGTACCATGAAGACTCCTATGGGGTCAAGTATGTCTCTAAGCAAGGATGATGCAGGGAAACCTGTAGATGAAACCTTGTATAGAGGGATAGTTGGCTCCCTACTATACTTGACTGCAAGTAGGCCTGACATTATGTATGCTACATGTGTTTGTGCCAGGTATCAAGCCTGCCCCAAAGAATCTCACTTGACTGCAGTCAAGAGAATCTTGAGATATCTAAAGGGCACACCCTATCTAGGCCTCTGGTACCCTAGGAATGGAGATTTTGATCTAACAGGCTATTCAGATGCAGACTTTGCAGGATGCAAAGAAGATAGAAAAAGCACAACTGGATCATGTCAATTCCTAGGTGGAAGACTCATTTCATGGAGTAGTAAGAAGCAAACCAGTGTGGCCATCTCCACAGCTGAGTCAGAGTATATAGCTGCAGGAAGTTGCTGTGCTCAACTTCTGTGGATTCAACATCAGCTAGAAGACTATGGATGTCAGGTAAGTAGAACTCCACTTTATTGTGATTCTACTAGTGCTATTTCCATAGCTAATAACCCTGTATCACATAGTAGAACTAAACATATTGAGATAAAATATCACTTTCTTAGGGAGCATGTAGAAAGAAATGATATTGCACTTGAATATGTTAAAACAGATAATCAGATAGCTGATATGTTCACTAAGCCCTTAGAAGAAGCTAAGTTTAATAGGTTCAAAATTGAACTAGGTATGATAAACTTAGACTAAGTATACAGAACAAAAATTGGCTAAGTAAAAAGGTGTCGACACATAGACAAGTCTATGTCGACACAGAATAGTAAGTGTCGACACTTCAGAAAAATGGTGTCGACACATCTAGGAAGCTAGTGTCGACACTTCAGAATGTTAGTGTCGACACATGTCGAGTAGGTGTCGACACATTCAATAAAGTGTCGACACTTAAGTTTTACTCAGAATTTTTCTAAGTAAAGTCTCGACACATGTCGAGTATAGTGGTGTCGACACTTAACCAAGTGTCGACACATAAAATCTGTTGACTAAATTTGTGTCGACACATGAGTGTCGAGACATTATAAGTCAGTGTCGACACTTATTGACAGTGTCGACACATCATTAGAAATTCATCCCGCCTGTTCGTCTTCAAACAGGAAAGGTATAAATAGGGTTCTGTCTTTGATTGTCGACACGCTTTCAAAGTTTCGAGACCTAAACTCTTGTGTCGACATTTCTCTTATCTCAAGACTAATTCTCAAAACCCTAATGGCTCCCAAGCTGGAAGAGAATGTTAACGAAGGGTATGAGCTCGTGCGAGGCGCATTTGACGACAGCGATCAAGAATTCAAATCAGTAATTACCCTAGTCAGCGATTCAGGACTAGGAATACTTGGTTTCAGAGCCAACCAAGATATGGAAGAAAGAAGTGATTGAATTTCTTACTGGAGCAACTGTGGACGACTCTGGATTCAGGATTAAGTCCAGGGTGCATGGCACCAAAGTCAAACTATCCCCCAAGTCTTTAAGAAAGGTACTTCAGCTACCTAAGATTCAAGAAGAAGAGGAGGTAACTGCTTCCAAGACCAGGGAAGCTCTTACTTGGTGTGGCCTGGATCCAAAGATGAAGGTGGGATCAGTCTTCAACAGGAAGGGGATGAACAATCAAGGCAAGTTCTTGTCTGAAGTAGTGGGCAAGGTAATCCTGAGCAAACCAGGAGGGCATGACAGGGTGTCTGCCTCCATGTTTGAAATCATGACCAGGATCATCTTCACTCTGAAGACAGATTGGTGGTTTATGAGAAAGTAAAAGAAAGCCTGAAGAAGCCCAATCTGGGCAGGATAATAAGTCTCTACCTGGCTGGATCAATTCCAGAGGTAATGAGCTCTGCTGCAGGATCTAAGATTAATCATATGAGGAGAATGGACTCCAGAATATTCTCTAGATGGGACAGGGTGCTGGTGTCAAAGGACTTGGCCACCCCTGAGAAACAAGCTTCTAAGAGAGACTCTCCTCCCAGGAAAAAGAGGAAGACTGCTGCTGTGCCTCAAGAGTCCTCAAGCAGCTCAGGCAGTGAAGAACATGTGGTCTTCACTCCTGAAAGTTCAGTAGATGAGGCTGCAGAGAAGACACCTGCTCCTCAGGAGGCAGCTGATATTCAGGGGGAGCTTCCAGGTGTAGCACAACCATCTACACTGGAGAGTGAACAAGCCACCCTCCTCATTCAAGAGGTACTTACTGACCTTAATACATTAGATTTTTCTGTAATAGATTCTGAATTGTCTGATGTCCCTCAGCCAACTCAGCCAGCAAACCAAGAACCAGATGTTGTTCTTCCAGACACATCTGTTGTGATACCTGATACAGTGGTAGAAGAACCAAGTACATCTCCTGCACAGTCTCCAGCAGAATATACAATGGAAGATCTCTTTTTGAACTTAGATCAAGAAGATTTTGATATGGAAAAGACTGCTGCTGATGCAGTGAAGGATGCTGTTGCTGAGGGGGAGACTTTGGATATTCAAGAAGAGCCTATCAGGCTAGATATTGAGAAGGCACAAGATGTGCATACTGAAAAACCATCCAGCCCTAAGGATAGGGTGGATATAGCAAGTACATCTGAATCTGAAGATGATGAAGCTGAGCAAGCTCAGAAAAAGAAGTTCTTTGTATTTAAGAGAAGGAGCCAGAGCTATAAGAAGGCTCTACAAACAGTTGCTCAACATTCATTAGTTCAACAAGCTCCATCCACTGATTATAGTTCTCTATTGCTTGCCTTGCAAATCAAGATGGATGAACAAAGAAAGGCTTTGGAAACATATGTGGATGAAGGACACAAAGCTCTACAATCTGATCTGGGCCAGGAAATCAAGTCCATAAGGTTTGAAATGAACCTTAATAAAAAGGAGATGACTGATTGTTTTACAAAGGGGGCTCATGCTGTGGTATATCTGGCTAAACATCAAGAAACTATTAAAGAGAAAGTGGATGATATAGCAGTCAAACAAGGCTATGTGCTGGAGAATCAGTTGAGGATGAATGATAACTTGACTGCATCTCACAATGCAATAGTCACTGAAATCAAGAATAAGTCAGATGAACCTTCAACTTCCTCTGCTGCTGCCAAAGCTGATTTTGATAAGTTATTTCAAGCAGAGATTGCTGCTGTAAAGAATGCCATACAAGATTCCCAGAAGGTCATATCAGAACAGCTTACAAAGCTTAGACCTTTCTTTAAAGAGGGCATAAGATATTTGGATAGCCAAATCAGATTTCAGAAAGATGATGTAAGGGATCATATGGCTCAAGAAGTCATAAAGGGGGAGAGAGTGTTAGTCAAGGCCAGTTCTGAGCATGCAAAATGGATTTCAAATTCTATAAGGGCTACACTTGGATATCCTCCCCTGTGTGATGACAATGAAGTGGCTGAATCTGGTATTCAAGGAACATATCTTGGAGGTGAGCAACAAGCAGTGGCTGATGTAATCTATCCACCTCCAGACTTTGAAATGATTCATGCAGATATAAGCACTATGTATAGTCCACTTGCTGGCAAGCCAACTGTTATTTTGGAAAAGGTTGTTCAACCTATCACAGCTGCAATGCAAGAGGCTTTGGACAAGGAAGAAGAAACTAGGCTGTCAAAGAAGAAGTTTAGGGAAATTGCTGAGCAAAAGCCAGATTTTGAACAATGGAGCCCTACTTCTAGGAACATAATTCTTACAGCCTGGAAAGCAGCCAAGGACAATGCCCATGAGAGGAACAAGTGGTTCTCAGAGGCTGAATGGAGAAAGCATGAAAGTAGGCAAGAAGCCATTGTCCAACATAGAAGGAAGGCCAAGTTAGGAAAGCTACCTCCCACAGCTGTGGAGCCTAGCAAGTACTTTCCTAAGCCTTATCATTATTTTGAAAGGCAAAAGATCAAGGCTGAAGAACAGAAGAAGAAAGATCTAAAAGGGAAGAAGACTGCTGAAGCTGAGCCTGCTGCTGCTGCTGCTGTGAAAGCTCAAGTTAAAGCTGGAAAAGGGATTGTCATCAAAGAACCTGATCAGCACTAGATTAGGAATTAACTTGATGCTTGTTGTAATCTGTTAAGTGAATAACATTGTAATACTTCTTTGACAATGTATAAGGAACATTATTGGAACAGTATATGATAAATATAGTATGAATGTTCTGAAATATGTGTTTCTTAATTGTTCTGCAATGTTTAATAAGTATACATGTGTGCTTTACTACATGTTCAAGTTTACCCTATTGTCATTTATATGTTTTACATCATTTTGTAATTTTTAATTATGAGTGGTGTATATCATTGACTAAGGGTTATGACTTCTCCAAATAGGGGGAGATTGTTGGGTACATTGGTCAAATGTACCTGATTTGAAGAAGCCTCACCTAACTCAATGATATACATCAGAATGTATTTGATGTTTGTTTGAGTTACTTGTGCAGGTTAGATATACACTGGACTGGAGCTGAAAATTTCGAAGTCCATGTGTCGACACCCAGAGGCAAAGTGTCGACACTTGAGAAAGCTTGTGTCGACACCCAGACATGCAGTGTCGACACTTGGAGTCATTGTGTCGACACCTGGGAAGAAGAGTCGACACCAGTCAGAAAGTGTCGACACTTGGAGCTGTGTCGACACTCAGTGTAGAAGAATGCAGAAAAGCTGTGTCGACACTTAGCAGAAGTGTCGACACCCAGAAGAGCTGTGTCTACACCAGAAAGTGTCGACACTTGAAGTGAGTGTCGACACTCAGCAGAAGTCTACAGATTCCAAGTACAAGTGTCGACACTCAACACAGTGTGTCGACACTATACAGAAGACTCAGCACTGGAAGAAAGTGTCGACACTCAACACAATGTGTCGACACTTAGCTAAAGACTCAGTATTTGAAGAATGTGTCGACACTCAGCACAATGTGTCGACACAAAATCAGAAGAGTCAACACTTGAAGAAAGTGTCGACACTCAGCACAATGTGTCGACACTTAGTTGAAGACTCTACACTTGAAGAAAGTGTCGACACAAGGAGCTGTGTTGACACTTAGCAAAGAACAGGAAATTGTAAAAAAAATATTCTAAGTATAAGTGTCGACACTAAGGGAATGTGTCGACACTCAGCTGAAGAATCAAGAATGAAGACTTGTGTCGACACCAAGAAGCAGTGTCGACACTTGACAGTTTCTACACATGAACATGTGTCGACACAAAGGAGATGTGTCGACACTTAGAAGAATAACAGATAAAGAATGAAGTACAAGTACTTGTGTCGACACTCAATTTTAGTGTCGACACATGCAGAAGAAACTGTGTCGAGACATACAAGGAATTGTGTCGACACCTTGTAGACTTGTGTCGACACTTACACAACATGTGTCGACACTTGGTCTATAAGTGTCGACACTTAAGAACAGAAAGTCTCGACACTAACTGACAGTTAGCAGAATTTCAAGAAGTGACTGGTTGACATGACAGCTGCCAATCCAGCCGGTCTACAGCAACTGTCAGAGAAGTCAAAAGTCTGTTATAAACCGGATCAGCCGGTTACCATAAAGGAAGCCTATAAATAGGCACCCACAGTTTAAAGTGGAGAAGGAGTAGTTATTAAGAAGTTCACAATCATTACATGGTGTGATAATAATTGAAGTAGTTGATCAGACTTAATCAAGAAGTGATACACAGAAGATCAACACAAGAAGATCAGGCAGTCCAACTGCAGATCTAAGTAGTTGGAGAGAGAGAGCTCCAACCAAGGATTCAGTCTTTGGAACTAAGGCTGAAAAGAAGAATTCAGAGTCATCTGGATTTCAAGAAGCAGAGATCAAGGATCAACTGCAGAAGATTCAGACTAATTCAGTTCTACTCAAGAAGCTTTGAAGAAAGCTAAGTCAGTTTGGATCAAGCTGAGTTCTTCCAAGAACTCTTCAAGAAACTCTCAACTCCTCTCATCTTTTCTGGGTTGTAGAGTTAGCATTTATAATTTCTATTATAACTTGTAAGATCCATTGGATCTGAGTGATTGTAAGCCTATTTTATAAAGGCTGAGGGTAGGGCTTGGTGCCTGAGTGTAGGAGTTGAAGAACTCTGAGTGTAGGCCTTTGATTGGCTGAGTGTAGGCCTGGGTGGCTGAGTGTAGGCCTTTTGGCTGAGTGTAAGGCTTTGGGCCTGAGGTAGGAACCTTGTTGGGTTCTGAGCTAGTGGAGAAGTTTGGCCGAATCTAGTACACTGCTAGATAGGCGAAGGGGGAAAGTGGATGTACCCAAAGATTGGGGAACCACTATAAAATTAGTGTGTCTGCTGTGCTGTGCTGTGTTGTGGCTTTACTGTGTGATTTCTGTAATTGCTGTTAACTGTAATAATCTGTGAAAAACTGTTGTGCTGCCAAACAAAAGTTAAAAAGGTTTAGGTCACCTATTCACCCCCCCCCTCTAGGTGTTTAGGTACCATATCTTTCAGACATAACCTGAGGCTTTACTTCAGAAGTGGCAGCTCTCCAACTCAATGCGTCCGCCACCACGTTTGCCTTCCCTGGATGGTAGTGCATCTCATACTGATAATCTGCAAGGAACTCCACCCAGCGCCTCTGCCTGATGTTCAGTTCCTTCTGCGTGTCCACGTATTTTAGGTTCTTGTGGTCGGAATAGATATCGCAGTGGACTCCATAAAGATAATTGCGCCAAACCTTCAAAGCAAAAACGACCGCCCCCATCTCAAGGTCGTGCACTGGATAGTTCTGTTCGTGCTTCTTCAACTGGCGAGATGCATATGCAATCACATGGCCCTACTGCATCAGTACAGCTCCCATACCCTGGTAGGAAGCGTCAGTGTAGACCTGAAATCCTTCCCTCCCCGAGGGGAGAGTAACAATGGGAGCCGTGGTTAGCCGATCCTTCAGCTCCTGGAAAGCTGCCTGGCACTGCGAGGTTCACACGAACGGTACCTCCTTCTTCGTCAAGGATGTGAGTGGGAGGGCGATTCGAGAGAATCCCTCCACGAACTTCCGGTAGTAACTGGCAAGTCCTAGAAAATGTCGTACGTCGGTGGTTGTCTTCAGCTGCGGCCAATCCCGAATAGCCTGAACCTTTGCCGGGTCCACTGCCAATCCGGCTCCACTGATAATATGGCCTAAGAAGCCCACCTCCTTCAGCCAGAACTGACATTTACTAAACTTAGCATATAGATGATTCTCCCGCAGTCTCTGCAGGGTCAGTGTCAGATGGCGAGTGTGCTCCTCCTCCGTCCTCTAGTAAATGAGGATGTCATCGATGAACACAATGACAAACACATCAAGATATTCCTTGAAGACCTGGTTCATGAGGGGCATGAACGCTGATGGTGCATTGGTGAGTCCGAAGGGCATCACCGTAAACTCGTATAAACCATATCTGCTACTAAAAGCAGTCTTCTGAATGTCCTCTTCCAAATCAGAAGCTGGTAGTATCCCGACCTCAAATATAATTTCGAAAAGAACCGCGCTCCCTGCAGCTGGTCGAACAGTTCGTCTATCCTTGGCAATGGATAGGTGTTCCGGACCGTCAGCCGATTTATTGCTCGATAGTCAATGCACAATCTGAGGGTCCTGTCTTTCTTCTTGACGAACAATACCGGGGCTCCCCTAGGTGAAGAGCTTGGCCGGACAAATCCGGCTTCCACTAACTCCTGAAGCTGGCTCCGAAACTCTGTCAACTCCTTTGGGGCCATCTGGTAAGGTGCCTTGGACGCTGGCTTGGCCCCCGGCACAAGCTGTATCTGGAAGTCCTGCTCCCTGCGCGGGGGTAATCCGGGTAATTTCTCTGGAAAGACGTCCTCAAACTCCCGCACCACCGAAATATTCGATATAGAACTCGTGGCCTCCGCCATCTCAAACAGCACCTCGTAGACCTCCTCCCCCTGTAAATAGGCCTTGACTGCCTGTACTGAAGATAAGGGTATACGTGAGGCAGGTCTTATACCTTCGATGATGATGGTAGAGTTCCCGTGCCTCACGGTGATCCTCTTCGCTTGACAATCAATCTGGGCATGATTCCACTGTAGCCAAATCATGCCCAGGATCAGCTCGAAGACTGGCATCCTCAGGACCGTTGCCGAAACTTCGAACGACTTTCCACTAATCTCCGCCTCCCTACTGCAGTGGGCTGAGGTGAATATCTCTGATCCGTCGGGTAGACGCACCCTACTCATCCGGCCTGTGAACCGTTCCACTCCTTCCAGCCCATCCAGAAAGGCCTCCGACACAAACGAGTGCGAAGGCACCCGTGTCGAACAGAGTATAGGCGGGCTTGCCGCTGATGAAGATTATACCTGTGATGATTAAAGGTCTTAGTATTTTATAACACGTTTTCTTTCCTATTTATTCTACCTAGGGCAGTTCTACTTGTTGGGCAATTGAAAACGGAAATTTAATTTAAACAACTTAAACATCTTAGCTTACCTGTGATGACCCGCTCTGGGTTTCGATGCTGTGCTAGGTCCAAGGCATATACCTGCTCCCTTTCCTGTCTTCGATCTCCTCCCTGGTAACCACGTCCTCGGCCTCGTCCTCGGCCTCCGAAAAGCTGGGCAGGTGGGCCACCCTGTGGTGCTGGAGGTGGTGCCCCCCTCATAGGGCAGTTTCTCCGGAGGTGTCCCACCTAATGACAATGGAAGCACTCCGGCGGGGGATACGCCATACCATCGGGTCTCGGCATCTCCTGTATCCGAAGAGGTTGAGGGGCCAAAATCACCTGCTCTCTCGGCTCCTGCCTCACCTCCTGACGAGGCTGCTCCTCTGTCCTTCTCCCATCTGGTATGGTGCCTCGCCGCTGATCATTGCGGGCCCTCCGGCCCTGATCCTCCGCTTGCCGCTTCGGGCCCCGAGTGGTGTGCCAATCGGCCTCAATCCTCTTCGCCATCTCCAAAATCCGGGAGATAGGCCAGTCAGATACAAACAGCAAGGCCTCCCTCAACTCCTCTTTTAGGCCCTTATAGAATCTCTTGACGTATCCTGCTTCATCCAGCTGGTAAGAACCCGCATATCGGGCCAAATGGTCAAACTCTCAGTGGTACTCCACCACCGTCCTGGTGCCCTGCCTCAGCTGCAAGAACCGCTCCTCCAACTTGTCCCTGGCCGACTGCGGAACAAAGTGCTCCAGCAGCATGGCCCTGAATTCCTCCCAAGTAATTTCTGCAATCTCCCTATCGGCAAATGTCGTGTCCAACAGCATCTTCCACCATCTCTTGGCATGGGACTCCAAGCAAGATACCACCAAGGCCACCCTCTCCTCCAAAGGGCATTGTATCCCAGTCAACATCTCGTACATAACATCCAGCCACTCCTCTGTCCGCACTGCCGACTCTGTCCCCAAGTATGACGGGGGAGAGAGTCCTCGGAAGGTGCTCATCCAGTTGGCCCCTGGGTTTGGCTGCTGGGCCGGAGCCTGCAGAGCCCGGAAGGCCTCAAGGATACCTGTAAGGGTTTGCCCCATGTCTGACTGAAGGAAAGGTGTGGGGACCATGGGAGGTGGTGCAATGTCTGGAGTCTGCTGAGCTCCACCTTGTGGGGTGGGCTGAGTTGGGGGCTGCAAAACGAACTACATTAGTAGGTAATCGACTCAATACCGATAAAAGTGGACAATTTACATGTGATCCCCCATATTGGCACACCACTGCTTCTGCTGCTTAGTTTGTCCCCAAACTAAACTCGTGCGGGGGTGACCCAGGGTTGTGGACTGCTACTTTTCGATCGAGGTCTCCTCTGATACCACTTGTAAGACCCCCCTTTTTTTTCTTATCGACTCCGGGGTCTTAGGCCCAGAATCGCCGTTTTGCGATGACTCTTTCACGCCCTGAAGGGTCATCACCACAAAGCGTCGATTATGCCGGCCGATTTCGATCACAGAAAAGTAGCATAAGAAGTAAATGCAAATTGCAGTCCACAGAAAATCACATATCATAATAAATATAGCTCCACGAATGGAGTGTCCACAGAATAAAACATCAGAGTAGCAAAATACGGGCTTATGCCCGGTACATCATATCCTCACTACAAAATCACTCATGCGGAAGCAGAAAAACAACTCAAGGTCGAGACTCACGGTCCCGGCTGTAAGAACTCCGGAGCTAGACTGCCCCACCTCCAAGCGCACCGATCTCTGGGGCTGCTCCTCCATGCTGGTCTCCACGATCCCCTAAATGATGCGGTTCGAAAACTGTTAGTCTAAAAGACTAAGTCCTATCATCCCCCGCCCCTTCCCCCACGGTTCCTAGGCACCGAGCGAAGAGGAAGAAAGGGGAGGACTTGAAGGTGGAGAATATCAAAAGCAGATGGCAGCAGTCCTATACTAGCAAATTCTATAGCTTGTAAAGACAATAAGCTAAAATATGAAAGTAACCTTTACTTATGTGGAAACACATAAGCCAAGGGGTCTTCTGCAAGGCTCCCATCGTATAAAAAGTCCCATACCAATTAATACATTGGGGTGTCGGTTATCAAGCAGCAGTAAATATATATATCCAAAATTAACCTTAATTTATAAACTTGCCCACACAAGCTTATAGACCAAGGGGTCGTTTTGCAGGTCCTAAAGTATAAGCATCCCATTCCACTTATACTTTAGGTGTCAAGGTTAAATGAATCAATTATTCTATGACATGCAAGTGGGTATGATGGACATGCAAGTGCAACACACACACCCGACTCTGTGCACACAGACCTTTAGTTCCCCCTTTCTGGAGCCGTAACCTCTCAGGATACCTCCGTAGTGGCAGACGGAAGCGGTGAGTTGGGCCTCGCCCACCTCTAAACCAGTAAAGCACTATCGGTCAGACCTATCGTACGCCTCAACGCTTGGTGCACGAAGCGGACTCCTCCGTACTCTTGCCAGCTGGCGCACCAGACTTCTGTTGGCGAAGTTCTAACCACACTTGCCGAGTCAACGTATTGGCGTCGGTGCATCGACCCTCCAATACCGAAGACCCACGACCTTAATTTCCTTTCCTTTTATGCACATGCAAACTAGCGTAATCAAGAACCGAGCCGAAGCTCCCCGGACCAACTCGTCCGTCTCAAACAATCGAGCCGAAGCTCCCCGGAACCAAAGTCCGCCTTTTAACCATCCGAGCCGAAGCTCCCAGCTAACATCCGGTGCCATTAGTGTTTGTGAAATGTGCAACCCTAATTACTAAGTTACTCTTTTCAGCTTGTTAAAACAGTTTATGTTAACACAGGACTGCCCCTGGTATTCCTTGTGAACGGCTCTTAAGGGGCACTAGGAGCTGTGTTGCGATTACGCCCAGCGTTCCCTTTCGCAAGGTAGTTAATTTGTTATTGGTTGATTCCCTTACCCATTACTTTCTCATATTTCGATATGCTAATCCTAGGGTGATTTGACTTCAACTCTCCTTGGGTAGGACGATCTTTGAAATATGTAAGTAACCTTTACTTATGTGGAAACACATAAGCCAAGCTAGGGGTCTTCTGCAAGGCTCCCATCGTACAAAAAGTCCCATACCAATTTATACGTTGGGGTGTCGGTTATCAAGCAGCTTTAAATATATATATCCAAAATTAACCTTAATTTATAAACTTGCCCACACAAGCTTATAGACCAAGGGGTCGCTTTGCAGGTCCTAAAGTATAAGCGTCTCATTCCACTTATACTTTAGGTGTCCGGGTTAAATGAATCGATTATGCTATGACATGCAAGTGGGTATGATGGACATGAAAGTGCAACACACACACCCGACTCTGTGCATACAGACCTTTAGTTCCACCTTTCTGGAGCCGTAACCTCCCAGGATACCTCCGTAGTGGCAGACGGAAGCGGTGGGTTGGGCCTCGCCCACCTCTAAACCAGTAAAGCACTACCGGTTAGACCTATCGTATGCCTCAACGCTTGGTGCACGAAGCGGACTCCTGCGTACTCTTGCCGGCTGGCGCACCGGACTTCTGTTGGCGAAGTGCTAACCACACTTGCCGAGTCAACGTATTGGCGTCGGTGTATAGACCCTCCAATACGGAAGACCCACCACCTTAATTTCCTTTCCTTTTATGCACATGCAAATTAGCATAATCAAGAACCGAGCCGAAGCACCCCGGACCAACTCGTCCGTCTCAAACAATCGAGCCGAAGCTCCCCGGACCCAAAGTCCGCCTTTTAACCATCCGAGCCGATGCTCCCAGCTAACATCCGGTGCCATCAGTGTTTGTGAAATGTGCAACCCTAATTACTAAGTTACTCTTTTCAGCTTCTTAAAACAGTTTACGTTAACCCAGAACTGCCCCCGGTATTCCCTGTGAAGGACTCTCAAGGGGCACTAGGAACTGTATTGGGATTACGCCCAGCGTTCCCTTTCGCAAGGTACTTAATTTGTTATTTGTTGATTCCCTTACCCATTACTTTCTCATATTCCGATATGCTAATCCTAGGGTGATTTGACTTCAACTCTCCTTGGGTAGGACGATATTTCGTCGGACCCGAACGCCTCTAAACCCTAGACAAAACCACACTCTACTCACTCATCTTCCATAGATGCAACCCAATCTACTTATCCTTCCAGCAAACCATCAAGACCCATCACACGTGCTCTAATTCATATCCACAATGATTTCCTGCAGTTTTGCTATATGCAGACCACTTAAGCTACATGACCCGTAAAAAGGGAAGTACACGAAATACTCATCCAGTACCCATATGATAATTATTAGAGGGCTAAAATGACATTTGAAACATAAATCCAGAAATCCATAATTTTCCTAATTTGTCTGATAATTAATTTATTTATTCTAGTATCCAAAAAGCCCAAGTTTGAACATGAAGTAGCAATTTCAGACAAGATAATGTTCCAATAAATATATGGTAATTACAAAATGCATAATCAACTCTAAAGCCTAAGTCTTCAAATTTTCCAGCAAGGTTTAGGCCCTTAAATTTAATTTCAAAGATATCTCATAAAAAGTCATTTTAAAAGATTTTACAGTAATAATACCTCCAAAAATGCAGAGAAAATTCGGGGATGATTATGATGGCCTACAAATACCCTAGAAAAAGTTTCATAAATATGTCATGTAAAAATAAGGCTATACTTGATTTTCTCATGAAATTTCAGGTTTATGGGTTAATGGGCAAAGTATACTAATTAACCATCAAAAATTTCCACAAATATTTCCACATGATAATATTGAGCTAGAAACACTATATATCAAGTTTCATAATTTTTCAATAAGTAATGGGCTCTTGCAAGAATTATTTAGTATATAACCAAAGTAATGCACTTGTGAAAGATGCCCTAACTGGATATCCAAAAATTCTATCAAACTTCATACATGATTAGTATAGTCTAAAACTACCTCTGCCAATGTTTCATGCCCTTTCAAAGGGCAGTGAGACCACAATAGCCTAATTATTAATTAGGCTAATCCTATTGGTACAAATGAAGTGCTACAAATATTGATCAAAACTCCCCAAGTAAATTACCAGAGGCTCAACATATCCTTATTCCCTCACTACCCAAATTTGGTTAAGTTTCAAGATGTTTAGCTAACCTAAACCTACACTACAAGTTTTAGGTCCTAAGCTAGAGTTAGGGTTTTGGGGACCCTACCCTTTTCAAAATTAGTTAATATTTTTAACAGAGGGTTTTATATATCCTAGGAACCTCCTTGCAAAATTTGATGTTCATCCAAGGTGTTTAGGACTCATGCCCTTCACAAGGCAAAAAGGTCCCTCCTTAGGGTTTGACCTAGGAACTTAGGGCAAATCAATTCCACACTACCCCACATTCCATGGGGAGGTGCTAAGTACCATAACAAGTCAGTGGCCCAAATTTCAGCCTCTGTTGAGGTGATTTGGTCACTCAAAATCAGAAATGCACTTTTTGACCAAAATACCCTTATTAAGGTATAGTTAAGGTTCGGTCAATACCTATTCAAAACACATCCAAATTAGGTGAAACTTTATACAGATACCTAACATGAGCCCAGGGACCACTCACCAAAATTTTTTGGAAGGGTTTGGAGGTCATTTGATTACTTAATTTAATTACCCTAGCTTTATTAAATAAAGTCAAAAACTTTAGGAAAATTGTGTCCAAAAAATTCTGAGCTTTGGTCAGGTTCTAGGTATAGCTAGGTTAGGCTCCCTGCCAAAATGTCAACTGATTTGGGCTAGGGATGAAGTGTGGGAACTAAGTTTAATGACTGCCTAGCCCTAAGGGTATGTCCCACCAAAATGGGTGCCCTGGTCAGACCAGGCACCCAAATTGGTCCAAACCAATTTTAAAATAAACTAGACCCAAGGGGCTACAAATCTTATGTTGATCATTTCCTCATACAGAGCCTCTAACTATTTTTTAAATATTTAAAACATTAAATGACATAAGTGTGACAGAATTCATATAAAACATATTTCTTATACTATAGTTTAATTCATCCTTCAGCACGAATCTTGGCGCAGGGATAGATGGCATCCCGTCATCTTCTCCGTTCAGCCAATGATCCCGATTGATCCCGCCTAGAGCAACTTCCAAACGCCACCACCGGCGATCCGGCCGCCTCCCCGGCCGTCCACCGCCACCACCACCTCCGTTGAGGTGGTGGTCGTCGCCAGGCGGCGGCTTGGCCGCCGCAGGGCCGTTTCTGGCGAACCCGACAAGTGGATTTTTTCGGAAAATCCATGAAAATGCAGAATTGGATCGGGCTTAATTGAGCCCGAATCTTAAGCCTAAGAAATCCTATGATCTACCCGAGAGTTAAGGAGAGGGGGAGGACCTTCCTGGCGGCCTGGATGCGGGAAGAGCGACGGGATGCCATTGACAAAGGCGGCGGCGCTCGCCTTCTGCAACAGTACAGTGGGATGGCCCGTCTCCTCCAGGTAAACGCTCGAAAATATTCCCCTTGGCCCACTGATGGTGTTTAAATGGCAATTGGGGAAGGGGGGTGGCTGGTTCTTCAATGGCCATCAACAACATTAATGGTGTGGCTCGGGTAGAGTGGAGGGGGCTGAATCCGCCCCTTGGTGGCCGGGAAACGGCTGGAATCAACTCCTCTTCCCTAGAGGAGTTGATTGCAGCCATGAATGGTGGCTGTTAGCCTCCCTTGGCCGGTTTTCCACTCTCCCCTTCCTCTTCCCCATCTTCTCTCTCCTCCATTAACATGGAGGGAGCTCCTTTCTCTCTCCTAGTCACCTCTGGTTGACTGGTCAACACCACAAGCTAAATGCAGCCCACTTGGTCATGATGGTCATGGAAATGGGGTTAGCCTAAGGAAGAAGTGGCATGGGCTTGGGTTAGCCCTTTTGGGCTAGGTTTGACTTGACCTAAATGAGGGTTGACCTGGGCCAATCTGACCATATGGGTTGACCCCATTGGGTTTTTAGTGGCCCATTGGACTCCCTTAAGGTCTAGGATTACTTGAATAGGGTTGGTTGGGCATCTTGGTGGTCACATATCCCTTGGTAAGAGCACTTTGACCATTTTAGGGCTAGAGTTGACTTGGGTCAACATGACCAATTAGGTTGACCCCTATGGGTCCTTGGTGACCCATTGGCTTCCCTTAAGGTCTAGGTAGGGTTATGTAGGGTTACCCTGCACTTTGGAGGTCACCTACCCTTAGTAAGGGTACTTTGACCAGATTAGGAGCTTGAGTTGACTTGGGTCAACCTGGCCTCTAGGGCTGTCCCCAATGTGTCCTTAGTGACCCATTGGACTCTCTTTAGGGTTAGGAGGGCATAGGTGGGGTCCTCTAGGATAGGAGCAGGTCAATTGACCCTAAGTAGGCTAGTTTGACCCATTTAGGGCTAGGGTTGACCTTGGTCAACTGAGCCTCTTTGGTTGACCCTAATGGGTCCTTATGGCTCTAATGGGCCTCCCAAGGTATTAGGGGTGTTGTGGTAGAGTCTTGGGGTTAAGGTGTAGCCCATGGTCATCCTAAACCATTGCTCAGAGTTCTACTATTTGTAGACCATGATGGTCTTCCACATTTTGTCCCCCTATCTCTTCGCCCATTTCTGGCTTCCTAGGGTTTTGTCAAGACCTAGTCATGGCCAAAACCACTCTTAGGGGTCTAGTTGGAAATGGGATGTTACACAACCTCCGCTGTCGCATATTTAAATCCTTTTGATCCAGCAGGTACTTAAGGCACTTATGGTCCATGAAGATGTCAACTTTAACGCCATATAAGTAATGATGCCACAGTTTGAGTGCAAATATCACTGCCGCCAACTCCAAGTCGCGGATGGGATAGTTCCACTCATGCACTTTCAACTGGCATGAGCCATGAGCTATCATTTTTCTAAACTGAAGAAGAACACATCCTAATCCGCTCCCAAATGCATCACTATAAATTTCATAGCCATCCGACCCACAAGGCGTCATCAGGATTGGTGCCGTAGTTAGATGACTTTTCAGCTCTTCAAAAGCTCTCACGCACTCTGGCATCCAAACTAACTTCTGATCTTTCCTCGTAAGTGTGGTGAGTGGTAAGGCTATCCGCGAAAAGTTCTCTACGAAGCGCCTGTAGTAACCAGCCATACCAAGGAATCTCCTGACTTTGGCTATAGAGGACAACACCTACCACTCTCATATCGCAACGATCTTCGTTGGATCCACTGCAATGCCATTTCCACTTATCACGTGACCAAGAAAGGCCACTGACGTCAGCCAGAACTCACACTTCGAGAACTTGGCATAGAGCTTGTTTCTTCTCAGGGTGTGTAACACCATCCGCAAAGGGTTCGTATGATCTTCTTCAGACTAAGAGTACACCAAAATGTCGTCAATAAAGATGATGACAAAACAAGTCCAAGTACTCTCCGAACGTTCGGTGCATTTGGTCTATGAATACCGATGACGCATTTGTTAGTCTAAATGATATTACATTGAACTCGTAATGACCATAGCATGTACAAAACACTGTCTTTGGAATATCACACTCCCGATTCCTCAACTGATAATAGCCAGACTTTAAATGTAGCTTTGAGTAGGCCATTGATCATACTATCTAATTGAACAAGTCATCCATTCGTGGAATCAGATACTTGTTCTTTTCCGTCAGCTTGTTCAGCTCTTGATAGTCAATGCATAGCCGCAAGCTTCCGTCCTTCTTTTTCATAAATAGGACCAGAGTGCTCCAAGGTGACATACTTGGGCGTATAAAGCCTTGCTACAGCAACTCTTACAATTGAACCTTTAGTTCTGCCATCTCCTTTGGCGCAACACGATATGGCGTACGGGCCATAAGTGTCGCACCTGACACCAACTCAATAGTGAAGTCAATCTCTCGCTGGGACAGTAACCCCCGATGATCTTTAGGAAACACAACAGCGTACTGAGCTATAATAGTAACATCACTCACACTGGAACTCGGATCAACAACCTCCAACAGCGCGAAGAACAACTCCGCGCCCTTCTTAACTTCCTTGACTACTTAAATAGCAGTCATCAATATCTTTCTCGATCCTTGCATACCAATGAATTTAGTCTCTCATTCGTTGTTCTGTCCCAGTGTGACTTCCTTTGAGTTGCAATCGATATAGGCACGCAGCTCCGAGGGCCAGTCCATACCAAAGACTACATCAAACTTTGACATCAGCAACACTGATGCTTCCAATCCAAAGTCCCGACTTCCTATCCACACCTCAACATAGCATGCTCGATCCACGCACATCAAGAACCCATTAGGTAGCAGCACATTCACTCGATCTGTTGGTGTAAACGAAGGAACTCCGATACGCCCAACAAAGTCTTCCGACAGAAAGGAATGAGAAGCTCATGCATTGAACAGTGATCTCGCCAGACACTCCAAAATCAGGACAAAGCCTAATTCAAACTAATCATGCACAAGAAACCCACATGGTACTAATTATGTAAAGCACTAAAAACTGTATCTTAACTCATACATGTTATGATGTCACATTATTTTATGGCCTCCTTGTTGGCCAAGATTATAGACTCGGGGTTGCGCTTGGGATGCAGTTGATTCCACCACTGCTTTTCCCTTGTCAGCATAAGACGCACTCATCTTTTTAAACCATTTTCAAGGCCACTCCAGCAATTTCGAGCTATATGACCCACCTTTCCACATGTATAACATGTGTGCGGACCTCTCCCAGATGTTTCTCCAAACGGAGGAGAAGAAGGAGCCGGCGCAGAAGTTTTAGACTTCTTTTTCCACCGTTTAAACCCAGACTTTGAAGAACTAGGTACCTTGAACTCTGTCTTCTTCCATGCCAAATCATTTTTACGCTGCACACGCTTCATGTCCAGCTCGAGGGAACTAGCGGTATTGACCAAGGTAAGAAAACCCTGCATCATCGGTCCTGAGAGAAGCCACCGCAGGTCATCTCTCAGCCCTTAATAGAAGCGATTTGTTTTCCATCCCTCATCTGCAAAAGTAAAGCCTACATATTCTTCCCAATCACATAAACTCGTGCAAGTAGTAATCCACTGACCTCTCGCCTTGAGTTAACCTTTGAAATTTTTTCTCCATCGCAATCCGCTGTGCCGATGGAACATATCTCGTCAGAAAACACCTTGAGAACTCCTCCATTGAGATCTCAATCAACGACCGACCAGCAAACTGGTGCAGCTCCAGCTCATCCCACCATAATCTTGCCTCACAATCCAACAAGAATGTAGTCAAAGTGACTTTTTGCCACTCTTCCATTTCCATAGCCATCAGGACCTTCTTTATTCTTGAGAGCCAATTTTTGGCTTGTGTAGGGGTTCTAGTACCCATAAACACAGGGGGATTGAAACTCATCACGTGTTTCAATTACTTCTCCATCGCTCGTCTTGCGCCCATTGGCTCAATGACCACAATCTCAACGCTACGTGCTCCACTATGCCAACCGGTTCCTGTACCATCGTACGAATAGGAGGTTGTCTCTGACCTCCAGTTTGCGCATTGATCATTGCGAACACGGCTTCAGCAACCAACCATATAGTTTCCGCAGAATGAGGTATTGGCACCTCATTTGGTGTACTACTCTCCACTGAGTGCTGGGGTTCTTGCTGCCCCGCACCACTTCGAGTCGCCTACAATGTGAAACACACAATTAAGAATCTACTACTATTGCCAAACGAAATCACAAGAATATACCAGTTCCACAAACATGTTTATTTTCATTCCTAAGTGGACATTCATGGGTTCAGTTATGTTATCAAGGTAGCGCACATACACGTGCTCACCACCCCTAAAAAGAATTCGACCATGAATTAAAAAAAGAAAGACTGAGAACGGAATCTGATACTAATTTGTAATGCCCCATCCATCGTATAGCATATGACAGACGGTCCGGCCGGGGCCCGACTCCATATTCCATGGACAGGTAAGGATATTACATATTGTTTCCAAATCCAATTTTAGTTACGAACGCATCCTAACTCAGAGCATTCTAGCAGAAGAATTTAGGTTAAGAACCCATAACAGTAGGAATGTCCACTAAAAACAAAGAAATGACATATATTTATAAAATACACCACATGTTTTGGCCTTTCAGCCTTACAACTTTTTCATTTACATTAAATGACTTCATACATTGACACGCATGCCGGCCACACATGAAAACAATAAAAAGTTCGCCTTTGGGCCTTCGAGGGCCAACTAATCACAGTATAAGGGCTTCAGCACACTACTTCCCACTTGGCTCTCCAACACTTGCACAAATGGCCCACACAAATATGGCAAACAAAGCAATGGTCAGTAATTTCATGGCCAATTTATAACGACCCCACCCCTTACTCGGGGTGGCAGTTCTTCTTCCCTACAAACAACAGTAAATATCTATATAATGGCAACAAGAAAGTGCATATAAGCATCATTCACCAAAGACGTAGGATCCACGACCACACTTCCCGTGCACTCAGGGCACATTTTTGGAGTACCGACCTCCCCCATGTAGCACCACCGTTTAGAGGTACTTAACTTGTCGACAATGTCGTTCATAGGTACTTAACTTGATGGTAACCTTTGTCATTCAGAGGTACTTAACATGATGACTACGTCATTCAGAGGCACTTAACTTGACGACCGACGCACATTCAGAGGTACTTAACTTGACGACCCAGTAATTCAGAGGTACTTAACTTGATGTTACAGTAATTGGCCTGCATGACTCTCTGTAACATTTCAGGCTGGTACCCGCCATTGCTGGGTAATTTAAGCTCACAACTTTGTATATAATGTCACCCAGGTCTCTTAGAGACAGGCTTGACAACATTTTACCTCACTGGGAGCTATCGCTTGGTGACACTCACTATCGCCCGGCGACATCAACATTTCTCCAACCAGTGATCTTTCCTGGGTATTTTCGTAGAAATGCTTCCAGTACTTTGATGCAGCATCCTGCACACCCCTAGACATCGGATTTACACGTACATCACGCGCACATCCACGGAGTCTTCTCTGGCATGCAAAGCATAAAAACAACACCAATCCATAGCTACCTGTACATATGGGCTTCTCATAGCATGCCTATTCTGTACTCTATATTTCTAGATCTATATGCAAGGATTATTGGGATCATATTGATCTACCTATTGGAATCAACCCTTTTTCACCTTTTGGTGAGGGGTTACATACAAGTGTACAAATTAAGGACTTCACATATCCAAGGATAAAATCGTTACCCTATTAATTCTCTTCGGAGCCATGGCGAAGCTTTTTTATGTGGATGGAAGTGAGCGTCTCACATTTCCCTTTGTGTATCTAACCTTAGATCCTACTTCTAATCACAACATCTCCTTCAGCACCTTCATAATGATCATCCCAAACCCTTAGCTCCAGCCTTTAGTTAGCTTCTCAAGAACTTAGATGAAATGAAGAAAGAGAGTGAGAAGGAAATAATGATCTCATCATCCCCCACCCTTCTGGATAAGTGGGCTCGAGTTTAACCCCAACCACATGATCAATCCATCAAAATGAAGCAAAGGCCAAGATTTTGGTTGACTGGTCAACTTTGGCGCTATCGTCTGACTATATCGACTATCTCCACTCGGTGATATTGACATAACCTCTTTGACCGCTTAATAGCCACTCTGACATATGCCACATGGCACTATCTCCGGACGACATCTACTATTGATATTCAGTGATTTAGCATTCATTATTCGTCGAGTGCATCTCGATGAATACCGCTATCGCCACCAGGTGATACCCACTGTCTCCCTGCGTTAACCAAGCTAATAGCTCACTCAAAGCTTTGAGGTGTCGAGTGTGTCGAGCTCACTCAATGCGGAGTTGAGTGCGTTAAGACTTATCGATATTAACTGTCGCCACTCGGCGATTTCTTTCGACAATTAGGTGAAAGCGTTGAGTGCGGAGAGTGTTGATCGATGATTTCGCTATCGCCAATAGGCGATACCGACTGTCGCCCAACGACAGTGACAAAGTTTCTGCTGTCAACTTTAGGGTGTTACATCGAAGACCGTTCTCGGAGTGAAAGGGAGAGAGCCAACAGGTCAGTGGAGTGGATTGGTACAGAAAACAAAATAGTCTTTATTCCTCGTCACATTCGATCTCTGGTGTCACGAAGATCACATTTTTGTTATCATCAAGAACAATTGATATTATATGAAATGAAATTTATGCTTTTGAGTTGATTAATTCTGTGATTGTTGTGGTGTTGATAAGTAAGTGTCTGTGTTTGTCGGGGCTTGCTTAAGCGCGATTGCCCAAGAAAATGAGTAACGAGTTTTATAGCCGAGAATTAGCTACCTAACGCCTACGGTAGCCTCCAGAACAAGATTTTCTGGACCCTAATATTTTAAATTTGCAAATAACACTCCAAAGCTGTTGGGTCCATTGATACCAATGGCCCTGATTTGATGATGTCAAATATGTCAATGAGATAGATATAGTTGTATTTGATGTATGGTTAAGTTCATGCATACAGGTTAGTCTTTGTCACAATGATTGGGCAACTAGATCAAGAGACAATGACATGTGGACACAAGGTGGAGCTGGAAACTAAGAAAATTACGTCAGTCAAAAAGCGATGACTGAGACAAGCTCACTCAATGCCATCCAGCTAATAGCGCTGAGAGAAGGCAGGCAGGAAAATTACCTAAGTCCAAAAGCGTTGAGTGAGGCAAGCTCACGCAACGCCATCCAACTAATAGCACTGAGAGAAGGCAGGTGGGAAAATTACCTAAGTCCAAAAGTGTTGAGTGAGGCAAGCTCACTTTCTGCCATCCGACAAATAGCGCTGAGAGAAGGAAGGCAGGAAAATTACATAAGTCCAAAAACGTTGAGGGAGGCAAGCTCACTCAATTTCATTCAGCAAAAGCACTGAGACAACAGAGATCGCTGAGAAGAAAGTGTTGAGATTGCTGTGACAAAGCCTGAGAAAATCAGCCCAAGTCCAGAAGCGTTGAATGAGCTCAACTCACTCAACTCCATATAGCTAGAAGTGTTGAGTCAAGGTTATCCTTGTAACGCCCCGAAACTCAAAAGAGCGATGGGAGGCGTTTTGGGCCAAATCTCTTATTTGGCAGGGGGCACACGGCCTGCGACACGGGAGTGTCCCATGGCGTGTCAGGCTCGAGTCTACGATTTTGCCGCGCAGTCGACATTTTCGCTCGACGATGTGTCGAGACAGGGGACACGGCCTGAGACACGGGCGTGTCTTAGGGCGTGTCGAGCCCGTGTCGATGATCGGCCCGGGGAGTCGACATTTTCGCTCGACGTTGTGTCGAGACAGGGAACACGGCCTCGGACACGAGCGTGTCCAAAGCCATGTCGTGTGATCGACGAACTTCGCTTGACGAAGTGTCGAGACAGTGAACACGGCCTGGAGCCCAGGCGTGTTTGGGTTTGACACGGGCGTGTCAAATTGGAAATGGGCGTGTCCAAGACTCGTGTGAGTCTCAGATTGATTTCGGGGCTGTGTCGATGGGGGCACACGGCCGACCACACGGTCATGTCAGTTGGAACACGGGCGTATCAGGTCGAACACGGGCGTGTCGGATGCCCGTGTGTTTTTTGAGATACGTCGATTTTGGGATCCGACGGTTGGGGGTTGGTCCTACTGGGATATACCCAGGATTGGGCTTTTGAAACCCTCATTTCTCTTGAGTGGTTCTCTTTCTAAGTCTAGAGAGATGGGAGAGAAAAGGAAGAAGAAGAAGCCAAGATCTGGTCACCGACGGAGCTTCGGAGCTCCAAATCACGAACCGACTTCGGATCTACGGAGGCAAAGATAGTGCGGTGCTTTTCATCCGCTTACATTTCCATGGTGCCAAGGAGGAACACTAGGGTAACGATTCTCTTCTTGAGCATGTGAAGCTCTACTTCTTTTGCATAGGGAAGCCCGTTCTCGTGAGTTTGCAGTGAGTTTGAGGCATTCCTTCGGGTAGACATGAATAGTCCCCGTTGTGTACATGTAGAGTCCATAATCGAGAACGGACATAGGCATGATGTGTGAAGCCTACCCAGACAAGTTGGTCTGGATCGGTGATGTTGCATTGCATAAGTGGCCGGAGAAGACTCCGTGCGAATGTTTGTTTTTAGGGTTTTCTACGAGGTAGATTGCAACAAGGAACCTTAGGGATTAACTCCAAGGTGCACCCAGAAAACTGGGTGGATGCGTGGTTCTGCCATCATGTGGGTCTGGGAGCCAACTTGAACATAACTGGGTTATGTGATGTTTGTAAACGATTTGGGACTCGGGAAAGTTTGACTCGCGCATATATTTTAAATTAACGTTACGGTGTGAGCAACGGGTCAGGCAGAACCATACCCGCTCTATGTCATTCGGTTAAAGGGACCTAAAGCTACTTGGCACTTACCGTTGGCATAGATGAAGGGTCTTAGGCAGTGACCAAAAAGACCAAATGCTCACGAGAGATTGTCGTCTCGGGGACGGTGGTGAGTCGGCGGGCTTAAACCGTGATCACCGAGAATGTTCCCTGAGAGCACGGGGCGTATGGCCGTGCGTGCTAACGCCTGTGATGCAATGTATTTATATACTGCTTGGTTATGCTAATAAAGTGCAGGGAAGGAGCATCGCGGCCCCGAATTGGCGGTGGGATCATTATAATTTGGTCAGCATGGCTGACCGTTGCTTTGATTTGCCACCTTTACGATGGATTGTGCTTGCAGGTGCTGCGGAGCCGAGCGGTAAATAGCGGGCAAAAGCCCAAGTTGCTGAGCCGGCCCTCGAAGTCCTAACTTTTGTGTGTTTTCTTTTATTCATGTATGGCCGGCCTGCTTGTCGAGTTTTGGAAAACATGTAATATGAGGAGAACAATTGTAAGGCCTTAAGGTCAATACTTTTGTATTTGTATTTCATTAATTTTTGGCGTATTAGTGTACATTCATGCTAGTGTTGGGTTATTTATTAATGAAACAATTTTATTGCTTCCTCTTGAATGCTCTGTGTAGGACGTTGGATTGGTTGGATGGTTTCCATTGAGTAACCTTCCGGTCTGTCTGTGGTATATGGCGTCGGGCCCCGACCGGACCTACTGCTATATGCTATGCGACGGATAGGGTATGTTACAATTTGGTATCATACTACTGGTTTCGGACAGGCTTAAAATGAATTCGTATGCGAATTCTTTTAAGGGGTGGTGAGCACATGTGTGTACATCATCGTTATAACCGCAAAAGAACCCATGAATGTCCACTTAGGAATGAAAAATACACGTGTTTGAGGAACCTGCGTGTTCCTATAATTGCGTTTTGCAATTTTGTTTGGTCGCTTAACGATGTTTTGTACAACTATAGGTGACCAGAAGCGGTGCTGGGCCGCAAGAATGTCCGGTTTCTGAGGAGTATAGTGCACCCGGTGAAGTGTTTGAGAATCCTCCTTCATCTGAAACCGTAAGAAGGATCGTTGAAGCGGTGTTCGCTGTGATGAGTGCACAGTATGGAAGAAATGAACAACCCTGTGCCCCTGTTGTGGCTTCAACGTCGGGTGGCGTGATGGAGCAGATGACTTTTGGTAGACCATCGGGGCAGCAGCTGAATATGCGTTTAGTGCAGGGATCGCACTCAGTTGATGAATACTTGCAAGTAGTTCTTATAATAAGCCACTACCCATGCTTTGAGTTGGAGAACGAGCAGGCTATAGTCGATAGATTTTATAATGGTCTGCGTGGCGAGCTGCAAATTCTTCTGCTAGGACCAAAATTATTGGGGCTCCGAGCCTTGGTGGAGTCGGCTAGATCTTTGGATGCAGACTTGAGGAAGACTCACCCGATGCTAGGACCATGGTATCGAACTATGCAAGCCCATAAGAGCTGCATCCGGCAGAATGCTAGAGAATGGGGTTACGGCATCGACTAGCAAAGCTACTTACACTTGTCATACTTGTGGAAAGAAAGGGCACTTTGCCCGAGAGTGTTGGAATGGTGCTCAGAAGACTAAGAAAGCTATGTTAGGAGCAGTTGAGTACTTTAGTGCAAAAGAAACGGCGTTCAAAATGCCGAACACCTCAATGTCTGGATATCGTAGGTGGTATAAGAAGGCTAGGGCTTTGGGTCTAGCCCCTCCTCTCGGTGCTTCGGGGGCATCTATAGGCCAAACCCCGGGCGCATGTTACAACTGTGGGGATTCAGGGCATTATGCCCGTGGTTGCCTAAAGTACGAGAGAAAGCACGCCGCCGTGAGGACAGGTATGGTTTAAAGTTATAGCAGTTTAACCTTAAATACTTTTCACCCTTGTGCATGTTAGCTTAGAACTACTTGTGCTAAGCTTTGTTCTGATTTTCATTTATCCGGCAAGAGCACCGTTCGTGTAAAGAAAGCTTCGCATCCCTTTATTTAGGAATTATATTACGCATCGGAGTACCTCCTTCGATGGTAAGAGACAAATTGGATGCGTTATGGTCCAATGGTACTCAATGCGCGGGGGTAGAATCAGTTGCGCTTATGTGGGGTCAGGGAGTCAAGACTTTGACTTACAAGTGTCATTACTACTGGTAGGTGAGCTCGACGTGATCCTTGGTATGGACTAGCTCTCAGAGCAGCAAGCATAAATTGATCGAAATCGCAAGGAAGTCAAGCTGGGAACAGGTCTTGAGACGATTTTTACAGGCTTGAAAGGGGTCGAGCAAGACGTTGATGTCTGCTCTTCGGGTGGTGAAATCGGTTCGTGCTGGTGCAGAGCTATTCTTTACAGTATTGGAGGTTACAAAGCCGAAGCCTACGTTGGATAGTATTTCCGTGGAAGTTGAGTACCCTGATGTGTTCCCCGCCGATCTTCCTAGAGCCCCGCCTCAATGGGAGATAGATTTCACGATTGAGCTAGTGCTAGGTACAAAGCCTGTGTCACGATCTACGTATCGGCTAGCGCCTAAGGAAATTGCGGAGCTGAAGGTGCAACTTCAAGAGTTGTTGGAGCAAGGGTTTGTGCGTCCAAGTTGGTCACCTTGGAGCACACCGGTGCTGTTTGTAAAGAAGAAGGACGGGAGCTTGAGACTTTGTATTGATTATCTGGAGATAAACAAGCTAACGGAAAAGAACAAGTACCCAATCCCAAGGATCGATGATCTTTTTGATCAGTTGGTCGGGTTGACGGTGTACTCTAAGTTGGATCTGAAGTCTGGTTACTATCAGCTGAGGATAAGGGAGAGTGATACCCATAAGACAACGTGCAGTACAATATACGGGCATTACGAGTTTACGGTCATGCCATTTGGGCTGACGAATGCGCCGTCAGTGTTCGTGGATTTGATGAATCAGACGTTCAGGGAGTACTTGGACCATTTTGTAATCATCTTCATCGATGATATTTTGATGTGCTCGTAGAGTGAGGAAGATCACCTCAGGCATCTTCATTTGTTTTTGGAGACTCTAACGAGGAATCAATTGTACGCCAAGTTCTCGAAGTGCGTGTTTTGGCGTCCTGAGTGGCGTTCGTCGGTCATATAGTGAGTGGAGAAGGTGTTGTAGTGGATTCACCAAAGATTGTTGTGATACGAGAGTGGCCTGAGCTTTCTACGGTAGCAGAAGTCCGGATCTTTCTGTGCTTGCCGGCTATTATAGGCTCTTCGTAGAGAACTTCTCGCGGATAGTGTTACCTCTCACTACTTTGACAAGGAAGGAGCAGAAGTTCGTTTGGACGCCGGAGTGCGTGCGAGCTTTTGAGGGGTTGAAATGTCGGTTGACCACGGCACCTGTGTTGAGTTTGCGGAGTGGGACCGAAGGTTATGAGATTTATAGCGATGCTTCGGGTAATGGTTTGGGTTGCGTGCTACTGCAACATGGAAGTGTTATAGCAAATGGCTTGAGATAACTAAAAGTGCACGAGTGGAATTATCTGGTCCATGACTTGGAGTTAGCGGCCGTGATTTTTACCTTGAAACTGTGGAGGCACTACTCGTATGGTGTAAGGGTCAATATCTATACCGATCATAAGATCCTGAAGTATTTGATTGATCAGAAAGATCTGAACATGCGGTAGTGTAGATAGATGGAGTTCCTGGGAGACTATACATTCAAGATCCATTATGTGCCTGGTAAGGGCAATGCGGTGGCGGACGCGTTGAGTCGCCGGGCCCCAGCCCAAGCCACTTGGCTGTTGGCCCATGACAAGCTGTTGGTTCGGGAGTTAGAGGCTCTGGATGGGTCAACTTCCCAATTCATTGTGGATGACGGATTACTTTGGAAAGACGGTCGTCTGTACGTCCCAAGCGTGGGCAATTTGCGAATGGAATTGTTGTACGAGGCGCATCATACCAAGTACTCAATTCACCCGGGGAGCACGAAGATGTACCGCGAGGTTAAGAAATTGTTCTGGTGGCCAGGACTGACAAAAATGTTGTGGCGCTCTACGTGGTGAAGTGTCAAAGTTGCGCCTTGGTGAAGGCGGAATGCTAGAAGCCGGGAGGATTCTTGAGATACTTGCCTATTCCAGAGTGGAAGTTCGACGACATTACTATGGACTTTGTGCACGGGTTGCCAAGATCGCAAAAGTGGAACGATGCCATTTGGGTGGTCGTAGATTGTCTAAATAAGGTGTCGCATTTCATTCCGCATAGGAGTTGAGAAATTGGCAAAGCTATATGTGGATAAGATTATACGGCTTCATGGTGTGCCCCGCAGCATCGTGAGTGACCGTGATGGGCGGTTCATGTCCAATGATTGGAGGCTGGTGCAGCAGATGTTGGGAACGAAGCTGAGTTTTAGCACAGCCTTTCATCCGCAAACGGATGGGCAGACCGAGAGGGTCAATTGGACAATGGAAGACATGCTTCGCATGTGTGTCCTGGACTTCGGAAAGCAATGGGAAGATCACCTATACTTGGTGGAATTTGCTTACAACAATAGTTACCAGGCGAGCATTCAAATGGCGCCCTTCGAGGCCCTTTATGGTAGAAAATGTCGCACGCCATTGTCCTGGTTGGAAACGGGTGAATCAAAGTTTTATAAGCGATTAGGGGTGGAGGATGCTACTTCATTGGTGCGAACCATTCGGGAGAGGTTGCTAATCGCTCAGGACCGTCAGGCGAAGTACTATAATGCCAAGCACACGAACGTGGAGTTCGCTGTGGGCGACTGGGTGTGCTTAAAGATCAAGCCGTTCAAGGGTGTTTTGCGGGTGCGGCGATTGAAGAAGCTAAGCCCGAGGTACCTTGGACCGTTTGAGGTTCTGGAGCGGATTGGTGAAGCAGTGTACCAGTTGAAGCTGTCTGTGGAGCTTAGTGGTCAACATGATATATTCCACATATCTGTGCTACGAAAGGCGATGAAAGAGCATACTCAAGTGATCGCGGTCGATCAAGTGCCGGTTGATAGTGGGTTGACGACGAAGGTCAAGTCTGTGCGTATTGAAGACTAGGAAGTCAAGCGGCTACGCAATAAAGAGATCAGGATGGTTAAGGTCTGTTGGGACAATTGCGCTCGAGAGGACCTCTCTTGCGAGCGAGAGTAGACATTGCTTGAGCAGTACCCGGATTTATTTCACTCAGGTACCATTTAAGTTTTATGTTTCTTTCTTTTATATAATTTCGAGGACGAAATTCTTCTAAGAGGGGGAGAGTTGTAACACCTCGAAACTCAAAAGAGCGACGGGAAGCATTTTGGGCCAAATCTGGTATTTGGCAGGGGGCACACGGCCTGGGACACGGGTGTGCCCCAGGGCGTGTCAGGCTCGAGTCGACGATTTCGTCGCGAGGTCGACATTTTCACTCGACGATGTGTCGAGACAGGGGATACGGCCTGAGACACGGACATGTCTCAGGGCGTGTCGAGCCCGTGTCGACGATCGGCCCGGGGATTCGACATTTTCGCTCGACGATGTGTCGAGACAGGGAACACGGCCTGTAATGCCCCAAAACTCAAAGGAGCGAAGGGGGGACGTTTTGGGCCAGTTTGGGTTCTGGCAGCAGGCACACGGCCTGCGACACGGGCGTGTCGCAGGGCGTGTCGACCCGTGTCGACACTTAGCCGCGGAGTCGACGAGATTCGCTCGATGATGCGTCGAGACTGGGCACACGGACTGCGACATGGGCGTGTCGCAGGGCATGTCGACCTGTCTCGACGATCGTCCCGGGGAGTCGACGAGCTTTACTCGACGATTCGTCGAGACAAGGCACACGGCCTAGGACACGGGCGTGTCCAAGGCCGTGTCATCAGATCGACGATTTTCGCTCGACAAAATGTCGAGACCGTGTACACGGCCTGGGGTCCAGGCATGTCAAGGTGACACGGGTAAGGACACGGGCGTGTCCTAGAACCCGTGCAGTGCTCGGGTTGATTTTGGGGAAAAATCATGGGGTACACGGCTGGCCACACGGCCGTGTGAGGTGGAACACGGGCGTGTCAGCTCGAACACGGGCGTGTTCGATACCCATGTGAGGTTCTAGGAGATTCGATTTTGACGACGAATGAGGCACACGGCCCTGGACACGGGCGTGTGCCAGGCCGTGTTCGGTCCAGATTGGGCATTTCAGCCCCGAATCAAAGCTGTTCGTTTCCTAATTTTGAGATCCAACGGCTGGGGGTTGTTCCTGAAGGGATATACCCGTGAATGGACTTGGAAAACCCTTACTTTTCATAACTTCTCATCTTTTAAAGCCTTAGAGAGAGAGGAGAGCTAAGGGAGGAGAAGGAGCTAGATCCCGCCATTGGAGGAGCTTCGGAGCTCCAAATCGCCAGCCGACTCCGGATCCGCGGAGGCAACGCTAGTGCGGTGGTTCTCATCCGATTACTTTTCCATGGCGCCAAAGAGGAACGCAAGGGTAACGATCCTCATCTTGAGCATGAGTAGCTCTCTTTCTTTGCATAGGAAGCCCGCTCTCGTGAGTTTGCGGAGAGTTGGAGGCGTTCCTTCGAGTAGATATGTGAAGTCCCCGTTGTTTAGAGTCCGTAAGCGAGAACAGACATAGGCATGATGTGTGAAGCCTACCCGGACATGTTGGTCTGGATCGGTGATGTTGCATTGCATGATGCCGGGGAAGACTCCGTGCTATTGTTTATTTTTCAGGTTTTCTACGCGGTAGATTGTAGTAGGGAGCCTTGGGGACTAACCCAAAGGTGCACCCGGAAAACTGGGCGGATACGAGATCTTGCCAACTTGGTGGCCTGAGAGCCAACTTGAACATAACCGGGTTATGTGACTTGCGATGGAAATGGGACTCGGTGGAAGTTTGACCCGCGCAAATGGCTTAAATTGTCGTTTCGATGTGAGCACGGCTTAGATGGAACCGTACCCGTTCTATGTCGTTCGGTTAAAGAGACCTAAAGGCACGTGGAACTTACCGTTGGCATAGAGTAGGGTCTTCGGCGGTCAATGACTTAAATTGTCGTGACCCAGGCCAGGAAGACAAATTGCTCATAGTTTTGGCCGTCCAAGTGGCGGTGGTGAGTCCGGAATGTCTATGGCTTTAATTGACGTGACATCGACCGGTTCACCGAGAATGTGCCCTGAGAGCACGGGGCGTATGGCCGTGCGAGCCAACGTTTGTGATGTATTGGCTATTGTTATAAATTGCTCGCTTATGCTAATGAAATGCAGGGAAGGAGCATCGCCGCCCCGAGTTGGGGGCGGGATCGTTATAATTTGGTCAGCATTGCTGACCGTTGCCTTGTTTTCGCCACCGTGCGGTGGTTTGTTGCTTGAAGGTGCAGCTGGACCAAGCGGTCAATAGCGGGCTAAAGCCCTTTTTGCGAAGCCGGCCCTCGAAGGCCCAAATGGAAGTGTTTACTGTTTTATTCATGTATGACCGGCCTGGGTGTCGTGGTTTGTAAAACATGTAATATTCAAGTGAAACATTTTGTAAGGCCTTAAGGCTTGTTTTGGGTATTTTGTATTAGTGGACATTCGTGCTGTGTTGCTGGGTTCTTTGTTTACAACTTTTATAAACTGCTTCCGCTAGAATGCTCTGCGTAGGACGTTGAGATTGGTTGGATGGTTTCCATAAGTAACCACCCGGTCTGTCTGTGGCATATGGCGTCGGGCCCCGGCCGGACCTACTGCTTTATGCTATGTGATAGATAGGGGGTGTTACAATTTAGTATCAGACTACTGGTTTTGGTTAGGCTTAAACTGAATTCGTGGGCGAATTCTTTTTAAGGGGTGGTGAGCACATTGTGTGCGTCATCGTAATAATAGTAAAAAGAACCCATGAATGTCCACTTAGGAATGAAAATACTCGTGTTTGAGGAACCTACGTGTTCCTATAATTGCTGTTTGTAATTTATGTGGTCGATTAACGGTGTTTTGTACCACTATAGGTGACAAGAAGTGGTGTTGGGTCGTCAGAACGCTGAGTTTCTGAGGCTAGTAGTGCACCGGATGTTGCTCCCGCAACACCTCTGTCGGCTGAGAATATTCGATTGGTGGCCGGTGAAATGCGGCCTGATGGAGGAGCAAGTACCTCTTCAAGAGGCTGAGCCGAGGAGGGTGGAGCAAGTGGTTGTAGAACCGGTGGTGCCGAGGAGGGCAACTGAGAGGCAGCTTAAGCATGTAATGAGCTTTAACCCTCCGTTATTCTCGGGGTTGGGAACCCCATCTCAGGCTGAAGACTGGCTCTCCAGGGTGAAGAGAGTCATGACAGCAACGGAGACGGAGGAGTGGCAAATGACCAGCATCGCTACGTTCCATTTGGACGGTGAAGTGAGGATGTGGTGGGAAGGATTGGAGCTGCATCATTTGAGAGGTAGACAACTTGTAGACGTTCCGATGGAAGAGTTCTCGGGATTGTTCTTGGCTAGATACCTCCCTTCGACGCAGAAGATAGCGTTGGAGAATGAGTTCCTGAAGTTGGTACAGGGTGAGAGGAGCGTGGATGAATATCTCCACGAGTTTACTCGTCTGAGTCGTTATGCTAGCTCCACCATCATGGATGAGGAGCACAAGACTAATCGCTTCTATGAAGGCTTGAGGGATGAGTTGAGATTACTACTTTCGGGGTCGATGACGCAGGGTTTCTTAACCTTGGTCAATACTGCTCGGTCCTTGGAGAAGGAAATGAAGAACGTACAAGCAAAGAAAAGCTTGGGTGAGAAGAAATCTGAATTCAAAGTGCCGACTACTTCAAAGTCCGGCTATCGGAGGTCTTCCAAGAAGCATAGGACTTCGGGTCCAGCTCCTTCTGGTACTTCTGGGGCGACTACAAGTCGGACCCCGGGCGCGTGTTTTACATGTGGAAAGACGGGGCATTTCGCCTGTGACTGTTGGAGCGGACGTCCTAAGTCCGAGAGAAAGCCGGGAGCTACTTATGAAGAGAAGGGAAAGGCGGTGGAGTCGACCGCATCCCACTATGCTCCGGCCCAACCAAGGGTCTATAATCTTGGCCAACAGGAGGCCATTAAACAAGCTGATGTGGTGACAGGTACGGTTTAATTTATAGCAAGTCAATTTCTTTAAATACTTGTTATGCACATGTTACATTACCACTACTTGTTTAGGATTTGTATTGATTTGTGAAAATCCGGCACGAGCACTCTTCGATACGGGAGCTTCACACTCCTTCTTGTCCGAAGGATTTATATCACGCATCGGAGTCCCTTCTTCGATGGCGAAGGATAAGTTGGATGTATTGTTGCCCAACGAGTGTTCGATGCGAGCAGATAGGATCTGCGATGTTAAGATTCGTATTGGGGAGCAGGTGTTCGACCTGCGGGCGTCTTTACTTCCGTTGGTGGAGTTCGACGTCATATTTGGCATGGACTGGCTCTCGGAGCAGCAGGCCCATATAGATTGCGGTAGCAAGGAAGTTAAGCTGGGAGCGAGTCGTGAGACGACTTTTACGGGCTTAAAGGGGTCGAGCAAGACGTTGATGTCCGCTCTTCAGGTGGTGAAGGCGGTTCGTGCTGGAGCAGAACTGTTCTTTACACTAGTGGAGGTTGCAAAGCCGAAGCCCGCGTTGGATTGTATTTCAGTGGTATCGGAATACCCTGATGTGTTCCCCGCAGATCTTCCTGGAGCCCCGCCTCAGCGGGAGATATATTTTACGATCGAGCTAGTTCCAGGTGCAAAGCCTGTGTCACGATCTCCTTATCGGCTAGCGCCTAAGGAAATGGCGGAGCTGAAAGTTCAACTGCAAGAGTTGTTGGAGCAAGGGTATGTGCGCCCGAGTTCTTCGCCTTGGAGCGCACCGGTCCTCTTTGTTAAGAAGAAGGACGGAAGCTTGAGGCTATGTATTGATTATCGGGAGCTAAACAAGCTGACGGAGAAGAACAAGTACCCGATCCCCCGGATTGATGATCTTTTTGATCAGTTAGTCGGGTCGACGGTGTACTCGAAGTTAGATCTCAAGGCTGGGTACTATCAGCTGCGGATAAGGGAGAGTGATATCCCGAAGACAACGTTTAGTACGAGATACGGGCATTATGAGTTTACGGTCATGCCGTTTGGGCTGACTAATGCGCCGTCAGTGTTCATGGATTTGATGAACAGGACGTTCAGGGAGTACTTGGACCATTTCGTGATCGTCTTCATCGACGATATTTTGGTGTACTCGCAAAGTGAGGAAGATCACTTCAAGCATCTTCATTTGGTGTTGGAGACGCTAAGGAGAAACCAGTTGTATGCCAAGTTCTCGAAGTGCGAGTTTTGGCTGTCCTCAGTGGCGTTCCTCGGTCATATAGTGAGTGGAGAGGGTATTGCTGTGGATCCGGCGAAGATTGTTGCGATACGGGAGTGGCCTGAGCTTGCTACTGTAGCGGAAGTCCGGAGTTTTCTGGGGCTTGCCGGCTATTATAGGCGCTTCGTAGAGAACTTCTCGCGGATAGCGTTACCTCTCACTACTTTGACGAGGAAGGAGCATAAGTTCGTTTGGACGCCGGAGTGCGCGCGAGCTTTTGAGGAGTTGAAGTGTCGGTTGACCACGGCGCCTGTGCTGAGTTCGCCATGTGGGACCGAAGGCTATGAGATATATAGCGATGCTTCGGGCAGCGGTTTGGGTTGCGTGCTACTGCAGCACGGAAGCGTGATAGCTTATGGCTCGAGACAGCTAAAAGTGCATGAAAGGAACTATCCGGTCCATGACTTGGAGTTAGCGGCCGTGATTTTTGCCTTGAAGCTGTGGAGACACTACTTGTACGGTGTGAAGATTGATATCTACACCGATCATAAGAGCCTGAAATATTTGGTTGATCAGAAAGATCTGAATATGCGGCAGCGTAGATGGATGGAGTTACTGGGGGACTATACGTTCAAGATCCCCTACGTGCCTGGCAAAGGGAATGCGGTTGCGGATGCGCTGAGTCGCCGAGCCCCAACTCAAGCCAATTGGCTATCGGTGCATGATGAGCGGTTGGCGCTTGAGTTGGAGGCGTTGGAGATTGTCTGTGTGGACAGACAATCAGGTGCTGAAGCAGTTCTGAATTGGACTGAAGTCCAATATGACCTGGCTGATCGTATTCGGCAGGCTTTGGATATGGATGCTCATATGAAGCAATTCATGGTAGAGGCTCTGGATGGGTCAAATTCCCAATTCGTCGTGGAGGACGGGTTGCTTTGGAAAGACGGTCATTTGTGCATCCCAAGTGTGGGAAATTTGCGGGTGCAGTTGTTGTACGAGGCACACCATACCAAGTGCTCGATTCACTCGGGGAGCACGAAGATGTACCGTGATGTGAAGAAACTGTTTTGGTTGCCGGGTTTAAAGAAGGATGTGGCGCTATACGTAGCGAAGTGCCAAACTTGCGCCTTGGTAAAGGCGGAGTGCCAAAAGCCGGGAGGATTTCTTAAGTCCTTGCCTATTCCGGAGTGGAAATTTGACGACATCTCTATGGACTTTGTGCACGGTTTGCCAAGGTCGCAGAAGGGAAACGACGCCATTTGGGTGGTTGTTGATCGATTAACGAAGGTGTCGCATTTTATTCCGCATAGGAAGGATGATCCGGTGGAAAAGTTGGCAAAGCTTTATGTGGATAACATAGTGCGGCTTCATGGTGTGCCCCGCAGCATCGTGAGTGACCGAGATGGGCGGTTCACGTCCAATGATTGGAGGCTAGTGCAGCAAATGTTGGGAACAAAGCTGAAATTCAGCACAGCCTTCCATCCACAAACGGATGGGCAGACCGAGAGGGTCAATCGAACCATGGAAGACATGCTCCGCATGTGTGTCTTGGATTTCGGAAAGCAATGGGAAGACCACCTATATTTGGTGGAGTTCGCCTACAGCAATAGCTACCAAGCGAGTATTCAGATGGCGCCTTTCGAGGCCCTATATGGTAGAAGGTGTCGCACGCCGTTGTCTTGGTTAGAAACGGGTGAGTCAAAGTTGTATAAGTGATCGGAAGTGGATGATGCTACTTCTTTGGTGAGAACCATTCGGGAGAGGTTGCTTATCGCTCAGGACCGGCAAGCAAAGTACTATAATGCCAAGCACAAGAACGTGGAGTTCGCTGTGGGCGATTATGTATACTTAAAGATCAAGCCGTTCAAGGGTGTCTCGCGGGTGCGGCGATTGAAAAAGCTAAGCCCAAGATACCTTGAGCCATTTGAGGTTCTGGAGCGAGTTGGTGAAGCGGCCTATAGGTTGAAGCTTTCAGTGGAGCTTAGTGGTTTACATGATGTATTCCATATTTCGGTACTTCGGAAGGCGGTACAAGAGCCTACGCAAGTGATCGCGGTCGATCAAGTGCCGGTGGATAGTGGGCTAATGACAAAGGTCAAGCCCGTGCGGATTGAGGACTCGGAGGTCAAGCGGCTACGCAATAAAGAGATCAGGATGGTCAAGGTCCGGTGGGACAATTGCGGTCGTGAGGAGCTCTCTTGGGAGCGAGAGCAGACTATGCTTGACGAGTATCCGCAGTTGTTCCGCTCAGGTATAAATTTTGGTTTTGTACATGTCTTTCCTTTATGTATTTTCGTGGGCGAAATTCTTTTAAGAGGGGGAGAGTTGTAACGCCCCGAAACTCAAAGGAGCGAAGGGGGGACGTTTTGGGCCAGTTTGGGTTCTGGCAGCAGGCACACGGCCTGCGACACGGGCGTGTCGCAGGGCGTGTCGACCCGTGTCGACACTTAGCCGCGGAGTCGACGAGATTCGCTCGACGATGCATCGAGACTGGGCACACGGCCTGCGACACGGGCGTGTCGCAGGGCGTGTCGACCTGTCTCGACGATCGTCCCGGGGAGTCGACGAGCTTTACTCGACGATTCGTCGAGACAAGGCACACGGCCTAGGACACGGGCGTGTCCAAGGCCGTGTCATCAGATCGACGATTTTCGCTCGACGAAATGTCGAGACCGTGTACACGGCCTGGGGTCCAGGCGTGTCAAGGTGACACGGGTAAGGACACGGGCGTGTCCTAGAACCCGTGCAGTGCTCGGGTTGATTTTGGGGAAAAATCATGGGGTACACGGCCGGCCACACGGCCGTGTGAGGTGGAACACGGGCGTGTCAGCTCGAACACGGGCGTGTTCGATACCCGTGTGAGGTTCCAGGAGATTCGATTTTGACGGCGAATGAGGCACACGGCCCTGGACACGGGCGTGTGCCAGGCCGTGTTCGGTCCAGATTGGGCATTTCAGCCCCGAATCAAAGCCGTTCGTTTCCTTATTTTGAGATCCAACGGCTGGGGGTTGTTCCTGAAGGGATATACCCGTGAATGGACTTGGAAAACCCTTACTTTTCATAACTTCTCATCTTTCTAAAGCCTTAGAGAGAGAGGAGAGCTAAGGGAGGAAGAAGGAGCTAGATCCCGCCATTGGAGGAGCTTCGGAGCTCCGAATCGCGAGCCGACTCCGGATCCGCGGAGGCAACGCTAGTGCGGTGGTTTTCATCCGATTACTTTTCCATGGCGCCAAAGAGGAACGCAAGGGTAACGATCCTCATCTTGAGCATGAGTAGCTCTCTTTCTTTGCATAGGAAGTCCGCTCTCGCGAGTTTGCGGAGAGTTGGAGGCGTTCCTTCGGGTAGATATGTGAAGTCCCCGTTGTTTAGAGTCCGTAAGCGAGAACGGACATAGGCATGATGTGTGAAGCCTACCCGGACATGTTGGTCTGGATCGGTGATGTTGCATTGCATGATGCCGGAGAAGACTCCGTGCTATTGTTTGTTTTTCGGGTTTTCTACGCGGTAGATTGCAGCAGGGAGCCTTGGGGACTAACCCAAAGGTGCATCCGGAAAACTGGGCCGATACGAGATCTTGCCAACTTGGTGGCCTGAGAGCCAACTTGAACATAACCGGGTTATGTGACTTGCGATGGAAATGGGACTCGGTGGAAGTTTGACCCGCGCAAATGGCTTAAATTGTCGTTGCGATGTGAGCACGGGTTAGATGGAACCGTACCCGTTCTATGTCGTTCGGTTAAAGAGACCTAAAGGCACGTGGCACTTACCGTTGGCATAGAGTAGGGTCTTCGGCGGTCAATGGCTTAAATTGTCGTGACCCAGGCCAGGAAGACAAATTGCTCATAGGTTTGGCCGTCCAAGTGGCGGTGGTGAGTCCGGAATGTCTATGGCTTTAATTGACGTGACATCGACCGGTTCACCGAGAATGTGCCCTGAGAGCACGGGGCGTGTGGCCGTGCGAGCCAACGTCTGTGATGTATTGGCTATTGTTATAATTGCTCGCTTATGCTAATGAAATGCAGGGAAGGAGCATCGCCGCCCCGAGTTGGGGGCGGGATCGTTATAATTTGGTCAGCATTGCTGACCGTTGCCTTGTTTTCGCCACCGTGCGGTGGTTTGTTGCTTGCAGGTGCAGCTGGACCAAGCGGTCAATAGCGGGCTAAAGCCCTTTTTGCGAAGCCGGCCCTCGAAGGCCCAAATGGAAGTGTTTACTGTTTTATTCATGTATGACCGGCCTGCGTGCCATGGTTTGTAAAACATGTAATATTCAAGTGAAACATTTTGTAAGGCCTTAAGGCTTGTTTTGGGTATTTTGTATAACATTCCTATTTTGTATTAGTGGACATTCGTGCTGTGTTGCTGGGTTCTTTGTTTACAACTTTTATAAACTGCTTCCGCTAGAATGCTCTGCGTAGGACGTTGAGATTGGTTGGATGGTTTCCATAAGTAACCACCCGGTCTGTCTGTGGCATACGGCGTCGGGCCCCGGCCGGACCTACGACTTTATGCTATGTGACGGATAGGCGGTGTTACACGGCCTCAGACAAGGGCGTGTCTAAGGCCGTGTCGTGTGATCAGCGAACTTCGCTCGATGAAGTGTCGAGACAGTGAAACGGCCTGGAGCCCAAGCGTGTTTGGGTTTGACATGGGCGTGTCAAATTGGATACGGGCATGTCCAAGACCCGTGTGAGTCTCGGGATGTTTTCAGGGCTTTGTCGATGTGGGGTACACGGCTGACCATACGGCCGTGTCAATTGGAATACGGGTGTGTCAGGTCGAACACAGGCGTGTCAGATGCCCGTGTGTTTTTCGAGACGCGTCGATTTTGTCGGCGAACGAGGGACATAGCCCTAGACACGGGGGTGTTGCAGGCCGTGTTCAGACCAGGTTTTTACTTTCAGCTACGAATCGTAGCCATTCATTTCCTTATTTTGGGATCCGACGGTTGGGGGTTGTTCCTACTGGGATATACCCGGGATTGGGCCTTTGAAACCCTCATTTCTCTTGAGTGGTTCTCTTTCTAATTCTAGAGAGAGGGGAGAGCATAGGAAGAAGAAGAAGCTTAGATCCAGTCACCGGCAGAGCTTCGGAGCTCCAAATCACGAACCGACTTTGGATCTACAGAGGCAAAGATAGTGCAGTGCTTTTCATCTACTTATATTTCCATGGCCCCAAGGAAGAACGCTAGGGTAATGATTCTCTTCTTGAGCATGTGAAGCTCTACATCTTTTGCATAGGGAAGCCCGCTCTCGCGAATTTGCGGAGAGTTTGAGGCGTTCCTTCGGGTAGACAAGAATATTCCCCATTGTGTACATGTAGAGTTCGTAATCGAGAATGGATATAGGCATGATGTGTGAATCCTACCCGGATAAGTTGGTATGGATCGGTGATGTTGCATTGCATAAGTGGCCGGAGAAGACTCCGTGCGAATATTTGTTTTTAAGGTTTTCTACGACGTACATTGCAACAGGGAGCCTTGGGATTAACTCCAAGGTGCACCCAGAAAACTGGGCGGATGCGTGGTTCTTCCATCGTGTGGGCCTGGGAGCCAACTTGAACATAACTGGGTTATGTGATGTTTGTAAATGATTGGGACTCGGGAAAGTTTGACCCGCACATATGTTTTAAATTAATGTTACGTTGTGAGCAATGGGTTAGCGGAACCGTACCCGCTCTATTTCGTTCGGTTAAAGAGACCTAAAGCTACTTGGCACTTACCGTTGGCATAGATGGAGGGTCTTAGGCATTGACCAGAAAGACCAAATGCTCATGAGAGATTGTCGTCCCGGGGACGGTGGTGAGTTGGCGGGCTTAAACCGTGATCATCGAGAATGTGCTCTGAGAGCACGGGGCATGTGGCCGTGCGTGCCAATGCCTGTGATGCAATATAATTATATACTGCTTGGTTATGCTAATAAAGTACAGGGAAGGAGCATCGCCGCCGCGAATTGGGGACGGGATCGTTATAATTTGGTCAGCATGGCTGATCGTTGATTTGATTTGCCAACGTTATGGTGGATTGTGCTTGCAGGTGCTGCGGAGTCGAGCGGTAAATAGCGTGGCTAAAGCCCAAGTTGCTGAGCCGGCCCTCGAAGGCCTAACTTTTGTGTGTTTTCTTTTATTCATGTATTGTCGTCATGCGTGCCGAGGTTTGGAAAACATGCAATATGAGGAGAACAATTGTAAGGCCTTAAGGCCAATACTTGTGTATTTGTATTTCATTCCTTTTTGGCGTATTAGTGGACATTCATGCTAGTGTTGGGTTCTTTATTAATGCAAAAATTTTATTGCTTCCGCTAGAATGCTCTGTGTAGGACGTTGGATTGATTGGATGGTTTCCATTGAGTAACCTTCCGGTCTGTTTGTGGTATATGGCGTCGGGCCCCGGCCAGACCTACTGCTATATGCTATGCGACGGATAGGGGGTGTTACAATTTGTATCAGACTACTGGTTTCGGTCAAGCTTAAAATGAATTCATGGGCGAATTCGTTTAAGGGTGGTGAGCACATGTGTGTGCGTCATCATTATTACAGCAAAAGAACCCATGAATGTCCACTTAGGAATGAAAAATACACGTGTTTGAGGAACCTGCGTGTTCCTATAATTGCGTTTTGCAATTTTGTTTGGTCGCTTAACGGTATTTTGTACAACTATAGGTGACCAGAAGCGGTGGCTGGGCTGCCAGAATGTCCGGTTTCTGAGGAGTATAGTGCACCCGGTGAGGTGTTTGAGACCCCTCCTTCATCTGAAACCGTAAGAAGGATCGTTGAAGCGGTGTTCTTTGTGACGAGTGCACAACATGGAAGAAATGAACAACCCTGTTCCCCTGTTGTGGCTTCAATGCCGGGTGGCGTGATAGAGCAGATGACTTTTGGTAGACCATCGGGGCAGAAGCTGAATATGCGTTTAGTGCATGGAGCGCACTCAGTTGACGAATACTTGCAAGCATTTCATATAATAAGCTGCTACCCATGCTTTGAGTTGGAGAACGAGCAAGCTATGGTCGATAGATTTTATAATGGTCTGCGCGGCGAGCTGCGAATCCTACTACTAGGACCAAAATTATTGGGGCTCCGAGACTTGGTGGAGTCGGCTAGATCTTTTGAGGAAGACTTGAGGAAGACTCACCTGATGCCAGCGACCATGGTATAGAACTATGCAAGCCCCGTAAGATATGCATCCGGCAGAATGCTGGAGAAGGGAGCTACGTCATCGACTAGCAAAGCTATTTACACTTGTCATACTTGTGGAAAGAAAGGGCACTTTGCCTGAGAGTGTTGGAGTGGTGCTCAGAAGACTAAGAAAGCTATGTTAGGAGCAGTTGAGTACTTTAGTGTAAAAGAAACGACGTTCAAAATGTCGAACACCTCAAAGTCTGGATATCGTAGGTGGTATAAGAAGGCTAGGGCTTTGGGTCTAGCCCCTCCTCTCGGTGCTTCAGGGGCATCTATAGACCAAACCCCGGGCGCATGTTACAACTGTGGGGATTTGGGGTATTATGCCCGTGGTTGCCTAAAGTACGAGAGAAAGCACGCCGCCGTGAGGACAGGTATGGTTTAAAGTATAGCAGTTTAACCTTAAATACTTTTCACCCTTGTGCATGTTAGCTTAAAACTACTTGTGCTAAGCTTTGTTCTGATTTTCGTTTATCCGGCGAGAGCACCGTTCGTGTAAAGAAAGCTTCGCATCCCTTTATTTAGGAATTATATTACGCGTCGGAGTACCTCCTTCGATGGTAAGAGACAAATTGGATGCGTTATGGTCCAATGGTACTCAATGCGCGCGGGTAGAATCAGTTGCGCTTATGTGGGGTCAGGGAGTCAAGACTTTGACTTACAAGTGTCGTTACTACCGATAGGTGAGCTCGACGAGATCTTTGGTATGGACTAGCTCTCAGAGCAGCAAGCATACATTGATCGAAATCGCAAGGAAGTCAATGAAAGTCCACCTAGTGTCAATTATGTGCACCTATGGGGGGGGGGGATAGGTGACGAGCAAAGCTTTTGCGGAATTTACGACGGTACCTGCACAATAAAAATAAAAGGCACAGCACACAGAATACACAGGCTATTTATAGTGGTTCCCCGACTTGGGTACATCCACTTTCCCCCTTCGACCTATCTCCCCAACAAGGGACGACTCGGTCACTTCTCCAACGAGATTGAAATCCAATCCCTGCACTACCGGAAGGAACCCTTCCACACGTGAGAGTCAACACTCCCACAAAACGGGTTGCACCCAACCCTTACAACACGGAACAAAAGTTCCTTTACAACAAAAGTAAATATAGAATGTATACGAGATACAAACTTCTTTCGGAGACTACGGTGTTCCTCTTCGTTCGACGACGTGTTCGTGAAGTCAACGAAGAGTCTACAAACTTGGTCTCTCTTGGAAATGATCTTCCCGAAACCGGCGGCGGCAATCCGAGCGGCGGCTTGGTTCGGATCGACGGCAACGAAGGTGCGCGGCAGCAGTACTTCTGAGATCCAATCTTCGTTGCAAAGCAAACTAGGTCTACCACGTGTCACTCTAGGATCGGTCGTCTCGATCGATTCGGACGGGGGAGTTTTTCCCGGTCAACAAATCGAGAGACAAGGGATCTCTGGATGGACACGTGAGACTCAAGCTTTGCTAAGCTTCTGTCACCGGAGATCGGGAAGAAATGCGATCAGCAGCGGCGACGGACTAGCGCGAGCGGCGACGGAGGCGGCGGAGAGATTTCGCGATTTTAGGGTTTGCACTCGCTCGGCTTCTTTCTGTGTGTATTCCGTTCAAAATATACCCGTGTATAAATACTGTAGTTAACTCCAATATGACCGTTTGTGGGACCCATAATAGAAATCCCCAAATCCCGGTCCAGAGATTTAACAGCGGCAGAATCCGGTTCAGGAAGTTCCAGAAAAATGCCAAGTCAAAATCGGTGAGAATCGAAAGTGATTCTCGCCGAGTCGCCGAGAATCAAAGGTGATTCTCGACGATTCGGCGAGAATCAAAGATGATTCTCGTCGAATTTGCCTTGGTTGCACGCACTGCTTTAGGTGAGGTCGAGACGGCGAGAATCAACCAGTGATTCTCGTCGATTCGACGAGAATCACTAGTGATTCTCGCCGAATCGGCGAGAATCACTAAGTGATTCTCGTCGATTCTTACTTAAACGCAGAGGTGCTTGCTTAGAAGTGGCTGGAACTTGTTCGGCGAGAATCAACCACTGATTCTCGACGAATCGGCGAGAATCCCTGTGATTCTCGACGAATCGGCGAGAATCCCTTGGTGATTCTCGTCGATTTACACTTAGACGAATTTTCGTCTTTCCACCCATGAGCTGCTCCTTGACCCATCCGTGCTCCTTGTCTTCTCTTGCATAAATACGGCCCTGTACTTGAAAGTAAGTGCACTCCAATAGAGAGAGTACACGTAGGCCAACACACCGATCTGCTCAACGAGGGATTACGTCGTGCAGACCCGTGTATATTGACCTACTGCACCCTGACATTGGTGTGCACTTAGCGTGGAGGAACTGCAAGCACAACTTAAAAGAGTTTATCAAATACATTGTCTATTGACCTTAGCTTGTCCAGGGGCTTCTTCAAATCAGGTACATTGTGGATACAATACCCAACAATCTCCCCCTATTTGAAGAAGCCTAAACCCTACAAGCTAGTAGGTGAATAGAGCAAATGAGAATGAAAACCATAAACTGAAAAGTGAGTTGAGTGAGTTATCCATTACCAATACCAATTTCTTGGGAGCAAGCTTGGAGCCACCTTAGCCTTAGCCGGGAGGGTAATCTCCCCTTTTCGGCTTCTACAAATCGGGGTCTGTAGCGTTTGACCCTTTGCTCCCCCTCAGTTCTTGCACGTGCCTGGAGCTTCTGTAGTCTTCATTCCTCATAATTGAGCATCCCCAATTCAGTCTTGAAAAGATTGAACTTGGCCTCGTCTATAGGGGCTTTGTGATATATCAGCAATCTGCTTGTCCGTGGGGACATAACAGAGAGAGATATCCTTATTCTCCCGTGCTCCCGAATGAAGTGGTAGCGTAATTCAATATGCTTCGTTCTGCTGTGCGACACCGGATTGTTGGCAATGGCAATTGCACTGGAGGAGTCGCAGTACATGGGTACTTCCTTGAACTGAAGGTCGTAGTCGGCTAACTGGTTTCTGATCCATAGAAGTTGTGCGTAACAGCTTCCTGCCGAGATGTACTCTGACTCTGCTGTGGAGGTTACAACACAATTCTGTTTCTTGCTGTTCCATGAGATAAGCCTCCTGCCGAGGAATTGACACGTCCCGGAGTGCTTTTCATGTCATCCCTTGCTCCCTGCAAAATCAGCATCTGAAAAGCCTATTAGCTCGACATCATTGTTTCTCGGGTACCACAAGCCAAGATTAGGAGTACCTTTAAGGTATCTTAGAATTCGCTTTGCAGCGACATAGTGAGATTCCTTAGTGTTCACCTGATATCGGGCACAGACACATGTGGAGAACATAATATCCGGTCTACTGGCAGTAAGGTAAAGCAGGGATCCAATGATGCTTCTGTATTTGGTTTCATCGAAGGGTTTACCTTTCTCATCCTTATCTAGAGACATGGTGGATCCCATTGGAGTCCTCATAGAGGTTGCACTCTCCATACCGAATTTTCTTAAGGAGTTCATTTGTGAACTTTGTCTGAGAGATGAAGATTCCATCCTCAGACTGTTTCACTTGAAGTCCTAAGAAATACTTGAGCTCTCCCATACTGCTCATTTCAAACTTTCCTTGCATAAGTTTAGAAAACTTTTTGCAAAGATTGTTGTCCGTTGAGCCGAATATTATGTCATCGACATAGATTTGCACCAGCAAAATCTTGCCTTTGACTTCCCTAAGAAACAATGTTTTATCTATTTTACCTCTGGAGAACTTGTTCTCAAGAAGAAAACTAGATAAAGTCTCATACCAAGCTCGTGGGCTTGTTTCAACCCATATAAGGCCTTATTAAGAAAATAAATGTGATTTGGATAAGTAGTGATCGACAAACCTGGGGGTTGAGTGATGTATACTTCCTCTTTCAGGTCTCCGTTCAGGAATGCCGATTTCACATCCATTTGATAGACTATGAATCCTTTGTGTGAAGCATACGCCAGGAACAACCTGATTGCCTCGAGCCTTGCTACTGGTGCGAAGGTCTGGTCAAAGTCAATCCCTTCCTCCTGTCTGTCTCCTTGAGCCACCAGCCTGGCCTTGTTCTTTACGATGACACCATATTCATCCAGCTTGTTTCTGAAGATCCACTTCGTGCCAATCACATTCTGCTTGTATGGTCTGGGAAACCAGCGTCCAAACATTGCAACGTTCGAATTGATGTAGTTCCTCTTGCATGGCCAGAATCCATACCGCATCCTTGTTCGCCTCGTCGAACTTCTTTGGCTCAACCTGTGACAGGAAGCTAAGATGCAATACTTCGTTAACAGTACCTCTTCGAGTTCTGACACCGACACGAGGATCTCTGATGATCTGATCTCTAGGATGATCCCTCACGTGCCGGAGCTCAAGAAGTCTGGCGTCTAGAACTTCGACTACTTCTTGGGCTTCTCCTTCTTCTAAGATATTGTTTCATTTTGATCTTCTCTGTCACACATTTTCAGATGACGTGGAGGTGGGGGGAAACTTTGACGTACTTGGGAGCGTCATCTTTAGCGGTCTCATCCAGACTCAGCTGTTCAAGTCTAGCACCTGCATCTTCAAGAATACTACTGGAAGAATTGCTGTTAAGCAAACTTCCTTCATCAAATACAACATTTATTGATTCTTCTACCACTAGGGTTTTCTTATTGAAGACCCTATATGCCTGACTATGGGAACTATAGCCCATGAATATGCCTTCGAAGCATTTTTCACCGAATTTAGTGCGCGGGTACTTCCCATTATTCAGTATATAGCATCTACAACCAAAAATCCTCAAGTAGGACATGGTTGGCTTTCTGCCTTTCAGTAGCTCGTAGGGCGTCTTACGATGATGCTTGTTGATCAATGCTCGGTTTGTACATGACAAGCGTATTGACACCCTCTGCCCAGAAGTATTCCGGGAGAGAAGCGTCTTTCAACATTGTCGTGCAGTCTTCAATGAGAGTTCTATTTCTCCTCTCCGCAACTCCATTTTGCTGAGGAGTGCGCGGGGAGGAAAACTCATGAAAGATACCTTGTTCTTCACAAAATTCTTCATTGCACAGATTCGAATTCTGTTCCATGGGACACTTCTGATTTGACCACGGAGCAGTTAAATTCGTTCTGAACCTGCTTGACAAAATTAGTGAAGATGTCAAACGTATCTGACTTTCGTTTCAAAAAGAACACCCATGTAAACCGAGAATGATCATCAACTATCACTAGCGTATAGGACTTGCCTCCCAAGCTATGAACTTGCATTGGACCAAAACAAGTCCATATGTAGAAGGTAAAGACATCGGAAGAATCTTTGTCAGCGATGCTCTTAAAGGTAGCCCGAGTCTGTTTGCCCATCTGGCATGTAGGACATGGGCTATCATTGATGCACTTGATACTGGGAGCATCCCTTACCAAGTCCTTAGAAAACAGCATACTAATTGTCTTGAAATTAATATGTGCCAATCTCTTGTGCCATTGTTCACAAAGAGATGCACTGCCTGTTGCCACAAGGCATACGGAGGTAGATGAATCTAAACTGAGAAAATCTAAACAAAAGATATTTCTGCTCCTAATGCCTGATATACCGTTTCAGAAGAGGTACGTGAAATTATCAGACATTTATCCTTGCAGAACTTAACGTCATAACCTTTATCACATAACTGACTTACACTGATCAGGTTATGGTTTAACCCTTCAACATAAGCCACGTCGGTGATAGAGATTATACCGTTGGAAATCATACCATAACCTCTGGTGACTCCTCGATCTGACCCTCCAAAGATGACTTTGGGTCCATTCTCGACTGGAGTGTAATCACGCAGCAGGCTTCTTGTCCCGGTCATATGCGGGAGCATCCACTGTCCAAATACCAGATCGGCGTTTTTGGTGGCCTTTGGACATTCCTGCAAAACAAAATTAATTTGCCTTAGGAACCCAATCGAACTTGGGTCCTAGATACCTGGTTAGCACACTCCCCTCGGTTGTTAACCCTACGAGTGGTCGGTCTCGCATTGCTAACATGGGAGTCTCGTAATTCCTTGGATTAAACCAACAATTCACGGCAAAGTGACCGACTTTGCCACAGCACCAGCAGTCAAATCTGTTGTACCTCTTCCTAGGCTCCTGCCTTACCCTGGGAACGGTGGGTACTGCTGGGGCCTTGGATCTGGAGGTGGAGGCCTCATGGTGACAACAGTCGCATGACTTTGTCACCTTCTGTATAACAGGCTTGGCTTTTGGTGCCTGCTTTCCATTATGGCCGCTAGAGAACGAACCATAATTTCCTATGTGGATTTCCTCATAAGGTGCCTTGAAGGCACTCTCACCGAAGTTCTGGGGAAAGTTCCAACCGTCATACCGGCTCTTTGGCTTTGCAACCGAGGGCCGGAAATGATGCCCAAATGTTGACTCAAAGTCGTGTTGGTTGCAAGGAAAGCCAGGCTTTCTGAACGCAACAGGACTAAGAGGAGCCTTTACCCTTTTCATCAGCAGAGGCCTTCTTGGCGGCCTTTATTCTTCCTCTGGTTCTTGTTTCTCCTAGATGAAGAACCAGATACCCCTTTATGCCCCAAGCCAGCTCCTTTGGCCTGAGCAGAGAAGAGTATCAACGACTGGAAGAACTGTTTTTGGCATGGAGAAGCTCTTGACGATCTTCTTTCTGCCGCAAGTAGTTCTTCCAACTTGTCGACTTCCTCCTGCTTAAGATCAAGGAGATTAAGAGACTCTGAGTGCTTTGAAGTCAGGTCAAGGTGTTCCTGTCGGAGAGAAATCAAGCTAGTGACCTCTTCCCTTAGGGATACACACTCACCCTTAAGGAATTTTACTTCCTTCTTCTCAGCCTTCAGTCTCTTTCGGCACTCATCGAAAGTGTTGAGCAGAAGCTCATACTTCTCGAGGAGCTCAGCTTCACGGGCTGAAGGGCTATCCTCAGGTTCATCATCCTGAGACTCAGGATCAGAGTCAGAGTCGGAGAGAGGTGTGTGAGCTTTTACCTTCCCAGTAAATGGGGGACATTCTCCTTCTGAGTCGGAGCGACCCACCAGCCCGAAGTAGGCTTCCTCATCATCACTGGAGTCTGAGGAATCAGACTCACTTAGTGTCTTTGGCCTTCTGGCGATGTAGCTTCGCTCCTTCTTCTTATCTCTGGAGGATTTGAGCTCCTCTCCTTTCCCTTTTTCTCTTTTGCTTTGATGGCAGTCGGCCACGACGTGTCCTGGCTTGTTGCATCCAAAGCAAATAATATCAGAAGAACGATGTTTGTTAGGTTTAGATGCATACCTGTCAGAAGAATAATTTTTCTTCTGATGCCTGGAGGAGGAGCTGTCTTTCTTTCTTTGATTCCTCATCTTGAGGAACTTCTTGAACTCTCAGGTGATGAGGGAGAAATCCTCCTCCGACAGCTCTGAGCCGGAGGAGCATGGTTCAGAGTCCTCCTCCTCTTACTTATTCCTCGCACGGTATGACATCGCACCCTTGCCCTTTCTGGAGTAACTGGCTTTTAGGGCCACAGTCTTTTCTTTTGCAGCAGCCTTCTCTGCTTCTCCTCTGCTTTCCTGGTGTTCAGCTGAAGCTCATAGGACATCAGCTTCCCAAACAGATTTGTGGATCAGTTCTGCTAGTCTGCCAAATTCTCTGATGGCGCAGATCTTGTGTCCCATTCCTTAGTAAGGGACTTAAGGAATTTGTCATTGAGTTCACCATTGTGAACACTCTTCCGTAGCCCTTGAGGGCGTTGACAATCTTTAGGAAGTTCTCGTAGGTGACTCCGATCTCTTCCTAGGCCCTTGTCTGAAGGCCTCATACTTCTGGTTCAGGAGGGATCTCCGATCATCCCTCATTCATCTGTGCCCTCCATTAGGATGATCAGGTAACTGCCAGATCTCCTGTGCTGTCCTGCAGTGCTGAAGTTTTGCATCATAGAGTCATCAACTGCGTTGACCAGGATGTTTCTTGCCTTCATGTCAAGGCCCACTAGCACCATCTCGTCCTTGTCCATTTCAGAGAGTGTCTTCGACACTTTCTTGGTGGGATCAATGGTGGAGGCCTTAGTGGGACATAAGGTCCCTCTCCCGATCATGAAGAGTCGAGGATCGACTGCTTCCATGTAAAACCTGATTCTTTCCTTCCAGATAGGAAAGTTTAGCCTGGTGCACACTGGGATCTTGCCGGAGTACTTGAGCCCGTCCATAGTAGATGTATGCTCCTTGTTGACACTAGTGGCAGGATTCAACTCAAGGTGTTAACCTTTTTGATGAGTAACCTCCCTCTGATACCACTTGAAAGTCCACCTAGTGTCAACTATGTGCACCTGGGGGGGGGGGGGGATAGGTGACGTGCAAGCTTTTGCGGAATTTACGACGGTACCTGCACAATAAAAATAAAAAGCACAGCACACAGAATACACAGCAATTTATAGTGGTTCCCCGACTTGGGTACATCCACTTTCCCCTTCGACCTATCTCCCAACAAGGGACGACTCGGTCACTTCTCCAACAGGATTGAAATCCAATCCTGCACTATCGGAAGGAACCCTTCCACGTGAGAGTCAACACTCCCACAAAACGGGTTGCACCCAACCCTTACAACACGGAACAAAAGTTCCTTTACAACAAAAGTAAATATAGAATGTACACGAGATACAAACTTCTTTGGAGACTACGGTGTTCCTCTTCGTTCGACGACGTGTTCGTGAAGTCAACGAAGAGTCTACAACCTTGGTCTCTCTTGGAAGGATCTCCCCGGAACCGCGGCGGCAATCCGAGCGGCGGCTTAGTTCGGGATCGGCGGCAACGAATGTGCGCGGCTGCAGTACTTCTGAGATCCAATCTTCGTTGCGAAGCAAACTAGGTCTACCAACGGTCACTCTAGGATCGGTCGTCTCGATCGATTCGGACGGGGAGTTTTTCCCGGTCAACAAATCGAGAGACAAGGATCTCTGGATAGACACGTGAGACTCAAGCTTTGCTAAGCTTCTGTCGCCGGAGATCGGAAGAAAAGCGATCAGCAGCGGCGACGGACTAGCGCGAGCGGCGACGGAGCGGCGGAGAGATTTCGCGATTTTAGGGTTTGCTCTCGCTCGGCTTCTTTCTGTGTGTATTCCGTTCAAATACCCGTGTATAAATACTGTAGTTAACTCCAATATGACCGTTGTGGGACCCACAAAAGAAATCCCTAAATCCCGGTCCAGAAATTACAGCGGCAGAATCCGGTTCAGGAAGTTCCAGAAAAACGCCAAGTCAAAATCGGTGAGAATCGAAAGTGATTCTCGCCGAGTCGCCGAGAATCAAAGGTGATTCTCGACGATTCGGCGAGAATCAAAGATGATTCTCGTCGAATTTGCCTTGGTTTGCACGCACTGCTTTAGGCCAGGTCGAGACGGCGAGAATCACCAGTGATTCTCGCGTCGATTCGACGAGAATCACTAGTGATTCTCGTCGATTCTTACTTAGACGCAGAGTGCTTGCTTAGAAGTGGCTGAACTTGTTTGGCGAGAATCAACCACTGATTCTCGACGAATCGGCGAGAATCACTTGTGATTCTCGACGAATCGGCGAGAATCACTTGGTGATTCTCGTCGATTTACACTTAGACGAATTTTCGTCTTTCCACCCATGAGCTGCTCCTTGACCCATCCGTGCTCCTTGTCTTCTCTTGCATAAATACGGCCCTGTACTTGAAAGTAAGTGCACTCCAATAGAGAGAGTACACGTAGGCCAACACACTGATCTGCTCAACGAGGGATTATGTCGTGCAGACCCGTGTATATTGACCTACTGCACCCTGACATTGGTGTGCACTTAGCGTGGAGGAACTGCAAGCACAACTTAAAAGAGTTTATCAAATACATTGTCTATTGACCTTAGCTTGTCCAGGGGCTTCTTCAAATCAGGCAAGCATACATTGATCGAAATCGCAAGGGAAGTCAAGCTGGGAACAGGTCTGAGGACGATTTTTAAGGCTTGAAAGGGGTCGAGTAGACGTTGATGTCTGCTTTCGGGTGGTGAAGGCGGTTCGTGCTGGTGCAGAGCTATTCTTTACACTATTGGAGGTTACAAAGCCGAAGCCTACATTGGATAGTATTTCCGTGAAGTTGAGTACCCTGATGTGTTCCCCGCCGATCTTCCTAGAAGCCCGCCTCAATGGGAGATAGATTTCACGATTGAGCTAGTGCTAGGTACAAAGCCTGTGTCACGATCTACGTATCGGCTAGCGCCTAAGAAATTGCGGAGCTGAAGGTGCAACTTCAAGAGTTGTTGGAGCAAGGGTTGTTGCGTCCAAGTTGGTCACCTTGGAGCACACCGGTGCTGTTTGTAAAGAAGAAGGACGGGAGCTTGAGACTTTGTATTGATTATCTGGAGATAAACAAGCTAACGGAAAAGAACAAGTACACAATCCCAAGGATCGATGATCTTTTTGATCAGTTGGTCGGGTTGACGGTGTACTCTAAGTTGGATCTCAAGTCTGATTACTATCAGCTGAGGATAAGGGAGAGTGATACCCATAAGACAACGTGCATTACAATATACGGGCATTACGAGTTTACGGTCATGCCATTTGGGCTGACGAATATGTCGTCAGTGTTCGTGGATTTGATGAATCAGACGTTCAGGGAGTACTTGGACCATTTTGTAATCATCTTCATCGATGATATTTTGACGTACTCGTAGAGTGAGGAAGATCACCTCAGGCATCTTCATTTGTTTTTGGAGATGCTAAGGAGGAATCAATTGTACGCCAAGTTCTCGAAGTGCGAGTTTTGGCGTCCTCAGTGGAGTACCTCGGTCATATAGTGAGTGGAGACAGGTGTTTCAGTGGATTCGCAAAGATTGTTGTGATACGAGAGTGGCCTGAGCTTTCTATGGTAGTTGAACTCCGGAGCTTTCTGGGGCTTGCCAGCTATTATAGGCTCTTCGTAGAGAACTTCTCGCGGATAGTGTTACCTCTCACTACTTTGACAAGGAAGGAGCAGAAGTTCGTTTGGACGCCGGAGTGCGTGCGAGCTTTTGAGGGGTTGAAATGTCGGTTGACCACGGCACCTGTGTTGTGTTTGCGGAGTGGGACCGAAGGTTATGAGATTTATAGCGATGCTTCGGGTAATGGTTTGGGTTGCGTGCTACTGCAACATGGAAGTGTTATAGCAAATGGCTTGAGATAACTAAAAGTGCACGAGTGGAATTATCTGGTCCATGACTTGGAGTTAGCGGCCGTGATTTTTACCTTGAAACTGTGGAGGCACTACTCGTATGGTGTAAGGGTCAATATCTATACCGATCATAAGAGCCTGAAGTATTTGATTGATCAGAAAGATCTGAACATGCTGTAGTGTAGATAGATGGAGTTCCTGGGGGACTATACATTCAAGATCCATTACGTGCCTGGTAAGGGCAATGCGGTGGCGGACGCGTTGAGTCGCCGGGCCCCAGCCCAAGCCACTTGGCTGTTGGCCCATGACAAGCTGTTGGTTCGGGAGTTAGAGGCTCTGGATGGGTCAACTTCCCAATTCATTGTGGATGATGGATTACTTTGGAAAGACGGTCGTCTGTACGTCCCAAGCGTGGGCAATTTGCGAATGGAATTGTTGTACGAGGCGCATCATACCAAGTACTCAATTCACCCGGGGAGCACGAAGATGTACCGCGAGGTTAAGAAATTGTTCTGGTGGCCAGGACTGACAAAAAGGATGTGGCGCTCTACGTGGTGAAGTGTCAAAGTTGCGCCTTGGTGAAGGCAGAATGCCAGAAGCCGGGAGGATTCTTGAGATACTTGCCTATTCCGAGTGGAAGTTCGACGACATTACTATGGACTTTGTGCACGGGTTGCCAAGATCGCAAAAGTGGAACGATGCCATTTGGGTGGTCGTAGATTGTCTAAATAAGGTGTCGCATTTCATTCCGCATAGGAGTTGAGAAATTGGCAAAGCTATATGTGGATAATATTACACGGCTTCATGGTGTCCGCAGCATCGTGAGTGACCGTGATGGGCAGTTCATGTCCAATGATTGGAGGCTGGTGCAGCAGATGTTGGGAACAAAGCTGAGTTTTAGCACAGCCTTTCATCCGCAAACGGATGGGCAGACCGAGAGGGTCAATTGGACAATGGAAGACATGCTTCGCATGTGTGTCCTGGACTTCGGAAAGCAATGGGAAGATCACCTATACTTGGTGGAATTTGCTTACAACAATAGTTACCAGGCGAGCATTCAAATGGCGCCCTTCGAGGCCCTTTATGGTAGAAAATGTCGCACGCCATTGTCCTGGTTGGAAACGGGTGAATCAAAGTTTTATAAGCAATTAGGGGTGCAGGATGCTACTTCATTGGTGCGAACCATTCGGGAGAGGTTGCTAATCGCTCAGGACCGTCAGGCGAAGTACTATAATGCCAAGCACACGAACGTGGAGTTCGCTGTGGGCGACTGGGTGTGCTTAAAGATCAAGCCGTTCAAGGGTGTTTTGCGGGTGCGGCGATTGAAGAAGCTAAGCCCGAGGTACCTTGGACCGTTTGAGGTTCTGGAGCGGATTGGTGAAGCAGTGTACCGGTTGAAGCTGTCTGTGGAGCTTAGTGGTCAACATGATATATTCCACATATCGGTGCTACGAAAGGCGATGAAAGAGCATACTCAAGTGATCGCGGTCGATCAAGTGCCGGTTGATAGTGGGTTGACGACGAAGGTCAAGCCTGTGCGTATTGAAGACTAGGAAGTCAAGCGGCTACGCAATATAGAGATCAGGATGGTTAAGGTCTGTTTGGACAATTGCGCTCGAGAGGACCTCTTTGGGAGCGAGAGCAGACATTGATTGAGCAGTACCCGGAGTTATTTCACTCAGGTACCATTTAAGTTTTATGTTTCTTTCTTTTATATAATTTCGAGGACGAAATTCTTCTAGAGGGGGAGAGTTGTAACACCTCGAAACTCAAAAGAGCGACGGGAAGAATTTTGGGCCAAATCTGGTATTTGGCGGGGCACACGGCCTGGGACACGGGTGTGCCCCAGGGCGTGTCAGGCTCGAGTCGACGATTTCGTCGCGAGGTCGACATTTTCACTCGACGATGTGTCGAGACAGGGGATACGGCCTGAGACACGGACATGTCTCAGGGCGTGTCGAGCCCGTGTCGACGATCGGCCCGGGGATTCGACATTTTCGCTCGATAATGTGTCGAGACAGCGAACACAGCCTGTAATGCCCTGAAACTCAAAGGAGCGAAGGGGGGACGTTTTGGGCCAGTTTGGGTTCTGGCAGCAGGCACACGGCCTGCGATACGGGCGTGTCGCAGGGCGTGTCGACCCGTGTCGACACTTAGCCGCGGAGTCGACGAGATTCGCTCGATGATGCGTCGAGACTGGGCACACGGACTGCGACATGGGCGTGTCGCAGGGCATGTCGACCTGTCTCGACGATCGTCCCGGGGAGTCGACGAGCTTTACTCGACGATTCGTCGAGACAAGGCGCACGGCCTAGGACACGGGCGTGTCCAAGGCCGTGTCATCAGATCGACGATTTTCGCTCGACAAAATGTCGAGACCGTGTACACGGCCTGGGTCCAGGCATGTCAAGGTGACACGGGTAAGGACACGGGCGTGTCCTAGAACCCGTGCAGTGCTCGGGTTGATTTTGGGGAAAAATCATGGGGTACACGGCTGGCCACACGGCCGTGTGAGGTGGAACACGGGCGTGTCAGCTCGAACACGGGCGTGCGTGTTCGATACCCATGTGAGGTTCCAGGAGATTCGATTTTGACGACGAATGAGGCACACGGCCCTGGACACGGGCGTGTGCCAGGCCGTGTTCGGTCCAGATTGGGCATTTCAGCCCCGAATCAAAGCTGTTCGTTTCCTAATTTTGAGATCCAACGGCTGGGGGTTGTTCCTGAAGGGATATACCCGTGAATGGACTTGGAAAACCCTTACTTTTCATAACTTCTCATCTTTTTAAAGCCTTAGAGAGAGAGGAGAGCTAAGGGGGAGAAGGAGCTAGATCCCGCCATTGGAGGAGCTTCGGAGCTCCGAATCGCGAGCCGACTCCGGATCCGCGGAGGCAACGCTAGTGCGGTGGTTTTCATCTGATTACTTTTCCATGGCGCCAAAGAGGAACGCAAGGGTAACGATCCTCATCTTGAGCATGAGTAGCTCTCTTTCTTTGCATAGGAAGCCCGCTCTCGTGAGTTTGCGGAGAGTTGGAGGCGTTCCTTCGGGTAGATATGTGAAGTCCCCGTTGTTTAGAGTCCGTAAGCGAGAACGGACATAGGCATGATGTGTGAAGCCTACCCGGACATGTTGGTCTGGATCGGTGATGTTGCATTGCATGATGCCGGGAGAAGACTCCGTGCTATTGGTTGTTTTTCAGGTTTTCTACGCGGTAGATTGCAGCAGGGAGCCTTGGGGACTAACCCAAAGGTGCACCCGGAAAACTGGGCGGATACGAGATCTTGCCAACTTGGTGGCCTGAGAGCCAACTTGAACATAACCGGGTTATGTGACTTGCGATGGAAATGGGACTCGGTGGAAGTTTGACCCGCGCAAATGGCTTAAATTGTCGTTGCGATGTGAGCACGGCTTAGATAGAACCGTACCCGTTCTATGTCGTTCGGTTAAAGAGACCTAAAGGCACGTGGAACTTACCGTTGGTATAGAGTAGGGTCTTCGGCGGTCAATGGCTTAAATTGTCGTGACCCAGGCCAGGAAGACAAATTGCTCATAGGTTTGGCCGTCCAAGTGGCGGTGGTGAGTCCGGAATGTCTATGGCTTTAATTGACGTGACATCGACCGGTTCACCGAGAATGTGCCCTGAGAGCACGGGGCATGTGGCCGTGCGAGCCAACGTCTGTGATGTAATGGCTATTGTTATAAATTGCTCGCTTATGCTAATGAAATGCAGGGAAGGAGCATCGCCGCCCCGAGTTGGGGGCGGGATCGTTATAATTTGGTCAGCATTGCTGACCGTTGCCTTGTTTTCGCCACCGTGCGGTGGTTTGTTGCTTGCAGGTGCAGCTGGACCAAGCGGTCAATAGCGGGCTAAAGCCCTTTTTGCGAAGCCGGCCCTCGAAGGCCCAAATGGAAGTGTTTACTGTTTTATTCATGTATGACCGGCCTGGGTGTCGTGGTTGGTAAAACATGTAATATTCAAGTGAAACATTTTGTAAGGCCTTAAGACTTGTTTGGGTATTTTGTATAACATTCCTATTTTGTATTAGTGGACATTCGTGCTGTGTTGCTGGGTTCTTTGTTTACAACTTTTATAAACTGCTTCCGCTAGAATGCTCTGCGTAGGACGTTGATATTGGTTGGATGGTTTCCATAAGTAACCACCCGGTCTGTCAGTGTCATATGGCGTCGGGCCCCGGCCGGACCTATTGCTTATGCTATGTGACAGATAGGGTGTTACAATTTGGTATCAGACTACTGGTTTTGGTTAGGCTTAAACTGAATTCGTGGGCGAATTCTTTTTAAGGGGTGGTGAGCACATTGTGTGCGTCATCGTAATAACAGTAAAAAGAACCCATGAATGTCCACTTAGGAATGAAAATACTCATATTTGAGGAACCTGCATGTTCCTATAATTGCTGTTTGTAATTTATGTGGTCACTTAACGGTGTTTTGTACCACTATAGGTGACAAGAAGTGGTGTTGGGTCGTCAGAATGCTGAGTTTCTGAGGCTAGTAGTGCACCGGATGTTGCTCCCGCAACACCTCTGTCGGCTGAGAATATTCGATTGGTGCCTGAAGCGGTGATGGAGCAAGTACCTCTTCAAGAGGCTGAGCCGAGGAGGGTGGAGCAAGTGGTTGTAGAACCGGTGGTGCCGAGGAGGGCAACTGAGAGGCAGCTTAAGCATGTAATGAGCTTTAACCCTCCGTTATTCTCGGGGTTGGGAACCCCATCTCAGGCTGAAGACTGGCTCTCCAGGGTGAAGAGAGTCATGACAGCAACGGAGACGGAGGAGTGGCAAATTACCACCATCGCTACGTTCCTTTTGGACGGTGAAGCGAGGATGTGGTGGGAAGGATTGGAGCTGCATCATTTGAGAGGTAGACAACTTGTAGACGTCCGATGGAAGAGTTCTTGGGATTGTTCTTGGCTAGATACCTCCCTTCGACGCAGAAGATAGCGTTGGAGAATGAGTTCCTGAAGTTGGTACAGGGTGAGAGGAGCGTGGATGAATATCTCCACGAGTTTACTCGTCTGAGTCGTTATGCTAGCTCCACCATCATGGATGAGGAGCGCAAGACTAATCGCTTCTATGAAGGCTTGAGGGATGAGTTGAGATTACTACTTTCGGGGTCGATGACGCAAGGTTTCTTAACCTTGGTCAATACTGCTCGGTCCTTGGAGAAGGACATGAAGAACGTACAAGCAAAGAAAAGCTTGGGTGAGAAGAAATCTGAATTCAAAGTGCCGACTACTTCAAAGTCCGGCTATCGGAGGTCTTCCAAGAAGCATAGGACTTCGGGTCCAGCTCCTTCTGGTACTTCTGGGGCGACTACAAGTCGGACCCCGGGCGCGTGTTTTACATGTGGAAAGACGGGGCATTTCGCCTGTGACTGTTGGAGCGGACGTCCTAAGTCCGAGAGAAAGCCGGGAGCTACTTATGAAGAGAAGGGAAAGGCGGTGGAGTCGACCGCATCCCACTATGCTCCGGCCCAACCAAGGGTCTATAATCTTGGCCAACAGGAGGCCATTAAACAAGCTGATGTGGTGACAGGTACGGTTTAATTTATAGCAAGTCAATTTCTTTAAATACTTGTTATGCACGTGTTACATTACCACTACTTGTTTAGGATTTGCATTGATTTGTGAAAATCCGGCACGAGCACTCTTCGATACGGGAGCTTCACACTCCTTCTTGTCCGAAGGATTTATATCACGCATCGGAGTCCCTTCTTCGATGGCGAAGGATAAGTTGGATGTGTTGTTGCCCAACGGGTGTTCGATGCGAGCAGATAGGATCTGCGATGTTAAGATTCGTATTTGGGAGCAGGTGTTCGACCTGCGGGCGTCTTTACTTCCGTTGGTGGAGTTCGACGTCATATTTGGCATGGACTGGCTCTCGGAGCAGCAGGCCCATATAGATTGCGGTAGCAAGGAAGTTAAGCTGGGAGCGAGTCGTGAGACGACTTTTACGGGCTTAAAGGGGTCGAGCAAGACGTTGATGTCCGCTCTTCAGGTGGTGAAGGCGGTTCGTGCTGGAGCAGAACTGTTCTTTACACTAGTGGAGGTTGCAAAGCCGAAGCCCGCGTTGGATTGTATTTCAGTGGTATCGGAATACCCTGATGTGTTCCCCGCAGATCTTCCTGGAGCCCCGCCTCAGCGGGAGATATATTTTACGATCGAGCTAGTGCCAGGTGCAAAGCCTGTGTCACGATCTCCTTATCGGCTAGCACCTAAGGAAATGGCGGAGCTGAAAGTTCAACTGCAAGAGTTGTTGGAGCAAGGGTATGTGCGCCCGAGTTCTTCGCCTTGGAGCGCACCGGTCCTCTTTGTTAAGAAGAAGTACGGAAGCTTGAGGCTATGTATTGATTATCGGGAGCTAAACAAGCTGACGGAGAAGAACAAGTACCTGATCCCCCGGATTGATGATCTTTGATCAGTTAGTCGGGTCGATGGTGTACTCGAAGTTAGATCTCAAGGCTGGGTACTATCAGCTGCGGATAAGGGAGAGTGATATCCCGAAGACAACGTTTAGTACGAGATACGGGCATTATGAGTTTACGGTCATGCCGTTTGGGCTGACTAATGCGCCGTCAGTGTTTATGGATTTGATGAACAGGACGTTCAGGGAGTACTTGGACCATTTCGTGATCGTCTTCATCGACGATATTTTGGTGTACTCGCAAAGTGAGGAAGATCACTTCAAGCATCTTCATTTGGTGTTGGAGACGCTAAGGAGAAACCAGTTGTATGCCAAGTTCTCGAAGTGCGAGTTTTGGCTGTCCTCAGTGGCGTTCCTCGGTCATATAGTGAGTGGAGAGGGTATTGTTGTGGATCCGGCGAAGATTGTTGCGATACGGGAGTGGCCTGAGCTTGCTACTGTAGCGGAAGTCCGAGTTTTCTGGGGCTTGCCGGCTATTATAGGCGCTTCGTAGAGAACTTCTCGCGGATAGCGTTACCTCTCACTACTTTGACGAGGAAGGAGCATAAGTTCGTTTGGACGCCGGAGTGCGCGCGAGCTTTTGAGGAGTTGAAGTGTCGGTTGACCACGGCGCCTGTGCTGAGTTTGCCATGTGGGACCGAAGGCTATGAGATATATAGCGATGCTTCGGGCAGCGGTTTGGGTTGCGTGCTACTGCAGCACGGAAGCGTGATAGCTTATGGCTCGAGACAGCTAAAAGTGCATGAAAGGAACTATCCGGTCCATGACTTGGAGTTAGCGGCCGTGATTTTTGCTTGAAGCTGTGGAGACACTACTTGTACGGTGTGAAGATTGATATCTACACCGATCATAAGAGCTTGAAATATTTGGTTGATCAGAAAGATCTGAATATGCGGCAGCGTAGATGGAAATGGAGTTTTACTGGGGGACTATACGTTCAAGATCCACTACGTGCCTGGCAAAGGGAATGCGGTTTTGCGGATGCGCTGAGTCGCCGAGCCCCAACTAAAGCCAATTGGCTATCGGTGCATGATGAGCGGTTGGAACGAGAGTTGGAGGCGTTGGAGAACTTGTCTGTGTGGACAGACAATCAGGTGCTGAAGCAGTTCTGAATTGGACTGAAGTCCAATATGACCTGGCTGATCGTATTCGGCAGGCTTTGGATATGGATGCTCATATGAAGCAATTCATGGTAGAGGCTCTGGATGGGTCAAATTCCCAATTCGTCGTAGAGGACGGGTTACTTTGGAAAGACGGTCATTTGTGCATCCAAAGTGTGGGAAATTTGCGGGTGGAGTTGTTGTACGAGGCACACCATACCAAGTACTCGATTCACTCGGGGAGCACGAAGATGTACCGTGATGTGAAGAAACTGTTTTGTTGGCCGGGTTTAAAGAAGGATGTGGCGCTATACGTAGCGAAGTGCCAAACTTGCGCCTTGGTAAAGGCGGAGTGCCAAAAGCCGGGAGGATTTCTTAAGTCCTTGCCTATTCCGGAGTGGAAATTTGACGACATCTGTATGGACTTTGTGCACGGTTTGCCAAGGTCGCAGAAGTGAAACGACGCCATTTGGGTGGTTGTTGATCGATTAACGAAGGTGTCGCATTTTATTCCGCATAGGAAGGATGATCCGGTGGAAAAGTTGGCAAAGCTTTATGTGGATAACATAGTGCGGCTTCATGGTGTGCCCGCAGCATCGTGAGTGACCGAGATGGGCGGTTCACGTCCAATGATTGGAGGCTGGTGCAGCAAATGTTGGGAACAAAGCTGAAATTCAGCACAGCCTTCCATCCACAAACGGATGGGCAGACCGAGAGGGTCAATCGAACCATGGAAGACATGCTCCGCATGTGTGTCTTGGATTTCGGAAAGCAATGGGAAGACCACCTATATTTGGTGCTGTTCGCCTACAGCAATAGCTATCAAGCGAGTATTCAGATGGCGCCTTTCGAGGCCCTATATGGTAGAAGGTGTCGCACGCCGTTGTCTTGGTTAGAAACGGGTGAGTCAAAGTTGTATAAGCGATCGGAAGTGGATGATGCTACTTCTTTGGTGAGAACCATTCGGGAGAGGTTGCTTATCGCTCAGGACCGGCAAGCAAAGTACTATAATGCCAAGCACAAGAACGTGGAGTTCGTTGTGGGCGATTATGTATACTTAAAGATCAAGCCGTTCAAGGGTGTCTCGCGGGTGCGGCGATTGAAAAAGCTAAGCCCAAGATACCTTGGGCCATTTGAGGTTCTGGAGCGAGTTGGTGAAGCGGCCTATAGGTTGAAGCTTTCAGTGGAGCTTAGTGGTTTACATGATGTATTCCATATTTCGGTACTCCGGAAGGCGGTACAAGAGCCTACGCAAGTGATCGCGGTCGATCAAGTGCCGGTGGATAGTGGGCTAACGACAAAGGTCAAGCCCGTGCGGATTGAGGACTCGGAGCTCAAGCGGCTACGCAATAAAGAGATCAGGATGGTCAAGGTCCGGTGGGACAATTGCGGTCGTGAGGAGCTCTCTTGGGAGCGAGAGCAGACTATGCTTGACGAGTATCCGGAGTTGTTCCGCTCAGGTACAAATTTTGGTTTTGTACATGTCTTTCCTTTATGTATTTTCGTGGGCGAAATTCTTTTAAGAGGGGGAGAGTTGTAACGCCCCGAAACTCAAAGGAGCGAAGGGGGGACGTTTTGGGCCAGTTTGGGTTCTGGCAGCAGGCACACGGCCTGCGACACGGGCGTATCGCAGGGCGTGTCGACCCGTGTCGACACTTAGCCGCGGAGTCGACGAGATTCGCTCGACGATGCATCGAGACTGGGCACACGGCCTGCGATACGGGCGTGTCGCAGGGCGTGTCGACCTGTCTCGACGATCGTCCCGGGGAGTCGACGAGCTTTACTCGACGATTCCTCGAGAAAAGGCACACGGCCTAGGACACGGGTGTGTCCAAGGCTGTGTCATCAGATCGACGATTTTCGCTCGACGAAATGTCGAGACCGTGTACACGGCCTGGGGTCCAGGCGTGTCAAGGTGACACGGGTAAGGACACGGGCGTGTCCTAGAACCCGTGCAGTGCTCGGGTTGATTTTGGGGAAAAATCATGGGGTACACGGCCGGCCACACGGCCGTGTGAGGTGGAACACGGGCGTGTCAGCTCGAACACGGGCGTGTTCGATACCCGTGTGAGGTTCCAGGAGATTCGATTTTGACGGCGAATGAGGCACACGGCCCTGGACACGGGCGTGTGCCAGGCCGTGTTCGGTCCATATTGGGCATTTCAGCCCCGAATCAAAGCCGTTCGTTTCCTTATTTTGAGATCCAACGGCTGGGGGTTGTTCCTGAAGGGATATACCCGTGAATGGACTTGGAAAACCCTTACTTTTCATAACTTCTCATCTTTCTAAAGCCTTAGAGAGAGAGGAGAGCTAAGGGAGGAAGAAGGAGCTATATCCCGCCATTGGAGGAGCTTCGGAGCTCCGAATCGCGAGCCGACTGCGGATCCGCGGAGGCAACACTAGTGCGGTGGTTTTCATCCGATTACTTTTCCATGGCGCCAAAGAGGAACGCAAGGGTAACGATCCTCATCTTGAGCATGAGTAGCTCTCTTTCTTTGCATAGGAAGTCCGCTCTCGCGAGTTTGCGGAGAGTTGGAGGCGTTCCTTCGGGTAGATATGTGAAGTCCCCGTTGTTTAGAGTCCGTCAGCGAGAACGGACATAGGCATGATGTGTGAAGCCTACCCGGACATGTTGGTCTGGATCGGTGATGTTGCATTGCATGATGCCGGGGAAGACTCCGTGCTATTGTTTGTTTTTCGGGTTTTCTACGCGGTAGATTGCAGCAGGGAGCCTTGGGGACTAACCCAAAGGTGCATCCGGAAAACTGGGCGGATACGAGATCTTGCCAACTTGGTGGCCTGAGAGCCAACTTGAACATAACCGGGTTATGTGACTTGCGATGGAAATGGGACTCGGTGGAAGTTTGACCCGCGCAAATGGCTTAAATTGTCGTTGCGATGTGAGCACGGGTTAGATGGAACCGTACCCGTTCTATGTCGTTCGGTTAAAGATACCTAAAGGCACGTGGCACTTACCGTTGGCATAGAGTAGGGTCTTCGGCGGTCAATGGCTTAAATTGTCGTGACCCAGGCCAGGAAGACAAATTGCTCATAGGTTTGACCGTCCAAGTGGCGGTGGTGAGTCCGGAATGTCTATGGCTTTAATTGACGTGACATCGACCGGTTCACCAAGAATGTGCCCTGAGAGCACGGGGCGTGTGGCCGTGCGAGCCAACGTCTGTGATGTATTGGCTATTGTTATAAATTGCTCGCTTATGCTAATGAAATGCAGGGAAGGAGCATCGCCGCCCCGAGTTGGGGGCGGGATCGTTATAATTTGGTCAGCATTGCTGACCGTTGCCTTGTTTTCGCCACCATGCGGTGGTTTGTTGCTTGCAGGTGCAGCTGGACCAAGCGGTCAATAGCGGGCTAAAGCGCTTTTTGTGAAGCCGGCCCTCGAAGGCCCAAATGGAAGTGTTTACTGTTTTATTCATGTATGACCGGCCTGCGTGCCATGGTTTGTAAAACATGTAATATTCAAGTGAAACATTTTGTAAGGCCTTAAGGCTTGTTTTGGGTATTTTGTATAACATTCCTATTTTGTATTAGTGGACATTCGTGCTGTGTTGCTGGGTTCTTTGTTTACAACTTTTATAAACTGCTTCCGCTAGAATGCTCTGCGTAGGACGTTGAGATTGGTTGGATGGTTTCCATAAGTAACCACCCGGTCTGTCTGTGGCATACGGCGTCGGGCCCCGGCCGGACCTACTGCTTTATGCTATGTGATGGATAGGGGGTGTTACACGGCCTCAGAAAAGGGCGTGTCTAAGGCCGTGTCGTGTGATCAGCGAACTTCGCTCGACGAAGTGTCGAGACAGTAAACATGGCCTGGAGCCCAAGCGTGTTTGGGTTTGACATGGGCGTGTCAAATTGGATACGGGCATGTCCAAGACCCGTGTGAGTCTCGGGATGTTTTCAGGGCTTTGTTGATGTGGGGCACACGGCTGACCACACGGCCGTGTCAATTGGAATACGGGTGTGTCAGGTCGAACACAGGCGTGTCGGATGCCCATTTGTTTTTCGAGACGCGTCGATTTTGTCGGCGAATGAGGGACACAGCCCTAGACACGGGGGTGTTGCAGGCCGTGTTCGGACCAGGTTTTTACTTTCAGCTACGAATCGTAGCCATTCATTTCCTTATTTTGGGATCCGATGGTTGGGGGTTGTTCCTACTGGGATATACCCGGGATTGGGCCTTTGAAACCCTCATTTCTCTTGAGTGGTTCTCTTTCTAATTCTAGAGAGAGGGGAGAGCATAGGAAGAAGAAGAAGCTTAGATCCAGTCACCGGCAGAGCTTCGGAGCTCCAAATCACGAACCGACTTTGGATCTACAGAGGCAAAGAGAGTGCAGTGCTTTTCATCTACTTATGTTTCCATGGCGCCAAGGAAGAACGCTAGGGTAACGATTCTCTTCTTGAGCATGTGAAGCTCTACATCTTTTGCATAGGGAAGCCCGCTCTCGCGAATTTGGGGAGAGTTTGAGGCGTTCCTTCGGGTAGACAAGAATATTCCCCATTGTGTACATGTAGAGTTCGTAATCGAGAATGGATATAGGCATGATGTGTGAATCCTACCCGGATAAGTTGGTATGGATCGGTGATGTTGCATTGCATAAGTGGCCGGAGAAGACTCCGTGCGAATATTTGTTTTTAAGGTTTTCTACGACGTACATTGCAACAGGGAGCCTTGGGGATTAACTCCAAGGTGCACCCAGAAAACTGGGCGGATGCGTGGTTCTTCCATCGTGTGGGCCTGGGAGCCAACTTGAACATAACTGGGTTATGTGATGTTTGTAAATGAATTGGGACTCGGGAAAGTTTGACCCGCACATATGTTTTAAATTAATGTTACGTTGTGAGCAATGGGTTAGGCGGAACCGTACCCGCTCTATTTCGTTCGGTTAAAGAGACCTAAAGCTACTTGGCACTTACCGTTGGCATAGATGGAGGGTCTTAGGCATTGACCAGAAAGACCAAATGCTCATGAGAGATTGTCGTCCCGGGGACGGTGGTGAGTTGGCGGGCTTAAACCGTGATCATCGAGAATGTGCTCTGAGAGCACGGGGCATGTGGTCGTGCGTGCCAATGCCTGTGATGCAATGTATTTATATACTGCTTGGTTATGCTAATAAAGTACAGGGAAGGAGCATCGCCGCCGCGAATTGGGGACGGGATCGTTATAATTTGGTCAGCATGGCTGACCGTTGATTTGATTTGCCAACGTTATGGTGGATTGTGCTTGCAGGTGCTGCGGAGTCGAGCGGTAAATAGCGTGCTAAAGCCCAAGTTGCTGAGCCGGCCCTCGAAGGCCTAACTTTTGTGTGTTTTCTTTTATTCATGTATTGCCGTCCTGCGTGCCGAGGTTTGGAAAACATGCAATATGAGGAGAACAATTGTAAGGCCTTAAGGCCAATACTTGTGTATTTGTATTTCATTCCTTTTTGGCGTATTAGTGGACATTCATGCTAGTGTTGGGTTCTTTATTAATGAAAAAATTTTATTGCTTCCGCTAGAATGCTCTGTGTAGGACGTTGGATTGGTTGGATGGTTTCCATTGAGTAACCATCCGGTCTGTTTGTGGTATATGGCGTCGGGCCCCGGCCGGACCTACTGCTATATGCTATGCGACGGATAGGGGGTGTTTCAATTTTGTATCAGACTACTGGTTTCGGTCAAGCTTAAAATGAATTCATGGGCGAATTCGTTTAAGGGGTGGTGAGCACATGTGTGTGCGTCATCATTATTACAGCAAAAGAACCCATGAATGTCCACTTAGCAATGAAAAATACCCGTGTTTGAGGAATCTGCGTGTTCCTATAATTGCGTTTTGCAATTTTGTTTGGTCGCTTAACGGTATTTTGTACAACTATAGGTGACCAGAAGCGGTGCTGGGCTGCCAGAATGTCCGGTTTCTGAGGAGTATAGTGCACCCGGTGAGGTGTTTGAGACCCCTCCTTCATCTGAAACCGTAAGAAGGATCGTTGAAGCGGTGTTCTTTGTGACGAGTGCACAACATGGAAGAAATGAACAACCCTGTTCCCCTGTTGTGGCTTCAACGCCGGGTGGCGTGATAGAGCAGATGACTTTTGGTAGACCATCGGGGCAGAAGCTGAATATGCGTTTAGTGCATGGAGCGCACTCAGTTGACGAATACTTGCAAGCATTTCATATAATAAGCTGCTACCCATGCTTTGAGTTGGAGAACGAGCAGGCTATGGTCGATAGATTTTATAATGGTTTGCGCGGCGAGCTGCGAATCCTACTACTAGGACCAAAATTATTGGGGCTCCGGGACTTGGTGGAGTCGGCTAGATCTTTGGAGGAAGACTTGAGGAAGACTCACCTGATGCCAGCGACCATGGTATAGAACTATGCAAGCCCCGTAAGATATGCATCCGGCAGAATGCTGGAGAAGGGGGCTACGTTATCGACTAGCAAAGCTATTTACACTTGTCATACTTGTGGAAAGAAAGGGCACTTTGCCTGAGAGTGTTGGAATGGTGCTCAGAAGACTAAGAAAGCTATGTTAGGAGCAATTGAGTACTTTAGTGTAAAAGAAACGACGTTCAAAATGACGAACACCTCAAAGTCTGGATATCGTAGGTGGTATAAGAAGGCTAGGGCTTTGGGTCTAGCCCCTCCTCTCGGTGCTTCAGGGGCATCTATAGGCCAAACCCCGGGTGCATGTTACAAATATGGGGATTCGGGGCATTATGCCCGTGGTTGCCTAAAGTACGAGAGAAAGCACGCCGCCGTGAGGACAGGTATGGTTTAAAGTTATAGCAGTTTAACCTTAAGTACTTTTCACCCTTGTGCATGTTAGCTTAAAACTACTTGTGCTAAGCTTTGTTCTGATTTTCGTTTATCCGGCGAGAGCACCGTTCGTGTAAAGAAAGCTTCGCATCCCTTTATTTAGGAATTATATTACGCGTCGGAGTACCTCCTTCGATGGTAAGAGACAAATTGGATGCGTTATGGTCCAATGGTACTCAATGCGCGCGGGTAGAATCAGTTGCGCTTATGTGGGGTCAGGGAGTCAAGACTTTGACTTACAAGTGTCGTTACTACCGATAGGTGAGCTCGACGAGATCTTTGGTATGGACTAGCTCTCAGAGCAGCAAGCATACATTGATCGAAATCACAAGGAAGTCAAGCTGGGAACAGGTCTTGAGACGATTTTTACGGGCTTGAAAGGGGTCGAGCAAGACGTTGATGTCTGCTCTTCGGGTGGTGAAGGCAGTTCGTGCTGGTGTAGAGCTATTCTTTACACTATTGGAGGTTGCAAAGCCGAAGCCTACGTTGGATAGTATTTCCATGGAAGCTGAGTACCCTGATGTGTTCCCCGCCGATCTTCCTGGAGCCCCGCCTCAATGGGAGATAGATTTAACGATTGAGCTAGTGCTAGGTGCAAAGTCTGTGTCACGATCTACGTATCGGCTAGCACCTAAGGAAATGGCGGAGCTGAAGGTGCAACTTCAAGAGTTGTTGGAGCAAGGGTTTGTGCATCCAAGTTCGTCACCTTGGAGCGCACCGGTGCTCTTTGTAAAGAAGAAGGACGGGAGCTTGAGACTTTGTATTGATTATCTGGAGATAAACAAGATAACGGAAAAGAACAAGTACCCAATCCCAAGGATCGATGATCTTTTTGATCAGTTGGTCGGGTTGACGGTGTACTCTAAGTTGGATCTCAAGTCTGGTTAGTATCAGCTGAGGATTAGGGAGAGTGATACCCATAAGACAACGTGTAGTACAAGATACGGGCATTACGAGTTTACGGTCATGCCATTTGGGCTGACGAATGCGCCGTCAGTGTTCGTGGATTTGATGAATCAGACGTTCAGGGAGTACTTGGACCATTTTGTAATCATCTTCATCGATGATATTTTGACGTACTCGTAGAGTGAGGAAGATCACCTCAGGCATCTTCATTTGTTTTTGGAGATGCTAAGGAGGAATCAATTGTACGCCAAGTTCTCGAAGTGCGAGTTTTGGCGTCCTCAGTGGCGTTCCTCGGTCATATAGTGAGTGGAGAAGGTGTTTCAGTGGATTCGCCAAAGATTGTTGTGATACGAGAGTGGCCTGAGCTTTCTATGGTAGTTGAACTCCGGAGCTTTCTGGGGCTTGCCGGCTATTATAGGCTCTTCGTAGAGAACTTCTCACGGATAGTGTTACCTCTCACTACTTTGACAAGGAAGGAGCAGAAGTTCGTTTGGACGCCGGAGTGCGTGCGAGCTTTTGAGGGGTTGAAATGTCGGTTGACCACGGCACCTGTGTTGAGTTCACGGAGTGGGACCGAAGGTTATGAGATTTATAGCGATGCTTCGGGCAGTGGTTTGGGTTGCGTGCTACTGCAACATGGAAGTGTTATAGCGAATGGCTTGAGATAACTAAAAGTGCACGAGTGGAATTATCCGGTCCATGACTTGGAGTTAGTGGCCGTGATTTTTGCCTTGAAACTGTGGAGGCACTACTCCTATGGTGTAAGGGTCGATATCTATACCGATCATAAGAGCCTGAAGTATTTGATTGATCAGAAAGATCTGAACATGCGGTAGCGTAGATAGATGGAGTTCCTGGGGGACTATACATTCAAGATCCATTACGTGCCTGGTAAGGGCAATGCGGTGGCGGACGCGTTGAGTCGCCGGTCCCCAGCCCAAGCCACTTGGCTGTTGGCCCATGACAAGCTGTTGGTTCGGGAGTTAGAGGCTCTGGATGGGTCAACTTCCTAATTCATTGTGGATGACAGATTACTTTGGAAAGACGGTCATCTGTACGTCCCAAGAGTGGGCAATTTGCGAGTGGAATTGTTGTACGAGGCGCATCATACCAAGGACTCAATTCACCCGGGGAGCACGAAGATGTACCGCGAGGTTAAGAAATTGTTCTGGTGGCCAGGACTGACAAAAAGGATGTGGCGCTCTACGTGGCGAAGTGTCAAACTTGTGTCTTGGTGAAGGCGGAAATGCCAAAAGCGGGAGGATTCTTGAGATCCTTGCCTATTCCGGAGTGGAAGTTCGACGACATTACTATGGACTTTGTGCATAGGTTGCCAAGATCGCAAAAGTGGAACGACGCCATTTGGGTGGTCGTAGATCGTCTAAATAAGGTGTCGCATTTCATTCCGCATAGGAGTTGAGAAATTGGCAAAGCTATATGTGGATAATATTATACGGCTTCATGGTGTGCTCCGCAACATCGTGAGTGACCGTGATGGCCGGTTCATGTCCAATGATTGGAGGCTGGTGCAGCAGATGTTGGGAACAAAGCTGAGTTTTAGCACAGCCTTCCATCCGCAAACGGAAGGGCAGACCGAGAGGGTCAATTGGACAATGGAATACATGCTTCGCATGTGTGTCCTGGACTTCGGAAAGCAATGGGAAGATCACCTATACTTGGTGGAATTTGCTTACAACAATAGTTACCAGGCGAGCATTCAAATGGCGCCCTTCGAGGCCCTTTATGGTAGAAAATGTCGCATGCCATTGTCCTGGTTGGAAATGGGTGAATCAAAGTTTTATAAGCGATTAGGGGTGGAGGATGCTACTTCATTGGTGCGAACCATTCGGGAGAGGTTGGTAATCGCTCAGGACCGTCAGGCGAAGTACTATAATGCCAAGCACACGAACGTGGAGTTCGATGTGGGCGACTGGGTGTGCTTAAAGATCAAGTCGTTCAAGGGTGTTTTGCGGCTGCGGCGATTGAAGAAGCTAAGCCCGACGTACCTAGGACCGTTTGAGGTTCTGGAGCGGATTGGTGAAGCAGCGTACCGGTTGAAGCTGTCTGTCGAGCTTAGTGGTCTACATGATATATTCCACATATCGATGCTACGAAAGGCGATGAAAGAGCGTACTCAAGTGATCGCGGTCGATCAAGTGCTGGTTGATAGTGGGTTGACGACGAAGGTCAAGCCTGTGCGTATTGAAGACTCGAAAGTCAAGCGGCTACGCAATAAAGAGATCAGGATGGTTAAGGTCCGTTAGGACAATTGCGGTCGAGAGGAGCTCTCTTGGGAGCAAGAGCAGACTTTGCTTGAGCAGTACCCGGAGTTATTTCACTCAGGTACCATTTAAGTTTTATGTTTCTTTCTTTTATATAATTTCGGGTACGAAATTCTTCTAAGAGGGGGAGAGTTGTAACACCTCGAAACTCAAAAGAGCGACGGGAGGCATTTTGGGCGAAATCTGGTATTTAGCAGGGGGCACACGGCCTGGGACACAGGTGTGTCCCAAGGCGTGTCAGGCTCGAGTTGACGATTTTGTCGCGAGGTCGACATTTTCACTCGACGATGTGTCGAGACAGGGGATACGGCCTGAGACACGGGAATGTCTCAGGGCGTGTCGAGACCGTGTCGACGATCGGCCCGGGGATTCGACATTTTCGCTCAATGATGTGTCGCGACAGGGAACACGGCCTCAGACAAGGGCGTGTCCAAGGTCGTGTCGTGTGATCAGCGAACTTCGCTCGACGAAGTGTCGAGATAGTGAACACGGCCTGGAGCCCAAGCGTGTTTGGGTTTGACACGGGCGTGTCAAATTGGATACGGGCATGTCCAAGACCCGTGTGAGTCTCGGGATGTTTTCAGGGCTTTGTCAATGTGGGGCACACGGCCGACCACACGGCCGTGTCAATTGGAACACGGGTGTGTCAGGTCGAACACAGGCGTGTCGGATGCCCGTGTGTTTTTCGAGACGCGTCGATTTTGTCGGCGAATGAGGGACACAGCCCTAGACACGGCCGTGTTGCAGGCCGTGTTCGGCCCAGGTTTTTACTTTCAGCTACGAATCGTAGCCATTCGTTTCCTTATTTTGGGATCCTACGGTTGGGGGTTGTTCCTACTGGGATATACCCAGGATTGGGCCTTTGAAACCCTCATTTCTTTTGAGTGGTTCTCTTTCTAATTCTAGAGAGAGGGGAGAGCATAGGAAGAAGAAGAAGCTTAGATCCAGTCACCGGCAGAGCTTCGGAGCTCCAAATCACGAACCGACTTTGGATCTACAGAGGAAAAGAGAGTGCAGTTCTTTTCATCTACTTATATTTCCATGGCGCCAAGGAAGAACGCTAGGGTAACGATTCTCTTCTTGAGCATGTGAAGCTCTACATCTTTTGCATAGGGAGGCCCGCTCTCGCGAATTTGCGGTGAGTTTGAGGCGTTCCTTCGGGTAGACATGAATATTCCCCATTGTGTACATGTAGAGTCCGTAATCGAGAATGGATATAGGCATGATGTGTGAATCCTACCCGGACAAGTTGGTCTGGATCGGTGATGTTGCATTGCATAAGTGGCCGGAGAAGACTCCGTGCGAATATTTATTTTTAGGGTTTTCTACCACGTACATTGCAACAGGGAGCCTTGGGGATTAACTCCAAGGTGCACCCAGAAAACTGGGCGGATGCGTGGTTCTTCCATCATGTGGGCCTGGGAGCCAACTTGAACATAACTGGGTTATGTGATGTTTGTAAATGATTTGGGACTCGGGAAAGTTTGACCCGGACATATGTTTTAAATTAATGTTACGTTATGAGCAATGGGTCAGGCGGAACCGTACCCGCTCTATGTCGTTTGGTTAAAGAGACCTAAAGCTACTTGGCACTTACCGTTGTCATAGATGGAGGGTCTTAGGCATTGACCAGCAAGACCAAATGCTCATTATCATCGAGAATGTGCTCTGAGAGCACGGGGCATGTGGCCGTGCGTGCCAATGTCTGTGATGCAATATATTTATATACTGCTTGGTTATGCTAATAAAGTATAGGGAAGGAGCATCTCCGCCGCGAATTGGGGGCGGGATCGTTATAATTTGGTCAGCATGGCTGACCGTTGATTTGATTTCCCAACGTTATGGTGGATTGTGCTTGCAGGTGCTGCGGAGTCGAGCGGTAAATAGCGGGCTAAAGCCCAAGTTGCTGAGCCGGCCCTCGAAGGCCTAACTTTTGTGTGTTTTCTTTTATTCATGTATGGCCGTCCTGTGTGCCGAGCTTTGGAAAACATGCAATATGAGGAGAACAATTGTAAGGACTTAAGGCCAATACTTGTGTATGTTTATTTCATTCCTTTTTGGCATATTAGTGGACATTCATGCTAGTGTTGGGTTCTTTATTAATGCAAAAATTTTATTGCTTCCGCTAGAATGCTCTGTGTATGACGTTGGATTGGTTGGATGGTTTCCATTGAGTAACCTTCCGGTCTGTCTGTGGTATATGGCGTCGGGCCCCGGCCGAACCTACTGCTATATGCTATGCGACGGATAGGAGGTGTTACAATTTTGTATCAGACTACTGGTTTCGGTCAAGCTTAAAACGAATTCATGGGCGAATTCGTTTAAGGGGTGGTGAGCACATGTGTGTGCGTCATCATTATAACAGCAAAATAACCCATGAATGTCCACTTAGGAATGAAAAATACACGTGTATGAGGAACCTGCGTGTTCTTATAATTGCGTTTTACAATTTTGTTTGGTCGCTTAACAGTATTTTGTACAACTATAGGTGACCAGAAGCGGTGCTGGGCCGCCAGAATGTCCGGTTTTTGAGGAGTATAGTGCACCCTGTGAGGTGTTTGAGACCCCTCCTTCGTCTGAAACCGTAAGAAGGATCGTTGAAGCGGTGTTCTTTGTGACGAGTGCACAACATGGAAGAAATGTACAACCCTGTTCCCCTGTTGTGGCTTCAACGCCGGGTGGCGTGATGGAGCAGATGACTTTTGGTAGACCATCGGGGCAGAAGCTGAATATGCGTTTAGTGCATGGAGCGCACTCAGTTGACGAATACTTGCAAGCATTTCATATAATAAGCTGCTACCAATGCTTTGAGTTGTAGGACGAGCAGGGTATGGTCGATAGATTTTATAATGGTCTGCGCGGCGAGCTGCGAATCCTTCTACTAGGACCAAAATTATTGGGGCTCCGAGCCTTGGTGGAGTCGGCTAGATCTTTGGAGGCAGACTTGAGGAAGACTCACCTGATGCCAGCGACCATGGTATAGAACTATGCAAGCCCCGTAAGATATGCATCCGGCAGAATGCTGGAGAAGGGGGCTACGTCATCGACTAGCAAAGCTATTTACACTTGTCATACTTGTGGAAAGAAAGGGCGCTTTGCCTGATAGTGTTGGAATGGTGCTCAAAAGACTAAGAAAGCTATGTTATGAGAAGTTGAGGACTTTAGTGAAAAAGAAATGGCGTTCAAAATGCCGAACACCTCAAAGTATGGATATCGTAGGTGGTATAAGAAGGCTAGGGATTTGGGTCTAGCCCCTCCTCTCAGTGCTTCAGGGGAATCTACAGGCCAAACCCCGGGCGCATGCTACAACTGTGGGGAGTCGGGGCATTCTGCCCGTGGGTGCCTAAAGTCCGAGAGAAAGCACGCCACCGTGAGGATAGGTATGGTTTAAAGTTATAGCAGTTTAACCTTAAATACTTGTTGCCCTTGTGCATATTAGCTTAGAACTACTTGTGCTAAGCTTTATTCTGATTTTCGTTTATCCGGCGAGAGCACCGTTCATGTAAATGAAGCTTCGCATCCCTTTATTTTGGAATTATATTACGTGTCGGAGTACGTCCTTCGATGGTAAGAGACAAATTGGATGCGTTATGGTCCAATGGTGCTCAATGCACGCGGGTAGAATCTGTTGCGCTTATGTGTGGTCAGGGAGTCAAGACTTTGACTTATAAGTGTCGTTACTACCGCTAGGGGAGCTCGATGTGATCTTTGTATGGACTAGCTCTGGAGGAGAAAGCATACATTGATCGAAATATCAAGGATGTCACGCTGGGAACAGGTGGTGAGACGCTTTTTACGGGCTTGAAAGGGGTCGAGCAAGACGTTAATGTCTGCTCTTCAGGTGGTGAAGGCGGTTCGTGCTGGTGCAGAGCTGTTCTTTACACTATTGGAGGTTGCAAATCCGAAGCCTGCGTTGGATAGTATTTCCGTGGTAGCTGAGTACCTTGATGTGTTCCACGCCGATCTTCCTAGAGCCCCGCCTCAACGGGAGATAGATTTCACGATTGAGCTAGTACCAGGTGCAAAGCCTGTGTCACGATCTCCTTATCGGCTAGCGCCTAAGGAAATGGCGGAGCTGAAGGTGCAACTTCAAGAGGTGTTGGAGCAGGGTTTGTGCGTCCAAGTTCGTTGCCTTGGAGCGCACCGGTGCTATTTATAAAGAAGAAGGACGGGAGCTTGAGATTTTGTATTGATTATCGGGAGTTAAACAAGCTAATGGAAAAGAACAAGTACCCAATCCCACGGATCGATGATCTTTTTGATCAGTTGGTCGGGTCGACGGTGTACTCTAAGTTGTATCTCAAGTCTGGTTACTATCAGCTGAGGATAAGGGAGAGTGATACCCCTAAGACAGCGTGCCGTACAAGATACGGGTATTACGAGTTTACGGTCATGCTGTTTAGGCTGACGAATGCGCCATCAGTGTTCATGGATTTGATGAACCGGACGTTCAGGGAGTACTTGGACCATTTTGTAATCGTCTTCATCGATAAAATTTTGATGTGCTCGTAGAGTGAGGAAGATCACTTCAGGCAACTTCATTTGGTTTTGGAGACGGTAAGGAGGAATCAATTGTACGCCAAGTTCTCGAAGTGCGAGTTTTGGTTGTCCTCAGTGGCGTTCCTTGGTCATATAGTGAGTGGAAAAGGTGTTGGAGTGGATCCGACGAAGATTGTTGCGATATGAGAGTGGCCTGAGCTTTCTACGGTAGCGGAAGTCCGGAGCTTTCTAGTGCTTGCCAGCTATTATAGGCGCTTCGTAGAGAACTTCTCGCGGATAGCGTTACCTCTCACTACTTTGACGAGGAAGGAGCAGAAGTACGTTTGGACGCCGGAGTGCGTGCGAGCTTTTGAGGAGTTGAAACGTCGGTTGACCACGGCGCCTGTGTTGAGTTCATGGAGTGGGACCAAAGGTTATGAGTTTTATAGCGATGCTTCTGGTAGTGGTTTGGGTTGCGTGCTACTGCAAAATGGAAGCGTTATAGCATATGGCTCGAGACAACTGAAAGTGCACGAGAGGAATTATCCGGTCCATGACTTGGAGTTAGCGGCAGTGATTTTTGCCTTAAAACTGTAGAGGCACTACTCATATGGGGTAAGGGTCGAAATCTATACCGACCATAAGAGCCTGAAGTATTTGATTGATTAGAAAGATCTAAACATGTGGCAGCGTAGATGGATGGAGTTCCTGGGGGACTATACATTCAAGATCCATTACGTGTCTGGTAAGGTCAATGCAGTGGCGAACGAGTTGAGTCGTCGGTCCCCAGCCCAAGCCAATTGGTTGTCGGCCCATGACGAGATGTTGGTTCGGGAGTTAGAGGCTCTAGATGGGTCAACTTCCCAATTCGTTGTGGAGGAAGGATTACTTTGGAAAGACGGTCGTCTGTGAGTCCCAAGCGTGGGCCATTTACGAGTGGAATTGTTGTACGAGGCGCATCATACCAAGTACTAAATTTCCCGGGGAGCACGAAGATGTACCGCAAGATTAAGATATTGTTCTGGTGGCCAGGACTTACAAAAAGGATGTGGCGCTCTACATGGCGAAGTGTCAAACTTGCGCCTTGGTGAAGGCGGAATGCCAAAAGCCGGGAGGATTCTTGAGATCTTGCCTATTCCGGAGTGGAAGTTCGACGACATTACTATGGACTTTGTGCATGGGTTTCCAAGATCGCAAAAGGGGAACGACGTCATTTGGGTGTGATGAGTCCACATTTTATACTGATTTTTGGACTCATCTGGGCTAGTTTTATCGTCCTAGCACTACACTTGAGAGCGTTTATTGATTATTTGTGCTTATGTACCTATTTCACGATTAAGTGCATTGTAGGCCCGTTTCTGTGTTTCTATATTGTTGTTATTCTTTAGCCCTATCTCGGGGATGTGGTGTGCACGTTCTGGTGGCCTTTCTGCCCCTTCTGCTGGTATAGTGGTCGTGTGCGTGCTCCGGAACCGCCTATGAGACACCGACGTTGCAGGAATAATCCGTACGACCACTAGACTTATTGTGCACGACCACTGGTCGTGCGCCACCGATCGTGCGCATTACATTCCCTTTTTCCTAATCCTGTCTCAGTAATCGCACGAGCACTGGCCGTAGTGCGCACGACCACTGGTCGTGCGCCACTGGTCGTGCGCATATATGCTGATGTTTCTTGTCTAGGTTGCAGGTCTATTTGTAAAAGTCGCACGATCATCGACCTACAGTGCATACGACCACTGGTCGTGCGCCACTGATCGTGTGCAGTGCTTCTGCTGCCTCTGTATTTAAGGCCCTGCTCCGCGATTTAGGTCAACTCCTGTCATTTGCTGCGATCGGAGAGTGCGCGGTAATCGCCATTTCACTTCTCCAGCTGCTCCATCACCTCTACCTTCATCGGGAGACCATTGTCAACTACTCCGAAGCTTTTCAACTCTCCGGCGAAGCCGTCGACCATTGATGACGTCAACTCCAAGCTTTCCTGCGGAGTTGGTGAAGTAGATAACCTAGAGAACGAACTTAAAGGCCTTCGAGGTGACAGCTCGTTGGTACTGGAAGCCTCCTTGGACTGAGCCCGGAAGCTGATTGACAACTCGCTACTCTGGCCATGACCCGCGGTGGATCTTCTCTCTCTTTTGGTTTACTCCTCTTCCCCTTCCTCTATAATATGGAATGTTTTGAGCAGTGTAATGAATACTTCCATCCATGAACATCAAGTTTATTTTATAACTAATGGAATGTTAGTATCTTCTTATGCTTGTGAGTATTGTCTGTGAATGTGCCTCGCTCACCCCACATCCACTTCATTCCCGTGTTTTGTGTGATTGCACTCCACACAAGAACACTGCAATCCATTAGCTTCCCTTCCACTCGCCCAACTGAAGTTCGGCATCGCGGCCTACAAACCCACTCCACCTTGCGAAGCGGTACCGTCGACCCGCATAGCTTTTACTAGTTCCGTAGATCAAACATCCACAATCTCCCTAGTCCTCTTTTTCCTCTTTTTTTATTTATAACTCTCATAACGATATTCTCTGTACTGTTGTCGTTCTACGCTAATTGCATTCCTCAAGAGACCGACATTCGGGGATTTATTCCCAAAACTTTATTACTTGTGCGACCGGTGCGCTTGCCGATTTACACGCATCAAGTTTTTGGCGCCGTTGCCGGGGAATGCAACTGTAGAGCGACTTCGGATGACTTTAAATATTTTTATAAGAGTTAGTATTGTTTCTTTTTGAATACTGTTTCCTTCTAGTGTGTAGTTTTTGCCACAGTGAATGCAGGGTCGAGGCACAGGAGATCTAGTAGCCTACTACCCCTTTTCATTCAAGCCTCTCTCAATGACTACAATTCAGCAGCAGACTTATAAAGCAAGCCTTATCAACCTCACATACCGAGCAGAAATGGGAAATAACAGTTTCGAGATCTCGCCTGACCTCATAGAATACATCATCGAAAACTGTCAATTTAGCAGAGACGGAAAAATAGATGCACTATGCCACGTGCAGCGGTTCTTAGAAATTTCCAACACTTGTACACCAAATGCTGCCAACAACGAGCAGCAGAGGATCTGACTCTTCTCCTTCTCCCTGAAAGACGAAGCAAAGCGATGGTATCAAGATATCCGGAAGGGCATATTCTCATCCTGGAAACAACTCGAAGGGAAATTTTTGGCCAAATTCCGGCAACCGATGCTAGCAATAGACAATTACAAGGAGCTCATCACCTTCACCCAAAGAAATGATGAGACCTTGTTCGATACATGGGAGCGTTTCCAGTCCCTGCGAAGGGAATGCTGCAGAGTGGAAATGTCAGACATCCTCCTAATCCAAACTTTTTACTTCGGCATCGCAGACAGATTTCGGCCATTACTTGACGTGGCAGCTGGTGGAACTCTTTTTAACAAATCCAGCGAGGATGCCTGGGAAGTTATAGACAACATTGCCCAAACTAGTAGGCATTGGAACTCTCCGCCTTCCCCCGACTTTCCGGTAGAGATAAATACAGTCGTCTCTGATGAAGCCACCGACCACAATCTCTCGTCAAAGACAGAGAAATTTTTTACTTACGCGTGTAAAATGATGGAGATGTTCAATGACCAAGCCACCACCATTCAGCGCCTACAAACCGCCATAGGGATTCTCATGGAAACATTACTATGTTCAGTCAATCAGAAACAGGAAACGGTACATACTATGAAATTGAGAAGCGGAAAAAGCCTAGAGTGGGCCTCGCCTCCTGACCCTCCCGCACAATCACTCCGCGAACCCATCGTCGATTTAATAAAGGAACCTTCGTCCTCACCTACTGCACAAGAACCCATGGCAGTACTACAACCTGCGAAGAACGCCGTGAAGCCGCCATTTCCCCACCGATTTCAAAACGACAAGGCTGAAAAACAATTTCATAAATTCCTCGAGATCATGAAAGGAGTACAAATAAGTATACCTCTGACAGAGGCTATCACTCAGATCCCAGGATATTCCAAGTTCCTAAAGAACCTTATCTCATGACGTAAATCTTTAGAAGGACTGAAAATGATCAATCTCACTGAAGAATGCTCAACTCTACTCGCCAACTATTCCCCAACCAAACGAAGAGATCCAGGCAGTTTTACCATCCCCTGTAGAATTGGCCTCCACCGATTCGGACCCGCATTATGTGATTTGGGAGCTTCAATAAATCTAATGCCGCTCTCCGTCTTCCGCGAGCTAGGAGTTGGAATTTTACAGCCCACCCACCTGAGGTTGCAATTAGCTGACAGATCGGTAAAACAACCGGCCGGAATAGTGGAAGATCTTACTGTGATGGTTAACAACCTCGCCTTCCCAGCAGATTTCGTCATTCTCCTCATGATGGCCGATCCCAAAGTGCCTATAATACTAGGACGGCCCTTCCATGCCACGGCCTGTGCCATTATCAACGTTGACCAAGGAAATCTCACCCTAAGTCTGGGGGAAGAAACGATTTCTTTCAACATCCACGAACCTTCCCAACATCTTAAAATCACTAATTGTGAAGAAGTAGATTTGATCGACGAACCGGACATGTACAGCGAGATGATGCTTGAACCAGCCGAGCCAGTGTGGGAAGAGGAGGATGCTACCATCACAACCACTGCCACAACTCTGAAGCCACTGCCTGAATCCCTGAAATACGCTTTCCTAGAGGAAGGCACAACGTGCCCAGTCATTATCTCTGCATCCCTCTCCGTCGACAATGAACTCGCCTTGGTCAATGTCTTAAAGAAATATAAAAATGCGTTTTTACGTTCATTAGCCGACATAAAAGGGATCAGCCCGGCATTCTGCATGCACAAGATTCTGCTTGAAGATCAATACAAGCCGTTTTCACAACCTCAAAGGCGACTAAACCCCAAGATGCATGAAGTGGTACAGGCAGAAGTAATAAAATTGCTTGATGCAGGTATCATTTACCCCATCAGCGACAGTAAATGGGTCAGCCCAGTGCAAATGGTGCCCAAAAAGGGCGGGATTACTGTAGTGTCCAACGAAAAGATTGAATTATTACCCACCCGTATGGTCACCGGGTGGAGAGTCTGCATAGACTACCGGAAACTAAATGAGGCCACCCGCAAAGATCATTTCCCGCTACCCTTCATCGACCAAATGCTGGAAAAATTGGCTGGTCAGGAATACTATTGTTTCCTCGACGGGTACTCCGGATACAATCAAATCACAGTTGACCCCGTTGACCAAGTCAAAACGACGTTTACATGCCCTTCCGGCACCTTCGCATTCAGGAGAATGCCATTCGGATTGTGCAACGGCCCAACAACCTTCCAGAGATGCGTGATTGCCATCTTTGGTGATATGATTGGAGACTTTCTCGAAGTCTTCATGGACGATTTTTCCCTTTTCGGTAACAGTTTCGATTCCTGCCTTGTGAATCTAGACAAAGCTCTGAAGCATTGTGAGGATACAAACCTTGTATTGAATTGGGAAAAATGTCATTTCATTGTTCGCGAGGGCATTGTCTTAGGCCACAAAGTCTCTCACAGGGGGCTCGAAGTCGACCAAGCAAAAGTCAGTATCATCAAAAATCTTCCTCCTCCATCTTCCGCCAAGGGGATCCGCAGCTTCTTGGGACATGCCAGGTTTCTACAGAAGATTCATCAGTGATTTCTCATCCATATCCAAGCCCCTCACAAATTTGCTGGGCAAGGACATCCCGTTTGACTTCGAAACAAAAATGTATGGAGGCCTTCGAGACTCTCAAAGATCGACTCATCTCCGCACCAATCTTGGTGGCACCATATTGGACTTTGACTTTCGAAGTCATGTGCGATGCAAGCGATGTTGCAGTCGGAGCAATGCTCGGTCAAAGGAAAAACAAACTCTTTCATACTATCTCCTACGCCAGCCGGACTCTCAACGATGCTCAACTGAATTATACCACTACAGAAAAGGAGCTATTGGCAGTAATCTTCGCTTTCGAAAAATTCCATTCATACTTAGTGTTATCTAATGTCATTGTGTACACTGACCATGCCGCACTAAGGTATTTATTCAAAAAAAAAAGACGTCAAGCCCCGACTGATCCGTTGGATTCTTCTACTACAGGAATATGACATCGAGATCCGAGATAAGAAAGGGGTCTAAAACGTCATCGCCGATCACCTATCAAGATTTGAGAGCAACACCGAAGGAGTTGTACCCATCTATAACCGCAACGAGATTGCCGACTGATTCCCGGACGAAAGATTATTTGCCATCTGTTCGCTCACTCCGACAATCCTGTGGTACACAGATATGGCCAATTACCTCTCTTGCAAATCTGTCTCCCCTCACCTGTCATCGCAGCAAAAGCGCAAACTACTGTCCGACGCCAAATATTATTTCTGGGAAGACCCGTTATTATTCCATACTTGCAACGACAGCATCATCAGGCGTTGTATACCCGAGACCGAATTTCAATCCGTCTTAACACACTGCCACGATCGGGAGGCCGGCGGTCATTTCAGAGCCACCCGAACAGCACGCAAGATACTGCAATGTGGCCTATTTTGGCAAACCCTTTTTAGAGACACACAAGCTTACATCGCAAAATGCAATGAATGCCAAAGGACAGGAAATATCTCCAAGCGGGATGAAATGCCTCGCATCAATATGCTCATCTGCGAACCATTCGACGTTTGGGGAATCGACTTCATGGGACCCTTCCCAATATCGCATGGAAAACTCTATATTATTGTCGCAGTAGACTATGTTTCCAAATGGTTCAAAGCAGAGGCTGTCGCAGCAAATGATGCCCGCATCGTTTTGAATTTCATACACAAGAACATTTTCTCTCGATTCGGCGCCCCACGCACCATCATCAGCGACGGAGGGAGCCATTTTTGCAACAAGTCGTTCTTGCAACTCATGAAGAAATTTGGAGTCCACCCCAAAATCTCTCTTGCCTACCATCCCCAAACCTGTGGACAAGTCGAGGTCTCCAACCGCGAGCTCAAAAGAATCATCGAAAAATCCATCCATTCCAACAGAAAAGAGTGGGCCAAGAAGGTCGACGACGCCTTATGGGCGTACAGAACCGCCTTCAAAACCCCTATCGGTATAACTCCTTTTCAACTCGTCTACGGAAAAGCTTGCCACTTACCAGTCGAGCTGGAACACAAAGCGCTATGGGCAACCAAATTGCTAAACATGGACCTCGAAGCCGCAGCCGATAAGCGCCGCACTCAACTGAACGAATTAGAGGAACTCCGGTATTTTGCATACGAAAATGCACGGCTATACAAAGAAAGAACAAAAAAATGGCATGACCGTCACATCATCCCCAAAGACTTCCAACCAGGAGACCAAGTCCTGCTATACAATTCCTGCCTCTGCTTATTTCTCGGCAAGCTCAAATCGCGGTGGAGCGGCCCTTTCACAGTGATCTGGAGTCTCCCCTTTTGGCGCCATCGAAATCGTCGGGAAAAGCGGAGAAAATTTCAAAGTCAATGGGCACCGGTTAAAATTATATGATGGCGGCGCAACCACCAGCGACTCACAGCCTTCAGCTCGTCGACCCCATGCAAAGCGATAGAAACACTCCTTGATCACCAATGGCAGCATCACCACAGAGCTAGTCTACCACGCCTTCTGTTTCTTTTCTATTGTTTATATTTTCTGAGCAAGACAACTACTATATTTTTGTGAGCGCCCATCTGGGAGCCGACTGTTGTCTTTTATTTTTTTTTTATTTTATGTTTCGATATTCTATTTGAACTGCTAATACAGGTATTTGGTCCACCTTAAGGACGGTAAACAAAAGGGCTTTCGGGAGACAACCCAAGTTGGACCGTTTGGTCCTATGCTGTGTTTTGATTTCTTTTTATATATTCATATATTCCTGTTTCCATATTTTGTTTGGCTGGCATCCTTTAATCGCAAGTGCAGGAATATTTGAGGCGCGGCAACTTGGCCGCACTTGGACATCTCATTGCACGACTGGTATGCTCAATTTTGAGCATAGGTACTTCCTACCCTAGCTGTTTATCAAATATGACTCGCTGATTTTTACTATTTGTTGACTTTAAGTCTGGGGGGGAGAGCATGCCTGTGGTCACTTCACCACACTTTCTGTTGCATACCAGTTTCTTGTTTACTTATTTCTTGCTTTATGTTGCACACACTGAATCACCCACACGAGTGCGCTCTTACCCACGCGCACAACTCGAGTCAAATTTATTGCTTTTGTGTAAACTTTAAAATAGTGGTACTGGCTTAGGATTTCAGGATTGAGTAGTTCGAAACTCATTCAGTGCTCCTAATCGAATACTCATGGTTTGTGTAGAGTTAGGATAGAATTAATATTTCTTTATGCTCGTAGATTTATTTTTTTCTGCACACGTAAATATTGTTTGTACTGCTCAAAATCTGAATCTGGGATAATCGAACGATAAGGTAGGAATGTGTGTAGCCGTCACTAGACTCGTATTGCTCGAGTTTGGAGAAAGGATCATCTTTCTCGGTGTCTAAGAACTTGCCCTAAGCTACTCTCGAAGCATTGGTGCACCGTTACTCAAGCGTGAGCATGACGTAGGCCTTCATTTTGGCTAGTTTGAGCCTTGTTTAGCCATTCCTACCTGTTAACCGTTGCATGCCAAATTTGTGCCTACCCTTACTTTGATCCAACTCCACTCACTTTCACCAAGGCCTGAAGCTAAACCCACCATCGCAATCAAATGCTTGAGCTGATTTGTATTTACTGTTTTGCCGAGGTTGTGATAAGTGGACATTGTTTTTGGGGGTGCTGAATTTATTCACGTTTTGATTGCTCCGTTTGGGGATTGCTAGCGCAGAAAAGAAAACAAAATTTGCGAAAATAAAAGGCTGATTCGCGCAAAAGAGAGAAAAATATGAAAGAATTGCTTTGAGATTTTGATCCCCAACCTCTTTATTGATTTTGGTCGGGTTCAGCCGTGTTCACAGCCGGATTTCAAGCTAAGTCTGCGGGCGTGTGCCCCATTCTTTTCTAAGTGGCTGTTTTGGTTTGGGTTTTATTCGCTCACTTTGGTTGCATAGAGCCTTCATGTTTATCTTTGACTACCAAGTCGTCTCCTAAGCCCCATTTTCTCCTACTAGTCCTACTGATTCACGCTTGGGTCTAACCCGCGCCGTGGAGAGAATGTGAACGTGCAAGCGTATGGTCCCCGACATTGGTGGATTCCTTTGGAGCTGATCCTGAGTCCCGAACTTTGGCAATGGTCACCTTAGTGGCCTGCCTACTTTCTTCCTACACACGATCGCAAGATTCTCCCGAATTCTAATTTTGAGCAATTACAATATTTATTTACGTCTGTCGAATAGTTTAAACTATGTTGTATAATTAAAAAGTTTTTCTATTATGTCTTCTATACCCATGATATATTTGATTTCTCATCGTACTTCTTTTTGAAATTTCTGAGCCAGTTAGCTATCTTTTAGTCCACAGAGTCATGATTTGCTCGGGACGTGCAAATGGTTAAGTCTAGGGGGTGTGATGAGTCCACATTTTACACTAATTTTTGGACTCATCTGGGCTAGTTTTATCGTCCTAGCACTACACTTGAGAGCCTTTATTGCTTATTTGTGCTTACATACCTATTTCACGATTAAGTGCACTGTAGGCCCGTTTCTGTGTGTTTTCTGTGTTTCTATATTGTTGTTATTCTTTAGCCCTATCTCGTGGATGTGGTGTGCACGTTCTGGTGACCTTTCTGCCCTTCTGCTGGTACAGTGGTCGTGTGCGTGCACCGGAACCGCTCGGGAGACACCGACATTGCAGGAATACTGCGCACGACCACTGGACTTATTGCGCATGACCACTGGTCGTGCGCCACCGATCGTGCGCATTACATTCCCTTTTTCCTAATCCTGTCTCGGTAATCGCACAAGCACTTGCCGTAGCACGCACGACCACTGGTCGTGCGCCACTGCTCGTGCGCATATATGCTGATGCTTCTTGTCCAGGTTGCAGGTCTATTTGGAAAAGTCGCACAATCATCGACCTACAGTGCGCACACCACTGGTCGTGCGCCACTGATCGTGCGCACTGCTTCTGCTGCCTCTATATTTAAGGCCCTGCTCTGCGATTTAGGTCAACGCCTGTCATTTGCTGCGATCGGAGAGTGCAAGGGAATCGCCATTTCACTTCTCCAGCTGCTCCATCACCTCTACCTTCGTCGGGAGACCATTACCAACTACTCCGAAGCTTTTTAACTCTCTGGCGAAGACCTAGGCCATTGATGACTTCAACTCCAAGCTTTCTTGCGGAGTTGGTGAAGTAGATAACCTAGAGAACGGACTTAAAGGCCTTCGAGGTGACAGCTCGTTGGTACCGGAAGCCTCCTTGGACTGAGCCCGGAAGCGGATTGACAACTCGCTACTCCGGCCACGACCCGCGGTGGATCTTCCCTCTCTTTTTGTTTACTCCTCTTCCCCTTCCTCTGTAATATGGAATGTTTTGATCAGTGTAATGAATACTTCCATCCATGAACATCAAGTTTATTTTATAACTAATGGAATGTTAGTATCTTCTTATGCTTGTGAGTATTGTCTGTGAATGTGCCTCGCTCACCCCACATCCACTTCATTCCTATGTCTTGTCCGATTGCACTCCACACAAGAACACTGCAATCCATTAGCTTCCCTTCCACCCGCCCAACTGAAGTTTGGCATCCCGGCCGACAAACCCACTCCACCTTGCGAAGCGGTGCCGTCGACCCGCATAGCTTTTACTAGTTCCGTAGATCAAACATCCACAATCTCCCTAATCCTCTTTTTCCTCTCTTTTTTTATTTATAACTCCCATAATGATATTCTCTGTACTGTTGCCGTTCTACGCTAATTGCATTCCTCAAGAGACCGACACTCGGGAATTTATTCCCAAAACTTTATTACTTGCACGACTGGTGCGCTTGCCGATTTACACGTATCAGGGTGGTCATAGATCGTCTAACAAAGGTGTCGTATTTCATTCCGCATAAGAAGGATGATTCGGTTGAGAAATTGGCAAAGCTTTTTGTGGATAATATTATACGACTTCATGGTGTGCCCCGCAGCATCGTGATTGACCGTGATGGGCGGTTCACGTCCAATGATTGGAGGCTGGTGCAGCAGATGTTGGGAACAAAGCTGAGTTTTAGCACAGCCTTTCATCCGCAAATGGATGGGCAGACCGAGAGGGTCAATAGGACAATGGAAGACATGATTCGCATGTGTGTCCTGGACTTTGGAAAGCAATGGGAAGATCAACTATACTTGGTGGAATTCGCTTACAACAATAGCTACCAAGAGAGCATTAAAATGGCGCCCTTCGAGGCCCTTTATGGTAGAAAATGTCGCACGCCGTTGTCCTGGTTGGAAATGGGTGAATCAAAGTTGTATAAGCGATTATGGGTGGAGGATGCTACTTTATTGATGCGAACCATTCGGGTGAGGTTGCTAATCACTCAGGACCGTCAGGCGAAGTACTATAATGCCAAGCACAGGAACGTGGAGTTCGTTGTGGGAAACTGGGTGTGCTTAAAGATCAAGCCGTTGAAGGGTGTTTCGCAGGTGCGGCGATTGAAAAAGCTAAGCCCGAGGTACCTTGGACCGTTTGAGGTTCTGGAGCAGATTGGTGAAGCAGTGTAATGGTTGAAGCTGTCTGTGGAGCTTAGTGGTCTACATGATGTATTCCATATATCGGTGCTACGGAAGGCGATGCAAGAGCCAACGCTTGTGATCGCGGTCGATTAAGTGCCGGTTGATAGTGGGTTGACGACGAAGGTCAAGCCCATGCGTATTGAAGACTCAGTAGTCAAGCGGCTACGCAATAAAGAGATCAGGATGGTCAAGGTCCGTTGGGACAATTGCGGTTGAGAGGAGCTCTCTTGGGAGCGAGAGCAGACTATGCTTGAGGAGTACCAGGAGTTGTTTCACTCAGGTACCATTTAAGTTTTATGTTTCTTTCCTTTATATAATTTCGAGGACGAAATTCTTTTAAGAGGGGGAGAGTTGTAACGCCCCAAAACTCAAAAGAGCGACGGGAGGCATTTTGGGCCAAATTTGGTATTTGGCAGGGGGCACACGACCTGGGATACGGGCATGTCCCAGGGCGTGTCAGGCTCGAGTCGACGATTTGGCCACGAGGTCGACATTTCCGCTCGACAATGTGTCGAGACAGGGGATACGGCCTGAGACACGGGCGTGTCTTAGGGCGTGTGGAGCCCATGTCGATGATCGGCCCGGGGAGTCGACATTATCGCTCGACGATGTGTCGAGACAGGGAACATGGCCTCGGACACGGGTGAAAGATATAGTACCTAAACACCTAGAGGGGGGGGTGAATAGGTGACCTAATACTTTTTTAAACTTTAATGGCAGCAATCAGTTATAACATAGAATCTACTCTACTTTTGCAATCACACAGCATACACAGCAGAGCACAGCACAGCAGACACAGAGTTTTGTAGTGGTTCCGCAAGCTTTGGGTACATCCACTTTCCCCCTTCGCCTATCTAGCAGTGTACTAGATTCGGCCAAACTTCACCACTGTCTCAGAACCCAAACTGGTTCCTACACCTCAGGCCCAAGGCCCTACAACTCAGCTTTTCCACAAAGCCTACACTCAGCCACAAAGGCCTACACTCAGCCAACAAGGCCTACACTCAGCCACCAAGGCCTACACTCAGAGATTTCAATCTCCTACACTCAGGCTCTCAAGCCCTACACTCAGCCTTTATAATTACAGGCTTACAATCACTCAGATCCAAAGGATCCTACAAGATAAAAATGAATTTACAATTGTTAACTCAACAACCCAAAGACAAGAGAGGGAGGTTGTGAGTTTCTTGATGAGTTCTTGGAAGAACTCAGCTGGATTCAATCTGACTTAGCTTTCTTCAAAGCTTCTTGAAAGTAGAACTCAATTAGATTGACTCCTTCTGCAGTTGATCCTTGACCTCTGCTTCTTAAGACCTAGAATGAATCTGAATCCTTCTTCTCAGCCTAGTTCCAACGGCTGATTTCTTGGATGGAGCCCTCTCTCTCCAACTTCTTAGATCTGCACTTGGACAGCTAGATCTTCTTGTTTTGATACTTGATCAATAACTTGAACAACTCTGTGAATCACTTTCTGAATTGCTTCAGCAACTTCTTCAACAGTTCCTGTAGACTGTATGAGCCTATTTATAGGCCTTCTTCATGGTAAACCGGCTGGTCCTGTTCATAACTGTCTTCTGACATCTCTGACAGGTGCTGTAGACCGGCTGGAATGGCAGCTGTCAAGTCATCCAGTCAGTTCTTGAAAGTTCTCTAACTGTCTGAAAGTGTCAAGACTTTCTGTCTTTAAGTGTCGACACTTATAGACCAAGTGTCGACACAAGTTGTGTAAGTGTCGACACAAGTCTACAAGGTGTCGACACAACTCCTTGTGTTGTAGATTCTATGTCTCGACACAGTTTCTTCTGCATGTGTCGACACTGAAATTGAGTGTCGACACAAGTACTTGATCTTTTATCTTTTGCTGAATTCTTCTAAGTGTTGACACATCTCCTTTGTGTCGACACATCTTCATGTGTTGAATCTGTCAGGTGTCGACACTGCTTCTTGGTGTCGACACATAGTCTTCAATGTTGATACTTACTGAGTGTCGACACAGCTCCTTGTGTCGACACTTGATTCTTCTGTTGAGACTTCAGTTGAGTGTCGACACATTCCCATAGACACTTGTACTTAGAATAATTTGTTGATCTTGCTGTTCTTTGCTAAGTGTCGACACAGCTCCATGTGTCGACACTTTCTTCAAGTGTTGAGTCTTCAGCTGAGTGTCGACACATTGTTCTTGGTGTCGACATTAACTTCAAGTACTGACTCTTTTGATGAGTGTCGACACATTGTTCTGGGTGTCGACACTTATACTTAGTCTCTGCTGACTTTTGCTGAGAGTCGACACAGCTCCAAGTGTCGACACTTTCTGGTGTAGACACAGCTTCACTGGGTGTCGACACTGCTGTTAAGTGTCGACACTGCTTTACTGTACTTTCTTCATTGAGTGTCGACACAGCTCCTTGTGTCGACACTTTGTGTCTGGTGTCGACTCTGCATCCCAGGTGTCGACACAATGACTCCAAGTGTCGACACTGCTTGTCTGGGTGTCGACACAAGTCTTCTTAAGTGTCGACACTTTCCCTCTGGGTGTCGACACATGGACTTAGAAATTTTTGCTTCAGTCCTGCAAATACTTAACCTGCACAAGTAACTCAAAAACACATCAAATACATTTTGATGTATATCATTGAGTTGGGTGAGGCTTCTTCAAATCAGGTACATTTAAACCAATGTACCCAACAATCTCCCCCTATTTGGAGAAGTCATAACCCTTAGTCAATGATATACACCATTCATAATTAAAATTACAAAATGATGTAAGGCAGGATAATGTACAGCAAGATAAACATAAACATGTATCAATTTCACATGTATAACAAATTCATCATCACAGAACAAATATGAAATAGACATAGACATTATCACAGAACAAACATGAAATAGATTAATCATATAACATATTGTTCTAATATCGGTTTTATACATTTTCAGAAGTTCACAAAATGTTTTACATCAAGAAAATTACAAAGTAAACTTCAAGAAATTTCTAAATCTATTTCAGTTCTGGCTCCTTGATAACTATTCCTTTGCCAGCATGAACCTTAGCTTGGACAGGAGCATCAGCAACATCAGCATCAGCAGGCTTCTTGCCTTTCAGATCTTTCTTCTTAAGCACTTCTGCTTTAATCTTCTGTCTTTCAAAATAATGGTATGGCTTTGGAAAGTACTTGCTAGGCTCCAGAGCAGTAGGAGGTAGCTTTCCCATCTTTGCCTTCCTTCTGTATTGGACAATTGCCTCTTGTCTAGATTCATGTTTTCTCCATTCAACTTCAGAGAACCACTTGTTCCTGTCTTGAATGTTGTCTTTGGCAGCTTTCCAGGCAGTTAATATAATGTTCCTAGAGGTAGGGCTCCATTGCTCAAAATCTGGTCTCTGTTCAGCTTGTTCCCTAAACCTCTTCTTAAGACAATCTTGTCTCTTCTTCTTTTTGCAATGCCTCTTGCATGGCTTCAGATATAAGCTGAACAATCTTTTCAATAATAACATTGTCCTTGCCCCCAGGTGGGCTGTACATGGTATGTACATCAGCATGCACCATTTCAAAATCTGGAGGAGGATATATGACTTGAGCTACTTCTGGTTGCTCACCTCTAAGATAGGCAGGGTTAATTCCAGATTCAGCAACATCATTGTCATCACACAGAGGAGGATATCCAAGTGTAGCTCTGATAGAATTTGATATCCACTTAGCATGGTCAGAGCTTGCCTTGACTAACACTCTCTCCCCCTTTATGACTTCTCTAGCCATGTGATCTCTGACATCATCCTTCTGAAATCTGATTTGATTATCCAAGTATCTGACTCCATCTTTAAAGAAAGGTTTGAGCTTTTTAAGTTGTTCAGATATGGCCTTCTGGTAGTCTTCAATGGCAGTCTTAACAGCATTGATTTCTTCTTGAAATACTTTATCAAATTCATCTTTAACAGCAGCAATAGAGGTAGAAGGTTCAGCAGCCTGGTTCTTTAATTCTGTGATAATAGCATTATGGGAAGCAGTAAGATTGTCATTCATCCTTATCTGATTTTCAAGAACATACCCTTGCTTCAATGCTATGTCATCCACTTGTGCTTTTATCTTTTCTTGGTGTGTAGCCAAGTACACCACTGCATTCCCCCCTTTGTGGAAGCAGTCTGTCATCTCTTTCTTGTTAAGGTTCATTTCAAACCTTATAGACTTGATATCTTGGGCCAGATCAAATTGCAATGATTTCTGCCCTTCATCCACATACTTCTCAATTGCTTTTCTATGTTCATCCAGTTTAATCTGCATTGCCACCATTAAAGCACTATAATCTATTGATGGGGCTTGCTGAACTATAGGCTGTGGTGCAATAGATTGTGCAGACTTTCTTATAACTTTGGCTTCTTCTCTTGAATACATAAAGTTTCTTTTGCTTAGCCCTTGTAGTCTCCTCATCTTCAGATTCTGAGGAGCTGGCTATGTCAACCCTCTCCTTAGGGCTTGGAGGCCTTTCAGTTTGCACATCTGTTGCCTTCTCAGTTTCTTGCCTCACAGGCTCTTCCAGAATCTGCACTTGCTCCCCCTCAATAGTAGCATTCTCTCTTTCAGCAGCAGCCTTGTCCATGTCAAAATCTTTTTGGTCTAGATTTAAAAATAAATCTTCCATGGTGAATTCTTGTGGTGAAGGAGCTGGAGTAATTCTAGGTTCTTCAACCACTAGATCAGGAACCACTTGAACAACAGCAGATGTGTCTTCTATAACAGCATCTGGAACTTGACTATTCAGCTGAGTTTGCTGATGATCATCAGACAAATCAGTATCTTCCATAGAAAAATCTAAAGTGTTTAGTTCAGTGAGTACCTCTAGTATGATGGCGGTTGCTTGTTCACTTTCCAGTGTAGTTGGTTCTTCTACAACTGGAAGCTCCCCCTGGCTTTGATCCTTGTGGATGGGGCTAGCTTGAGGTAGCTCCCCCTGGATCTCAGCAACCTCTTGAGGAGCAGGAGTCTTTACAGCAGGCTCTTCCTCATTTTCATCTGGAGTGAAGACAACCTGTTCTTCACTGTCAGAACTACTAGTGGACTCTTGTGCCACTTGAGCAGTCTTCCTTTTCTTCTTGGGAGGAATGTCTTTCTCAGCAACTATCTTCTCAGGGGTTGGCATCTCTTTAGTCAACACCCTGTCCCATCTGGAAAATATCCTCATATCCATCTTTTCATATGGTTTATTTTGCTTCCAGCAGCAGTACTCATTACTTCAGGTATTAAACCAGCAAGATAAAGACTTAAAATCCTGCCCAGGTTGGGCTTCTTCAAGCTTTATTTAATCTTCTCATAAACTACTATAGACCAGTCAGTTTTTAGAGTGAAGATTATCCTTGTCATTATTCCAAACATATAGGCAGACACTCTGTCATGCCCTCCTGGCTTGCTTAAAATTACCTTTCCAACAATTTCAGAAAGGAATTTACCTTGATTGTTCATCCCTTTTCTATTAAAAACAGAACCAATCTTCAGCTTAGAATCAAGTCCACACCAAGTTAGAGCTTCCCTGGTCTTTGTAGCTGTAACTTCATCTTCCTCTTGAGTTCTTGGAAGATGTAGAATCTTCCTCAGACTTTTTGGTGATACCTTGACCTTCTCACCATGAACTCTGGATTTGATTTTGTATCCAGATTCATCCACCTTTGCTCCATTGAGGAATTCAAGTACCTCTTTCTTACATATCTTAGTAGGTTCTGAAACGAGATAATCTAACCTAGAATCGGCAACTAGGGTTATCACGTGCTTGATTTCTTGCTCAGCATCCTCAAAGGCGCCGCGCACCAGCTCGTATACCTCGTTGACATTCTCCTCAATCTTAGGCGCCATTAGGGTTTGTAGAATTTGTCTTGAGAAAAGAGAGGTGTCGACACAGAAGTTTGGTCTCGAAACTTTGAAAGCGTGTCGACAAACTAAGACAAAACCCTATTTATACCTTTCTAATTTTGAAGATGAACAGGCGGGACAGCTAACTTAAAGTGTGTCGACACTGGCAATAAGTGTCGACACTGACTTATAATGTCTCGACACATATGTATCGACACAAGTTTAGTCAACAGATTTTATGTGTCGACACTTGTTTATGTGTCGACACAACATAACTCGACACATAGTCGAGACTTTACATAGAAAATTCTGAGTAAAACTTAAGTGTTGACACCACATTGGATGTGTCGACACCTACTTGGCATGTGTCGACACTAATATTCTGAAGTGTCGACACCAACTTCCTAGATGTGTCGACACCTATTTCCTGAAGTGTCGACACTACTATTCTGTGTCGACATAGACTTGTCTATGTGTCGACACCTTTTTACTTAGCCAATTTCAATTCTGTAAACTTACTCTAAGTTTATCATTCCTAGTTCAATTTTAAATCTATTGAACTTAGCTTCTTCTAGGGGCTTAGTATACATATCAGCTACTTGATTATCAGTTTTAACATATTCTAATAAAATATCTTCTCTTTCTACATGCTCCCTAAGAAAATGATATTTAATTTCAATATGTTTTGTTCTACTATGGGATACAGGGTTATTAACTATTGAAATAGCACTTGTAGAATCACAGAAGAGTGGAGTTCTACTTACCTGAAGTCCATAGTACTCTAGCTAATGTTGTATCCACAGAAGTTGAGCACAGCAACTTCCTGCGGCCACATACTCTGACTCTGCAGTGGAGATAGCCACACTGGTTTGCTTTTTGGTACTCCATGAAATTAGTCTCCCACCTAGGAATTGACAGGTTCCAGTAGTGCTTTTTCTATCTTCTTTGCATCCTGCAAAGTCTGCATCTGAATAACCTGTTAGATCAAAGTCCCCATTCCTAGGGTACCAGAGGCCTAGATAGGGAGTGCCCTTTAGATATCTCAATATTCTTTTGACTGCTGTCAAATGAGACTCTTTAGGGCAGGCTTGATACCTTGCACAGACACATGTAGCATACATGATATCTGGTCTACTAGCAGTCAAGTATAATAGGGAGCCAACTATCCCTCTATACAAGGTTTCATCTACAGGTTTCCCTGCATCATCCTTGCTAAGAGACATACTTGACCCCATAGGAGTCTTCATGGTACTGGATGAATCCATACCATACTTCCTTATGAGTTCTAGGGTGAACTTGGACTGACATATGGATAAACCACTCTCAGTCTGTTTAACTTGGAGACCCAAGAAAAACTTCAGCTCTCCCATACTACTCATCTCAAATTGACCTTGCATCAGTTTTGCAAACTTTTTGCAAAGGCTGCTTTCAGTAGACCCAAATATAATGTCATCTACATATATTTGGACTAGTATAACTTTGCCTCTAGATTCCCTAAGGAATAGAGTCTTATCTATTTTCCCCTTGAGAACTTGTTCTCAATGAGGAAACTAGATAGGGTTTCATACCAAGCCCTAGGGGCTTGCTTTAACCCATATAAAGCTTTCCTAAGTCTATAGACATGATGAGGTAGAGTTGGATCAACAAAACCTGAAGGCTGTTCCACATAGACTTCTTCTTTAAGATTACCATTCAGGAATGCTGACTTGACATCCATTTGGTAAACCTTGAATCCTTGATAGGTTGCATAGGCCAAGAACATCCTTATGGCTTCCAGTCTGACTACTGGAGCAAAGGTTTGATCAAAGTCAATACCTTCTTCTTGCCTATATCCTTTAGCAACCAATCTTGCTTTATTCTTAATGATGACCCCTTGTTCATCCATCTTATTCCTGTAGATCCACTTGGTTCCTATTATATTGTGGTCTTTAGGTTTAGGAACAAGTTCCCAGACCTTGCACCTCTTGAACTGATTAAGCTCTTCTTGCATTGCTTCAGTCCATTGTGGATCTAGTATGGCTTCTTCAAACTTCTTAGGTTCAACTTGAGATAGAAAACTGGAGTAGATTGCTGCATTCTGATGTCTGCTCCTTGTTTGTACCCCTTGTCTTGGATCTCCAATAATCTGCTCTACTGGATGATCTCTAAGATGCCTATTGGCTGGAGGCATCCTAACTTCTGGTTGAACCTCTTCAGCATCTCCATCATGCTGTACTCCTTGTACTTCTTCTGCAATTGGTACATGTAGTTCTCCCCCTGGACAACAGCCACTGACTTCTACTTGCTGTCTTGCAGCAGGTATTTCTTCTATAGTAAGCTTGTCCATCTTCTTTGTTAAACCTGTGGGGCTGCATACAGTACTAGACAACTCATTGTTAATAAGTTTAGTCTCATCAAAAACTACATGCACAGATTCTTCTACAACTTGTGTAGTCAAGTTGTAGACTCTATAAGCCTTACTGTTATTGCTGTACCCAACAAAAATTCCCTCTTGGGACTTGGCAGCAAACTTAGTCAAGTAAGACTTCCCATTGTTAAGTATAAAGCATTTGCAACCAAAGATCCTGAAATAGGATAGGTTTGGTTTCCTGCCTTTCACAACTTCATAGGGGGTCTTGTTGAGCCTTTTAGTGATGGTAGCCCTATTTATAACATGGCATGCAGTGTTAACTGCTTCAGCCCAGAAATATTCTGGCAGTGATGTATCACTTAATAGGGTCCTACCAGCCTCTATCAAGGTCCTATTCTTCCTCTCAGCAATGCCATTTTGCTGAGGTGTTCTAGGTGAAGAGAATTCTTGAAATATCCCAAGTTCTTCACATAGTTTTGTCATGCTTTCAGACTGAAATTCAGTACCATGGTCACTTCTAATCTTGACCACTGTACTGTCTAGTTCATTCTGAATTTGCTTGACAAAGTTATGGAAGACACTAGGTGTTTCAGATTTCTGTCTTAAGAAGAACACCCAGGAAAACCTTGAGTAGTCATCTACAACTACAAAGGTATAGACCTTCCTACCTAAGCTGTGAACTGGCATTGGACCAAAGAGATCCATATGCAAGAGGTATAAACACCTCACAGCATCTTTGTTTTCTATGCTTCTAAAGGTGGATTTAGTCTGCTTGCCCTTTTGACAAGCTGAGCAAATACCATCTTTAACACACTTAACTTGAGGACCATTCCTCACTAACTCTTTGCTAAAGAGTTTGCCAATAGTCTTGTAGTTAAGATGGGCAAGCCTCTTGTGCCATTTGACATAATGAGAGACTGTCTCATCAGCTACAAGACACACTGGAGAACCACTGTTCTCAACCATAATGTCTAAGCAGTAGACATTCCTCTTCCTATAACCAGTCAAAATGATCTCTTGATCAGTTGACCTCCTGATATGACAACCATTTTTAACAAATAAGATGTCATACCCTACATCACTTAGTTTACTTATACTTATTAGGTTGTGTTTCAACCCTTTAACATAAGCCACTTGAGTAATGGTAACCAAGTTGCTAGAAATGTTACCAAATCCTTTGATGATTCCTTTTTCAGAACCACCAAAGGTGACTTTTGGACCATCTTTTATTGGAATGTAGTCCTTTAGTAATCCTCTAGTTCCAGTCATATGTCTGGAACATCCACTGTCCAAGTACCATGTTGGGGTATGGCCACTTGGACTCACCTGCAAAACAGATTAATGAACCTTAGAACCCAAAGAATTCTTGGGTCCTTGGTACTTGTTAGTTTGCAACTTGACAAAACTACCTACTGGCTTTCCAACAGGTAATTTGCTACTCACTTTGGCACTAGCATTGTGCCAACAGTCCATTGCAAAGTGGCCAACCTTGCCACAACACCAACATTCAAACTTATTGTACCTTTGCTTAGGTACTGTCTTTGCTGTCTTATCTACAGCAGACTTGTTGAATGTTGAGGCTTTGCCCTTGGACTTGGACTTGCTCTCAGTCCTTGCAGGTCTAGTAAAGCCCAGTCCAGCTTTACCCTTGTGATGAACAAATTCATCAATTATGGGTAACACTGACTTAGGTTTAGAAAACCTAGCAACAAGCTCTCTCTCTTTCTAAAGATTGATCTCCAGACTCTTGATTTGATCATTCTTAAAGGTGATAGTCCCCATCTGAATCACTGTTATGTGTTTCAGCCTGGCTATCTCATTAAGCTTTTGATCAAATAGCTTCTCAGAATCTGTTGCAGCAGCTTTTAGATCAGCAATTTCCTTTGCCTGACTTTTGGCTAGGGACTTGTTCTTCTTGTAAGCTTGCAACAGTACTTTATATTCATCTATCAGCTGATGAATATCATCCTCAGACTCAGATACACTTTCATCACTTGATGAAGATGAATCTGATTCTGTACTGGCACAAGAAACTGAACTTAAAGTTGAACTTTGTACCTTACTGGGTCCTGGCTGCTCCAGGATTTTGTCACTCTCAGTCAATGCCATCAGTCCTTGGCACTGACAGTCTTCTTGTTCATAAATAGACTCCATAATCTGCATGAATTCTTCTTCTTCTTCTTCAGCAAACAGCCCTATGTATGCCTCAGCATCAGACTCAGTTTCTGAAGAAGAGATATCTGATAGAGTCTTCTCCTTCTTGGCAACAAAAGACTTCTCTTTCTTGCCTTTGAAATGAGTCTTCTTCCTGTCACTAGACTCGTTTCTCTTCTCAGGACAATCTGCAACAACATGGCCTTGTCTATTGCAGCAATAGCACACTATTTTTGAAACAGTTGCCTTGCTAGATTTAGTCCTCTTCCTGTCCTTCTTTGAAGTCTTTTTATCCTGATAAAAATCTTCTTTTCCCTTTGAAGTAGAAGGCCTTGACCTCCACTGTTTCTTCTTCAAGAATTTCTGAAAATGTCTAGTGAAGGCAGCAAAGTCTTCATCACTTTCACTGCTTTCAGATTTTGTGCTGACTGACTCATCTGACTCTGATTCAACTACCTTTGGAGGTGGAGTTGGTGACTTATTCCTGCACTTTCTGGAGGCTTCTGTCTTGAAAGCTACAGTTCTTTCCTTGTGTTCAGTTCTTGTTGATTTCTCCTCCTCTTTTCTCACTGTCAACTGCATTTCATAAGACAATAACTTGCCAAACAGTGTAGGTGGAGGAATTTCTCCCAACTTAGCCATTTCTCTAATGGCACAGATCTTGGTGTCCCAATCTTTAGTTAGGGACCTTAGGAACTTGTCATTTAGTTCATAATTACTGAACTCTATTCCATAAGACATGAGTTCATTCACTATCCTGTAGAACTTCTTATAGCACTCAGTTATGCTATCACCCTTTCCTTGTCTAAAACTCTCATACTCTTGATTTAGCAAGGATTTTCTATCTTGCCTAACTTCTTCAGAACCTTCCATATACACAATAAGAGTGTCCCACATCTCTTTGGCTGTCTTACAGTGTATTAGATTCTGAAAAGTTGCATCATCTATGACACTCACTATAATGTTTTGTGCCCTTTTGTCCATGGTGGCTAGGACAATCTCATCCTTAGTCATTTCAGAGAAATCCTTTGGGGTTCTCTGATTTGAATCTAGAACTGATATCTTCATGGGCACATATGGCCCTTCCTTTACTGTGATATATATCCTATGGTCTGAGGCTTCCATAAACAGCCTTACCCTTTCCTTCCAGATCCCAAATATCTCTTTCCTGCATAGAGGTAATTTCATGGAACCCAATTCCTTGTGATTCTCAGAGGAACCCATGGTTCTTGATTTTCTTGAATCTGTAATTTGTCTTGGACTGAATCTGCCAATCAGGATCTCCTCAGACTGTTAGTCCTTTTTGAGGAACCTGGCTCTGATACCACTTGAAAGATATAGTACCTAAACACCTAGAGGGGGGGGGGGTGAATAGGTGACCTAATACTTTTTTAAACTTTAATGACAGCAATCAGTTATAACACAGAATCTACTCTACTTTTGCAATCACACAGCATACACAGCAAAGCACAGCACAGCAGACACAGAGTTTTATAGTGGTTCCCCAAGCTTTGGGTACATCCACTTTCCCCCTTCGCCTATCTAGCAGTGTACTAGATTCGGCCAAACTTCACCACTGTCTCAGAACCCAAACTGGTTCCTACACCTCAGGCCCAAGGCCCTACAACTCAGCTTTTCCACAAAGCCTACACTCAGCCACAAAGACCTACACTCAGCCAACAAGGCCTACACTCAGCCACCAAGTCCTACACTCAGAGATTTCAATCTCCTACACTCAGGCTCTCAAGCCCTACACTCAGCCTTTATAATTACAGGCTTACAATCACTCAGATCCAAAGGATCCTACAAGATAAAAATGAATTTACAATTGTTAACTCAACAACCCAAAGACAAGAGAGGGAGGTTGTGAGTTTCTTGATGAGTTCTTGGAAGAACTCAGCTGGATTCAATCTGACTTAGCTTTCTTCAAAGCTTCTTGAAAGTAGAACTCAATTAGATTGACTCCTTCTGTAGTTGATCCTTGACCTCTGCTTCTTAAGACCCAGAATGAATCTGAATCCTTCTTCTCAGCCTAGTTCCAACGGCTGATTTCTTGGATGGAGCCCTCTCTCTCCAACTTCTTAGATCTGCACTTGGACAGCTAGATCTTCTTGTTTTGATACTTGATCAATAACTTGAACAACTCTGTGAATCACTTTCTGAATTGCTTCAGCAACTTCTTCAACAGTTCCTATAGACTGTATGAGCCTATTTATAGGCCTTCTTCATGGTAACCGGCTGGTCCGGTTCATAACTGTCTTCTGACATCTCTGACAGGTGTTGTAGACCGGCTGGAACGACAGCTGTCAAGTCATCCAGTCAGTTCTTGAAAGTTCTCTAACTGTCTGAAAGTGTCGAGACTTTCTGTCTTTAAGTGTCGACACTTATAGACCAAGTGTCGACACAAGTTGTGTAAGTGTCGACACAAGTCTACAAGGTGTCGACACAACTCCTTGTGTTGTAGATTCTATGTCTCGACACAGTTTCTTCTGCATGTGTCGACACTGAAATTGAGTGTCGACACAAGTACTTGATCTTTTATCTTTTGCTGAATTCTTCTAAGTGTTGACACATCTCCTTTGTGTCGACACATCTTCATGTGTTGAATCTGTCAAGTGTCGACACTGCTTCTTGGTGTCGACACATAGTCTTCAATGTTGATACTTACTGAGTGTCGACACAGCTCCTTGTGTCGACACTTGATTCTTCTGTTGAGACTTCAGCTGAGTGTCGACACATTCCCATAGTGTCGACACTTGTACTTAGAATAATTTGTTGATCTTGCTGTTCTTTGCTAAGTGTCGACACAGCTCCATGTGTCGACACTTTCTTCAAGTGTTGAGTCTTCAGCTGAGTGTCGACACATTGTTCTTGGTGTTGACATTAACTTCAAGTGCTGACTCTTCTGATGAGTGTCGAAACATTGTTCTAGGTGTCGACACTTATACTTAGTCTCTGCTGACTTTTGCTGAGAGTCGACACAGCTCCAAGTGTCGACACTTTCTGGTGTAGACACAACTTCACTGGGTGTCGACACTGCTGTTAAGTGTCGACACTGCTTTACTGTACTTTCTTCATTGAGTGTCGACACAGCTCCTTGTGTCGACACTTTGTGTCTGGTGTCGACTCTGCATCCCAGGTGTCGACACAATGACTCCAAGTGTCGACACTGCTTGTCTGGGTGTCGACACAAGTCTTCTTAAGTGTCGACACTTTCCCTCTGGGTGTCGACACATGGACTTAGAAATTTTTGCTTCAGTCCTGCAAATACTTAACCTGCACAAGTAACTCAAAAACACATCAAATACATTTTGATGTATATCATTGAGTTGGGTGAGGCTTCTTCAAATCAGGTACATTTAAACCAATGTACCCAACAACGGGCGTGTCGAAGGTCATGTCGTGTGATCGACGAAGTTCGCTCATCGAAGTGTCGAGACAGTGAACACGGCCTGGAGCCCAGGCATGTTTGGTTTTGACACGGGCGTGTCAAATTGGACACGGGCGTGTCCAAGACCCGTGTGAGTCTCGGGTTGTTTTCGGGGTTTTGTCGATGGGAGGCACACGGGCGACCATACGGCCGTGTCAGTTGTAACACGGGCGTGTCAGGTCGAACACGGGCATGTCTGATTCCCGTGTGTTTTTCTAGACGCGCCGATTTTGACGGCGAATTAGGGACACGGCCCTGGACACGGGCGTGTCGCAGGACGTGTTCGGCCCAGGTTTTTACTTTTCAGCTACGAATCATGGTCATTCATTTCATTATATTGGGGTCCGACGGTTCGGGGTTGTTCCTACTGGGATATACCTGGGATTGGGCCTTTGAAACCCTCATTTCTCTAGAGTGGTTCTCTTTCTAAGTCTAGAGAAAGGGGAGAGCAAAGGAAGAAGAAGAAGCCTAGATCTGGTCACCGGCGGAGCTTCAGAGCTCCAAATCGCAAACCGACTTCGGATCTACGGAAGGCAAAGAGAGTGCAGTGTTTTTCATTCGCTTACATTTCCATGGCGCCAAGGAAGAACGCTAGGGTAATGATTCTCTTTTTGAGCATGTGAAGCTCTACTTCTTTTGCATAGGGAAGCTCGCTCTCGCGAGTTTGCGGTGAGTTTGAGGCGTTCCTTCGGGTATACATGAATAGTTCCCATTGTGTACATGTAGAGTCCGTAATCGAGAACGGATATAGGCATGATGTGTGAAGCCTACCCGGACAGTTGGTCTGGATCGGTGATGTTTCATTGCATAAGTGGCCAGAGAAGACTCCGTGCGAATGTTTGTTTTTCGGGTTTTCTACGAGGTAGATTGCAACAGGGAGCTTGGGGATTAACTCCAAGGTGCACCCAGAAAACTGGGCAGATGTGTGGTTCTGCCATCATGTGGGCCTGGGATCCAACTTGAACATAACTGTGTTATGTGATGTTTGTAAACGATTTGGGACTCGGGAAAGTTTGACCCGTGTATATGTTTTAAATTAACATTGCTGTGTGAGCAACGGGTCAGGCAGAACCTTACCCGCTCTATGTCGTTCGGTTAAAGAGACCTAAAGCTACTTGGCACTTACCATTGGCATAGATGGAGGGTCTTAGGCAATGACCAGAAAGACCAAATGCTCACGAGAGATTGCCGTCCCGGGGACGGTGGTGAGTCGGCGGGCTTAAACCGTGATCACCGAGAATGTGCCCTGAGAGCACGGGGCGTGTGGCCGTGCATGCCAACGCCTGTGATGCAATGTATTTATATACTGCTTGGTTGTGCTAATAAAGTGTAGGGAAGGAGCATCTCCGCCCCGAATTGGGGGTGGGATCGTTATAATTTGGTCAGCATGGCTGACCGTTGCTTTGATTTACCACCGTTATGGTGGATTGTGCTTGCAGGTGCTGCAGAGCCGAGCGGTAAATAGCGGGCTAAAGCCCAAGTTGCTGAGCTGGCCCTCGAAGGCCTAACTTTTGTGTTTTTTCTTTTATTCATGTATGGTCGGCCTGCGTGCCGAGGTTTGGAAAACATGTAATATGAGGAGAACAATTGTAAGGCCTTAAGGCCAATACTTGTGTATTTTATTTCATTCATTTTTAACGTATTAGTGGACATTCATGCTAGTGTTGGGTTCTTTATTAATGCAACAATTTTATTGCTTCCGCTAGAATGCTCTGTGTAGGACGTTGGATTGGTTGGATGGTTTCCATTGAGTAACCTTCCGGTCTGTCTATGTTATATGGCACCGGGCCCCGGCCGGACCTACCACTATATGTTATGCGACAGATAGGGGGTGTTACAATCCTCTCATAGCATTACTCTGAAGAATCCAGATAATCGGCTAAGTACAGAATCGTTGAGAGAGGCAAGCTCACTCAACGCTCTCAACAATCTCAACCCCATCAAGAAAAGCTGAAGAAATTTCTAGTTCAGAATCATTGAGAGAGGCAAGCTCACTCAATGCTCTCAATGCTATTAAGAAAAGCTGAAGAAATTTCGAACTCCAGAATCGTCGAGTCTACAATTCGTCGAGCTGAGCTTAACTTTCATTGAACGGAGTTCAAAGTTCATCGATCTCATCTTTTACCTATAAGGACTCAACTATCAGAATCATCGACCGGAGCTCAGAGTTCGTCGAGCTGAGCTCGAAGTTCGTCGACCTCAGCCTTCACTATTTCGTCAAGCTGGGTTTAGATTTCATCGAGCTAATCTTGAAGTTTGTCGAACGTAGGATTTTAGAAAAGTTAGTTGATTTTGGCTAAGTCCAGAAAGATGCTTACTCAGCAAACTCAACAAGGAAACAAAGTTCAGATTCGATGCAAATCGACATTAATGTCGCCGTCAGTCTACAGTGGATCTCAAGTTAATATAGCTGAGGTTATAACCACCATTAAAACTGAGACCCGTGTCGATCATCTCGCCAATGTGACAGGATTATAAATCATAAAAGAGATCGAGATCTGAAGGAATGATCAAAGGATTAATTGGATTAATTTTGGATTAAGATGAGAAGCGGAGTTCATCATTTTCGTCCGCCATTGTTGCAGAAGCCAAGAACATAAAGATCAAATCTGAGGGGCTTCTGACTTTGCTAGTGTAATAAACATCTACTTCAGCAGGTTCAAAGTAATCTTCTGGGAGAGATGAATCAGCCGAGGCATGCCCTAGCTGAAGTTATCTTTCGGATCCAAGCCGAGCTAGAATCTGAAGATCAATTTGCTGGATCAAAGAAGAAGGAAGGGATGAAATCTACTCAGTCCAGATCAAGAGATATTCCTGAAGAAGAAGAACAAGATTCATCTGCTAGTTGATTTCAGAACAAGACGGGCATCATTTCAAGATCTCTATATCATCTTATTATTGTGAAGAAGTTAGGGTCAATATCTGCTCAGTCCAGGTAGACAAGCACATGGAATTTTCTATGGTGTGTGTAATTCATCATCTTTAATATTTCTTTGTAAGATTCATTCTGAATCTGAGTGGTAAGGCTAAGACCTGAATTGTAAGCTTATGTTATAAAGGCTGAGGTAGGGCAGGAGTTGTCTGAATTGTAGGTGTGTGGATTCACACTAAGGTAGGGTAGGATTGCCTGAGCTGTACGACTGTGGAGTCACTCCGAGGTAGAGTTCTTGGGAAGAACTTGAGTTATAGGATCTTGGTGATCTGAGTGGTAGGGCTTGTGCCCGAGTTGTAGGAGACGGTTGGGATCTGAGTTATAAGATCTGAGGATCTGAGAAAGATAGAAGGAAGTTTGGTTGAATCTAGTATACTGCTAGATAGACGAAGGGGAAAAGTGGATGTACCCATCAATTGGGGAAACACTATAAAATTATGTGTACTATGCGGTGTTGGTTTTGATTATGATGAGATTGCTGTGATGTGATATTAATCGATTAGATGCTTAAGTTTTTGGAATTGGACCTATTCACCCCCCCTCCACCCCTCTAGGTGATTAGTTGTTCTTGAAATAAAATCTTTCAAGTGGTATCAGAGGGAGGTTGCTCAAGATAGACTTAACAATCTGAGTTGATCTCCAGGGGAAGCTATCAGAACGCTAAGATAGGTCCAGGTGAGAATCATAAAAAACTTAGATCCATGAAACTTCCTCTTTGTAGGAAAGAGACCTTTGGCATCTGGAAGGAAAGGGTCAGACTTTTCATGGAAGCATCTGATCCTATGATATATATATATATATATATATATATATATATATATATATATATATATATATATATATCAACATACAGGAAGGACCCTTCATCCTAATAAAGACATCAGTTTTTGATGCAAATCTGAAGACTCCAAATCAATATTCAGAGATGACTAAAGATGAAATCTTCTTAGCTACAATGGATAAGAGGGCACAAAACATTATTGTTAGTGCCATAGATGACTAAACCTTCCAAAACCTAGTCCACTACAAGACAACTAAGGAGATGTGGGAAACACTAGTTGTATACATGGAGGGGTCTAAAGAAGTGACGGAGGACAGGAAGTCCATGATCAATCAAGAGTATGAAAGCTTCAGGCAGGACAAGTCAGATGGCATTGCTAAGTGCTATGAGAAGTTTTTCAGAATTGTGAATGAGCTGAAGACATATGGCAGAGTTTTCAGCACTTATGAATTGAATGACAAGTTTCGCAAGTCTTTAATGAAAGACTGGTACACAAAAATCTGTGCCATCAGATAAGTGTCCAGACTTGCAGACACTCCACCTCCAACCCTGTTGGGAATGCTGATGTCATATGAAATGCAGCAAACTACTATAAAGCAGAAGGAAAAATTAGCAAGCCTACAGTCAAAGACGAGTCAGTGGACTTCAGAGATGAAGCCACAAGGACGAGCATTAGAAAGATTCCTTCTCCACCAAGGAGAGTTGCTGATTCTGAGTCAGAAAGCTTAGATAACAGCACATTAGACTGCCACATTTCTGATGAAGACTTTGCTACCTTCTCTAGGAAATTTCAGAAATTTATGAAGAAGAACCACTGGAGAAGCAGGGCATCCTCTTCTTCTTATCCCAAGGAAGATTACTACAAGGGAAAAAAGAAATTCTCTAAAGAGGACATGTATGGCTCTAATCCTAGTAAACATACTTCTTCTAAAGTGGTGTGTTATTATTGCAGCAAGCCATGACATGTCATAGCCGACTACCCTATCAAAAGAAAGGATGCTGGTAGAAAGAAGGAACATCGGCAGAAGGGCAAGAAGGAGAAGTCCTTTATTGTTAAAAAGCAAAAGAGTTGGACTGACTCCTCATCATCAGAGTCAGAAGAGGAAGATGAAGTTGAAGCCCTCGTTGGGCAATTTACTGCTGAAGAAGAATCTGTAGAAGCAGACTTATTAGAGATGGTGGTTGTAATCACCAGAGAAGCTGATGATGTTGCCAGATCTGAAGAATGAGAAGAAGCCAGCCACTGTCTTGGGCTGATGGCCTTGACTGAGGAATGACCCAGCCTGGAGCAGCCTGACCCTAGTAAGGTATATTCTACACCTTCTATGTCAGATTATGTAACTAGTACAGAATCAGAAGCATCTGCATTAAGAGATGAAGATGGCTCTAAATCTGAGGGAGATGTTAATCAATTGATTGATAATTATGGTGAACTCCTACAAGCATTAAAGAGAAGCAAGCTTCTAGCCACAAAAACAGGCTGAGGAGATTGCCTCTCTGAAGCTGGCTGTTTTAGAATCAACAAACATGCTGAACCTGAAGATACAAGAAGTTAGCAAGCTGAAAAACATCATTGTTATTCATATGGGCACAATCACCTTCAAAAATAACCACATTAGGAATCTTTAAGGTAAACTCCAAAAGGAGATGGAGCTAGTGGCTAAGTTCTCAAAACCATGTTCAGTATTGCCTTTGATTGATTCCTTCTCCTCCCAAAATGGTAAGAAGGGGTTAGCATCCAAAGGGAGAACTAGAGCTGCTTATTCCAAAAGGAAGGGCAATGCTCCAGTGCAACCACTAGTCTACAAGCCTTCAATTCCTTTCATGAAAGTGGTGCTACCATCTAACAGGTATGACCAAGACATCATTCATGGTCACCGGGAGTATGGTGTTAGGAATGGCAAGGGTGCTAGTGCCTACAAGACAGCCCATGAAGAAATCCAAATGGCTCATCCTGGACCATTTGTGTTTGGTGTACCAGCCCCAACACTCAATAATAAGGCAGCAGACCATTCTCAAAGTCTGCAAGTCCACAATCAGACTAAAGGAAAGTCTGTCAGCACACCAGACTTGGGTATATCTGAAGCTATCAGGATAGTGCACTCTGAAAAGAAGGAAGTTGCTGATAGGGTCCAAGATATCCCAAGTACCTCTATTGCCAGATAAATCCCAAATCATGTTATGGCTGGAAGACTTAAGAAAAAGGCTGATGTGCCTGCTGGAATGAGAGCTATAGACTGTTATGCTGTACAACCAGCCCTCACAAGAAGGTACAACATTTATGAGTGCTGGTGCTATGACAAAGTGGGCCACTATGCTATTGATTACTACCACAATAAGAGTGTCCAGAGAAATAATACTAGTTTACCTGCCAAAAGAGATGCAGGTAGGCATGTTTAATTTCATTCAAACCTACACCTAAGACCCAATAAGAATTGGGGTGCTAAGGAAAGATGATCAATTTTTGCAGGTGAGTCCAAGAGTGCATACCCCTATATGGTACTTGGACAGTGGATGTTCCAAGCATATGATTGGAACAAGGAGCATGCTGAAGGAGAACACTACAGTTGAAAATGGACCCAAAGTCATCTTTGGTGGTTCAGAAAGAGGAGTAACCAAAGGGTTTTGTAAGATATCTAATGACATAATCACTAGCAGACAAGTAGCTTATGTGAATGGTTTGCAATATAACCTGATAAGCATAAGCCAACTTTGTGATCTTGGCAATGACATTTGTTTCCTCAATGATGAGTGCCAAATTAGGAGGTTAAGTGACCAAGGGCTCTTCTTGACAAGAACTAGGAGTGGAAATGTCTATTGTCTCAATTTTGTTTGTGAGAGTAAGAATTCTCCTATATGCCTAGTTGTAGATGAGAATGCTTCACATTGTGTCCAATGGCACAAGAGGCTAGCTCATCTGAATTACAAGACCATAGGCAAACACTTTAGTGAAGAGTTAGTGAGAAATGGTCCTAAGGTGAAGTGCATCAAGGAGGGAATCTGCTCAGCATGCCAAAAGGGCAAGCAGACTCGGAACTCCTTTCAGAGCCTTGATACCAAAGACTCAGTGAGGTGTCTCTACCTCCTGCATATGGATCTATTTGTTCCTATGCCAGTTCATAGTCTAGGTAGGAAAGTCTACACCCTTGTGGTTGTTGATGAATTTTACAGATTTGCCTAGGTGTTCTTTCTAAAAAAGAAATCTGAAACCCCTGATGTCTTACAGACATTTGTTAGGCAAATTCAGAATGAACTTAACAGTACAGTGGTCAAAATCAGAAGTGACCATGTGACTGAGTTTCAGTCTGGATATATGACAAGATTCTGTGAAGGGCTTGGGATTCATCAAGAGTTCCCCTCTCCTAGAACACCCCAGTAAAATAGGATTGCTGAGAGGAAAAATAGAACTCTCATAGAGACTGGTAGAAACATGTTAAGTGACATATGTCTCCCAAAATATTTCTAGGCTGAGATAGTGAACACTGCATGTCATGTCCTTAACAGGGCTTCCATCTTCGAAAGCCACAAGAAGACTCTATGAGATTCTGAATGGTAGAAAACCAAACTTATCCTACTTCAGGATTTTTGTTAGCAAGTGCTATGTTCTAAACAATTGTAAGTCCTATATTACTAAGTTTGTTGCCATGTCCTAAGAAGGGATATTTGTTGGGTACAACAACAATAGTAGGGCATATAGGATCTATAACTTGACTTCTCAAGTTGTAGAAGAATCAGTACATGTTGTCTTTGATGAGTCAAATTTAATTAACTATGAGCTGCCAAGTACCTCTTCTAGTTCTGCATGTTTAAAGGATGTGATGGACAAGCTTACCATCAAGGAAATGGATCCAGCAGGACAAGATAAGGAAGAAGATGGGTGATGTCCAGGGGGAGCTCAAGACTCACAAGTTGGGGATGAAGAACAGTCAGCTGACGAAAATCAAGTTCAGCCAGCTGAGAACAATGCAGAACAACTAGTTGAAGCAAGAATGCCTCCAACTGTGAGACATTTGTGGGACCATCCAACACAACAAATCATTGGTGATATACGACATTGTGTCTAGACAAGGAGCAAGAGGATCAACATAGCTCTATGTTCAAGCTTCCTATGACAAATAGAGCCCAAGAAGCTTGAACAAGCTATCAAAGACTCTTACTAGATTAAAGTTATGCAGGAGGAGCCGAATCAGTTCAAAAAATGTAGTGTTTGGGAGTTGGTTCCCAGACCAAAGGGACATAATTTCATAGGAACAAAATGGATCTACAGGAACAAGCTAAATGAGAATGACATTATTGTCAAAAATAAGGCTAGATTGGTGGCAAAAGGATACATGAAAGAAGAAGGAATAGATTTTGACCAAACCATTGCCCCAATAGCAAGGCTGGAAGAAATAAGGTTATTCCTTGCTTTTGGTGCCTATCAAGGATTCAACGTCTTCCAGATGATATGAAGTCAGCATTCTAGAATGGAGAATTAAAAGAGGAAGTATATGTGGATCAATCACCAGGTTTTGTAGATTCTAACTTTCCTAATTTTGTTTATAAGCTTAAGAAAGCTCTATATGGGTTGAAGCAAGCCCCTATAGCATGGTATGAAACATTATCTACTTTTCTCATTGAGAACAAATTCTCAAGGGAGAAAATAGATAAGACCCTATTTCTTAGGGAATATAAGGGCAAGGTCATCATAGTACATGTATAAGTCGATGACATTATCTTTGGATCTACTAAAAACAACCTTTGCAGGAAGTTTGCCAAACTTATGCAAGGGAAGTTTGAGAAGAGCAGCATGACTGAGCTAAAATTCTTCTTGTGACTCAATGTAAGATATACTGATGATGGCTTGTTCATATCCCAGTCTATGTTAGTAGGAGAGTTAATTAAGAAATATGGTATGGAGAATGCCTCAACCATGAGGACTCCAATGGTGTCAAGTATGCCTGTAGGCAAAGATGAGGCAGGGAAACCTGTTGATGAGCCTTTATACAGAGGGATAATTGGCTCCCTTCTATACTTGACTGCTAGTAGGCCTGGCATCATATATGCTACGTGTGTCTGTGCTAGGTATCAAGCCTGCCCTAAAGAATCTCATTATTCTACTGCAAAGTGAATTTTAAGATATCTTAAGGGGACACCATATCTTGGTTGATGGTACCCTAGGAATAGAGATTTTGAGCTAACTAGACTTTCAGATGCAGATTTTGCAGGCTGTAAGGAAGACATGAAAAGTACCACTGGTAGATGTTAATTCATAGGTGGAAGATTGGTGTCATGGAGCAGTAAGAAACAAACTATTATTGTTATCTCCACTCAGAGTCAGAGTACAATGCAGCAGGTAGTTACTGCACTTAATTGCTATGGATACAGCATTAGCTTGAAGACTATAACATTAAGATAAGTAGAACTCCTCTATATTATGATTCTACTAGTGCAACTTCTATTGCTAGGAATCTACTTTCACATAGCAGGACAAAGCATATAGAAATTAAGTATCATTTTATTAGGGAGCATGTTGAGAGAGAAGACATTTGCCTAGAGTTTATCTCTACTAACAAGCAAGTGGCAGATATCTTCAGTAAGTCTTTAGATGAAGCCAAGATCAACACCTTCAAAATTGAGTTGGGTATGTTGAACTTAGAATAGCTTCAGGTACTCCCTATGTTATTTTGCTTGGTACATGTTTGTTCTTTCTAAAGGTTCTGCAGACCTAGTGGAAAGCAAGATGAGAGAAGATGCTTCTTCTCAAGTGATATCAGCAGTTGCAGGACTAGAGACTTTTAAGTAGTCTTCTCTAGTGGTGTAGAGAATTTCCAGTGATACTGAATTTCAAGTGCTGTCAAGTGGTATCAAGTGATATACAAGTCAGCCCTATATAAGGGGCATGTTGGCAGCTACAATCCTGGCTTAATTTTCATTAGCTAGGGGGAGAACACAAGGGGGAGAAAAAGACCTGATGCTCCTTCCTAACTATCTAAAAAGGTCAAAAAGGGGGAGAGATGGAGGTCATGTTTACCTTTGGTTGTTCAAGCTCAAGGGGGAGAGATAGAAGATGACTATCAGAAATGATCAAGCTCCTTCATGGCAGAAACATAAGGGAGAAAGTCATGGGGAGATCAAGCTAAGAGGTAATCCTCTAAGCTGTAACTCACCCTGCAGAAATCCAGGGGGAGTAGGTAAAATTCATTTCACTGAATTTAATATAAATATGCTTTTATTTCCTATGTAATGTGTATCTCATTTACTAAAGAAGCTTGATCAGTGGTTTTGACATGCTTGATCATTGGTTTTGACATCTTCAAATAGAGGGAGATTGTTAGGTCCATTTATCCCAATGACTCTGATTTGATGATGTCAAACATGTCAATGAGATAGACATAGTTGTATTTAATGTATGGTTAAGATCATGCATATAGGTTAGTCTTTGTCACAATGATTGGACAGCTAGTTCAAGAGACAATGATAGGTGTACTCAAGGTGGAGTTGGAAACTCAGAAAATTACATAAGTCCAAAAGAGTTGAGTGAGGCAAGCTCACTCAACGCAATCCAGCTAATAGTGCTGAGAAAAGGCAGGCAGGAAAATTACCTAAGTCCAAAAGTATTGAGTGAGGCAAGCTCACTCAACGCCATCTAGCTAATAGCACTGAGAGAAGGCAGTCAGGAAAATTACCTAAGTCCAAAAGCATTGAGTGAGGCAAGCTCACTCAATGCCATCCAGCAAATAGAGCTGAGAGAAGGCAGGCAAGAAAACTACCTAAGTCCAAAAGCGTTGAGTGAGGTAAGCTCACTCAACACCATTTAGCAAAAAGCGCTGAGACCGCTGAGAAGAAAGGACAGAGATTGCTGTGAAAAGGCCTGAGAAAATCGGCAAAGTCCAGAAGCATTGAGTGGGCTCAACTCACTCAATGCCATATAGCTAGAAGCGTTGAGTCAAGGTTATCATATCATAGCCTTACTGTGAATAATCTAGAAAATCAGCTAAGTATAGAATCGTTGAGAGAGGCAAGCTCACTCAACGCTCTCAACGCCATCAAGCAAGGATGAAGAAATTTCTAAGTTCAGAATCGTTGAGAGAGGCAAGCTCACTCAATGCTCTCAATGCCATCAAGCAAAGCTGAAGAAATTTCCAAGTCCAGAATCACTGAGTCTACCATTAATTGAGTTGAGCTTAGCTTTTGTCGAACGGAGTTCAGCGTTCGTCGATCTCAGCTTTTACCTATAAGAAGGACTCAGCTATCAGAATCGTCGACCGAAGTTCAGATTTCATCGAGCTGAGCTCGAAGTTCGTCGACCTCAACCTTCACCTGAAGAAAGAACTGAGCTAAGAGAATTCGTCAATCTATGCTTCACTGCTTCGTCAAGCTGAGTTCAGATTTCATCGAGCTAAACTTGATGTTCGTCGAACGCAGGATTTCAGAAAAGTTAGTTGATTTTGACTAAGTCCCGAATGATGCTGACTCAGCAAAGTCAACAAGTCAACAAAGTTCAGATCTGATGCAAATCGACATTAACGTCATCGTCAGTCTATAGTGGATCTCAAGTTAATATAGCTGAGGTTTTAACCACCATTAAAACTGAGTCATGTGTCGATCATCTCGCCAATGTGACGGGATTATAAATAGCAGAAGAGATTGAGATCTGAAGGAATGATAAAAGGATTAATTGGATTAATTTCAGATTAAAATGAGAAGTTGAGTTCATCGTCTTCATCCGCCATTGTTGCAGAAGCCAAGAGCCTCAAGATCAAATCTAATGGGCTTCTGAGTTTGCTTGTGTAATCAACATCCACTTCAACAGGTTCAGAGTAAACTTTTAAGAGAGACGAATCGGCCTAGGAGTGCCCTAGCTAAAGTTATCTTCTTGATCCAAGCCAAGCCAGTATCTGAAGATCAATTTGCTGGATCAAAGAAGAAGGAACGGCTGAAATCTGCTCAGTCCAGATCAGGAGATATTCCTGAAGAATAAGAAGCAGATTCATCTGCTAGTTGATTCCATAACAAACCGGACATCATTTCAAGCTCTCTGTATCATCTTGTTACTGTGAAGAAGAGGTTAGAACTGATATCTGCTCAGTCCAGGTAGACAGGCACAGAGAATTTTCTCTGGTGTCTGTAAATCTTCATCTTTAATATTTCTTTGTAAGATTCATTCTGAATCTGAGTGGTAAGGCTAAGGCTTGAATTGTAAGCGTGTGTTATAAAGGCTGAGGTAGGGCATGAGTTGCCTGAGTTGTAGGTGTGTGGATTCACACTGAGGTAGGGCATGATTGCATGAGTTATAGGAGTGTAGAGTCACTCTAAGGTAGAGTTCTTGGGAAGAACTTGAGTTGTAGGATCTTGGTAATCTGAGTGGTAGGGCTTGTGCCCGAGTTGTAGGAGTCGGTTGGGCTCTGAGCTGTAAGATCTAAGGATCTGAGAAAGATAGAAGGAAGTTTGGTTGAATCTAGTATACTGCTAGATAGGCGAAGGGGGAAAGTGGATGTACCCATCAATTAGGTAACCTGTATAAAATTTTGTGTACTATGCTGTACTGGTTTTGATTGTGATGAGATTGCTGTGACGTGATATTAATTGATTAGATGCTTAAGTTTTTGAATTGGACATATTCACCCCCCCTCTAGGTGATTAGTTGTTCCTGAAATCAAAACATTCAAAACCTTTTTCACCCCCTCTAAGGTTGGCCACGAGATCCAACAAGTGGTATCAGAGCGAGGTTACTTCAAAAAGGGGCTTAAAAACCTGAAGTAAGATGACCAACTCCATTCACACATTCAATGAGGGAAAAGGTCTGTGTAGACCTCCACCCTTTATGGGGAGTGACCATAGTAAATGGAGAACACACATGAGAATTTTTCTGATGACTCAAATCATGGACATGTGGGCCATGATAGAGACAAAGTACACTGCACCTACTGTTACAGTTTGGGAATCCGTTGTAGAAAAACCATGTGATAAGTGGGATGATGTAGACAAGCTTAGATGTATGAATAATGCTAAGGCTATGAACTCCCTATTCCGCGCCTTAAAAAAATTGAATTTAATATAATATGTAACTGCGAGACTGTTAATGATATATGTCATCTTCTTGAGCCTTCTCACGAAGTTACCTCGCAGGTGAAGGAGTCGAAGTTGTTCCAACTCGAATCTGAATATGAATAGTTCTGGATGGAGATCGCCGAGGATGTGGACAGCATGTACATGCATTTTACTAAGATCGTCAATGCTTCAAGATCTCTTGGAAAGATCTTTCTAAATGGTGACCTAGTGAGGAAGGTTCTGCGATCTTTGCCCCCTCGCTTCAACCCGAAGGTGACGGCTATCGTTGTGTCTCATGAAATCAGCACCCTGGAGATAGAGAGCATCATTGGAAATCTGAAGACACACGAACTTGAATTGAAGATTCAAGTAGAGAATTTCTGAGGGAAATGAAGATGAAGGGACTTGCGCTGAAGGTCGCAAGGGAGAGAAAACTGCTGAAGATTCTGAGGAAGATGAGGAGGAGAGCCTCTACATTTGGGAGTTTAAAAATTCAAGAAGAATCCCATGAATCAGGGATATTTCAAGAAAATCCTGAAGAGAGGAGCTGGAGAAGGCAGAGGATGGAACAAGCCATCAAAAGAAATGAAAAGTGATGATGAGAAGTATCGGCCGGAGTGCTATCACTGCTACAAGCCTGGGCACCTAAAGAGAGAATGCCTAAGACTCCAGAAGGAAGAAAAAGAAAAGCAAAGCCTGCACAAAGGGAAGAAGAAGCTACTGAAGGCGCTCACCTGGGATGATGATGGATCAGATGAGTCAAGCACTACAGACTCTGGCAGTGAAGACGAGGCAAATCTATGCCTCATGGGAAAGAATCAAGAAGAATCTGACAATGAGTCCAGTGTCCAGAGTGACACTGAGGTAACCCCACCTACTTATACTGAACTTCTTGAAATATATGAACACTTAGTTGATAAATTATAAAGTGTTATTTTTGAGAAAAGGTTCTTGCGAAATGAGAATAAGAAAATCAAAAGGACTATGAAAACTTTAAAAATGAACTAATAAAGAGTGAAAAAGAGAAAATCGAGTGTCTAGAGTGTCCTCACTTGATGATAATGATGAAAGAACTAAAAGCAAGCCTCTCCAAGCCAACATTGAGAGCAACAAGTCTCATCGACAAAAAGAATTCCTTGGAGAAAACACTTCAAATGTCTCTTGCCAAGATAGAGGAAGGCAAAAAGCAATTTGCCAATCGGTGCGTGATGCTAGTTACTGAGAACACCGTCTTAAATCTGAGGATCCATGATCTCACCTCTGCTGTCCAAAAGTTCTGAATAGGCCAAAAATCATTGGATATGCTGTTGGGAGCACAATGTCATGTATCTGAAAGTGTGGACTAGGATACATGAGTGCAACACCACCACCGAGCAAAAATCACTATCATGTCGAGCCTAAAGCCAAACTATTAAATCTAAAGGTAAGGCTAAAGTTTCTTGAGGGCTATCCCCATCCTCAAGCAAGAGCTCAAGCAACTCGATAAAGGCAACATCCACTGCTTACACTATGTGTTCAAACTGTCACAAGTTTGGTCACACATCCAGCTCGTGTTTGATGAAAGGTGCCAAAAAAAATTTGCAAGTCTGGCTACCAAAGTCTTCTACCTATCATATGAGTGGGACAACTTGGGTAACTAGAACTTTACCTACATCTTTTTTTAGGTCTGTTGGCAGGCTAAGAACATGAAGAACGTGTGGTACTTGGACTCTATGTGCTCCAAGCACATGATGGGAGATAAAGACAAGTTCCTTAGCCTGGAGAAGAAGAAGGGTGGCATGGTGACCTTTGGGGACAACAACAAAGAACAAATACTTGGAAGCGACACTATAGGTAACAAGGCATTTTCTATTTCTAATGTTCTGTTTGTATCTGGACTTAAGCATAATCTCATTTCTATTAGCCAATTGTGTGATAAAGGTCTAAATGTCTTATTTGTGTCATCTACAAACACTTGCAAAATTATTGATGTCAAAACTATTACTGTATTACTTGTAGCTCACATAAATCATAATGTTTATACTATTAGTTTTGACGATATATCTGCGTCTTATCTGAAACGCCTAGTTACAAAGAATGAGGAATTAGATTTTTGGCATAGGAGACTAGGACATTCTGGAAGTAAGCTTATTGTAAAACTATCAAAAAATAAACTTGTTCGGGGACTTCCCAACTTAAGCGGTAGTTTAAATATCTTATACGCTCCTTGTCAAAAAGGAAAATTTGTCAAAATCTCTTTCAAAAGAAAAACAGAAGTTTCGACGTCTAGACAACTAGAATTCATTCACATGGACTTGTTTGGACCTCTTAGTACGTGCAGTTTATGTGGAAAATGATACACCTTTGTTATCATAGATGATTTTTCACGCTATTGTTGGATGATCTTTCTTGCTAATAAATCTGACACCTTTAGCGAATTATTAAATCTTTGCACGCTACTTCAAAATAAGAAGGAGTTAAAAATAAAATGTATTAGATCAGATCATAGAGGAGAGTTTGAGAATGAATACTTCTCAAACCTGTGTGGCACCTTAGGAATTAAGGACGACTTCGCTGCCCCTCCCACTCTACAACAAAATGGGGTTGTAGAAAAAAATAACCGCACTCTTCAAGAATTAGCATACACAATGCTCGCTGAGTTCGGCTTACCATGTTCTTTTTGGGCTGAAGCGTTTAACACGACAAGCTAGGTGATGAATCAAGTTATGCTTCGCCCACTTTTAAAGAGAACTCCATACGAGCTGTATTTCGAAAAGAAACCCACTGTATCGTACTTTAAGGTCTTTGGTTGCCCGTGTTACATTCTAAACACAAAGGATCATCGAGGTAAATTTGATAAAAAATTCGATCTAGTCATCTTCTTAGGATACTCGAGCAAGAGTCGGGCCTATAAGATCTATAATACAAGGGCTTTAGTTGTTGAAGAATAGGCTCATGTGCATTTTGCTTAAAATTCTCCATCTAACGAGCTCAAGCCGAATGAAGAGGAGGTTGATGAGAGTGTAACGATAAGGGATAACGATGAGGAGAGAGTTGTGGCGAGTGAAACTCCAACTCTTGTACAAGGATATAGGCCTCCTAGTAACTTAACTTTTTCAAAGCAACATCAACGTGAACTAGTCATAGGAGAGCCATCTCATGGAGTTAGAACTCAGTCTGTGTTTCATGAATCCTTTTCAAACTTGTGTTTTCTATCTGATATTGAACCCATGAACATCTCAGAAGCCCTAAAAGATGAATCATGGTTCTTGGCTATGAATGAGGAGTTAAGACAATTCAAGTGTAGTAAAGTATGGGTTTTAGTGAAGCGTCCAGATAACCATCTAGTCATAGGCTTCAAATGGGTTTTCAAAAATAAACTTGACGGTGAGTCTAGGATAACAAGAAACAAAGCTAGGTTGGTGGCTCAAGGGCATTCTCTGACAGAGGGTGTGAATTTTGAGGAGTCTTTTGCCATGGTTGCTCGTCTTGAGTCCTTCCGTATGTTTTTGGCATTTTCCAGTTATAAGCAAATTAGATCGTACCAAATGGACGTTAAGAGTGCTTTCTTAAATAGATATATTAAGGAAGAGGTATATGTCGAGCAACCACCCGGTTTCATGAATGTCTCTTACCCAAACCATGTATACAAGTTGGTGAAGGCCTTATATAGACTGAAGCAGGAACCTCGTGGTTGGTAATATAGGCTCACCACCTTTCTCTTAGATCATGGCTTTAGGATGGGTAGTGCGGACACCACGTTATTTGTAAAGAACGAGCTCTCGGATCTAATTATACTATAAATCTATGTGGATGATATCATTTTTGTGGCCAAGAATGAAAAGTTGTGTGAAGAAATTTTCACCCTAATGAAATTTGAATTCAAAATGAGCATACTAGGGAACTTACCTATTTTCTAGGATTTTAGATTTCTCAACGCAAAGACGGGATTTTTATAAGTCAATCAAAATATATCAAGATATGCTTGTGCGTTTTCGGTATGAGAATCTGAAACAAGTCAAAACTCCTATGAATGCATCTCTTAATTTAGGAAAAGATGAAGGTGGAATTTTCGTCGATCAGACTGTGTTCAGAGGTATGATAGGATCATTGTTATATTTGAGAGCCTCTAGGCCAGATATCACAATTGCGGTAGGTATGTGTGCTAGGTACCAAGCCGACCATAGAGAGTCACTCTTGAAAGCAGTAAAGCAAATTTTTAGGTACCTTATAGGAACACAGAACCTTGGACTCTGGTACCCACATACCACCGATCTCACGCTACACGGGTACTCTGACTCTGACTATGCGGGGTGTTCACTTTATCGCAATAGCACAAGTGGTACATGTCATTTCCTAGGCCCTGCACTAGTCTCCTGGTCAAGCCATAAACAAAACTCGGTCGCACTATCGGCTGCTGAAGCTGAGTATATCTCCTTAGGAAGCTGTTGCAGAGAAGCACTATGGATGTCACAAACGTCAGAAGACTTTGGCCTAACTTGTGGGAATTTCCCACTTAGGTGCGACAACAAGAGTGTCATGGACTTGGCATATAATGTAGTGCACCATTCTAGATCAAAACATATTGATGTGCATCACCATTTCATTTGAGATCATATAAAAAAAGGAGAATGTGAGTGTAAGCTTCATTGGCATTTATGACCAACTAGCTGACATATACACTAAACCACTCCCAGATGCACGTTTCTCATTACTTTGACTCGAGCTTTTTGTTCTGAATCTCTCATCATAGTAATCGTTGCGTGTGTTTGAATGTTCTTTTGTTTGTGGTTACTTTTTATGTTTCACTTTTCCTTCATGTATTTGCTTTTGTTTACTTTAGTCACCGTGTCATTTTCCTTTTAAAAAAATGTAAAAACAAAAAAAAACTGTGAAGTGCTCATATCCTTCGGGCACACATGACCTAAACTTAGGCCCTAACGAGTATTTACCATGTTTGATTTACAATTCTTACTCCATGTGAACATTTTCCCCGGTCATGGTGTGTCGAATCTATAGGTGCTCATCTACAGAGTGCGACATTACAGGTTAGTGCAAGTTGACTATGCCTCTAGGTTGTGTGAGGATTTATATAGGGGAATGACTTCATATTATTCACAGATCTCTAGACGGAGCACTCAAGTACATATACTTGGCTTACATGCTACAACTCGTGACATTATATCTTAACATGTTCGAAATAACTTGAGTAATCAATATCACGATACATTTGTGCTTATAGGTCAAATCTCGAGTGCTAAGATCTTATGTATACAAGTTAAAGTGTATCTATATAGGTGGATAGATTTTGATTAACTCGGGGGTCCTTTGTACTCAAAAAATTATATAAAAGTGATAGCTAAAAGCAAACTAAAAAGAAAACTATGCAAGCTATCCAAGGTCATGCCTAGGAACCCCCCCAAGCACTACTCCTTCCTCCTGATAAGTCTTTATGAGCATTGTGAGGATTAGCACCTTGGTTCTAAGAGTCATTTCGATCTTGTGCATAGACTCTACCTTAAGCTTAGTGCCCTTCATTCTATTCTTGGTATGACGTAGAATGGTATGCGACATGATCGTTCACTCTATTTCTCTTGTGTTAGCATTTTGTAAAGAATCAAGATAACACATGTAAAACATGCTATTTCTACTTGATGTTTTCCCTCTATTGATGCTACACGAACACATCATTGCCTTATTTAACGCTTCCATGCATAAGAATTGGATAGAAACTACACTATATGTTTTGAGCACATATGTACTAGCACGTGATTTATACTTGTGACACTTACAATGTTTAAAAGAGAATAACTTGATAACTCTTGTAGCATTGTAGTCTTACTTATTATGTGCTTAGTTTAATCTGTGCTGTCCAATTCACATTCACTCTGCTACATGTTTTATCTATGTTTGTGTACTTTGATCCATTTTATGACCCTGCTTCATATTCTCTGATTTGCGTTTCGGTTTGGGTCACCCCTATGTTTATCATATCTAACCGTATTCTATGTCTGCACTATCTGCTGTCTGTCTACCACTCACCATTTCTATTTTTCATCTTGCATGTGTGGTTGTTCGTACCAGTCCCTTTTTGAAACTATCAAAGGGGAGAAGAGATTGTTCTTGAGAATTGTTCATTAATATGATCTCATCTATTGGGAGTTTCTTTCTATGCGTGCACATAGATAGGGGGAGTGTATAGAACATGTAGGTTGGGGGAGTGTGTGTGTAAGGGAGCTATATAGAGAACCTGAAACCTAAAAATTACATTCTTATATATATTCACTCTACTATCATGTACTGTATTATTTCTCATGAACGGGATTTGATATTATCAAAAGGTGGAGTTTGTTGGAACCGATGTTTCACATTCTCTATGTTTGATAATATCAAATCCCAGGCTATATTTGATCACACCGTGTATTGATAGAGTGTGCAGGTTGACAGGTTCAAGCAAACCAAAACAAGTCTCCTATGTATGCTAACGCCGAATGATAATAGTTACCGCTGGGAGCGGTAGACGTGAATTAATTGGACAGGGCTCTCGGGAATCTACCGTGCCGTGCTAGAACTAACGCACGCTCTAGTTCAGGTAATTATTTTGTCCAGCCTCTCGAGAACCTACCGCCAAGCAATATTTCTTACTGCACAGTGCTAGCCTCACGACCAATATCGAGAAGGAATTCTCGAGTAATTGATCTACCGCTGTTGCTAGCTCTTACCGCGCCGCGCTAGCCACTCGACGAATGCTGGGAAGGATTTCTCGAGAAATCAATCTACTGTTGGCTATAGTTCTTACAACGCCGCGCTAGCCGTTTAGAGAAGGATCCATCGATTTACTAACCTACTGCATGGCGCTACCTTCTACCGCAGGGCACTAGATCTTTTTGAGAAAAAAAAATTTTGTTCTGAAATTTTATTCCAGATTTGGATGACAGTTGGCACAAAAAGCGCGCGTACCTACCGCCGGGCGCTAGTCTTATCGCCGGCGGTAGAATATTTTCATGAAGATGTATAAAAGGTCTCCTTGGTTTCTGTGCCTGGATATTAGAGTAAGAGAGGACGGGAGTTCGTGGATTCTAGTGTTCGACCAATCTTTCTTGCACTCCATTCCACAAATCTCCGTTGAAGAAGAAGAAAGTTGTATCCCTCCCGTTCTTGAACGAAGAACTCCGGTGATCCAAGATCTACATCAAATACAAAGAACCGATCAATCTCTAGCAAACGAAGATCTCAAGCGCCGGCCGCAGATTGCTCTACGAAGAAGTCTTGAAGAGAACTTCAACCATTAAATTTTCTACTCTCTTATCTGTAATTTTTTCTTTTCTGAATTTTGTGGTGAGGTAAATCGACCGGAAAGTCGTCAAAATTCGGGAAGTTTTTTCTGAGAAGTTGACATGGAGGGTCGTCGAATTCCAAGGATGATTTCGTGAGAAATCATCCCGGGGAAGGGACGTATAGATCGGGTGGATCTAGCAGGGCTCTAAGACCCTTCCTTATGTGGAGATGAAGAGCCGGCTGGAAGACCTTTCTCGGAGGGAAAGGGAGACAGCTAACTTGTCCGTGGAGTGGATCGGTATAGAAACCAAAAGAGTTTTTATTCCTCATCACCTTCGATCTCTGCCGTCACGGAGATCCCATTTTTGTAATCATCTAGAATAATTGATATTCTATGCAATGAAATTTATGCTTCTGAGTTGATTAATTCTGTGATTGTTCTGGTGTTGATAAGTAAGTGTCTATGTTTTATGGCCTTGCTCAAGCGCAATCGCACAGGAAAATGAGTAACGAGTCTTACCGCTGAGCGTTGGCTACCTAGCGCCTGCAGTAGCTTCCAGAACTCGATTTTCTGGACCGTAATATTTTTAAATTGCAAATAACGTGTTGGAACCCCACTTATATTTAGGGTTGATTTGGGGTAGGTTCACTATTACGATTGTTAGATGACCCAACATGTATAGTATAGGGTCATAGGTTTTTATCATGGTCAAGGTCAGTCAACAACCTAGATTGTTTGGTTCTCACCTTCTAAAGACTTAGAGACAGAAGACCTCCAGAGAAAAGCAGTTTTCTAAAAGACAAAAAGTCATTCGAAGTTTAGTTCAACAGAGCTCGACGATCGACGATCTCAGATCAACAAACTCAAGTTTTTTCTCTGAGTTGTGTTCGCCGAAAGTCTAGCTGAGATCGGCGAACTTCGATCACACCTCATTAGTTTCAGCTCGACGAAAGACTATCTCTGTTCGACGTACTTGGAGCTCAGATTGACAAGTTATATTCTCTATTTGATGATCTTGGATCTCAGCTCGATGAAGGAGAGGTTTCTGTTCGATGAATTTGCATCTCAGGTCGACGAGAATTTGCTGAGTTCGACTATTTTCTCCCAGGGTTCAGTTCGACTATTTCTTTGGTTGATTTCAATTCGACTAAGGCAGGAGAATTTCAAATTATATTATTATATGCTTGTAGTGCTCTGATAATTAATGCCCAATATTCTTGAGAATATAGTTGTTCCATGGTAGCATTAATTATGGTAATCACAGAGTTATTACTTGGCTTATTTTACTGGGACAGTTATGAAAACTCATTAAAGATAATTTCCAGTCGTTCAACTCCCAGAATTTCGGCAGTTAGACATGGAAAGCAATTCAAATTTCAAATGCTGAAATTCACAAGGAATATATAAGGATTATTTTTCAAGACAGAGAATAACAATAACAGAAGAAAGAAAGATTGGCTGTGACAAAAAGAACAATCTACAAAAAGCTGAAAAAAGAACATCTCATATACTACTCAAGTTCTTCATCAGATTTTGCTTCAGGTCTTTCAAGAGACAATCCATCAACATCTTTCTAAAAGCCTCCTGAAGATCAACAAGCAATTTGAATACCTACACAATGAGCAAAGCTTCCATTTTCCTGAACCATTGAACATCTCAGGGAGAGCTTTGACAACAACAGCAATCACCTAATCTTCTCAGAACATTGAGAAAGAGAAGACAATATCAAATTTCTTTTTACCTCCCTGTAAAAGGTTTTCTAACCCCCTTCAATAGTTTTCCATTTGGTTATTAAGCCTCCTGATCAAAAGACTTAGTTTGGTTTTTAGGTACCTGATCAAAATCTCAAATGGTTGCTAGATCTCCCTTGAAAATAGATCTTGTGGTGACAAGGTGTAACACCCCAAAAGGAGTAGTGGTCATTGAGGGCTACCATACAGCGATAGTCTTATTGCAAGCGCTAGCTCAGTGATTTAAAAGACGTAGCGCTCGGGTTGGGTACCGCGAAGCTAGCGTGCCGCAGGAGCCACTCAACGCTTCGACCACTAAACGCTTTGAGCACTCAATGCTTTTGACCACTCAATGCTTTCAAGCACTCAACGCTCTCGAGAAATCGTCGAGAGCGCTAACGGAAAGCGGTAAGAGTTACCGTGCCGCGCTAACCGATAGACAAAAGTCGAATGGTTTACTGCCAAACGCTAACGTCAGGCAGTAGGAGTTACCAAGCCGCTCTAACCGATCCACGAAAGTAGAATGGGTTATCGCCAAGCGCTAAATGTTAGCACGGGGAGGTAGCTCTGATAGCAACACCGACTGGTCAAAGAGTCTACCGCCCTAGTTATCGCGCAGCAGTAGTAGTTACCGCGTGGCGGTATCTTCTGTATAAGGATGGACCTGAGATTTTATTCTCATCTTCTCATAGCCTTTCTTTACTGGGAAGGAAGAGGAGGAACGCCCAGGAGCTGTGTGAAGATTGATCCAAAGTTTTCTTGTGATTGGAATCGTGAGTCGATGATAGATCCGCAGAGAGGAAGTTGTGGCAATCAAATCCATCCAGATCATAGATCACAGTCAAGGCTTTGAAGAGATCTTCATGGGTAACGAGTTTCTCCCGGATAAGTGAAGTCCTCAATATTCATATTTGCATGGATCCCCTACTAAAAGGTGAAAAAGGGTGGATTCCAATGGGTAGATCGGTTTGATCCCCATATATTCCTGCATTTAGATCCGGAAATGTAGAGTACGGAATAGACATGCTGTGTGAAGCCCATCTGGACAGGTTGGTCTGGATTGGTGATGTTAATTTGCGTGCTGGAGAAGACTCCGTGGATATACATGTGAAGTACATATGAAATCCAGAGTCAAGGGGTATGCAGGGTGCTGCACTAAAGTATTGGAAGAATTTCCAGGATAATACCCACGAATGATCACAGTTGTGTGAATTGTTGGTGTCGTTATGCGATAGTTAGTGTCGCCAGGCGATAGCTCCTTGGGAGCGAGTGTTATGAGGCCCGTCTTTAAGAGACCTGGAGGCCATTGGATGTAGGCTGTGTGCTTAAGCTGCCTGGCCTATGGTGGGTGCTAGCCCAAAATGGACAAAGCCGTGTGCCTTGTAATGAGTTGAGTCGTGAAGGCCAATTTCTGTGCCATCAAGTTAAGTACCTCTGAACGACTGGATTGTCGAGTTAAGTACCTTTAAATGGGCAGTTAGTCGTCAAGTTAAGTACCTCTGAACGATGTAGTCATCAATTTAAGTACCTCTGAATTACAAAGTTACCATTAATTCATGGACCTTTGAATGGTGGTGTTACTCAGGGGAGTCCGGTAAACCAAAAATTTGCCCTGAGTGCACGGGGCGTGTGGTCGTTGGGACAACGTATTTGGTGATTGTTGCTTAAACGCACCTTGTTGTTGCCATGTATATATCATGCCTTGGTTGCAGGGATTGAGAAATGCTGCCGCGAGTAAGGGGTGAGATCGTTATAAATGGGTCAGCAAAATGCTGACTGTTGCTTTGTTTACCACATTTTGGTGGGCCCTTTTGTGCATGTGCTGGAGTGCCAAGTGGGAAGTAGCGGACTGAAGCCCATGTGCTGCTGTCGGGTGGCCCTCAAAGGCCCAAAAGCGAATATTTACTGTTTTCATGTGTGGCCGACCTGTGTGCCGATGTACGAAGTTACTTGTATTAATTAAAACAGTTGTAATAAGGCTACGTCCTAAACATGTGTTACATGCAATATATATTATGTCATTCCTTTTGTGTAGTGGACATTCTTATTGTGTATGGCTTCTTACATTAAAATGCTTCCACTAGAATACTCTATAGTAGGACGCGTTTCTACTTGAACTTGGGTTTGACATACAACATGTAATCTCCTTTCCACTACAGAAAAGGAGCTATTGTCAGTAATCTTCGCTTTCGAAAAATTCCATTCATACTTAGTGTTATCTAAGGTCATTGTGTACACTGACCATGCCGCACTAAGGTATTTATTCAAAAAAAAGACGTCAAGCCCCGACTGATCCATTGGATTCTTCTACTACAGGAATATGACATCGAGATCCGAGATAAGAAAGGGGTCGAAAACGTCATCGCCGATCACCTATCAAGATTTGAGAGCAACACTGGAGGAGTTGTACCCATCTACAACCGCAACGAGATTGCCGACTGATTCCCGGACGAAAGATTATTTGCCATCTGTTCGCTCACTCCGACAATCCTGTGGTACACAGATATGGCCAATTACCTCTCTTGCAAATCTGTCACCCCTCACCTGTCATCGCAGCAAAAGCGAAAACTACTGTCCGATGCCAAATATTATTTCTGGGAAGACCCGTTATTATTTCGTACTTGCAACGACAGCATCATCAGGCGTTGTATACCCGAGACCAAATTTCAATCCGTCTTAACACACTGCCACAATCGGGAGACCGACGGTCATTTCGGAGCCACCCGAACAGCACGCAAGATACTGCAATGTGGCCTATTTTGGCCAACCCTTTTTAGAGACAGACAAGCTTACATGGCAAAATGCAATGAATGCCAAAGGACAGGAAATATCTCCAAGCGGGATGAAATGCCTCGCATCAATATGCTCGTCTGCGAACCATTCGACGTTTGGGGAATCGACTTCATGGGACCCTTCCCAATGTCGCATGGAAAACTCTATATTATTGTCGCAGTAGACTATGTTTCCAAATGGTTCAAAGCAGAGGCTGTCGCAGCAAATGATGCCCGCATCGTTTTGAATTTCATACACAAGAACATTTTCTCTCGATTCGGCGCCCCACGCACCATCATCAGCGACGGAGGGAGCCATTTTTGCAACAAGTCGTTCTTGCAACTCATGAAGAAATTTGGAGTCCACCACAAAATCTCTCTTGCCTACCATCCCCAAACCTGTGGACAAGTCGAGGTCTCCAACCGCGAGCTCAAAAGAATCATCGAAAAATCCATCCATTCCAATAGAAAAGAGTGGGCCAAGAAGGTCGACGACGCCTTATGGGCGTACAGAACCGCCTTCAAAACCCCTATCGGTATAACTCCTTTTCAACTCGTCTACGGAAAAGCTTGCCACTTACCAGTCGAGCTGGAACACAAAGCGCTATGGGCAACCAAATTGCTAAACATGGACCTCTAAGCCGCAGCCGATAAGCGCCGCACTCAACTGAATGAATTAGAGGAACTCCGGCATTTTGCATACGAAAATGCACGGCTATACAAAGAAAGAACAAAAGAATGGCATGACCGTCACATCATCCCCAAAGACTTCCAACCAGGAGACCAAGTCCTGCTATACAATTCCTGCCTCTGCTTATTTCTCGGCAAGCTCAAATCGCGGTGGAGTGGCCCTTTCACAGTGATCAGAGTCTCCCCTTTTGGCGCCATCGAAATCGTCGGGAAAAGCGGAGAAAATTTCAAAGTCAATGGGCACCGGTTAAAATTATATGATGGTGGCGCAACCACCAGCGACTCTCACAGCCTTCAGCTCGTCGACCCCATGCAAAGCGATAGAAACACTCCTTGATCACCAATGGCAGCATCACCACAGAGCTAGTCTACCACGCCTTCTGTTTCTTTTCTATTGTTTATATTTTCTGAGCAAGACAACTACTATATTTTTGTGAGCGCCCATCTGGGAGTCGACTGTTGTCTTTTTTTTTTATGTTTCGATATTCTATTTGAACTGCTAATACAGGTATTTGGTCCACCTTAAGGACGGTAAACAAAAGGGCTTTCGGGAGACAACCCAAGTTGGACCGTTTGGTCCTATGCTGTGTTTTGATTTCTTTTTATATATTCATATATTCCTGTTTCCATATTTTGTTTGGCTGGCATCCTTTAATCGCAGGTGCAGGAATATTTGAGGCGCGGCAACTTGGCCGCACTTGCACATCTCATTGCACGACTGGTATGCTCAATATTGAGCATAGGTACTTCCTACCCTAGCTGTTTATCAAATATGACTCGCTGATTTTTACTAGTTGTTGACTTTAAGTCTGGGGGGAGAGCATGCCTGTGGTCACTTCACCACACTTTCTGTTGCATACCAGTTTCTTGTTTACTTATTTCTTGCTTTATGTTGCACACACTGAATCACCCACACGAGTGCGCTCTTACCCACGCGCACAACTCGAGTCAAATTTATTGCTTTTGTGTAAACTTTAAAATAGTGGTACTGGCTTAGGATTTCAGGATTGAGTAGTTCGAAACTCATTCAGTGCTCCTAATCGAATACTCATGGTTTGTGTAGAGTTAGGATAGAATTAATTTTTCTTTATGCTCGTAGATTTATTTTTTTCTGCACACGTAAATATTGTTTGTACTGCTCAAAATCTGAATCTGGGATAATCGAACGATAAGGTAGGAATGTGTGTAGCCGCCACTATACTCGTATTGCTCGAGTTTGGAGAAAGGATCATCTTTCTCGGTGTCTAATAACTTGCCCTAAGCTACTCTCGAAGCATTGGTGCACGATTACTCAAGCGTGAGCATGACGTAGGCCTTCATTTTGGCTAGTTTGAGCCTTGTTTAGCCATTCCTACCTGTTAACCGTTGCATGCCAAATTTGTGCCTACCCTTCCTTTGATCCAGCTCCACTCACTTTCACCAAGGCCTGAAGCTAAACCCACCATCGCAATCAAATGCTTGAGCTGATTTGTATTTACTGTTTTGCCGAGGTTGTGATAAGTGGACATTGTTTTTTGGGGTGCTGAATTTATTCACGTTTTGATTGCTCCGTTTGGGGATTGCTAGCGCAGAAAAGAAAACAAAATTTGCGAAAATAAAAGGCTGATTCGTGCAAAAGAGAGAAAAATATGAAAGAATTGCTTTGAGATTTCGATCCCCAACCTCTTTATTGATTTTGGTCGGGTTCAGCCGTGTTCACAGCCGGATTTCAAGCTAAGTCTGCGGGCGTGTGCCCCATTCTTTTCTAAGTGGTTGTTTTGGTTTGGGTTTTATTCGCTCGCTTTGGTTGCATAGAGCCTTCATGTTTATCTTTGACTACCAAGCCGTCGCCTAAGCCCCATTTTCTCCTACTAGTCCTACTGATTCACGCTTGGGTCTAACCCGCGCCGTGGAGAGAATGTGAATGTGCAAGCGTATGGTCCCCGACATTGGTGGATTCCTTTGGAGCTGATCCTGAGTCCCGAACTTTGGCAATGCTCACCTTAGTGGCCTTCCTACTTTCTTCCTACACACGATCGCAAGATTCTCCCGAATTCTAATTTTGAGCAATTACAATATTTATTTACGTCTGTCGAATAGTTTAAACTATGTTGTATAATTAAAAAGTTTTTCTATTATGTCTTCTATACCCATGATATATTTGATTTCTCATCGTACTTCTTTTTGAAATTTCTGAGCCAGTTAGCTATCTTCTATTCCACGGAGTCATGATTTGCTCTGGACGTGCAAATGGTTAAGTCTGGGGGTGTGATGAGTCCACATTTTACACTAATTTTTGGACTCATCTTGGCTAGTTTTATCGTCCTAGCACTACACTTGAGAGCCTTTATTGCTTATTTGTGCTTACGTACCTATTTCACGATTAAGTGCACTGTAGGCCCGTTTCTGTGTGTTTTCTGTGTTTCTATATTGTTGTTATTCTTTAGCCCTATCTCGTGGATGTGGTGTGCACGTTCTGGTGACCTTTCTGCCCTTCTGCTGGTACAGTGGTCGTGTGCGTGCACCGGAACCGCTCGGGAGACACCGACGTTGCAGGAATACTGCGCACGACCACTGGACTTATTGCGCATGACCACTGGTCGTGCGCCACCGATCGTGCGCATTACATTCCCTTTTTCCTAATCCTGTCTCGGTAATCGCACAAGCACTGGCCGTAGCGCGCACGACCACTGGTCGTGCGCCACTGCTCGTGCGCATATATGCTGATGCTTCTTGTCCAGGTTGCAGGTCTATTTGGAAAAGTCGCACAATCATCGACCTACAGTGCGCACGACCACTGGTCGTGCGCCACTGATCGTGCGCACTGCTTCTGCTGCCTCTGTATTTAAGGCCCTGCTCTGCGATTTAGGTCAACGCCTGTCATTTGCTACGATCGGAGAGTGCACGGGAATCGCCATTTCACTTCTCCAGCTGCTCCATCACCTCTACCTTCGTCGGGAGACCATTACCAACTACTCCGAAGCTTTTTAACTCTCCGGCGAAGCCCTAGGCCATTGATGACTTCAACTCCAAGCTTTCCTGCGGAGTTGGTGAAGTAGATAACCTAGAGAACGGACTTAAAGGCCTTCGAGGTGACAGCTCGTTGGTACCGGAAGCCTCCTTGGACTGAGCCCGGAAGCGGATTGACAACTCGCTACTCCGGCCACGACCCGCGGTGGATCTTCACTCTCTTTTTGTTTACTCCTCTTCCCCTTCCTCTGTAATATGGAATGTTTTGATCAGTGTAATGAATACTTCCATCCATGAACATCAATTTTATTTTATAACTAATGGAATGTTAGTATCTTCTTATGCTTGTGAGTATTGCCTGTGAATGTGCCTCGCTCACCCCACATCCACTTCATTCCCATGTCTTGTCCGATTGCACTCCACACAAGAACACTGCAATCCATTAGCTTCCCTTCCACCTGCCCAACTGAAGTTTGGCATCCCGGCCGACAAACCCACTCCACCTTGCGAAGCGGTGCCGTCGACCCGCATAACTTTTACTAGTTCCGTAGATCAAACATCCACAATTTCCCTAATCCTCTTTTTCCTCTCTTTTTTTATTTATAACTCCCATAACGATATTCTCTGTACTGTTGCCGTTCTATGCTAATTGCATTCCTCAAGAGACCGACACTCGGGGATTTATTCCCAAAACTTTATTACTTGCACGACTGGTGCGCTTGCCGATTTACACGCATCAGGGTGGTCATAGATCGTCTAACAAAGGTGTCGTATTCATTCCGCATAGGAAGGATGATCCGGTTGAGAAATTGGCAAAGCTATATGTGGATAATATTATACGGCTTCATGGTGTGCCCCGCAGTATTGTGAGTGACCGTGATGGGCGGTTCACGTCCAATGATTGGAGGCTGGTGCAGCAGATGTTGGGAACAAAGCTGAGTTTTAGCACAGCCTTTCATCCGCAAATGGATGGGCAGACCGAGAGGGTCAATAGGACAATGGAAGACATGATTTGCATGTGTGTCCTGGACTTTGGAAAGCAATGGGAAGATCAACTATACTTGGTGGAATTCGCTTACAACAATAGCTACCAAGAGAGCATTAAAATGGCGCCCTTCGAGGCCCTTTATGGTAGAAAATGTCGCACACCGTTGTCCTGGTTGGAAATGGGTGAATCAAAGTTGTATAAGCGATTATGGGTGGAGGATGCTACTTTATTGGTGCAAACCATTCGGGAGAGGTTGCTAATCACTCAGGACCGTCAGGCGAAGTACTATAATGCCAAGCACAGGAACGTGGAGTTCGTTGTGGGGAACTGGGTGTGCTTAAAGATCAAGCCGTTGAAGGGTGTTTCGCAGGTGCGGAGATTGAAAAAGCTACGCCCGAGGTACCTTGGACCGTTTGAGGTTCTAGAGCGGATTGGTGAAGTAGTGTAATGGTTGAAGCTGTCTGTGGAGCTTAGTGGTCTACATGATGTATTCCACATATCGGTGCTACGGAAGGCGATGCAAGAGCCTACGCATGTGATCGCGGTCGATTAACTGCCGGTTGATAGTGGGTTGATGACGAAGGTCAAGCCCATGCGTATTGAAGACTCGGTAGTCAAGCAGCTACGCAATAAAGAGATCAGGATGGTCAAGGTCCGTTGGGACAATTGCGGTTGAGAGGAGCTCTCTTGGGAGCGAGAGCAGACTATGCTTGAGGAGTACCCGGAGTTGTTTCACTCAGGTACCATTTAAGTTTTATGTTTCTTTCCTTTATATAATTTCGAGGACGAAATTCTTTTAAGAGGGGGAGAGTTGTAACGCCCCAAAACTCAAAAGAGCGATGGGAGGCATTTTGGGCCAAATTTGGTATTTGGAAGGGGGCACACGACCTGGGATACGGGCATGTCCCAGGGCGTGTCAGGCTCGAGTCGACGATTTGGCCATAAGGTCGACATTTCCGCTCGACAATGTATCGAGACAGGGGATACGGCCTGAAAAACGGGCGTGTCTTAGGGCGTGTGGAGCCCATGTCGACGATCGGCCCGGGGAGTCGACATTTTCGCTCGACGATGTGTCGAGACAGGGAACACGGCCTCGGACACGGGTGAAAGATATAGTACCTAAACACCTAGAGGGGGGGGGGGGGGTGAATAGGTGACCTAATACTTTTTTAAACTTTAATGGAAGCAATCAGTTATAACACAGAATCTACTCTACTTTTGCAATCACACAGCATACACAGCAAAGCACAGCACAGCAGACACAGAGTTTTATAGTGGTTCCGCAAGCTTTGGGTACATCCACTTTCCCCCTTCGCCTATCTAGCAGTGTACTATATTCGGCCAAACTTCACCACTGTCTCAGAACCCAAACTGGTTCCTACACCTCAGGCCCAAGGCCCTACAAATCAGCTTTTCCACAAAGCCTACACTCAGCCACAAAGGCCTACACTCAGCCAACAAGGCCTACACTCAGCCACCAAGGCCTACACTCAGAGATTTCAATCTCCTACACTCAGGCTCTCAAGCCCTACACTCAGCCTTTATAATTACAGGCTTACAATCACTCAGATCCAAAGGATCCTACAAGATAAAAATGAATTTACAATTGTTAACTCAACAACCCAAAGAAAAGAGAGGGAGGTTGTGAGTTTCTTGATGAGTTCTTGGAAGAACTCAGCTGGATTCAATTTGACTTAGCTTTCTTCAAAGCTTCTTGAAAGTAGAACTTAATTAGATTGACTCCTTCTGCAGTTGATCCTTGACCTCTGCTTCTTAAGACCCAGAATGAATCTGAATCCTTCTTCTCAGCCTAGTTCCAACGGCTGATTTCTTGGATGGAGCCCTCTCTCTCCAACTTCTTAGATCTGCACTTGGACAGCTAGATCTTCTTGTTTTGATACTTGATCAATAACTTGAACAACTCTGTGAATCACTTTCTGAATTGCTTCAGCAACTTCTTCAACAGTTCCTGTAGACTGTATGAGCCTATTTATAGGCCTTCTTCATGGTAACCGGCTGGTCCGGTTCATAACTGTCTTCTGACATCTCTGACAGGTGCTGTAGACCGGCTGGAATGGCAGCTGTCAAGTCATCCAGTCAGTTCTTGAAAGTTCTCTAACTGTCTGAAAGTGTCAAGACTTTCTGTCTTTAAGTGTCGACACTTATAGACCAAGTGTCGACACAAGTTGTGTAAGTGTCGACACAAGTCTACAAGGTGTCGACACAACTCCTTGTGTTGTAGATTCTATGTCTCGACACAGTTTCTTCTGCATGTGTCGACACTGAAATTGAGTGTCGACACAAGTACTTGATCTTTTATCTTTTGCTGAATTCTTCTAAGTGTTGACACATCTCCTTTGTGTCGACACATCTTCATGTGTTGAATCTGTCAGTGTCGACACTGCTTCTTGGTGTCGACACATAGTCTTCAATGTTGATACTTACTGAGTGTCGACACAGCTCCTTGTGTCGACACTTGATTCTTCTGTTGAGACTTCAGCTGAGTGTCGACACATTCCCATAGTGTCGACACTTGTACTTAGAATAATTTGTTGATCTTGCTGTTCTTTGCTAAGTGTCGACACAGCTCCATGTGTCGACACTTTCTTCAAGTGTTGAGTCTTCAGCTGAGTGTCGACACATTGTTCTTGGTGTCGACATTAACTTCAAGTGCTGACTCTTTTGATGAGTGTCGACACATTGTTCTGGGTGTCGACACTTATACTTAGTCTCTGCTGACTTTTGCTGAGAGTCGACACAGCTCCAAGTGTCGACACTTTCTGGTGTAGACACAGCTTCACTGGGTGTCGACACTGCTGTTAAGTGTCGACACTGCTTTACTGTACTTTCTTCATTGAGTGTCGACACAGCTCCTTGTGTCGACACTTTGTGTCTGGTGTCGACTCTGCATCCCAGGTGTCGACACAATGACTCCAAGTGTCGACACTGCTTGTCTGGGTGTCGACACAAGTCTTCTTAAGTGTCGACACTTTCCCTCTGGGTGTCGACACATGGACTTAGAAATTTTTGCTTCAGTCCTGCAAATACTTAACCTGCACAAGTAACTCAAAAACACATCAAATACATTTTGATGTATATCATTGAGTTGGGTGAGGCTTCTTCAAATCAGGTACATTTAAACCAATGTACCCAACAATCTCCCCCTATTTGGAGAAGTCATAACCCTTAGTCAATGATATACACCATTCATAATTAAAATTACAAAATGATGTAAGGCAGGATAATGTACAGCAAGGTAAACATAAACATGTATCAATTTCACATGTATACAAATTCATCATCACAGAACAAATATGAAATAGACATAGACATTATCACAGAACAAACATGAAATAGATTAATCATATAACATATTGTTCTAATATCTGTCTTATACATTTTCAGAAGTTCACAAAATGTTTTACATCAAGAAAATTACAAAGTAAACTTCAAGAAAATTCTAAATCTATTTCAGTTCTGGCTCCTTGATAACTATTCCTTTGCCAGCATGAACCTTAGCTTGGACAGGAGCATCAGCAACATCAGCATCAGCAGGCTTCTTGCCTTTCAGATCTTTCTTCTTAAGCTCTTCTGCTTTAATCTTCTGTCTTTCAAAATAATGGTATGGCTTTGGAAAGTACTTGCTAGGCTCCAGAGCAGTAGGAGGTAGCTTTCCCATCTTTGCCTTCCTTCTGTATTGGACAATTGCCTCTTGTCTAGATTCATGTTTTCTCCATTCAACTTCAGAGAACCACTTGTTCCTGTCTTGAATGGGCATTGTCTTTGGCAGCTTTCCAGGCAGTTAATATAATGTTCCTAGAGGTAGGGCTCCATTGCTCAAAATCTGGTCTCTGTTCAGCTTGTTCCCTAAACCTCTTCTTAGACAATCTTGTCTCTTCTTCTTTTTGCAATGCCTCTTGCATGGCTTCAGATATAAGCTGAACAACCTTTTCAATAATAACATTGTCCTTGCCCCCAGGTGGGTTGTACATGGTCTGTACATCAGCATGCACCATTTCAAAATCTGGAGGAGGATATATGACTTGAGCTACTTCTGGTTGCTCACCTCTAAGATAGGCAGGGTTAATTCCAGATTCAGCAACATCATTGTCATCACACAGAGGAGGATATCCAAGTGTAGCTCTGATAGAATTTGATATCCACTTAGCATGGTCAGAGCTTGCCTTGACTAACACTCTCTCCCCCTTTATGACTTCTCTAGCCATGTGATCTCTGACATCATCCTTCTGAAATCTGATTTGATTATCCAAGTATCTGACTCCATCTTTAAAGAAAGGTTTGAGCTTTTTAAGTTGTTCAGATATGGCCTTCTGGGAGTCTTCAATGGCAGTCTTAACAGCATTGATTTCTTCTTGAAATACTTTATCAAATTCAGCTTTAACAGCAGCAGTAGAGGTAGAAGGTTCAGCAGCCTGGTTCTTTAATTCTGTGACAATAGCATTATGAGAAGCAGTAAGATTGTCATTCATCCTTATCTGATTTTCAAGAACATACCCTTGCTTCAATGCTATGTCATCCACTTGTGCTTTTATCTTTTCTTGGTGTGTAGCCAAGTACACCACTGCATTCCCCCCTTTGTGGAAGCAGTCTGTCATCTCTTTCTTGTTAAGGTTCATTTCAAACCTTATAGACTTGATATCTTGGGCCAGATCAAATTGCAATGATTTCTGCCCTTCATCCACATACTTCTCAATTGCTTTTCTATGTTCATCCAGTTTAATCTGCATTGCCACCATTAAAGCACTATAATCTATTGATGGGGCTTGCTGAACTATAGGCTGTGGTGCAATAGATTGTAGAGCTTTCTTATAACTTTGGCTTCTTCTCTTGAATACATAAAGTTTCTTTTGCTTAGCCCTTGTAGTCTCCTCATCTTCAGATTCTGAGGAGCTGGCTATGTCAACCCTCTCCTTAGGGCTTGGAGGCCTTTCAGTTTGCACATCTGGTGCCTTCTCAATTTCTTGCCTCACAGGCTCTTCCAGAATCTGCACTTGCTCCCCCTCAACATCAGCATTCTCTCTTTCAGCAGCAGCCTTGTCCATGTCAAAATCTTGTTGGTCTAGATTTAAAAATAAATCTTCCATGGTGAATTCTTGTGGTGAAGGAGCTGGAGTAATTCTAGGTTCTTCAACCACTAGATCAGGAACCACTTGAACAACAGCAGATGTGTCTTCTATAACAGCATCTGGAACTTGACTATTCAGCTGAGTTTGCTGATGATCATCAGACAAATCAGTATCTTCCATAGAAAAATCTAAAGTGTTTAGTTCAGTGAGTACCTCTAGTATGATGGTGGTTGCTTGTTCACTTTCCAGTGTAGTTGGTTCTTCTACAACTGGAAGCTCCCCCTGGCTTTGTTCCTTGTGGATGGGGCTAGCTTGAGGTAGCTCCCCCTGGATCTCAGCAACCTCTTGAGGAGCAGGAGTCTTTACAGCAGGCTCTTCCTCATTTTCATCTGGAGTGAAGACAACCTGTTCTTCACTGTCAGAACTACTAGTGGACTCTTGTGCCACTTGAGCGGTCTTCCTTTTCTTCTTAGGAGGAATGTCTTTCTCAGCAACTATCTTCTCAGGGGTTGGCATCTCTTTAGTCAACACCCTGTCCCATCTGGAAAATATCCTCATATCCATCTTTCTCATATGGTTTATTTTGCTTCCAGCAGCAGTACTCATTACTTCAGGTATTAAACCAGCAAGATAAAGACTTAAAATCCTGCCCAGGTTGGGCTTCTTCAAGCTTTCTTTAATCTTCTCATAAACTACTATAGACCAGTCAGTTTTTAGAGTGAAGATTATCCTTGTCATTATTCCAAACATATAGGCAGACACTCTGTCATGCCCTCCTGGCTTGCTTAAAATTACCTTTCCAACAATTTCAGAAAGGAATTTGCCTTGATTGTTCATCCCTTTTCTATTGAAAACAGAACCAATCTTCAGCTTAGAATCAAGTCCACACCAGGTTAGAGCTTCCCTGGTCTTTGTAGCTGTAACTTCATCTTCCTCTTGAGTTCTTGGAAGATGTAGAATCTTCCTCAGACTTTTTGGTGATACCTTGACCTTGGTGCTCACCATGAACTCTGGATTTGATTTTGTATCCAGATTCGTCCACCTTTGCTCCATTGAGGAATTCAAGTATCTCTTTCTTACATATCTTAGTAGGTTCTGAAACGAGATAATCTAACCCAGAATCGGCAATTAGGGCTATCACGTGCTTGATTTCTTGCTCAGCATCCTCAAAGGCACCGCGCACCAGCTCGTATACCTCGTTGACATTCTCCTCAAGCTTAGGCGCTATTAGGGTTTGTAGAATTTGTCTTGAGAAAAGAGAGGTGTCGACACAGAAGTTTGGTCTCGAAACTTTGAAAGCGTGTCGACAAAGTAAGACAAAACCCTATTTATACCTTTCTAATTTTGAAGATGAACAGGCGGGACAGCTAACTTAAAGTGTGTCGACACTGGCAATAAGTGTCGACACTGACTTATAATGTCTCGACACATATGTATCGACACAAGTTTAGTCAACAGATTTTATGTGTCGACACTTGTTTATGTGTCGACACAACATAACTCGACACATAGTCGAGACTTTACTTAGAAAATTCTGAGTAAAACTTAACTGTTGACACCACATTGGATGTGTCGACACCTACTTGGCATGTGTCGACACTAATATTCTGAAGTGTCGACACCAACTTCCTAGATGTGTCGACACCTATTTCCTGAAGTGTCGACACTACTATTCTGTGTCGACATAGACTTGTCTATGTGTCGACACCTTTTTACTTAGCCAATTTCAATTCTGTAAACTTACTCTAAGTTTATCATTCCTAGTTCAATTTTAAATCTATTGAACTTAGCTTCTTCTAGGGGCTTAGTATACATATCAGCTACTTGATTATCAGTTTTAACATATTCTAATAAAATATCATTTCTCTTTCTACATGCTCCCTAAGAAAATGATATTTAATTTCAATATGTTTTGTTCTACTATGGGATGCAGGGTTATTAGCTATTGAAATAACACTTGTAGAATCATAGAAGAGTGGAGTTCTACTTACCTGAAGTCCATAGTACTCTAGCTGATGTTGTATCCACAGAAGTTGAGCACAGCAACTTCCTGCGGCCACATACTCTGACTCTGCAGTGGAGATAGTCACACTGGTTTGCTTTTTGCTACTCCATGAAATTAGTCTCCCACCTAGGAATTGACAGGTTCTAGTAGTGCTTTTTCTATCTTCTTTGCATCCTGCAAAGTCTGCATCTGAATAACCTGCTAGATCAAAATCCCCATTCCTAGGGTACCAGAGGCCTAGATAGGGAGTGCCCTTTAGATATCTCAATATTCTTTTGACTGCTGTCAAATGAGACTCTTTAGGGCAGGCTTGATACCTTGCACAGACACATGTAGCATACATGATATCTGGTCTACTAGCAGTCAAGTATAATAGGGAGCCAACTATCCCTCTATACAAGGTTTCATCTACAGGTTTCCCTGCATCATCCTTGCTAAGAGACATACTTGACCCCATAGGAGTCTTCATGGTACTGGATGAATCCATACCATACTTCCTTATGAGTTCTAGGGTGAACTTGGACTGACATATGGATAAACCACTCTCAGTCTGTTTAACTTGGAGACCCAAGAAAAACTTCAGCTCTCCCATACTACTCATCTCAAATTGACCTTGCATCAGTTTTGCAAACTTTTTGCAAAGGCTGCTTTCAGTAGACCCAAATATAATGTCATCTACATATATTTGGACTAGTATAACTTTGCCTCTAGATTCCCTAAGGAATAGAGTCTTATCTATTTTCCCCCTTGAGAACTTGTTCTCAATGAGGAAACTAGATAGGGTTTCATACCAAGCCCTAGGGGCTTGCTTTAACCCATATAAAGCTTTCCTAAGTCTATAGACATGATGAGGTAGAGTTGGATCAACAAAACCTGAAGGCTGTTCCACATAGACTTCTTCTTTAAGATTACCATTCAGGAATGCTGACTTGACATCCATTTGGTAAACCTTGAATCCTTGATAGGTTGCATAGGCCAAGAACATCCTTATGGCTTCCAGTCTGACTACTGGAGCAAAGGTTTGATCAAAGTCAATACCTTCTTCTTGCCTATATCCTTTAGCAACCAATCTTGCTTTATTCTTAATGATGACCCCTTGTTCATCCATCTTATTCCTGTAGATCCACTTGGTTCCTATTATATTGTGGTCTTTAGGTTTAGGAACAAGTTCCCAGACCTTGCACCTCTTGAACTGATTAAGCTCTTCTTGCATTGCTTCAGTCCATTGTGGATCTAGTATGGCTTCTTCAAACTTCTTAGGTTCAACTTGAGATAGAAAACTGGAGTAGATTGCTGCATTCTGATGTCTGCTCCTTGTTTGTACCCCTTGTCTTGGATCTCCAATAATCTGCTCTACTGGATGATCTCTAAGATGCCTGTTGGCTGGAGGCATCCTAACTTCTGGTTGAACCTCTTCAGCATCTCCATCATGCTGTACTCCTTGTACTTCTTCTGCAATTGGTACATGTAGTTCTCCCCCTGGACAACAGCCACTGACTTCTACTTGCTGTCTTGCAGCAGGTATTTCTTCTATAGTAAGCTTGTCCATCTTCTTTGTTAAACCTGTGGGGCTGCATACAGTACTAGACAACTCATTGTTAATAAGTTTAGTCTCATCAAAAACTACATGCACAGATTCTTCTACAACTTGTGTAGTCAAGTTGTAGACTCTATAAGCCTTACTGTTATTGCTGTACCCAACAAAAATTCCCTCTTGGGACTTGGCAGCAAACTTAGTCAAGTAAGACTTCCCATTGTTAAGTATAAAGCATTTGCAACCAAAGATCCTGAAATAGGATAGGTTTGGTTTCCTGCCTTTCACAACTTCATAGGGGGTCTTGTTGAGCCTTTTAGTGATGGTAGCCCTATTTATAACATGGCATGCAGTGTTAACTGCTTCAGCCCAGAAATATTCTGGCAGTGATGTATCACTTAATAGGGTCCTACCAGCCTCTATCAAGGTCCTATTCTTCCTCTCAGCAATGCCATTTTGCTGAGGTGTTCTAGGTGAAGAGAATTCTTGAAATATCCCAAATTCTTCACATAGTTTTGTCATGCTTTCAGACTGAAATTCAGTACCATGGTCACTTCTAATCTTGACCACTGTACTGTCTAGTTCATTCTGAATTTGCTTGACAAAGTTATGGAAGACACTAGGTGTTTCAGATTTCTGTCTTAAGAAGAACACCCAGGAAAACCTTGAGTAGTCATCTACAACTACAAAGGTATAGACCTTCCTACCTAAGCTGTGAACTGGCATTGGACCAAAGAGATCCATATGCAAGAGGTATAAACACCTCACAGCATCTTTGTTTTCTATGCTTCTAAAGGTGGATTTAGTCTGCTTGCCCTTTTGACAAGCTGAGCAAATACCATCTTTAACACACTTAACTTGAGGACCATTCCTCACTAACTCTTTGCTAAAGAGTTTGCCAATAGTCTTGTAGTTAAGATGGGCAAGCCTCTTGTGCCATTTGACACAATGAGAGACTGTCTCATCAGCTACAAGACACACTGGAGAACCACTGTTCTCAACCATAATGTCTAAGCAGTAGACATTCCTCTTCCTATAACCAGTCAAAATGATCTCTTGATCAGTTGACCTCCTGATATGACAACCATTTTTAACAAATAAGATGTCATACCCTACATCACTTAGTTTACTTATACTTATTAGGTTGTGTTTCAACCCTTTAACATAAGCCACTTGAGTAATGGTAACCAAGTTGCTAGAAATGTTACCAAATCCTTTGATGATTCCTTTTTCAGAACCACCAAAGGTGACTTTTGGACCATCTTTTATTGGAATGTAGTCCTTTAGTAATCCTCTAGTTCCAGTCATATGTCTGGAACATCCACTGTCCAAGTACCATGTTGGGGTATGGCCACTTGGACTCACCTGCAAAACAGATTAATGAACCTTAGAACCCAAAGAATTCTTGGGTCCTTGGTACTTGTTAGTTTGCAACTTGACAAAACTACCTACTGGCTTTCCAACAGGTAATTTGCTACTCACTTTGGCACTAGCATTGTGCCAACAGTCCATTGCAAAGTGGCCAACCTTGCCACAACACCAACATTCAAACTTATTGTACCTTTGCTTAGGTACTGTCTTTGCTGTCTTATCTACAGCAGACTTGTTGAATGTTGAGGCTTTGCCCTTGGACTTGGACTTGGACTGCTCAGTCCTTGCAGGTCTAGTAAAGCCCAGTCCAGCTTTACCCTTGTGATGAACAAATTCATCAATTATGGGTAACACTGACTTAGGTTTAGAAAACCTAGCAACAAGCTCTCTCTCTTTCTAAAGATTGATCTCCAGACTCTTGATTTGATCATTCTTAAAGGTGATAGTCCCCATCTGAATCACTGTTATGTGTTTCAGCCTGGCTATCTCATTAAGCTTTTGATCAAATAGCTTCTCAGAATCTGTTGCAGCAGCTTTTAGATCAGCAATTTCCTTTGCCTGACTTTTGGCTAGGGACTTGCTCTTCTTGTAAGCTTGCAACAGTACTTTATATTCATCTATCAGCTGATGAATATCATCCTCAGACTCAGATACACTTTCATCACTTGATGAAGATGAATCTGATTCTGTACTGGCACAAGAAACTGAACTTAAAGTTGAACTTTGTACCTTACTGGGTCCTGGCTGCTCCAGGATTTTGTCACTCTCAGTCAATGCCATCAGTCCTTGGCACTGACAGTCTTCTTGTTCATAAATAGACTCCATAATCTGCATGAATTCTTCTTCTTCTTCTTCAGCAAAAGCCCTATGTATGCCTCAGCATCAGACTCAGTTTCTGAAGAAGAGATATCTGATAGAGTCTTCTCCTTCTTGGCAACAAAAGACTTCTCTTTCTTGCCTTTGAAATGAGTCTTCTTCCTGTCACTAGACTCTTTTCTCTTCTCAGGACAATCTGCAACAACATGGCCTTGTCTATTGCAGCAATAGCACACTATTTTTGAAACAGTTGCCTTGCTAGATTTAGTCCTCTTCCTGTCCTTCTTTGAAGTCTTTTTATCCTGATACTGGAAAATCTTCTTTTCCCTTTGAAGTAGAAGGCCTTGACCTCCACTGTTTCTTCTTCAAGAATTTCTGAAAATGTCTAGTGAAGGCAGCAAAGTCTTCATCACTTTCACTGCTTTCAGATTTTGTGCTGACTGACTCATCTGACTCTGATTCAACTACCTTTGGAGGTGGAGTTGGTGACTTATTCCTGCACTTTCTGGAGGCTTCTGTCTTGAAAGCTACAGTTCTTTCCTTGTGTTCAGTTCTTGTTGATTTCTCCTCCTCTTTTCTCACTGTCAACTGCATTTCATAAGACAATAACTTGCCAAACAGTGTAGGTGGAGGAATTTCTCCCAACTTAGCCATTTCTCTAATGGCACAGATCTTGGTGTCCCAATCTTTAGTTAGGGACCTTAGGAACTTGTCATTTAGTTCATAATTACTGAACTCTCTTCCATAAGACATGAGTTCATTCACTATCCTGTAGAACTTCTTATAGCACTCAGTTATGCTATCACCCTTTCCTTGTCTAAAACTCTCATACTCTTGATTTAGCAAGGATTTTCTATCTTGCCTAACTTCTTCAGAACCTTCCATATACACAATAAGAGTGTCCCACATCTCTTTGGCTGTCTTACAGTGTATTAGATTCTGAAAAGTTGCATCATCTATGACACTCACTATAATGTTTTGTGCCCTTTTGTCCATGGTGGCTAGGACAATCTCATCCTTAGTCATTTCAGAGAAATCCTTTGGGGTTCTCTGATTTGCATCTAGAACTGATATCTTCATGGGCACATATGGCCCTTCCTTTACTGTGATGTATATCCTAGGGTCTGAGGCTTCCATAAACAGCCTTACCCTTTCCTTCCAGATCCCAAATATCTCTTTCCTGCATAGAGGTAATTTCATGGAACCCAATTCCTTGTGATTCTCAGAGGAACCCATGGTTCTTGATTTTCTTGAATCTGTAATTTGTCTTGGACTGAATCTGCCAATCAGGATCTCCTCAGACTGTTAGTCCTTTTTGAGGAACCTGGCTCTGATACCACTTGAAAGATATAGTACCTAAACACCTAGAGGGGGGGGGGGGGTGAATAGGTGACCTAATACTTTTTTAAACTTTAATGGCAGCAATCAGTTATAACACAGAATCTACTCTACTTTTGCAATCACACAGCATACACAGCAAAGCACAGCACAGCAGACACAGAGTTTTATAGTGGTTCCCCAAGCTTTGGGTACATCCACTTTCCCCCTTCGCCTATCTAGCAGTGTACTAGATTCGGCCAAACTTCACCACTGTCTCAGAACCCAAACTGGTTCCTACACCTCAGGCCCAAGGCCCTACAACTCAGCTTTTCCACAAAGCCTACACTCAGCCACAAAGGCCTACACTCAGCCAACAAGGCCTACACTCAGCCACCAAGGCCTACACTCAGAGATTTCAATCTCCTACACTCAGGCTCTCAAGCCCTACACTCAGCCTTTATAATTACAGGCTTACAATCACTCAGATCCAAAGGATCCTACAAGATAAAAATGAATTTACAATTGTTAACTCAACAACTCCAAAGACAAGAGAGGGAGGTTGTGAGTTTCTTGATGAGTTCTTGGAAGAACTCAGCTGGATTCAATCTGACTTAGCTTTCTTCAAAGCTTCTTGAAAGTAGAACTCAATTAGATTGACTCCTTCTGCAGTTGATCCTTGACCTCTGCTTCTTAAGACCCAGAATGAATCTGAATCCTTCTTCTCAGCCTAGTTCCAACGGCTGATTTCTTGGATGGAGCCCTCTCTCTCCAACTTCTTAGATCTGCACTTGGACAGCTAGATCTTCTTGTTTTGATATTTGATCAATAACTTGAACAACTCTGTGAATCACTTTCTGAATTGCTTCAGCAACTTCTTCAACAGTTCCTATAGACTGTATGAGCCTATTTATAGGCCTTCTTCATGGTAACCGGCTGGTCCGGTTCATAACTGTCTTCTGACATCTCTGACAGGTGTGATGTAGACCGGCTGGAACGACAGCTGTCAAGTCATCCAGTCAGTTCTTGAAAGTTCTCTAACTGTCTGAAAGTGTCGAGACTTTCTGTCTTTAAGTGTCGACACTTATAGACCAAGTGTCGACACAAGTTGTGTAAGTGTCGACACAAGTCTACAAGGTGTCGACACAACTCCTTGTGTTGTAGATTCTATGTCTCGACACAGTTTCTTCTGCATGTGTCGACACTGAAATTGAGTGTCGACACAAGTACTTGATCTTTTATCTTTTGCAACTGAATTCTTCTAAGTGTTGACACATCTCCTTTGTGTCGACACATCTTCATGTGTTGAATCTGTCAAGTGTCGACACTGCTTCTTGGTGTCGACACATAGTCTTCAATGTTGATACTTACTGAGTGTCGACACAGCTCCTTGTGTCGACACTTGATTAGAATATTTCTGTTGAGACTTCAGCTGAGTGTCGACACATTCCCATAGTGTCGACACTTGTACTTAGAATAATTTGTTGATCTTGCTGTTCTTTGCTAAGTGTCGACACAGCTCCATGTGTCGACACTTTCTTCAAGTGTTGAGTCTTCAGCTCTTCAAATACTGAGTGTCGACACATTGTTCTTGGTGTCGACATTAACTTCAAGTGCTGACTCTTCTGATGAGTGTCGAAACATTGTTCTGGGTGTCGACACTTATACTTAGTCTCTGCTGACTTTTGCTGAGAGTCGACACAGCTCCAAGTGTCGACACTTTCTGGTGTAGACACAACTTCACTGGGTGTCGACACTGCTGTTAAGTGTCGACACTGCTTTACTGTACTTTCTTCATTGAGTGTCGACACAGCTCCTTGTGTCGACACTTTGTGTCTGGTGTCGACTCTGCATCCCAGGTGTCGACACAATGACTCCAAGTGTCGACACTGCTTGTCTGGGTGTCGACACAAGTCTTCTTAAGTGTCGACACTTTCCCTCTGGGTGTCGACACATGGACTTAGAAATTTTTGCTTCAGTCCTGCAAATACTTAACCTGCACAAGTAACTCAAAAACACATCAAATACATTTTGATTAGTATATCATTGAGTTATCATTGGGTGAGGCTTCTTCAAATCAGGTACATTTAAACCAATGTACCCAACAACGGGCGTGTCGAAGGTCGTGTCGTGTGATCGACGAAGTTCGCTCATCGAAGTGTCGAGACAGTGAACACGGCCTGGAGCCCAGGCATGTTTGGTTTTGACACGGGCGTGTCAAATTGGACACGGGCGTGTCCAAGACCCGTGTGAGTCTCGGGTTGTTTTCGGGGTTTTGTCGATGGGAGGCACACGGGCGACCATACGGCCGTGTCAGTTGTAACACGGGCGTGTCAGGTCGAACACGGGCATGTCTGATGCCCGTGTGTTTTTCGAGACGCGTCGATTTTGACGGCGAATTAGGGACACGGCCCTGGACACGGGCGTGTCGCAGGACGTGTTCGGCCCAGGTTTTTACTTTTCAGCTACGAATCATGGTCATTCATTTCATTATATTGGGGTCCGACGGTTCGGGGTTGTTCCTACTGGGATATACCTGGGATTGGGCCTTTGAAACCCTCATTTCTCTAGAGTGGTTCTCTTTCTAAGTCTAGAGAAAGGGGAGAGCAAAGGAAGAAGAAGAAGCCTAGATCTGGTCACCGGCGGAGCTTCGGAGCTCCAAATCGCAAACCGACTTCGGATCTACGGAGGCAAAGAGAGTGCAGTGTTTTTCATTCGCTTACATTTCCATGGCGCCAAGGAAGAATGCTAGGGTAATGATTCTCTTTTTGAGCATGTGAAGCTCTACTTCTTTTGCATAGGGAAGCTCGCTCTCGCGAGTTTGCGGTGAGTTTGAGGCGTTCCTTCGGGTATACATGAATAGTTCCCATTGTGTACATGTAGAGTCCGTAATCGAGAACGGATATAGGCATGATGTGTGAAGCCTACCCGGACAGTTGGTCTGGATCGGTGATGTTTCATTGCATAAGTGGCCGGAGAAGACTCCGTGCGAATGTTTGTTTTTCGGGTTTTCTACGAGGTAGATTGCAACAGGGAGCCTTGGGGATTAACTCCAAGGTGCACCCAGAAAACTGGGCAGATGTGTGGTTCTTGCATCATGTGGGCCTGGGATCCAACTTGAACATAACTGTGTTATGTGATGTTTGTAAACGATTTGGGACTCGGGAAAGTTTGACCCGTGTATATGTTTTAAATTAACGTTGCGGTGTGAGCAACGGGTCAGGCAGAACCTTACCCGCTCTATGTCGTTCGGTTAAAGAAACCTAAAGCTACTTGGCACTTACCATTGGCATAGATGGAGGGTCTTAGGCAATGACCAGAAAGACCAAATGCTCACGAGAGATTGCCGTCCCGGGGACTGTGGTGAGTCGGCGGGCTTAAACCGTGATCACCGAGAATGTGCCCTGAGAGCACGGGGCGTGTGGCCGTGCATGCCAACGCCTGTGATGCAATGTATTTATATACTGCTTGGTTGTGCTAATAAAGTGTAGGGAAGGAGCATCTCCGCCCCGAATTGGGGGTGGGATCGTTATAATTTGGTCAGCATGGCTGACCGTTGCTTTGATTTACCACCGTTATGGTGGATTGTGCTTGCAGGTGCTGCAGAGCCGAGCGGTAAATAGCGGGCTAAAGCCCAAGTTGCTGAGCTGGCCCTCGAAGGCCTAACTTTTGTGTTTTTTCTTTTATTCATGTATGGTCGGCCTGCGTGCCGAGGTTTGGAAAACATGTAATATGAGGAGAACAATTGTAAGGCCTTAAGGCCAATACTTGTGTATTTCTATTTCATTCATTTTTAACGTATTAGTGGACATTCATGCTAGTGTTGGGTTCTTTATTAATGCAACAATTTTATTGCTTCCGCTAGAATGCTCTGTGTAGGACGTTGGATTGGTTGGATGGTTTCCATTGAGTAACCTTCCGGTCTGTCTATGTTATATGGCGCCGGGCCCCGGCCGGACCTACCACTATATGTTATGCGACGGATAGGGGGTGTTACAATCCTCTCATAGCATTACTCTGAAGAATCCAGATAATCGGCTAAGTCCAGAATCGTTGAGAGAGGCAAGCTCACTCAACGCTCTCAACAATCTCAACCCCATCAAGAAAAGCTGAAGAAATTTCTAGTTCAGAATCATTGAGAGAGGCAAGCTCACTCAATGCTCTCAATGCCATTAAGAAAAGCTGAAGAAATTTCGAACTCCAGAATCGCCGAGTCTACAATTCGTCGAGCTGAGCTTAACTTTCATTGAACGGAGTTCAAAGTTCATCGATCTCATCTTTTACCTATAAGAAGGACTCAACTATCAGAATCATCGACCGGAGCTCAGAGTTCGTCGAGCTGAGCTCGAAGTTCGTCGACCTCAGCCTTCACTATTTCGTCAAGCTGAGTTTAGATTTCGTCGAGCTAATCTTGAAGTTTGTCGAACGTAGGATTTTAGAAAAGTTAGTTGATTTTGGCTAAGTCCAGAAAGATGCTTACTCAGCAAAGTCAACAAGGCAACAAAGTTTAGATTCGATGCAAATCGACATTAATGTCGCCGTCAGTCTACAGTGGATCTCAAGTTAATATAGCTGAGGTTATAACCACCATTAAAACTGAGACCCGTGTCGATCATCTTGCCAATGTGATGGGATTATAAATCGTAAAAGGGATCGAGATCTGAAGGAATGATCAAAGGATTAATTGGATTAATTTTGGATTAAGACGAGAAGCGGAGTTCATCATTTTCGTCCGCCATTGTTGCAGAAGCCAAGAACATCAAGATCAAATCTGAGGGGCTTCCGACTTTGCTGGTGTAATAAACATCTACTTCAACAGGTTCAGAGTAATCTTCTGGGAGAGATGAATCAGCCTAGGCATGCCCTAGCTGAAGTTATCTTTCGGATCCAAGCCGAGCTAGAATCTGAAGATCAATTTGCTGGATCAAAGAAGAAGGAAGGGATGAAATCTACTCAGTCAAGATCAGGAGATATTCCTGAAGAAGAAGAACAAGATTCATCTGCTAGTTGATTTCAGAACAAGACGGGCATCATTTCAAGATCTCTATATCATCTTATTGTTGTGAAGAAGTTAGGGTCAATATCTGCTCAGTCCAGGTAGACAAGCACATAGAATTTTCTATGGTGTGTGTAATTCATCATCTTTAATATTTCTTTGTAAGATTTATTCTGAATCTGAGTGGTAAGGCTAAGACCTGAATTGTAAGCTTATGTTATAAAGGCTGAGGTAGGGCAGGAGTTGTCTGAATTGTAGGTGTGTGGATTCACACTAAGGTAGGGTAGGATTGCCTGAGCTGTACGACTGTGGAGTCACTCTGAGGTAGAGTTATTGGGAAGAACTTGAGTTATAGGATCTTGGTGATCTGAGTGGTAGGGCTTGTGCCCGAGTTGTAGGAGACGGTTGGGATCTGAGTTATAAGATCTGAGGATCTGAGAAAGATAGAAGGAAGTTTGGTTGAATCTAGTATACTGCTAGATAGACGAAGGGGAAAAGTGGATGTACCCATCAATTGGGGAAACACTATAAAATTATGTGTACTGTGCGGTGTTGGTTTTGATTATGATGAGATTGCTGTGATGTGATATTAATCGATTAGATGCTTAAGTTTTTGGAATTGGACCTATTCACCCCCCACCACCCCTCTAGGTGATTAGTTGTTCGTGAAATAAAATCTTTCAAGTGATATCAGAGGGAGGTTGCTCAAGATAGACTTAACAATCTGAGTTGATCTCCAGGGGAAGCTATCAGAACGCTAAGATAGGTCCAGGTGAGAATCATAAAAAACTTAGATCCATGAAACTTCCTCTTTGTAGGAAAGAGACCTTTGGCATCTGGAAGGAAAGGGTCAGACTTTTCATGGAAGCATCTGATCCTATGATATATATATATATATATATCAACATACAGGAAGGACCCTTCATCCTAATAAAGACATCAGTTTTTGATGCAAATCTGAAGACTCCAAATCAATATTCAGAGATGACTAAAGATGAAATCTTCTTAGCTACAATGGATAAGAGGGCACAAAACATTATTGTTAGTGCCATAGATGACTAAACCTTCCAAAACCTAGTCCACTACAAGACAACTAAGGAGATGTGGGAAACACTAGTTGTATACATGGAGGAGTCTAAAGAAGTGACGGAGGACAGGAAGTCCATGATCAATCAAGAGTATCAAAGCTTCAGGCAGGACAAGTCAGATGGCATTGCTAAGTGCTATGAGAAGTTTTTCAGAATTGTGAATGAGCTGAAGACATATGGCAGAGTTTTCAGCACTTATGAATTGAATGACAAGTTTCGCAAGTCTTTAACGAAAGACTGGTACACAAAAATCTGTGCCATCAGATAAGTGTCCAGACTTGCAGACACTCCACCTCCAACCCTGTTGGGAATGCTGATGTCATATGAAATGCAGCAAACTACTATAAAGCAGAAGGAAAAATTAGCAAGCCTACAGTCAAAGACGAGTCAGTGGACTTCAAAGATGAAGCCACAAGGAAGAGCATTAGAAGGATTCCTCCTCCACCAAGGAGAGTTGCTGATTCTGAGTCAGAAAGCTCAGATAGCAGCACATTAGACTGCCACATTTCTGATGAAGACTTTGCTACCTTCTCTAGGAAATTTCAGAAATTTATGAAGAAGAACCACTGGAGAAGCAGGGCATCCTCTTCTTCTTATCCCAAGGAAGATTACTACAAGGGAAAAAAGAAATTCTCTAAAGAGGACATGTATAGCTCTAATCCTAGTAAACATACTTCTTCTAAAGTGGTGTGTTATTATTGCAGCAAGCCATGACATGTCATAGCCGACTACCCTATCAAAAGAAAGGATGCTTGTAGAAAGAAGGAACATCAGCAGAAGGGCAAGAAGGAGAAGTCCTTTATTGTTAAAAAGCAAAAGAGTTGGACTGACTCCTCATCATCAGAGTCAGAAGAGGAAGATGAAGTTGAAGCCCTCGTTGGGCAATTTACTGCTGAAGAAGAATCTGTAGAAGCAGACTTATTAGAGATGGTGGTTGTAATCACCAGAGAAGCTGATGATGTTGCCAGATCTGAAGAATGAGAAGAAGCCAGCCACTGTCTTGGGCTGATGGCCTTGACTGAGGAATGACCCAGCCTGGAGCAGCCTGACCCTAGTAAGGTATATTCTACACCTTCTATGTCAGATTATGTAACTAGTACAGAATCAGAAGCATCTGCATTAAGAGATGAAGATGGCTCTAAATCTGAGGGAGATGTTAATCAATTGATTGATAATTATGGTGAACTCCTACAAGCATTAAAGAGAAGCAAGCTTCTAGCCACAAAAACAGGCTGAGGAGATTGCCTCTCTGAAGCTGGCTGTTTTAGAATCAACAAACATGCTGAACCTGAAGATACAAGAAGTTAGCAAGCTGAAAAACATCATTGTTATTCATATGGGCACAATCACCTTCAAAAATAACCACATTAGGAATCTTTAAGGTAAACTCCAAAAGGAGATGGAGCTAGTGGCTAAGTTCTCAAAACCATGTTCAGTATTGCCTTTGATTGATTCCTTCTCCTCCCAAAATGGTAAGAAGGGGTTAGCATCCAAAGGGAGAACTAGAGCTGCTTATTCCAAAAGGAAGGGCAATGCTCCAGTGCAACCACTAGTCTACAAGCCTTCAATTCCTTTCATGAAAGTGGTGCTACCATCTAACAGGTATGACCAAGACATCATTCATGGTCACCGGGAGTATGGTGTTAGGAATGGCAAGGGTGCTAGTGCCTACAAGACAGCCCATGAAGAAATCCAAATGGCTCATCCTGGACCATTTGTGTTTGGTGTACCAGCCCCAACACTCAATAATAAGGCAGCAGACCATTCTCAAAGTCTGCAAGTCCACAATCAGACTAAAGGAAAGTCTGTCAGCACACCAGACTTGGGTATATCTGAAGCTATCAGGATAGTGCACTCTGAAAAGAAGGAAGTTGCTGATAGGGTCCAAGATATCCCAAGTACCTCTATTGCCAGATAAATCCCAAATCATGTTATGGCTGGAAGACTTAAGAAAAAGGCTGATGTGCCTGCTGGAATGAGAGCTATAGACTGTTATGCTGTACAACCAGCCCTCACAAGAAGGTACAACATTTATGAGTGCTGGTGCTATGACAAAGTGGGCCACTATGCTATTGATTACTACCACAATAAGAGTGTCCAGAGAAATAATACTAGTTTACCTGCCAAAAGAGATGCAGGTAGGCATGTTTAATTTCATTCAAACCTACACCTAAGACCCAATAAGAATTGGGGTGCTAAGGAAAGATGATCAATTTTTGCAGGTGAGTCCAAGAGTGCATACCCCTATATGGTACTTGGACAGTGGATGTTCCAAGCATATGATTGGAACAAGGAGCATGCTGAAGGAGAACACTACAGTTGAAAATGGACCCAAAGTCATCTTTGGTGGTTCAGAAAGAGGAGTAACCAAAGGGTTTTGTAAGATATCTAATGACATAATCACTAGCAGACAAGTAGCTTATGTGAATGGTTTGCAATATAACCTGATAAGCATAAGCCAACTTTGTGATCTTGGCAATGACATTTGTTTCCTCAATGATGAGTGCCAAATTAGGAGGTTAAGTGACCAAGGGCTCTTCTTGACAAGAACTAGGAGTGGAAATGTCTATTGTCTCAATTTTGTTTGTGAGAGTAAGAATTCTCCTATATGCCTAGTTGTAGATGAGAATGCTTCACATTGTGTCCAATGGCACAAGAGGCTAGCTCATCTGAATTACAAGACCATAGGCAAACACTTTAGTGAAGAGTTAGTGAGAAATGGTCCTAAGGTGAAGTGCATCAAGGAGGGAATCTGCTCAGCATGCCAAAAGGGCAAGCAGACTCGGAACTCCTTTCAGAGCCTTGATACCAAAGACTCAGTGAGGTGTCTCTACCTCCTGCATATGGATCTATTTGTTCCTATGCCAGTTCATAGTCTAGGTAGGAAAGTCTACACCCTTGTGGTTGTTGATGAATTTTACAGATTTGCCTAGGTGTTCTTTCTAAAAAAGAAATCTGAAACCCCTGATGTCTTACAGACATTTGTTAGGCAAATTCAGAATGAACTTAACAGTACAGTGGTCAAAATCAGAAGTGACCATGTGACTGAGTTTCAGTCTGGATATATGACAAGATTCTGTGAAGGGCTTGGGATTCATCAAGAGTTCCCCTCTCCTAGAACACCCCAGTAAAATAGGATTGCTGAGAGGAAAAATAGAACTCTCATAGAGACTGGTAGAAACATGTTAAGTGACATATGTCTCCCAAAATATTTCTAGGCTGAGATAGTGAACACTGCATGTCATGTCCTTAACAGGGCTTCCATCTTCGAAAGCCACAAGAAGACTCTATGAGATTCTGAATGGTAGAAAACCAAACTTATCCTACTTCAGGATTTTTGTTAGCAAGTGCTATGTTCTAAACAATTGTAAGTCCTATATTACTAAGTTTGTTGCCAAATCCTAAGAAGGGATATTTGTTGGGTACAACAACAATAGTAGGGCATATAGGATCTATAACTTGACTTCTCAAGTTGTAGAAGAATCAGTACATGTTGTCTTTGATGAGTCAAATTTAATTAACTATGAGCTGCCAAGTACCTCTTCTAGTTCTGCATGTTTAAAGGATGTGATGGACAAGCTTACCATCAAGGAAATGGATCCAGCAGGACAAGATAAGGAAGAAGATGGGTGATGTCCAGGGGGAGCTCAAGACTCACAAGTTGGGGATGAAGAACAGTCAGCTGACGAAAATGAAGTTCAGCCAGCTGAGAACAATGCAGAACAACTAGTTGAAGCAAGAATGCCTCCAACTGTGAGACATTTGTGGGACCATCCAACACAACAAATCATTGGTGATATACGACATTGTGTCTAGACAAGGAGCAAGAGGATCAACATAGCTCTATGTTCAAGCTTCCTATGACAAATAGAGCCCAAGAAGCTTGAACAGGCTATCAAAGACTCTTACTAGATTAAAGTTATGCAGGAGGAGCCGAATCAGTTCAAAAAATGTAGTGTTTGGGAGTTGGTTCCCAGACCAAAGGGACATAATTTCATAGGAACAAAATGGATCTACAGGAAAAAGCTAAATGAGAATGACATTATTGTCAAAAATAAGGCTAGATTGGTGGCAAAAGGATACATGAAAGAAGAAGGAATAGATTTTGACCAAACCATTGCCCCAATAGCAAGGCTGGAAGAAATAAGGTTATTCCTTGCTTTTGGTGCCTATCAAGGATTCAACGTCTTCCAGATGATATGAAGTCAGCATTCCAGAATGGAGAATTAAAAGAGGAAGTATATGTGGATCAATCACCAGGTTTTGTAGATTCTAACTTTCCTAATTTTGTTTATAAGCTTAAGAAAGCTCTATATGGGTTGAAGCAAGCCCCTATAGCATGGTATGAAACATTATCTACTTTTCTCATTGAGAACAAATTCTCAAGGGAGAAAATAGATAAGACCCTATTCCTTAGGGAATATAAGGGCAAGGTTATCATAGTACATGTATAAGTCGATGACATTATCTTTGGATCTACTAAAAACAACCGTTGCAGGAAGTTTGCCAAACTTATGCAAGGGAAGTTTGAGAAGAGCAGCATGACTGAGCTAAAATTCTTCTTGTGACTCAATGTAAGATATACTGATGATGGCTTGTTCATATCCCAGTCTATGTTAGTATGAGAGTTAATTAAGAAATATGGTATGGAGAATGCCTCAACCATGAGGACTCCAATGGTGTTAAGTATTCCTGTAGGCAAAGATGAGGTAGGGAAACCTGTTGATGAGCCTTTATACAGAGGGATAATTGGCTCCCTTCTATACTTGACTGCTAGTAGGCCTGGCATCATATATGCTACGTGTGTCTGTCCTAGGTATCAAGCCTGCCCTAAAGAATCTCATTATTCTACTGCAAAGTTAATTTTAATATATCTTAAGGGGACACCATATCTTGGTTGATGGTACCCTAGGAATAGAGATTTTGAGCTAACTAGACTTTCAGATGCAGAATTTGCAGGCTGTAAGGAAGACATGAAAAGTACCACTGGTACATGTTAATTCATAGGTGGAAGATTGGTGTCATGGAGCAGCAAGAAACAAACTATTATTGTTATCTCCACTCAGAGTCAGAGTACAATGCAGCAGGTAGTTACAGCGCTTAATTGCTATGGATACAACATTAGCTTGAAGACTATAACATTGAGATAAGTAGAACTCCTCTATATTATGATTCTACTAGTGCAACTTCTATTGCTAGGAATCTACTTTCACATAGCAGGACAAAGCATATAGAAATTAAGTATCATTTTATTAGGGAGCATGTTGAGAGAGAAGACATTTGCCTAGAGTTTGTCTCTACTAACAAGCAAGTGGCAGATATCTTCAGTAAGTCTTTAGATGAAGCCAAGATCAACACCTTCAAAATTGAGTTGGGTATGTTGAACTTAGAATAGCTTCAGGTACTCCCTATGTTATTTTGCTTGGTACATGTTTGTTCTTTCTAAAAGTTCTGCAGACCTAGTGGAAAGCAAGATGAGAGAAGATGCTTCTTCTCAAGTGATATCAGCAGTTGCAGGACTAGAGACTTTTAAGTTGTCTTCTCTAGTGGTGTAGAGAATTTCCAGTGATACTGAATTTCAAGTGCTGTCAAGTGGTATCAAGTGATATACAAGTCAGCCCTATATAAGGGGCATGTTGGCAACTACAATCCTGGCTTAATTTTCATTAGCTAGGGGGAGAACACAAGGGGGAGAAAAAGACCTGATGCTCCTTCCTAACAATCTAAAAAGGTCAAAAAGGGGGAGAGATGGAGGTCATGTTTACCTTTGGTTGTTCAAGCTCAAGGGGGAGAGATAGAAGATGACTATCAGAAATGATCAAGCTCCTTCATGGCAGAAACATAAGGGAGAAAGTTATGGGGAGATCAAGCTAAGAGGTAATCCTCTAAGCTGTAACTCACCCTGCAGAAATCCAGGGGGAGTAGGTAAAATTCATTTCACTGAATTTAATATAAATATGCTTTTATTTCCTATGTAATGTGTATCTCATTTACTAAAGAAGCTTGATTAGTGGTTTTGACATGCTTGATCATTGGTTTTGACATCTTCAAATAGAGGGAGATTGTTAGGTCCATTTATCCCAATGACTCTGATTTGATGATGTCAAACATGTCAATGAGATAGACATAGTTGTATTTAATGTATGGTTAAGATCATGCATATAGGTTAGTCTTTGTCACAATGATTGGACAGCTAGTTCAAGAGACAATGATAGGTGTACTCAAGGTGGAGTTGGAAACTCAAAAAATTACATAATTCCAAAAGAGTTGAGTGAGGCAAGCTCACTCAACGCAATCCAGCTAATAGTGCTGAGAGAAGGCAGGCAGGAAAATTACCTAAGTCCAAAAGTATTGAGTGAGGCAAGCTCACTCAATGCCATCTAGCTAATAGCACTGAGAGAAGGCAGTCAGGAAAATTACCTAAGTCCAAAAGCATTGAGTGAGGCAAGCTCACTCAATGCCATCCAGCAAATAGAGCTGAGAGAAGACAGGCAAGAAAACTACCTAAGTCCAAAAGCGTTGAGTGAGGTAAGCTCACTCAACACCATTTAGCAAAAAGCGCTGAGACCGCTGAGAAGAAAGGACAGAGATTGCTGTGAAAAGGCCTGAGAAAATCGGCAAAGTCCAGAAGCATTGAGTGGGCTCAACTCACTCAATGCCATATAGCTAGAAGCGTTGAGTCAAGGTTATCATATCATAGCCTTACTGTGAATAATCTAGAAAATCAGCTAAGTATAGAATCGTTGAGAGAGGCAAGCTCACTCAATGCTCTCAACGCCATCAAGCAAGGCTGAAGAAATTTCTAAGTTCAGAATCGTTGAGAGAGGCAAGCTCACTCAACGCTCTCAATGCCATCAAGCAAAGCTGAAGAAATTTCCAAGTCCAGAATCGCTAAGTCTACCATTAATTGAGTTGAGCTTAGCTTTTGTCGAACGGAGTTCAGCGTTCGTCGATCTCAGCTTTTACCTATAAGAAGGACTCAGCTATCAGAATCGTCGACCGAAGTTCAGATTTCATCGAGCTGAGCTCGAAGTTCGTCGACCTCAACCTTCACCTGAAGAAAGAACTGAGCTAAGAGAATTCGTCAATCTATGCTTCACTGCTTCGTCAAGCTGAGTTCAGATTTCATCGAGCTAAACTTGATGTTCGTCGAACCCAGGATTTCAGAAAAGTTAGTTGATTTTGACTAAGTCCAGAATGATGCTGACTCAGCAAAGTCAACAAGTCAACAATGTTCAGATCTGATGCAAATCGACATTAACGTCATCGTCAGTCTATAGTGGATCTCAAGTTAATATAGCTGAGGTTTTAACCACCATTAAAACTGAGTCACGTGTCGATCATCTCGCCAATATGACGGGATTATAAATAGCAGAAGAGATTGAGATCTGAAGGAATGATAAAGGATTAATTGGATTAATTTTAGATTAAAATGAGAAGTTGAGTTCATCGTCTTCATCCGCCATTGTTGCAGAAGCCAAGAGCCTCAAGATCAAATCTAATGGGCTTCTGAGTTTGCTTGTGTAATCAACATCCACTTCAACAGGTTCAGAGTAAACTTTTAAGAGAGACGAATTGGCCTAGGAGTGCCCTAGCTAAAGTTATCTTCTTGATCCAAGCCAAGCCAGTATCTGAAGATCAATTTGCTGGATCAAAGAAGAAGGAACGGCTGAAATCTGCTCAGTCCAGATCAGGAGATATTCCTGAAGAATAAGAAGCAGATTCATCTGCTAGTTGATTTCATAACAAACCGGACATCATTTCAAGCTCTCTGTATCATCTTGTTACTGTGAAGAAGAGGTTAGAACTGATATCTGCTCAGTCCAGGTAGACAGGCACAGAGAATTTTCTCTAGTGTCTGTAAATCTTCATCTTTAATATTTCTTTGTAAGATTCATTCTGAATCTGAGTGGTAAGGCTAAGGCCTGAATTGTAAGCCTGTGTTATAAAGGCTGAGGTAGGGCATGAGTTGTCTGAGTTGTAGGTGTGTGGATTCACACTGAGGTAGGGCAGGATTGCCTGAGTTATAGGAGTGTAGAGTCACTCTAAGGTAGAGTTCTTGGGAAGAACTTGAGTTGTAGGATCTTGGTAATCTGAGTGATAGGGCTTGTGCCCGAGTTGTAGGAGTCGGTTGGGCTCTGAGCTGTAAGATCTAAGGATCTGAGAAAGATAGAAGGAAGTTTGGTTGAATCTAGTATACTGCTAGATAGGCGAAGGGGGAAAGTGGATGTACCCATCAATTAGGTAACCCGTATAAAATTTTGTGTACTATGCTGTACTGGTTTTGATTGTGATGAGATTGCTGTGACGTGATATTAATTGATTAGATGCTTAAGTTTTTGAATTGGACCTATTCACCCCCCCCCCTCTAGGTGATTAGTTGTTCCTGAAATCAAAACTTTCAAAACCTTTTTCACCCCCCTCTAAGGTTGGCCACGAGATCCAACAAGTGGTATCAGAGCGAGGTTACTTCAAAAAGGGGCTTAAAAACCTGAAGTAAGATGACCAACTCCATTCACACATTCAATGAGGGAAAAGGTGTGTGTAGACCTCCACCCTTTATGGGGAGTGACCATAGTAAATGGAGAACACACATGAGAATTTTTCTGATGACTCAAATCATGGACATGTGGGCCATGATAGAGACAAAGTACACTGCACCTACTGTTACAGTTTGGGAATCCGTTGTAGAAAAACCATGTGATAAGTGGGATGATGTAGACAAGCTTAGATGTATGAATAATGCTAAGGCTATGAACTCCCTATTCCGCGCCTTAAAAAAATTGAATTTAATATAATATGTAACTGCGAGACTGTTAATGATATATGTCATCTTCTTGAGCCTTCTCACGAAGTTACCTCGCAGGTGAAGGAGTCGAAGTTCTTCCAACTCGAATCTGAATATGAATAGTTCTGGATGGAGATCGCCGAGGATGTGGACAGCATGTACATGCATTTTACTAAGATCGTCAATGCTTCAAGATCTCTTGGAAAGATCTTTCTAAATGGTGACCTAGTGAGGAAGGTTCTGCGATCTTTGCCCCCTCGCTTCAACCCGAAGGTGACGGCTATCGTTGTGTCTCATGAAATCAGCACCCTGGAGATAGAGAGCATCATTGGAAATCTGAAGACACACGAACTTGAATTGAAGATTCAAGTAGAGAATTTCTGAGGGAAATGAAGATGAAGGGACTTGCGCTGAAGGTCGCAAGGGAGAGAAAACTGCTGAAGATTCTGAGGAAGATGAGGAGGAGAGCCTCTACATTTGGGAGTTTAAAAAATTCAAGAAGAATCCCATGAATCAGGGATATTTCAAGAAAATCCTGAAGAGAGGAGCTGGAGAAGGCAGAGGATGGAACAAGCCATCAAAAGAAATGAAAAGTGATGATGAGAAGTATCGGCCGGAGTGCTATCACTGCTACAAGCCTGGGCACCTAAAGAGAGAATGCCTAAGACTCCAGAAGGAAGAAAAAGAAAAGCAAAGCCTGCACAAAGGGAAGAAGAAGCTACTGAAGGCGCTCACCTGGGATGATGATGGATCAGATGAGTCAAGCACTACAGACTCTGGCAGTGAAGACGAGGCAAATCTATGCCTCATGGGAAAGAATCAAGAAGAATCTGACAATGAGTCCAGTGTCCAGAGTGACACTGAGGTAACCCCACCTACTTATACTGAACTTCTTGAAATCTATAAACACTTAGTTGATAAATTATAAAGTGTTATTTTTGAGAAAAGGTTCTTGCGAAATGAGAATAAGAAAATCAAAAGGACTATGAAAACTTTAAAAATGAACTAATAAAGAGTGAAAAAGAGAAAATCGAGTGTCTAGAGTGTCCTCACTTGATGATAATGATGAAAGAACAAAAGCAAGCCTCTCCAAGCCAACATTGAGAGCAACAAGTCTCATCGACAAAAAGAATTCCTTGGAGAAAACACTTCAAATGTCTCTTGCCAAGATAGAGGAAGGAAAAAGCAATTTGCCAATCGGTGCGTGATGCTAGTTACTGAGAACACCGTCTTAAATCTGAGGATCCATGATCTCACCTCTGCTGTTCAAAAGTTCTGAATAGGCCAAAAATCATTGGATATGCTGTTGGGAGCACAATGTCATGGATCTGGAAAGTGTGGACTAGGATACATGAGTGCAACACCACCACCGATCAAAAATCACTATCATGTCGAGCCTAAAGCCAAACTATTAAATCTAAAGGTAAGGCTAAAGTTTCTTGAGGGCTATCCCCATCCTCAAGCAAGAGCTCAAGCAACTCGATAAAGGCAACATCCACTGCTTACACTATGTGTTCAAACTGTCACAAGTTTGGTCACACATCCAGCTCGTGTTTGATGAAAGGTGCCAAAAAAAATTTGCAAGTCTGGCTACCAAAGTCTTCTACCTATCATATGAGTGGGACAACTTGGGTAACTAGAACTTTACCTACATCTTTTTTTAGGTCTGTTGGCAGGCTAAAAACATGAAGAACGTGTGGTACTTGGACTCTATGTGCTCCAAGCACATGATGGGAGATAAAGACAAGTTCCTTAGCCTGGAGAAGAAGAAGGGTGGCATGGTGACCTTTGGGGACAACAACAAAGAACAAATACTTGGAAGCGACACTATAGGTAACAAGGCATTTTCTATTTCTAATGTTCTGTTTGTATCTGGACTTAAGCATAATCTCATTTATATTAGCCAATTGTGTGATAAAGGTCTAAATGTCTTATTTGTGTCATCTACAAACACTTGCAAAATTATTGATGTCAAAACTATTACTGTATTACTTGTAGCTCACATAAATCATAATGTTTATACTATTAGTTTTGACGATATATCTGCGTCTTATCTGAAACGCCTAGTTACAAAGAATGAGGAATTAGATTTTTGGCATAGGAGACTAGGACATTCTGGAAGTAAGCTTATTGTAAAACTATCAAAAAATAAACTTGTTCGGGGACTTCCCAACTTAAGCGGTAGTTTAAATATCTTATACGCTCCTTGTCAAAAAGGCAAATTTGTCAAAATCTCTTTCAAAAGCAAAACTGAAGTTTCGACGTCTAGACAACTAGAACTCATTCACATGGACTTGTTTGGACCTCTTAGTACGTGCAGTTTAGGTGGAAAATGATACACCTTTGTTATCATAGATGATTATTCACGCTATTGTTGGATGATCTTTCTTGCTAAAAAATCTGACACCTTTAGCGAATTATTAAATCTTTTCACGCTACTTCAAAATAAGGAGTTAAAAATAAAATGTATTAGATCAGATCATAGAGGAGAGTTTGAGATTGAATACTTCTCAAACCTGTGTGGCACCTTAGGAATTAAGGACGACTTCACTGCCCCTCCCACTCTACAACAGAATGGGGTTGTAGAAAAAAATAACCGCACTCTTCAAGAATTAGCATGCACAATGCTCGCTGAGTTCGGCTTACCATGATCTTTTTGGGCTGAAGCGTTTAACACGACAAGCTAGGTGATGAATCAAGTTATGCTTCGCCCACTTTTAAAGAGAACTCCATACGAGCTGTATTTCGAAAAGAAACCCACTGTATCGTACTTTAAGGTCTTTGGTTGCCCGTGTTACATTCTAAACACAAAGGATCATCGAGGTAAATTTGATAAAAAATCCGATCTAGTCATCTTCTTAGGATACTCGAGCAAGAGTCGGGCCTATAAGATCTATAATACAAGGGCTTTAGTTGTTGAAGAATTGGCTCATGTGCATTTTGCTTAAAATTCTCCATCTAACGAGCTCAAGCCGAATGAAGAGGAGGTTGATGAGAGTGTAACGATAAGGGATAACGATGAGGAGAGAGTTATGGCGAGTGAAACTCCAACTCTTGTACAAGGATATAGGCCTCCTAGTAACTTAACTTTTTCAAAGCAACATCAATGTGAACTAGTCATAGGAGAGCCATCTCATGGAGTTAGAACTCAGTCTGTTTTATGAATCCTTTTCAAACTTGTGTTTTCTATCTGATATTGAACACATGAACATCTCAGAAGCCCTAAAAGATGAATCATGGTTCTTGGCTATGAATGAGGAGTTAAGACAATTCAAGTGTAGTAAAGTATGGGTTTTAGTGAAGCGTCCAGATAACCATCTAGTCATAGGCTTCAAATGGGTTTTCAAAAATAAACTTGATGGTGAGTCTAGGATAACAAGAAACAAAGCTAGGTTGGTGGCTCAAGGGCATTCTCTGACAGAGGGTGTGAATTTTGAGGAGTCTTTTGCCATGGTTGCTCGTCTTGAGTCCTTCCGTATGTTTTTGGCATTTTCCAGTTATAAGCAAATTAGATCGTACCAAATGGACGTTAAGAGTGCTTTCTTAAATAGATATATTAAGGAAGAGGTATATGTCGAGCAACCACCCGGTTTAATGAATGTCGCTTACCCAAACCATGTATACAAGTTGGTGAAGGCCTTATATAGACTGAAGCAGGAACCCCGTGCTTGGTAATATAGGCTCACCACCTTTCTCTTAGATCATGGCTTTAGGATGGGTAGTGCGGACACCACGTTATTTGTAAAGAACGAGCTCTCGGATCTAATTATACTATAAATTATGTGGATGATATCATTTTTGTGGCCAAGAATGAAAAGTTGTGTGAAGAAATTTTCACCCTAATGAAATTTGAATTCAAAATGAGCATACTAGGGAACTTACCTATTTCCTAGGATTTTAGATTTCTCAACGCAAAGACGGGATTTTTATAAGTCAATCAAAATATATCAAGATATGCTTGTGCGTTTTCGGTATGAGAATCTGAAACAAGTCAAAACTCCTATGAATGCATCTCTTAATTTAGGAAAAGATGAAGGTGGAATTTTCGTCGATCAGACTGTGTTCAGAGGTATGATAGGATCATTGTTATATTTGAGAGCCTCTAGGCCAGATATCACAATTGCGGTAGGTATGTGTGTTAGGTACCAAGCCGACCATAGAGAGTCACTCGTGAAAGCAGTAAAGCAAATTTTTAGGTACCTTATAGGAACACAGAACCTTGAACTCTGGTACCCACATACCACCGATCTCACGCTACACGGGTACTCTGACTCTGACTATGCGCGGTGTTCACTTGATCGCAATAGCACAAGTGGTACATGTCATTTCCTAGGCCCTGCACTAGTCTCCTGCTCAAGCCGTAAACAAAACTCGGTCGCACTATCGGCTGCTGAAGCTGAGTATATCTCCTTAGGAAGCTGTTGCAGAGAAGCACTATGGATGTCACAAACGTCAGAAGACTTTGGCCTAACTTGTGGGAATTTCCCACTTAGGTGCGACAACAAGAGTGTCATGGACTTGGCATATAATGTAGTGCACCATTCTAGATCAAAACATATTGATGTGCATCACCATTTCATTTGAGATCATATAAAAAAAGGAGAATGTGAGTGTAAGCTTCATTGGCATTGATGACCAACTAGCTGACATATTCACTAAACCACTCCCAGATGCACGTTTCTCATTACTTTGACTCGAGCTTTTTGTTCTGAATCTCTCATCATAGTAATCGTTGCGTGTGTTTGAATGTTCTTTTGTTTGTGGTTACTTTTTATGTTTCACTTTTCCTTCATGTATTTGCTTTTGTTTACTTTAGTCACCGTGTCATTTTCCTTTTAAAAAAAATGTAAAAACAAAAAAAAACTGTGAAGTGCTCATATCCTTCGGGCACACATGACCTGAACTTAGGCCCTAACGAGTATTTACCATGTTTGATTTACAATTCTTACTCCATGTGAACATTTTCCCCGGTCATGGTGTGTCGAATCTATAGGTGCTCATCTACAGAGTGCGACATTACAGGTTAGTGCAAGTTGACTATGCCTCTAGGTTGTGTGAGGATTTAGATAAGGGAATGACTTCATATTGTTCACACATCTCTAGACGGAGCACTCATGTACATATACTTGGCTTACAAGCTACAACTCGTGACATTATATCTTAACATGTTCGAAATAACTTGAGTAATCAATATCACGATACATTTGTGCTTATAGGTCAAATCTCTAGTACTAAGATCTTATGTATACAAGTTAAAGTGTATCTATATAGGTGGATAGATTTTGATTAACTCGGGGGTCCTTTGTACTCAAAAAATTATATAAAAGTGATAGCTAAAAGCAAACTAAAAAGAAAACTATGCAAGCTATCCAAGGTCATGTCTAGGAACCCCCCCCTCCCCAAGGACTACTCCTTCCTCCTGATAAGTCTTTATGAGCATTGTGAGGATTAGCACCTTGGTTCTAAGAGTCATTTCGATCTTGTGCATAGACTCTACCTTAAGCTTAGTGCCCTTCATTCTATTCTTGGTATGACATAGAATGGTATGCGACATGATCGTTCACTCTATTTCTCTTGTGTTAGCATTTTGTAAAGAATCAAGATAACACATGTAAAACATGCTATTTCTACTTGATGTTTTCCCTCTATTGATGCTACACGAACACATCATTGCCTTATTTAACGCTTGCATGCATAAGAATTGGATAGAAACTACACTATATGTTTTGAGCACATATGTACTAGCACGTGATTTATACTTGTGACACTTACAATGTTTAAAAGAGAATAACTTGATAACTCTTGTAGCATTGTAGTCTTACTTATTATGTGCTTAGTTTAATCTGTGCTGTCCAATTCACATTCACTCTGCTACATGTTTTATCTATGTTTGTGTACTTTGATCCATTTTATGACCCTGCTTCATATTCTCTGATTTGCGTTTCGGTTTGGGTCACCCCTATGTTTATCATGTCTAACCGTATTCTATGTCTGCACTATCTGCTGTCTGTCTACCACTCACCATTTCTATTTTTTATCTTGCATGTGTGGTTGTTCGTACCAGTCCCTTTTTGAAACTATCAAAGGGGGAGAAGAGATTGTTCTTGAGAATTGTTCATTAATATGATCTCATCTATTGGGAGTTTCTTTCTATGCGTGCACATAGATAGGGGGAGTGTATAGAACATGTAGGTTGGGGGAGTGTGTGTGTAAGGGAGCTATATAGAGAACCTGAAACCTAAAAATTACATTCTTATATATATTCACTCTACTATCATGTACTGTATTATTTCTCATGAACGGGATTTGATATTATCAAAAGGTGGAGTTTGTTGGAACCGATGTTTCACATTCTCTATGTTTGATAATATCAAATCCCAGGCTATATTTGATCACACCGTGTATTGATAGAGTGTGCAGTTTGACAGGTTCAAGCAAACCTAAACAAGTCTCCTATGTATGCTAACGCCGAATGATAATAGTTACCGCTGGGAGCGGTAGACGTGAATTAATTGGATAGGGCTCTCGGGAATCTACCGTGCCGTGCTAGAACTAACGCACGCTCTAGTTCAGGTAATTATTTTGTCCGGCCTCTCGAGAACCTACCGCCAAGCAATATTTCTTACTGCACAGTGCTAGCCTCACGACCAATATCGAGAAGGAATTCTCGAGTAATTGATCTACCGTTGTTGCTAGCTCTTACCGCGCCACGCTAGCCACTCGACGAATGCTGGGAAGGATTTCTCGAGAAATCAATCTACTGTTGGCTATAGTTCTTACAACGCCGCGCTAGCCGTTTAGAGAAGGATCCATCGATTTACTGAACTACTGCATGGCGCTACCTTCTACCGCAGGGCGCTAGCTCTTTTTGAGAAAAAAAATTTCGTTCTGAAATTTTATTCCAGATTTGGATGACAGTTGGCACAAAAAGCGCGCGTACCTACCACCGGGCGCTAGTCTTATCGCCAGCGGTAGCATATTTTCATGAAGATGTATAAAAGGTCTCCTTGGTTTCTGTGCCTGGATATTAGAGTAAGAGAGGACGGGAGTTCGTGGATTCTAGTTTTCGACCAATCTTTCTTGCACTCCATTCCACAAATCTCCGTTGAAGAAGAAGAAAGTTGTATCCCTCCCGTTCTTGAACGAAGAACTCCGGTGATCCAAGATCTACATCAAATACAAAGAACCGATCAATCTCTAGCAAACGAAGATCTCAAGCGCCGGCCGCAGATTGCTCTACGAAGAAGTATTCAAGAGAACTTCAACCATTAAATTTTCTACTCTCTTATCTGTAATTTTTTCTTTTATGAATTTTGTGGTGAGGTAAATCGACCGGAAAGTCGTCAAAATTCGGGAAGTTTTTTCTGAGAAGTTGACATGGAGGGTCGTCGAATTCCAAGGATGATTTCGTGAGAAATCATCCCAGGGAAGGGACGTATAGATCGGGTGGATCTAGCAGGGCTCTAAGACCCTTCCTTATGTGGAGATGAAGAGCCGGCTGGAAGACCTTTCTCGGAGTGAAAGGGAGATAGCTAACTTGTCCGTGGAGTGGATCGGTATAGAACCCAAAAGAGTTTTTATTCCTCATCACCTTCGATCTCTGCCGTCACGGAGATCCCATTTTTGTAATCATCTAGAATAATTGATATTCTATGCAATGAAATTTATGCTTCTGAGTTGATTAATTCTGTGATTGTTCTGGTGTTGATAAGTAAGTGTCTATGTTTTATGACCTTGCTCAAGCGCAATCGCATAGGAAAACGAGTAACGAGTCTTACCGCTGAGCGTTGGCTACCTAGCACCTGCAGTAGCTTCCAGAACTCGATTTTCTGGACCGTAATATTTTTAAATTGCAAATAACGTGTTGGAACCCCACTTATATTTAGGGTTGATTTGGGGTAGGTTCACTATTACGATTGTTAGATGACCCAACATGTATAGTATAGGGTCATAGGTTTTTATCATGGTCAAGGTCAGTCAACAACCTAGATTGTTTGGTTCTCACCTTCTAAAGACTTAGAGACAGAAGACCTCCAGAGAAAAGCAGTTTTCTAAGAGACTGAAAGTCATTCGAAGTTTAGTTCAACAGAGCTCGATGATCGACAATCTCAGATCGACGAACTCAAGTTTTTTCTCTGAGTTGTGTTCGCCGAAAGTCTAGCTGAGATCGGAGAACTTCGATCACACCTCATTAGTTTCAGCTCGACGAAAGACTATCTCTGTTCGACGTACTTGGAGCTCAGATTGACAAGTTATATTCTCTATTTGATGATCTTGGAGCTCAGCTCGATGAAGGAGAGGTTTCTGTTCGATGAATTTGCTTCTCAGGTCGACGAGAATTTGCTGAGTTCGACTATTTTCTCCCAGGGTTCAGTTCGACTATTTCTTTGATTGATTTCAATTCGACTAAGGCAGAAGAATTTCAAATTATATTATTATATGCTTGTAGTGCTCTGATAATTAATTCCCAATATTCTTGAGAATATAGTTGTTCCATGGTAGCATTAATTATGGTAATCACAGAGTTATTACTTGGCTTATTTTACTGGGACAGTTAGGAAAACTCATTAAAGATAATTTCCAGTCGTTCAACTCCCAGAATTTCAGCAGTTAGACATGGAAAGCAATTCAAATTTCAAATGCTGAAATTCACAAGGAATATATAAGGATTATTTTTCAAGACAGAGAATAACAATAACAGAAGAACGAAAGATTGGCTGTGACAAAAAGAACAATCTACAAAAAGCTGAAAAAAGAACATCTCATATACTACTCAAGTTCTTCATCAGATTTTGCTTCAGGTCTTTCAAGAGACAATTCATCAACATCTTTCTAAAAGCCTCCTGAAGATCAACAAGCAATTTGAATGCCTACACCATGAGCAAAGCTTCCATTTTCCTGAACCATTGAACATCTCAGGGAGAGCTTTGACAACAACAACAATCACCTAATCTTCTCAGAACATTGAGAAAGAGAAGACAATATCAAATTTCTTTTTACCTCCCTGTAAAAGGTTTTCTAACCCCCTTCAATAGTTTTCCCTTTGGTTATTAAGCCTCCTGATCAAAAGACTTAGTTTGGTTTTTAGGTACCTGATCAAAATCTCAAAGGGTTACTAGATCTCCCTTGAAAATAGATCTTGTGGTGACAAGGTGTAACACCCCAAAAGGAGTAGTGGTCATTGAGGGCTACCATACAGCGATAGTCTTATTTCAAGCGCTAGCTCAGTGATTTAAAAGACGTAGCGCTCGGGTTGGGTACCGCGAAGCTAGCGTGCCGCAGGAGCCACTCAACGCTTCGACCACTCAACGTTCGAGCACTCAATGCTTTTGACCACTCAATGCTTTCAAGCACTCAACGCTCTCGAGAAATCGTCGAGAGCGCTAACGGCAAGCGGTAAAAGTTACCGTGCCGCGCTAACCGATAGACAAAAGTCGAATGGTTTAATGCCAAGCGCTAACGTCATGCAGTAGGAGTTACCAAGCCGCTCTAACCGATCCACGAAAGTAGAACGGGTTATCGCCAAGCGCTAAATGTTAGCACGGGGAGGTAGCTCTGATAGCAACACCGACTGGTCAAAGAGTTTACCGCCCTAGTTATCGCGCAGCAATAGTAGTTACCGCGTGGCGGTAGCTTCTGTATAAGGATGGACCTGAGATTTTATTCTCATCTTCTCATAGCCTTTCTTTACTGGGATGGAAGAGGAGGAACGCCCAGGAGCTGTGTGAAGATTGATCCAAAGTTTTCTTGTGATTGGAATCGCGAGTCGATGATAGATCCGCAGAGAGGAAGTTGTGGCAATCAAATCCATCCAGATCATAGATCACAGTCATGGCTTCGAAGAGATCTTCATGGGTAACGAGTTTCTCCCGGACAAGTGAAGTCCTCAATATTCATATTTGCATGGATCCCCTACTAAAAGGTGAAAAAGGGTGGATTCCAATGGGTAGATCGGTTTGATCCCCATATATTCCTGCATTTAGATCCGAAAATGTAGTGTACGGAATAGACATGATGTGTGAAGCCCATCTGGACAGGTTGGTCTGAATTGGTAATGTTAATTTGCGTGCTGGAGAAGACTCCGTGGATATGCATGTGAAGTACATATGAAATCCAGAGTCAAGGGGTATGCAGGGTGCTGCACTAAAGTATTGGAAGAATTTCTAGGATAATACCCACGAATGATCACAGTTGTGTGAATTGTTGGTGTCGTTATGCGATAGTGAGTGTCGCCAGGCGATAGCTCCTTGGGAGCGAGTGTTATGAGGCCCGTCTTTAAGAGACCAGGAGGCCATTGGATGTAGGCTGTGTGCTTAAGCTGCCTGGCCTATGGTGGGTGCTAGCCCAAAATGGACAAAGCCGTGTGCCTTGTAATGAGTTGAGTCGTGAAGGCCAATTTCTGTGCCATCAAGTTAAGTACCTCTGAACGACTGGATTGTTGAGTTAAGTACCTTTAAATGGGCAGTTAGTCGTCAAGTTAAGTACCTCTGAACGATGTAGTCATCAATTTAAGTACCTCTGAATTACAAAGTTACCGTTAATTCATGGACCTTTGAATGGTGGTGTTACTCATGGGAGTCCGGTAAACCAAAAATGTGCCCTGAGTGCACGGGGCTTGTGGTCGTTGGGACAACGTATTTGGTGATTGTTGCTTAAACGCACCTTGTTGTTGCCATATATATACCATGCCTTGGTTGCAGGGATTGAGAAATGCTGCCGTGAGTAAGGGGTGAGATCGTTATAAATGGGTCAGCAAAATGCTGACCGTTGCTTTGTTTACCACATTTTGGTGGGCCCTTTTGTGCAAGTGCTGGAGTGCCAAGTGGGAAGTAGCGGACTGAAGCCCATGTGCTGCTGTTGGGTGGCCCTCAAAGGCCCAAAAGCGAATATTTACTGTTTTCATGTGTGGCCGACCTGTGTGCCGATGTACGAAGTTACTTGTATTAACTAAAACAGTTGTAATAAGGCTACGTCCTAAACATGTGTTACATGCAATATATATTATGTCATTCCTTTTGTGTAGTGGACATTCTTATTGTGTATGGCTTCTTACATTAAAATGCTTCCACTAGAATGCTCTATAGTAGGACGCGTTTCTACTTGAACTTGGGTTTGACATACAACATGTAATCTCCTTTCCTGTCCGTGGTATATGGTGTCGGGCCCCGGCCGGACCTTCTAGCATATTCTATGCAACGGACGGGGGCGTTATAGAATTGGTATCAGACTTTGTTCTTGGTCTTTCTTCTTTGAATTCATGGTCAAATTCTTTTAAGGGATGGTGAGCACGTGTATGTGTGCTTCCGTTATAACAATAGTGAACCCATGAATGCCCACTTAGGAATGAAAATAGACATGTTTGCGGAACTGGTAAGTTCCTGTGATTGCTTGTAGCAATATTTAGAGTTGCTTATTTATGTGTTTCACATTGTAGGCAACTAGAAGTGGTGTGGGGTCGCAAGAACCCTAGCGCTCGGTCGAGAGTAGTGCACCAAATATGGTGCCAACACCTCCTCCTTCTGCGTAAACTATACGGTTGGTTGCTAAAGCCATGTTCACAATGATGAATGCACAACCTAGAGGTCAGAGACAATCTCCTATTCTTGAGATGGTTCAGGAACTGGTTGGCGTAGTGGAACACGTAGCGGTGAGATAAGTGGCCGTTGAGCTAGTGGCTGCAAGGCGAGCGACGGAAAAGCAATTGAAATATGTGATGAGTTTCAATCCCCCTGTGTTTATGGGTTCTAGAACCCCTACACAAGCTGAGGACTAGCTCTCAAGGTTAAAGAGAGTCCTGACGGCAATTGACACGGAAGAGTGGCAACAAGTCACCATGACTACCTTTTTGCTTGATGGTGAGGCAAGACTTTGGTGGGATGAGTTGGAGCTACACCAGTTTGTTGGTCGGCCGTTGAATGAGATCTCAATGGAGGAGTTTTCAAGATGTTTTTTGGCAAGGTATATTCCAACGGCACAACGGATTGCGATGGAGAACCAATTTCACAAGATAACTCAAGGCGAAATATCGGTGGACGACTACTTGCATTAGTTTACGAGATTGGGGAGATATGCGGGCTTTATGTTTGCAGATGAGGAACGAAAAGCAAATCTTTTCTGTGAAGAGCTGAGAGATGACCTGCGGTTGCTTCTCACAGGACCGATGATGTAGGGTTTCCTTACCTTGCTCAATATGGCTCGTTCCCTTGAGCTGGACATGAAACATGTGCCGCGTAAAAATGACTTGGCAGGGAAGAAGATAGAATTTAAAGTACCTACATATCAAAAGTCTGGGTTTCGGCAGCGGAAAAAGAAGCGTAAATCTTCTGCGCCGGCTCCATCTTCTCCTGCATCTGGAGCAACATCTGGGAGAGGTCTGTCATGACCCGCATTTTCTCCGTATTCAAAAATACGTCAGAGTAGAGAAAATACGCGCCTTGATGCCACACCGTTCAGGGGACAACTACAGACGCTCAGGCAACCCGTCTTCATATTTACTACATGTAAAAGATTTATGAAATTAAGTTAAAAATAGTCCATATAAGTTATTAGAGTTACTAACCGTTTCCCTCGGTCAGGTGGACCACTAGTACATAGGTGAGAAAATATATAAGTTTTACGCTGTGAAAAATGCTGAATTGATTCATTTGTTAACCTATATGAGGGTGAAGGTCTAGTATCTTAAGATGATGATGTGTCTTCTACATTTAATATATATAGAGGACTTTTATAACGCTTAAAATTAGTAGATTTAGCAGTTAAAAATCATGTCATACCGATACTCCAATGCAGTTTTGTATACTTTAAAATAACTAAATGCATCCTAACATAAATCATTCCCAGAGAGCAAGTATAAATAGGTAAAAAGTAACAACAATAAAAACAACAAGTGGTCTATCACAGAAAAGTCAAAGACTATGGGCGTCAACAACTGACACGAACCAATAGTAAAATCAGGCAAGTGTAAACAAAGTCAACTACTTCTAAGCTCTGAGGTGGAAGCAAACGGCCACAGCAACCCGCAGCACCAGAAGCATAACACGGTCAGCTAAACCTTCTACAGCTCTGATCCTGAGGCATCCAAAAGAAGAACACCTTAGAATCAAGGTACAAATCGTGCATGAATTATGGCAGACCAAACAAACTTCAAAGTGAAGGAAATTTGTAAAACGACTGCAACAAAAGGGTCAGCAATAGAGTAAAAGTAAGCAAATAATAAATCTAACCAAACAAGAATGGCTAAACACATCATCCGAACAGAACAAATGTAATACCCCAAAGTCAACAGATCAATTTGAGCAAAATCGGGTTCAGGCATGGGTGACACGACCTGGGACACGGGCGTGTCCCAGGGCGTGTCAGGCCTGGGTAGTGTCGAGTCGTGAAGTCGACGAAATTTGGAGTCGACGGTCGTCGAACAGCGGACACGGCCTGCGACACAGGCGTGTCGCAGGGCGTGTCGAGGCCGTGTCGACGATCGGCATTGATGTCGACGAATTTTGCTCGACGATCGTCGAGTGTCGAGTGTCGAGTGAGGAGACGGCCTGTGACACGGGCGTGTCACAGGGCGTGTCAGTGGTCGTCGAACTCAACTCAACGTTTCGAGCTAGGGCGTGTTTGCGGGACACGTGTGTGTCCAGGTGCACACGGCCAGGAACACGAGCGTGTGCCAGGCCGTGTGAAGTCTCGGGTTGTTTTGGGATTATTTTCGTTGAGGCACACAGCCTCAGACACGGGCGTGTCTGAGGGCGTGTCGGGAACACGGCACGTGACACGGGCGTGTCACACGGCCGTGTATTGGCTGGATTGAGTCGGTTGTCTGCCGCTTAGAGGGACACGGCCTGTGACACGGGCATGTCACAGGGCGTGTCAGGCCGTGTTCAAGCTTTTCTAGCCAAATCTGAGCCGTTTGTTTCCCTCTTCCTGGATCCAATGGCTGGGCTCTGTCCAGGTCATGTGAAGGCCGAGAAAAAGGGGATTTAACCCCTCTTTTCTTCTTCTTCTTCTTCTTCATTTCTTTTAAGAAAGGGAGGAAGAAAGGCTAAGGCAAGAGGGAAGGGACGAGTCTACCAGCTGCTGTAGGAGCTGCGGAGTGCGGAGCGAAGATCCGAGAGCGGATTCATGAAGGCGAAGCCGAGGCGGTGATTTCCATCCGGCTACTTCATGGCGCCGAAGCGGTCTTCAAGGGTAACGATCTCCTTCTTGGACATCGAAGTCCTTCCTTTATGCATGTGCTTGGAATCCTCCACCAAGAGGTGGATTTGCGGAAGTGATTCCTTTGTTGAGTCTGCATCTAGAGCCGGAAATATGGAGTACGGCATAGGCATGCTGTGTGAAGCCTATCTGGACCGGTAGTCTGGATTGGTGATGTTCATGGGTAAACCGGAGAAGACCTCCATGGATTTGATGAGATGCAAATGGTTTTCTCTTGTGATGAATGTATGGATGTGATGCTGAATGTGAGGAGGCTTTGGCAAAGCTCCTGGTTGTGATATGATCAATTGGTAGCACGCCTGGGGAGCTCGAGATAAACCCGACCTGTTACACCACTAGGGTGGGTTGATCTAGTTAGGTAGGGATTGATTGGTGGCAATGCTTGGGGAGCCGAGTTAAACCCGCTTGCTGCACCACATAGTGTGGGTCGATCGGATTAGTAGGGGGGTCGATGGGTAGACATTGCCTGGGGAGCTTGGATAAACCCGGCGTGCTACACCACATGTTGTGGGTCGACCTACTCTGGTTGTTGGATGCTGTGAGGTTGTACCTCTGTGTGGTTTGGGCGGGATGTCGCCAGCTTGCGAGACTGGTGGACTAGGGCCGGTCAACCAACAAGTTAAAACCTCGGATCGGCGGTGTATGACTGGTGGATTCCGGTACGCCAAGAAGGTGCCCTGAGTGCACGGAACGTCTGACGGATTCCAGCATTTGTGATGTCATGTGTTTGCTAGCGGAATAAAGAGAATGAGATATGCTTGATGATACTTGATGATAGATGATAGCACTGTATACAGGGAAGGAACCACTACCCCAGGCAGGGGTAGGGTCGTTATAATGGGTCAGACAAATGCTGACCGTTACTTTGTTTTCTGTGTTGGCTTGGCTATGGAAGTGCAGGTGTTGCGGCTTGAAATGAATAAGCGGAATGGCTAGCTTGCTGCTATAGGCCCTTGAAGGCCATGCGAAGAGTGGTGTTTGGATTTCATGTGTGGCCGGCCTGCGTGTCGATGTACGAAATGAATGTTGTGTAATAGAGGAACCTGTAAGGCCATAAGGACAGGGCGTGTGGGTTGTATACATTCCTGGTGTTGTGATATATATAAATGTGGTATTTATATGTTGGTGGACATTCTGGTTTGAGTTCATGGTAACAAAAAAAATGCTGCGCTAGAATGGATGAGTTAAGGATACGCATCGATTTTGATTTCCACACGTGATTCCTTCGCTTGTCTGTGAGATATGGCATGGGGCCCCAGCCGGACCCACCATTATATGTCATGTGACAGGTGGGGGCATTACAAAGTGGTATCAGAGCGAGGTTTAGATTGTTTGGGAGGAGAGAACAGAAATGAACTCATGAATGTCCACTAGGAATGTATGTCAGGCACATGACGTGCGTGAGTGTGTAGTCAATGTAGCAGTACCGTTATGATTTGACGTATTAATGGTGTTCTGTACATTGATAGGTGGCGAGGGATGGAGCTGGGCCGTCTGAGCCCCAGCGGTCTGATGAGAGTGCAACACCCGTGGAAGTGCCTATGCCTCCCTCGGCAGAAGCCATACGGGTGGTTACGGAGACAGTGCTTGCAGTGTTACAAGCACAACCTATTGGACATGCAAGGCCTGGTGCAAGGCAAGAGCATGCTGCAGTGGTGGTGGAGGCGCAACCAAGTGACGAGTCATTGACACGTTTTATGCACTTTCATCCACCGACGTTTGGTGGAACGCTTTCACCAATGCAAGCAGAAGATTGGTTGGCAAGGGTAAAAAGGATCCTAACCGCAATGAGGACGGTCGAGGAGCAGAAAGTGACGTTCGCCACTTTTCTGTTGGAAGGAGATGCGAGATTGTGGTGGGATGAAATTGAAGTGCATCACTTGGCAGGTCGAGGTGTACCTGAAGTTTCTATGGATGAATTCTCCCAAATATTTTTAGCCAAGTATGTGTCAGTGTCGCAGAGGATTGCGATGGAAAATGAGTTTCTCCGTTTGGTGCAGGGTGAGCGAGATATTGATACCTACCTGCATGAGTTTACGAGATTGGGAAGATATGCGGGATCTACCGTCGCGGAGGAAGCGCGAAAGACAAATCGGTTTTATGAAGGATTGCGGGATGACTTGAGGTTGGCACTTCCGAGTTCAGTGAGCCAAGGCTTCCAAGCATTAGTCGATACAGCTCGTGCATTGGAGAAGGATATGAAGCGAGTACAAGCGAATAAGCGACTGGAAGTGGACAAGGCAGAGTTGAAAGTGTCGCAGTTGGATCAATCGGAGTTTCGACGACAAGAGAAGAAAAGATTTAGGCCGGCGGAATCAGCTCCGTCGAGTGTTTCTTCGGGGGCGACTTATGGGTCAGGACGTGTGGATACACGTATATGCTATAAATGCGGGCAGCAAGGACATATAGCAAAATTCTGTCGGAATGCCCCTCCAGGGAGTGAGAAAAAGATAGGTGCGTCATATGAAGAAAAGGGAAAAGCAGTGGCCGAATCATCTGCACCCCGGACGGAACCTCGATTGCATGCGATGGAAGTACAAGAGCCGCAAAGCTCAGTTGGTGAAATTCAGCCTCGGGTGTTTAATTTATCTCTAAATCGCGAATTCCAAAATCGGGAGGCTGAGCGGAAGTGAAGTGTGATGTGAATTACTTTTGACTGAATCGAAACTTGATGATGTTTATATATATAATTATGAAGTGTGATGGTAAGGAGATCACGAAATCATGTTGTTTTGTTTTGAGGTCTTCTGTGGCTGAATGTGCACAAGTGGAAGTTATGGATGTTTCTTAGTGTTGTATGTTTGTTAGTTTGTGTGGAGGCTTGGGGTGTGAGCTTTGATGATGTTGTGGCTGATTGGAGTCAAATTTCAAGGACAAAATTATTTGAAGGGGTGGAGGATTGTAACACCCCGAAGTCAAGCGAATCAATTTGAGCAAAATTGGGTTCAGGCATGGGTGACACAGCCTGGGACACGGGCGTATCCCAGGGCGTGTCAGGCCTGGGTAGTGTCGAGTCGTGAAGTCGACGAAATTTGGAGTCGACGGTCGTCGAACAGCGGACACAGCCTACGACACGGGCGTGTCGCAGGGCGTGTCGAGGATACAGGGAAGGAACCACTACCCCGGGCAGGGGGTAGGGTCGTTATAATGGGTCAGCCAAATGCTGACCGTTACTTTGTTTTCTGTGTTGGCTTGGATATGGAAGTGCAGGTGTTGCGGCTTGAAATGAATAAGCGGAATGGCTAGCTTGCTGCTATAGGCCCTTGAAGGCCATGCGAAGAGTGGTGTTTGGATTTCATGTGTGGCCTGCCTGCGTGCCGATGTACGAAATGAGTGTTGTGTAAAAGAGGAACCTGTAAGGCCATAAGGCCAGGGCGTGTGGGTTGTATACATTCCTGGTGTTGTGATATATATAAATGTGGTATTTATATATTGGTGGACATTCTGGTTTGAGTTCATGGTAACAAAAAAAATGTTGCGCTAGAATGGATGAGTTAAGGATACGCATCGATTTTGATTTCCACACGTGATTCCTTCGCTTGTCTGTGAGATATGGCGTGGGGCCCCGGCCGGACCCACCGTTATATGTCATGTGACAGGTGGGGGCGTTACAACAAAGCACCAACACAAGAAGTTCAAACTTTCATCTTTCATTAACATTCAAGTTATTCATCAATAAAAGAAATGAGACTGATCAACTCAAAAATAAAGAGTACTATGTCAGGGAACAAAGTCCACAACGCGCACAAACCCAACCAACATGCACCATGCCGAGGGAGAAACCCCAATGCGGACAGACCAAGCTAAGGTAATGTGCCGGGGATGAAAGTCCACAACGCGCACAGACTTAAGCATAAGTCACTATGCCGAGGGAGAACTCCAAACGCGCAGAGTCCATCTGTGTTTCTTTAGTTACATAATTATACAAGCAGAGTTCCTTTTTATTCATCGTAGACACACGGTCAGCAATCAATGTGGATTGCATAAAGACATTTCAAGGTCAAGCAAAGTGCAGTTTAATCAAGAACAACAGAATGCACAAGGTGTCACAATGATCAATATGACTCGATAGTTACAACAGCACGACAACCAATTCGTTTACCAATTTTACGGAATAAAAATTGGGGGTATGCTTTAAGGAAAAACAAGTCACGATTCAAGGAAAAGAGAAAAAAATAATTAGAATTCGAGGACAAGTTTCTATGCAATTTAAACATAACAACTCAACACAATGTGACAAAATTTAGAATAAAGGAGCAAGTGAGAGAGAGAGAGCAAGAACACCACTTGCCTCAGTTTTATAGGAAAAATTCTCCGAATCACCCCACGTCGCAGATCGGGGCAAAAGAAGACGGGAAAATTCAAAATCTGAACGAAAATGGCCGAAATAGTGGTTAGGGCCAAAAAACTCAAACGAAAAAACTCAGTAAATGTGGAAAAAATTACTAGGTTAGCATAGCTCTCGACGAGAACTTTCCGGATCTATGAACGGCTGGAAATTTCGAGCACCGGAGCTCCGCTGGCGGCCACCGGAAGATTCACGACTCAGAGTTCTGCCGTCACTTTCACTCTGGTTCGGCCAAAAGAAGAAGAAGAAGAGGTTCTTTCTGTTTGTTTTTAACTATCCAAAGATAAGATTATAAATATATAAAGATATATATATATATATATATATATATATATATATATATATATATATATATATATATATATATATATATATATATATATATATATATATATATATATATATATATTTACAATCTTTTTTGTCTAAAACAGACGATTTACAAGCGAGTGCGCGGAAGACAAAAATAGAGTTTTAGGATTACTTCAAAACGAAAAGTGCCCAACATAAAAGTTGTAGATCTTGTCGAGACGAACAAATTGCATGTTAACCATTTTTTCATATGATATCGTTTTGACTCTCAAAATGGCACTCGAACATAAATTATAACGGGCTACTCGGGAACAAGATTACATGTACTCGAGAATTAAAAAAGGCTACTCGAGTTCTAAACTTTAGTACTCGAGTACTAAAAATTTGGTACTCGAGAACTACAGTTAGTACACGAGAGACAGGAAAATTCACACGAGTAAAAATTTGCTTGAACAGTACCTCACTCGAGTAGAACAAAAAGGACTCGAGAGAAAATTTGCAGGACTCGAGTGTAATGAATATAGGACTCGAGTAAAATAAAAAGCAAGACTCGAGTGGGAAGGAGAGTAATCGAGTATTAGGAAATCGAATTTTGCATGAATAGTGGATCCACTCGTGTATAACAGAAAGTACCCGAGAGAAAAATTACATGAATGCTAATTTTTTTGCAAATCTACCCTTATGATCCACTCGTGTATACAAATGAATAGTATTTTAAATTTTTTAATTGTACTTTAATAATAAAATATTCATATTTATATATTTTTGAATAAGGAAACTACGAGATATAAACGGAGACCCAAACGCGCACAGAATTAAAAGAAATGCACGTCGTAGGCGAACACAGACGCTACGAACACAACGACAAAGTCAAAACCAAAATCTGATGAGTCGTTCTTGAGATATAAATCCTCAAAGTCTACGGCGAACATAAATTCTACAAAACTGCGGAAATACGCCAAGACTCGAATATCGCTCGGATCGCGACGAAATTTGACGAGCAAGTCAAAAATTAATCAATTTAATTTTCCAATGTGAAATTTTCCATTTTCGGTAAGGATTCGCGAATTTGGACGACTCGATCGCATAGACGCGAAAATGCATTAATGGCGACGCGCCCTCAACTCCACGTTAACGTAACGCCCCTTACATCATTATGACGTCAACAAGAGTATTAAATAATTGCCAGAAAAAATCAGGGGCGTTACAGTCACCCCTCCAAAAAGGAAGTTTCGTCTCGAAACTTGGAACACGAAACGAAACAAGAGGGCATAGGAAGAGACATGACAGAAGAATTCATTAAATAAGAATACTAACCCGGGAAGACTAAGAGAACAGCTGAGGATGAGATTCTCTCATTGCGGATTCCAATTCCCAAAGTGCACCTCTAGCATCCTGATTTCTCCATAGAACCTTAACACTCAGAATTATTTTCTTTCTTAGCACACGATCTTGCGTCTCCAGAATACGAACAGGCTCTTCGACGTACGAGAGATTAGGATGCAACCGGGGCACTGATTCAAGAACATGCCGATCACTACAGACACACATTCGCAACTGGCTCATGTGAAACACATTGTAAACACTAGGGAAAGAATCAGGTAATTCTAGTCTATAGGAAGAAACTTCAATGCGCTCCAAAATCTGAAAAGGTCCCACATACCTAGGATCTAGCTTATGGTTCCTTCCAAATATTTTAACACCTGACATCGGAGAGACCTTCAAAAACACCAAGTTCCCAAACGCAAACTCCAGATCAACTCTGCGCTGATTAGCATACTTTTCATTTCGCTCCTGAGCCAACCACAGCTTTTCACAGAATATGCATTACTGAAGTACTCATATCCTCCAGCGCTTCTGGTCCGAGCAACGACTTCTCACCAACTTCTGCCCAAAACAGAGGAGTTTGAAAATGCCTTCCATATAAAGCTTCAAAGGGCGCCATCTGCAATCTCTCCTAATAACTGCTATTGTATGAGAACTCCAACAATCTGAGTCGTTTATCCTAAGCCACACCATGGTCCACAATATAGCATCTAATCATATCCTCCAAGATCTGATTCACTCTCTCCGTCTGACCATTTGTCTGAGGATGATAGGCAATAAAATATCTTAGGTTAGTACCTAGAGCACCTTGCAAGCTCTGCCAGAAACGAGACATTAATCGGGAGTCTTGGTCTGACACAATACTCGTAGGTACACCATGCAGTCTGATAACTTCGTCCAGATAAAGCTCAGCTATCTTTTCCATGGAATAATCAATCTTGAAAGGCACAAAGTGGGCACACTTGGTTAATCTGTCACGATAACCCACACTGCATCATGCCCTCGCGGAGATTTCAGCAAATCGGTTATGAAATCCATGGATAAACTCTCCCATTTCCAACTCGGTATATCTAGGGTGTTAACTTACCACCCGGCCTTCTATGATCAGTTTTGACACGCTGATAGGTATAACATTTAGATACAAACCTTGCGATGTCATTCTTCATACCTGAGCACCAAACAATCTGCTTCAAATCTCTGTACATTTTCGTGGAACCAGGATGATAAGAAACACTGGAACAATGCGCTTCACTGCATATACTTGCTCGGATGTCCCCAACAGCGGGAATACAGTATCTGCCACGGTACTTCAGGGTACCCACGTCGTCAATTGAAAAGTCAGGTAATTCCCCTTTTTCAGTCCTACTGCAGAGGCGCTGCAAATCATGATCGTCTTTTTGATGTAGCCTAGTGAGAGTAATCAAAGAAGGCTCAACCACCTCTAAGCTACTCGTCGAAGCGCTATTCCCTACGGTTACGTCCATGTGCAAAAACTCTTCAATAAGGGATTGCACCGAGAGGTTAAAGATATGTGCGGGCTTCCTACTCAACACATCTGCTACTACATTAGCCTTGCCGTGATGATAAAGGATATCGACTTCATAGCCCGCAACATACTCTAACCATCGACGCTGACGCAAATTCAATTCCTTCTGAGTGAAGACATATTTCAAACTTTTATGGTCCGAATAAATTTTGCATGACACTCCATACAGAAGATGTCTCCACAACTTCAAGGCATAAATGACGGAAGAAAATTCTACGTCGTGCGTAGGGTAATTCTTTCCATGCACCTTCAATTGTCTCAATACATACACAATCACTTTGCCATCCTGCATCAACACACAATAGAGTCCAACTCGCGACGCATCCACATAAATAGCATACTCCACTCCTTCCACCGGCAATGCCAACACTGGAGTAGAACATAATCTCCTCTTGAGCTCTTGAAAAGCTTCCTCACAGGTATTACTCCAAACAAAAGCTGTGCTCTTTTGCATAAGCCTGGTCAATGGCGCAGAGAAAACAGAGAATCCTTCCCAAATCATCTGTAATAACCTACCAATCCCAAGAAGCTCCTTATCTCCTTAGGCTATATAGGTCTCTTCCAATCCAAGACTGCGGCTATCTTCGCGGGATCCAATGTGATATCGTCCTTACTTACAATGTGTCCTAGGAATGACACCTGAGACAACCAGAACTCACACTTGCTAAGCTTCGCATAAAGCTTGTGCTCCCTCAGAGTAGACAAGAACAAGCACAAGTGAAAGGCGTGCTCATCTATATTTCTGGAATATACTAGGACATCATCAATGAATACCACCACGAACTTATCCAGAAAATACTTGAACACCCTGTTCATCATGTCCATGAAAGCTGACGGTGTGTTTGTTAATCCAAATGACATTACCAGAAATTCAAAGTGACCATAACGAGAACAAAAAGCAGTTCGCGGAATGTCTGACTCCCGAATTCTTAACTGATGGTAACCTGAATGGAGGTCAATCTTCGAGAACATGGAGCTACCTCGCAACTGATCGAACAAGTCATCGATCCTAGGCAACGAATATTTGTTCTTAATGTTCACCTTGTTTATCTCTCGATAGTCAATGCATAGCCTCATCGTTCAATCCTTTTTCTTCACGAAGAGCACTAGATCACCCCAGGTGGAAGAATTGGGTCTAATAAAACCGCACTGCAGTAACTCATCCAGTTGAGTACGCAGCTACTCTAACTCACGCGGCGCCATGCGGTACGGTGCCTTTGCAATAGGGCGAGTGCCTGACTTGAGGTCTAAAACAATCTCTACCTCTCTCCCAGGAGGAAGTCCAGGAAGACTAATAGGAAAGACATTCAGAAACTCACGCACCACATAAATGTCCTCAACCCAAGGCTCAACCAGTGCAGCTCCCAGAATAGAAATGGAGACAAGAAAAGAATCACAACCATACTATAGAAATTTGCGAGCACGTACCGCAGAAATGATCGGACATTCCTGACGCGGCAAACCATACACACTCATGAGCTGGCCATTGTCACCTTTAAAATCCAAGTGCTTGTGCTTGAACTGAATGACGACATCATAGCTGGATAGCCAGTCCATGCCCAAAATCACGTCAAAGTCTATCGGATCTAGCACCTTCAGATCTGCAAAGGCTAGAAAACCACATAGGAAGATGAGGCATTTTTGGATACCCTGAATGCACCTCACCAACTCTCTTGAAGGAAATTTGACATTTATGGAGGTGTCTAACTGGTCGAGAGCACAGCGATGTCGGTCAACAAACACCTCGCCACAAAGGAGTGAGTAGCACCCGAATCGAACAAAACGTGCGCCCACTTATTCTTCACCTTAAATTCACCTAAACACATAGCGTGCACAACTAAAATGCGGAAACTATAAATCTATTAAAAGAGATTACTAGCCGAGTTAGAGACTAACCTGAGATCACTTTAGTCGAAGATTAGGCTTCCTCCTTGGTCAGCACATTCAACTTTCCCTTTCCATTATCCACGAGAGGCGGGGGCGGCGGTAGAGTCTGCAATGGAACTCCATGCAGCGTAGGCTGGCTCTGAGGGCAATTAGCCTTCATGTGCCCTTTCTGGCCGTAGAGAAAACAAGTTCTAGCCTTCTTGCGATAATGGGCCATGTTGTGCCCACTCCTCTGGCAATAAGTACAGACAGGGCCTCCCTTTGGAGCATCCTGAATCGTGTGTACCTCAGACAGCTTCTGTGCATCCAGTCTCTTAAAGCACTTATCAAAAGGGTGTCCTAGCTTACCACTGAAGCAACACGCTTCCCTTCTATCCTTCTTCGCTGCAGGGACAGATGCCCTAGCACTTCCTCCATCATCTGATTTCCATTTGTCCTTCTTTGCATGCAATCCTCGATTCTTCGCATTTTCTATCGCCTCAACCTTTATGGAATCTTCGACTACTTCTACAAAGCTCTCAAACTTGTATGCGCTAGCCAATTGCTGGATGTCATACCTCAGACCATGCAGGAAACACTTTACTCTGCCTTCTTCGAATGCTACCAGATCTAGGTCAAAACGTCTGAGCATGCAAAACTCGACCTCTCACTCACTAACAGTGAGTTGCCTCTACTTCAGGTGTAAAAAGTTGTTCATTAGACGGTCTCGCTTGACCAATCGTAAAAACTTCTTCAGTAACATACTCTTGAATGATTCCCACGAGCACCCATCAAAAAGGTTCTCTTTTTCTCTAGTCCATCAAATTTTCGCAAGACCCTTGAACTGATATGCTGCAATCATCACCTTCTGATCTGATGAAATGCCTGAATAGTAAAACATTTCTTCCATGGCAATGATCCAGTCATCCAATGCCATGAAGTCTGCTCTACCATCATACGAAGGAGGTACTAGTCGCTGGAAGTGAGAAATGAAGTTCATCTCAGGTGGCAGTGCGACTGGGGGAACTAGAGTAGCAGGGGGAGTAGGAACAGTTTGGCCCACAGCAGGGTCCTGCGCTCTGGTCTGCTACCCGACGACGACGGCCAACAACGATTATATCTGATATTGCATGTCCACCATCTATTTTGTTAGGGCCTCATTACTTTGCCGCAGTGCTTTGGTCATCGCTTCGCTTTGGGCACCAGAAGACTCACCCACTGACTGGGGAGTCGACCTGGTCGCAACGCATTTTGGCAGCATTCTACAGAATAAATGGATATCTAGTCAAACCTTGCCTAAGTCATCACAAACTGGGAATATGTTCCGTAAGCAACTATTTAGAGTTCATATTTTACCGATACGAACAAATGAACAATCAAGGACCTAGCTTACGACGCCGAAGCTAGAAAATCGAATACCCTTACTCAGATCAGATCGAAAAAGAACAGATACTTGCACTTGCTGCTACCTTGTTCTGGGACATCATAAAATGATGGTATGCTTCTAATTTGTGTCTATAATATGAATGCATAAATGTTTAAATTTCATCTCAAATCATGGGTGTACATATGTCATCATGCAGATCTTTAACTTGGCACGTGTGCTTTTGCGATTGTATGTTATGTATGTAGTGCTATGCATTCTAAAAAGGCCTTAGTGCATATTATGAGCGACGTACACATACAATGTTATGCATCCAATACTACATAATATTGTATGTAATGAAGAAAAGTAAACGTGCTAATGGGAATCCATGTGATGATGGTTATGCATCCCATACTACATAACTGTCACATGTTTCCACTTATGCTGGATCCATATACAGACACATATTATGCATCTCATACTACATAATATGTCCCGTATACTTCTTATCATGCTTTGAGTGTAGTGTTCGTGCTTCCATCAAAATCTATTGATGAGATATCGGTTTGTGTATGCAATGAAATGATACGATTAGAGATTTGCTTAAGGGAAAGTTGTTCGACTAGCTTGCCAAACCAACCAACCGTCTCGCAAAACCTCCCTCTTATACCAACTATCACGACCTGCATTTTCTGTGTTCAAAAATACATCAGAGTAGAGAAAATACACGCCGTGATGCCACGCCGTGCAGGGGACAACTGCAGACGCTCAGGCAACCCGTCCTCACATTTACTTCATGTAAAAGATTTATGAAATTAAGTTAAAAAATAGTGCATATAAGTTATTAGAGTTACTGACCGTGTCCCTCGGTCGGGTGGACCACTAGTCCATAGGTGAGAAAATATATAAGTTTTATGCTGCGGAAAATGCTGAGTTGATTCATTTGTTAACCTATATGAGGGTGAAGGTCTAGTATCTTAAGATGATGTGACTTCGACATTTAATATACATAGAGGACTTTTATAATGCTTAAAAGTAGTAGATTTAGCAGTTAAAAATCATGTCATGCCGATACTCCAATGCAGTTTTGTATACTTTAAAATAACTAAATGCATCCTAACATAAATCCTTCCCAGAGAGCAAGTATAAACAGGTAAAAAGTAACAGCAGTAAAAACATCAAGTGGGCTATCACAGAAAAGTAAAGACTATGGGCGTCAACAACTGACACGAACCCATAGTAAAATCAGGAAAGTCTAAACAAAGTCAACTACTTCTAAGCTCTGAGGTGGAAGCAAATGGCCGCAGCAACCCGCAGCACCAGAAGCACAACACGGTCAGCTAAACCTTCTACGGCTCTGATCCTGAGGAATCCAAAAGAAGAACACCTCAGAATCAAGTTACAAATGGTGCACGAATTAAGGCAGACCAAACAAACCTCAAAGTGAAGGAAATTTGTAAAATGACTGCAACAAAAGGGTCAGCAGTAGAGTAAAAGTAAGCAAATAGTAAATCTAACCAAACAAGAATGGCTAAACACATTATCTGGACAGAACAAAGAACCAACACAAGAAGTTCAAACTTTCATCTTTCATTAATATTCAAGCTATTCATCAATAAAAAATGAGACAGATCAGCTCAACAATAAAGAGTATTGTGCCGGGGAAAAAGGTCCAAAACGCGCACAAACCCAGCCAACAGACACCATGCCGAGGTAGAAACCCCAATGCACACAGACCAAGCTAATGTAATTTGCCGGGGATGAAAGTCCACAACGCGCACAGACTCAAGCATAAGGCACTATGCCGAGGGAGAAACCCCAACGCGCACAGTCCATCTGTGTTTCTTAAGTTACATAATTATACAAGCAGAGTTCCTTTTTATTCATCGCAGACTCACGGTCAACAATCAATGTGGACTGCATAAAGACATTTCAAGGTCAAGCAAAGTGCAGTTTAATCAAGAACAACGGAAGGCACAAGGTGTCACAATGATCAAGATGACACGATAGTTACAACAACACGACAACCAATTCGTTTATCAATTTTACGGAATAAAAATTTGCAGTATGCTTTTAGGGAAAACAAGTCGCGATTCAAGGAAAAGAGAAAAAAATAATTAGAATTCAAGGACAAGTCTCTATGCAATTTAAACATAACAACTCAACCCAATGTGGCAAAATTTAGAATAAATGAGCAAGAGAGAGAGCAAGAACACCACTAGCCTCAATTTTACCGAAAAAATTCTCTGAATCACCCCACGTCGCAGATCGGGGCAAAAGAAGACGGGAGGAGTTGAAATCTGAACAAAAATGGTCGAAATAGAGGTTAGGGCCGAAAAAACCTAACGAGAAAACTCAAGAAATGGGGAAAATATTACCAGGATAGCGTAACACTCGACGAGAGCTTTCCGGATCTACGATCGACTGGAAATTTCGAGCACCGGAGCTCCACCGGCGGCCACAGGAAGATTCACGACTCAGAGTTCTGCCGCCACTTTCGCTCTGGTCCGGCCAAGAGAAGAAGAAGTTCTTTCTGTTTGTTTTTAACTATCCAGAGATAAGATTATATCTTTATACCATAAGCGAAGGGCTAATCATCGCATGGTGTAACATTTTAATGCGAAAATGCCCTCATAAAATCAGTGTTGTGGGTTAATTTGAGGGTATTTTGGTCATTGGTCCAGATTACCTCTTAATTAATAGAGACTGCACACTTTTTATCCGCGAAAAAATCTCGATAGCTGACCTCTTCGTTTCTTCTTCTGCGCAGGTAGGGCACCGCCTAAAGCCCGTCGCAGCCCGTCGCAGCTCGTCGAAGCCCGTCGCAAGTCGCGATACATGACTTCTTCTTCTGCGCAATCCTCCGCCCAGCGACCCTGCCCTTGCGCCCCTTTATTCGTTCGGCGCCTGCAAATCTCCTCCTGCACATCTCCTCTTCCTCGACTGCAACCCACGTCTCCTCTTCCTTCCTTGCACATCTCCTCACAGGTCTCCTCTTCCCCCGCCGAAAGCAGCAACATCGAAGAGGAGGACATCGTCTCCCTTGCTACTGCTTCAAACTCCTCACCCATTTTCACGGCATTCTCTAGGGCATCGCCCAACATTGCTTAAACCATCAGAGAGGTCACAACTTCTGAAAGCCAAATCCAGCAATCCATTGCTTGCACCATCGAAGAGGCCACAGGTTACCATCGAAGAGGTCATAGGTTTACAGGACGCCAAATCGAGCACTCCATCTACGCTTATTCCAGGTTATAAATCCAGCAATCCATCTATGCTTATTCCAGGTTTTGCTGAGTTTTGCTTCAAAAATTATCGAGTTTTGCTAAATTTTGCTTCAAATCCTGAGTTCACTTTAGTTAAAATTACATTTTGAGTTTGTGTTTTCATTGAGCTTCCGCTGGGTACTTTATTTTCTCATCCGAAAATAAAGGTGTGCTGCCATATGAATGGTAATCGCTAGGTACTTTAATTCATTACTTTTCTCATCCTCCAGAACTTCCCAAGTCCAAAGCTGCGTATCCCTCAACTTCTCCTGTCATTGAAGGGGTGTTCTCTCTCTACAAGATTTTTTTAATTTGACAGTGGGATTTTAATTGGATTTCCATAAATGTGATTCATTAGGCTTGGTAATTTGATTAGAAGTGGCATTTTTATTTTACTAAAGTCTCAAGTTTGGAGAAGTGTATTTTCATTCTACGCATTTCATTTGTGTGATTCTATGCATTTCATTGATCCTGTATTAAGATCAAGCTTGGAGGATTTTCTTTTCGCATAATGTAAATCGCGGCATAATGAGTACAATACATATTTTTCTGCACTCAGTTAATAAAAGAACTCAAAACTTTATGTTCATGCATATATCAAGCAATCTTAGTTTGTGAGTACTTTTATTTACCATGCCATGTGTTATAATATAGGCTTCTTTCAGCATGTGAAAAAACAATTTCAATGTGAGCTTAGAACATATGTGTGATCCGATTCATAATTAGATTTCTCTGTTTAAATTTAAGTCTCTGTATTGTTAAAATTTCAGCTCCTTGAGGTACTTTCACTGGACGGAATGTGAGTGTTGGATGTTACCTGGGATGTGCTTTGTGTGAAATACTCCAGCTCCTAGAGGATATGCTTTGTGTGAAATACTCCAGTATCTACCTCTCTCGTATTGATGTGTTGTAATATAATGATTTTCCCTGCACATCCTTATCATTTATGTTGAAATATTTTCTTTTGGTGCTACATTAATTATGTGATTATGCTCAAAAGTTAAATAAGAATGTGAGTGTTGGATGAAAGTGTCATGGATATACTTTGAACGTTTTTTTTGTTGTTGGTTTGGAGTTTTTAAGGATGAACAAATATTGTTTATTTGTTGCTTCTAAACTATCACTGGATGTAAGTGTCCTGGATATTTTTGACTTATAGAAGAATCTCAATTTCTTGACTTTAAGTTATAATTTATACCAATGTCGCCGCTGACGAATAAAATCATTGCCCACGATCAATGTCGCTGCCCACGACCAATGTTGCGCTTCGGGAACCAATGTCACTCCCCACGATCAATGTCGCCCCCAAGAGCGGTGTTGCACCCCACGACTGGTATCGTCGTACCCGACCGGTGTTGCCGCCCCAGATCGGTGTCGCCGCCCCAGACCGGTGTCGCCGCCCCCGACCGGTGTCGCCGCCCCTGACCGGTGTCGCTGCCCTTAAAGAAAGCTTAAGATGTGAATTAACTTTACGCAAATGAGACTCAATAGGGATCTTGGAGGAAAAATTCTGTCAAATTTAAACATGAAGTATGGACACTTAAGGAAAATTTCTCTCAACATCCTAATTTGATTTCATGTACGAGATCTTAATGGGGGTCATGGTGAAAACCTCTACTTGTCCTCGATCAATGTCACTGCCCCGACCAATGTCACCGTGCCCAACGAATATTGCCGTCCTCGATGAATGTCGTCGTCCCTAAAGAATGTCGTCCTCAAAGAATATCTCCGCCCCTGACGAATGTCTTTGCCCCCAATGAATGTCCATGCCCCCAACGAATGTCCATGCCCCCACGACCAATGGCATCACCCACGACCAATGTCGCATCAACGACCAATGTTGTTGCCCACGACCACTATTTTCGCCCACGACCAATGTCACCATTCACGATCAGTGTCACCACCCACAACCAATCTCGCCTCGACAACCAATGTCTCCCGCACAACCAATGTCTCCCTCACAACCAATGTCACCCCCATGACCAATGTTGTCGTCCCCGACCAATGTCGCCTCCCTCGACTAATGTCATCGTGACCAATGTCACCAACATAACCAATGTCGCCTCCTTGACCAATGTCGCCTCCTCGACCAATGTCGCCTACTCGACCAATGTCCCCTCCTTGACCAATGTCGCCTCATCGACCAATGTCGCATCATCGACCAATGTCACTTCCTCGACCAATGTCGCATCCCCGCACGGGGTCCCCCGTGCACGACTGCTTGTATATATATATATATATATATATATATATATATATATATATATATAAAATTTCTTGTCTAAAATGGACGATCTACGTGCGAGTGCGCGGAAGATGAAAATAGAGGTTTGGGATTACTTCAAAATGAAAAGTTCCCAACATGAAAGTTGTAGATCTCGTCGAGACGAACTAATTTTATGTTAACTATTTTTCCATAAGACATCGTTTTGACTATCAAAACGACACTCGAACGCAAATTGTAACGGGCTACTCGGGAACAAGATTATAGGTACTCGAGAAGTAGAAAAAGGCAACTCGAGTACTAAAATTTAGTACTCGAGTACTAAAAATTTGGTACTCGAGAACTACAATCATTACACGAGTGGCAGGAAAATTCACACGAGTAAAAATTTGCATGAACAGTAGTACTTCACTCTAGTAGAACAGAAAGCACTCGATTGAAATTTTGCAGTACTCGATTAGAATGAATATACAACTCGAGTAGAATTTTGCAGGACTCGAGTAAAATAAAAAGCAGGACTCGAGTGGTAAGGAGAGTACTCGAGTATTCAGGAAATCGAATTTTGCATGAATAGTGGATCCACTCGTGTATAACAGAAAGTACTCGAGAGAAAAATAACATGAATGATAATTTTTTTTCAAATCTACCATTATGATTAAACTATACAAGTGAATAATATTTTTCATTTTTGAATATTACTTTAATAATAAAATATTCATATTTATATATTTTTGAGTAAGGAAACTACGAGATCAAAACAGAGGCCCAAACGCGCGCCGAATTAAACGAAACTGACGCCGTTGGCGAACACAGCCGCTACGAACTCAACGACGAAGTCAAAACCAAAATCCAACAAGACGTTGTTGAGATATAAATCCTCAAATTATACGGCAAACATAAATTCTACAAAACATCGGAAATTCGCCGAGGCTCGAATATCGCTCGGATCGCGACGAAACTTGACGAGCATGTTAGAAATTAATCAATTTAATTTTCCAATGTGAAATTTTCCATTTTCGTCAAGGATTCGCGAATTTGGCCGACTCGAACGAATAGATGCAAAAATGCATTAACGGCAACGCTCCGTCAACTCCACGTTAATGTAACACTCCTTACGTCATTATGACATCAACAAGAGGATTAAATAATTGCCGGAAAAAATCAAGAGAGTTACAAGGTCCCCCACATGTTATATATGTGGAAAGGTGGGTCATTTCGCTTGAGACTGTTGGAGTGGCCTTCCAAAAGGGGAAAAAATATGGGTGCGTCTTATGCTGAGAAGGGAAAGGCAGTGGTGGAATCAACTGCATCTCAGGCGCAACCCCGTGTTTATAATCTTGGCCAACATGAGACCATAAAAGAGTATGACATCGTAACAATTATGAGTTAAGTTATTACTGCTTTCAATACTTAGTACCCTATGCGTTACTTGTGTGTATGATTGGTTGGCATTAGGCTTTGTCCTGATATTGGATTGTCCGGCGAGAGCACTGTTTGATACGGGAGCTTCAAATTATTTTCTGTCGGTGGACTTCGTAGGGTGTATCAGAGTGTCTTCGTTTACGCCGACAGATCAAGTGAATTTGCTGCTTCCTAATGGGTGCTTGATGTGCGCGGATCGATCCTGCTGTGTTGATGTGCGGATAGGAAGTCTGGATTTTGGATTGGAAGCATCTATACTCCCGATATCAGAGTTTGATGTAATCTTTCGTATGGACTGGCTCTTGGAGAAGCATGCCTATATAGATTGCCAGTTTAAGGAAGTCACAGTGGGACAAAACACCAAACGAGAGACTAAGTTTGTTGGTATGCAAGGGTCAAGCAAGACATTGATGTTTGTTATTCAAGTGGTCAAGGCCGTTCAGAAGGGCGCGGAATTATTTTTCACGTTGTTGGAGGCTATTGAGCCGAAGCCCAGTGTGAGTGATGTTGCTATTATATCAGAGTACTCTGATGTGTTTCCTAAGTATCTCCCGTGGTTACCACCCCAGTGGGAGATTGACTTGTCAATTGAGTTGGTGCCAGTTGCGAAACCTGTGGCCCTCGCCATATCATGTTGCACAAAAGGAGATGGCGGAACTAAAGGTTCAAGTACAAGTGTTGCTGGAGCAAAGTTTTATGCGCCCAAGTATATCACCTTGGAGCGCTCTGGTACTATTTGTGAAAAAGAAGGACGGCAGCTTGCAGCTATGTATTGACTATCGAGAGTTGAATAAGCTTATGAAAAAGAATAAGTATCTGATTCCACGGATTGATGACTTGTTCGATCAGCTAGTGGGATCAACTGTTTACTCGAAATTAGACTTGAAGTCTGGATATTATCAGTTAAAGATTCGGGAATGCGACATTCCCAAGACAGTGTTTGGGACATGCTACGGTCATTATGAGTTCATTATCATGCCGTTTGGGCTAACAAATGCGCCATCAGTATTCATAGATCTAATGCACCGGACGTTTAGTGAGTACTTTGATTTGTTTTTCATCGTCTTTATTGATGACATTTTAGTGTACTATCAGTCTGCAGAGGATCATGCGAACCATTTATGGATGGTGTTGCATACCCTGAGGAGAAATAAGCTCTACACAAAGTTCTCAAAGTGTGAGTTCTGCCTATCATCAGTGGTTTTTATTGGCCATGTGGTGAGTGGAGAGTGCATTGCGGTGGATCCATTAAAGATAAGAGATATACGGGAGTGGCCAGTGTTGTCTTCTGTGGCTGAAGTCAGGAGTTTCCTTGGACTGGCAGACTACTATCGACGTTTCGTAGAATACTTCTCACGGATCGCTTTTCCTCTCAGCACACTAACGAGGAAGGATCAAAAGTTTGTTTGGACACCGGAGTGCGCACGAGCTTTTGAAGAGCTGAAGAGTCGCTTAACCACGATGCCAATCTTGACATCGCCATGTGGTTCAGACGGCTTTGAAATTTATAGTGATGCATCAGGGAGCGATTTAGGTTTCGTTGTTCTTCAATTAGGAAGAGTAATCGCTTATGGCTCACGCCATTTGAAAGTGCATGAGTGGAACTATCCCGTCCATGACTTGGAGTTGGAGGCGATGATTTTTGTACTTAAACTTTGGCATCATTATTTATATAGCATGAAGGTGGATATATTCACCGACCATAAGAGCCTAAAATATTTATTGGATCAGAAGGATCTCAATATACGACAATGTAGGTGGATTTAGTTCCTCAGGGACTATTCATTCCAAATGCACTATACTCTAGGGAAGGGAAACGTCATCGCAGATGCCTTGAGTCGTAGGACTATAACAAGAGAAAATTGGTTGCAGATGCATGATGAATGTCTAATCCAGGAGTTTGAAGCTTTAGAGATTTCTTGTGTTGACAAGAATTCCACAGCAAATGTGTGCTTGACCTGGACGAAGGTACAGTATGACCTTGTGGACCGGGTTCAGCGGTTAACAGAACTTGATGAAAGTCTGCAACGCTATGCAGTGGATGGAGTAAATGGCCAATTCTCCTAGGATGACGGCCTCTTGTGAAAAGATGGTCGTCTGTACGTCCCGAAGATGTGTAAGTTAAGATATGAGTTGATTTATGAAGCTCACTTCACTAAATATTCAATTCACCCAGAGAGGACCAAAATGTATAAAGATATGAAAAAGTTGTTCTGGTGGCCGGGCACGAAGAAAGATATAGCCCATTATGTGGCTAAATGTCAGACTTGTGCCTTAGTGAAAGCTGAATGCCAGAAGCCTAGAGGTTTCTTGAAGTTGCTACCTATTCCGAAATGGAAGTTTGAAGATATTTCCATGGATTTCGTGCACGATTTACTGAGGTCTCAACACGGTAATGATCCAGTTTGGGTGATCGTGGACTCATTGACTAAAGTGGCTCACTTCATTACGAATAAGAGGGACAATTTATTGGAAATTTTGGCAAAGCTTTATGTTGAACAAATACTATGATTGCACGGTGTTCCCCGTAGCATCGTAAGGGTTCGAGATGGGCACTTCACCTTAAATGATTGGAGACTAGTCCATCAGTTGTTGGGGACAAAGTTAACATTCAGTACGACCATTCATCCACAAACAGATGGCCAAACTGAGAGGACCAATAGAACAATGGAGGACATGCTACAAATGTGCTCCTTGGATTTCGAAAAGAGATGGGAAGATCATCTCTATATGGTGGAATTCGCCTACAATAATAGCTATCAAGCGAATTTAAATATGGCGTCTTTTGAAGCTTTATATGGTAGGAAGTGTCGTACACCATTAGCTTGGGCGAAAACAGGAGAATCTAAGTTATTCAATCATAAGGAAGTCGAAGAAGCTAATTCGACAATACGCTCTATTCGAGAGATGCTGGCAGGCAAAGTATTATAACGCCAAGCACCGAAACATCGAGTTTGCGGTTGGCGAATGGGTATATCTGAAAATTAAGCCATTTACAGGCATATCCAGGATTTGGCACTTGAAAAACTTAAGTATGAGGTATCTTTGTCCATTTGAAGTAGTCAAACGAGTTGAAGAAGCTGTCTATCGGCTAGCTCTTTCAGAGGAATTGAGTGGATTGCATAATGTGTTCCACATATCAGTGCTTCAAAAAGCCGTGAAGGATCCAGCTCAAGTGATTGAGAATGATTGCCTAACGGTCGAATTTGGGCAAACGGCGAAGGTTAGGCCCATTCGGATCGAGGATAAAGCGATTAAGCAGCTGTGGAACAAGACAATCAGGATGGTCAAGGTCTGGTGGGGCAACTGTGGCCGTGAAGAGCAAACATGGGAGCGGGAGCAGACCATGCTGGCTGAATATCCCGAGTTGTTTACCTAAAATCATGTATATTTTGTTGAGCATAACCTATTTGTTGTAATAAAGTTGTTACTGGTTGCTGCTTGGTGACCGTATGCAAATTTCAGGACGAACTTTTTGTAAGGTGGGGAAGATTGTAACATCCCAAAAGGAGTAGTGGTCATTGGGGGATACCGCGCAACGATAGTTTTATCACAGGCGGTAGCCTTACCGCAGGCGGTAGCTCAATGATTTAAAAGTCCTAGCGCTCGGGTTAGGTACTGTGAAGCTAGCGCTCCATGGTAGCCACTCAATTCTTCGACCACTAAACGCTTCGAGCACTCAACTCTTTTGCCCAATCAATGCTTTCGAGCACTCAACGCTCTCGAGAAATCATCGAGAGCGCTAAGGCTTGGAGGTAGGAGTTACCGCTCCGCGCTAACCAATCGACGAAAGTCAGACAGTTTATCGGCAAGCACTAACGCTAGGCGGTAGGAGTTAACGCGCCGCGCTAATCGACCGACGAAAGTCGAATGGGTTACCTCCAAGCGATAAATGTTAGCGCAAGGAGGTAGCTTTAATAGCGGCACCGACTGGTCAAAGCATTTACCGCCTTAGTTACCACGCGATGGTAGTAGTTACCACGCGGCGGTAGCTTCTGTATAGGGATGGACTTGAGATTTTATTCTCATCTTCTCATAGCCTTTCTTTGCGGGGAAGTAAGAGGAGGAATGTCACAACCCGCATTTCCTCAACGAGCATATCGTATCAGAGCAAGAGGAACTACGGGTTATGATGCCACGTCATGCAGGGGATAACTGCACACGCTCAGGCAACTCTTGACGCTGACTTTACAAGTTGAAATTCAATAGTTACATGCAGGAAAACTTTTGGATTAAATGGCCGTATCCCTCGGCCTTAGATAGTAAAATTGTCTTTGTACGCGGCGGAAATACTTTGTTTATTTATGATGAGCTCCTATATGCAGTCTAGAGTGATACTACTATAAGAACTCCTCTTTGTTTACGTCATTTGAAAAGTATGTGTTAGTTAAACAAAACATGTATGCATGATATACAATAGTACATATCATTAGTCAAAATAGCTAATGCAACCTACGAGAAAACCATCCCAAAAGCAAGTACATATCATTCCATCCAAGTGAGGTACATTAGCAGTCTAGTTCATTTTTACACAAAAGAAAACCACCAATGGGCGCCAACAAGCTGACACGAACCCATTGGGGCACATGTATGTCTGTACAACAAAAAGAAGAACTACCTCGCTATGAATGCTCGGCTAGTTCCCAGGAAACGCCACCAACCAACCTAGCCGCTCAACCGGCTACAACCTGCACCTGAGGCATTCAAGAAAGAATACCTCAGCAATCAGCCAAGCTATACAAAAAGAGAGCATAAATGTCATATATGATAACGAAGGGCTTACCGACCCACAGAGATGTTTCATCAAGTAACATGAGTGAACAAAACAAGTGGAAAACGCACCACAATCCATGCCAAACGCACCAAGTGCGTACAAGTTCATCATGTCCTGCTTAAACCGCAGGAGCAAAAGGCAAAACACATGCCCATTCCATCATTCATAAGCCAAGAAATTACGATACTAGTGAAGCATAAGCAGCGGTTAAGTTCAATTTCGCAAGGGTCTTACCGGTGGCGGCCCTAAAGTGGAACGCACCAAACAAAACCAGCCCAAATCGGGGCCAAAGTGGTCTCTCTAACCACAAAAAAAAAAACACAAAACCCGGTGGCCACAGGCTGAAACCACACCACCCCTTGCAAAATTCTCACACAAACGCTCCTGCCATGGTTCACAAATTCGCCTCGCAAAACGCCCCATAACCCAAGGTAACACGTTCCTTTCATCGTCCTCACACATGACGGCCAATTGCCAACGTATAGTATGATGAACTTCATCACATACAAAGTCACATGCTTTGTATCAAAGTAGAATCACATGATAGGATTTGATTAACATGAGTACATAAACCACATATTTGGAACACAATCATATGTTTTTGAAAGGAAAAATCACCTCTCTTGATAGGTTACATGAATATGACAAATTAGCTACATGAATTAAGCTAGCATAGGGCAAATTGATAATTACATGAAGCACAAACCTAAACATGGGAGAGCAAAGTCGTTTAGCATAATTAGCATAAGGAATTAGCTACTTTGAATTTAGCATAAGGAATTTTAGCATAGGGAATTAGCTAATTTGAATTAGCCTAGGGAATTTAGCATAGAACAAACAAGAGGATGCATCATACTTTGAATCAAGAAGAACAAACTAAGCATAGGGGAATTGAAAGAGCAATTTAAGAAAGAATTCAACACAAGATCTAAAGCTAGGAAAATGGAAAATTGAATCAAGAACGAAGATTGGCAAGGGTGGAGAACACCGCTTGCCTGAACCGAAACGATGCCGCGACGGCTGCTCTCCTCTTTCCTTGCCTTGCTTGCTCCCTTGCCCTCTTGCTTTCTCTTTGGGAATGAAGAAGAAGAAGATGAAGATGAAAAGAAGAAAATGAGACATACAAAGCTCTGTGTCGGACTTATTTCCTCCAGAACAAAGCTGAACCGTTCGATGCAGAATCAAGGAAATGAACGACACAAAAAAACTGGAAAAAGTCGATTTTCGGGCCGGTCACGCCCTGTGTCACGCCCGTGACACAGGGCGTGTACCATAAGCGGCGCCGAAAGGCGGCAATTCCACGTTTATCCACACGGTACATGGCCGGGTACACTCCCGTGACGGGTCGGTCACGCCCGTGACCTAGGGCGTGTAGCCCGTGTCTCGACCCCTCGTCGACAGAAAGTGTCGACACTCGACCCAGCCTGACACGCCCTGTGACACGCCCGTGTCACAGGCCGTGTCCCCTCTCTCGACGACTCGACACTCGATACTCGACGCTCGATTCTCGACGATCGACACTCGACACTCGACGAAGCGGGACACGGCCCGTGACACGCCCGTGTCACGGGGGCGTGTACCCCATTCGTCGAGCTCAACTCGACGCAAGAAAAATCGTCGAGTCAAGGAGGTCACGCCCAGGTCACGGCCTGGGTCATGCCCGTGTTAAGGGGCGTGTCTAGCACAAAAACGACCATTTTTCCCTTTTGTAAAAAATGTTCCTGAGACGTCCTAGACCATTTTTGCCTCAAGCACTTTTTACCCTTTTTTGTTTCCTGAACCAGCAATTTATTTTGAGCTACATTACCCGGGCGTGAAAAAGTGCAAGCATTCCCTAAGAGGCCTCACCGAGTCCCTCATATGGACTCCGGTTTGCTGGGGAATCGTGCAACTTGGCAAACAAAACAGCCACTCGCAAGCCCGCGGGAAAAACCATGCTCAAACTACAATCAAAACCAACGTAACGCCCATCATGCGTACGTAATCAAAAAATCCGGGGCGTTACAATCACTCCCCTAACAAAAAGTTTCGCCTCGAAACTTTTCACAAAAACAAACACATAAGCAAACCAAAATATGAATGCAACCAAACACCAAGTCACATACCAGCTTATCTACGGGAACAAATGAGGATGAGCCGCCCTCATTGTTGATTCGAGTTCCCACGTCGCGCTTTCCACATCCTGATTTTTCCATAGCACCTTTACCATAGGAATCTTCTTTTTCCGCAACACGCGATCTTGGGAGTCCAATATCCGGATGGGCATCTCCTCATTAGAAAGGTTGGGCGCTAATTGCGGCACAACGTCCAACACTTGCTTGTCATTCCGCACACACTTGCGAAGTTGGCTAACATGAAACACATTGTGAACACCAGGAAAGTTCACGGGTAAGTCCAGTTTGTAGGCGGATGCTCCAACTCGCGCAAGAATCGTGAAGGGACCCACAAATCTTGGGTCTAATTTGCGCTCTTTCCCAAACCGTTTAATCCCAACCATTGGGGAGACTTTCAAGAAAACAGAATCCCCCACCGTAAATTCTAATTCCGACCTTCGTCGGTTGGCATACTATTCATATCGCTCTTGGGCGATTCGGAGCTTCTCCGAATAAGTCGTACTGCAACTTCCATATCCTCGAGCGCCTCTGGCCCCAACAAAGGCCGCTCGCCAACCTCAGCCCAAAAGAGTGGGGTCCGACATCGTCGCCCATATAACGCTTCGAACGGAGCCATTTGAAAGCTTTCTTGATAGCTATTATTATACGCGAACTCCATAAGCCGCAAACGTTCATCCCATGCTCCGCCATACTCAAGAATGTAACATCGAATCATATCTTCTACAATTTGATTTACTCTTTCGGTTTGGCCATTCGTCTGAGGATGATAAGCCGTGGAGTATCGCAAATTTGTCCCCAAACCCTCTTGTAAACTGCGCCAAAAACGAGAGGTAAAGCGGGAATCTCGGTCTGAAATGATATTCATAGGCACACCATGCAGTCGGATGATCTCGCTCAAATAGAGCTCCGCTATGGTCTTCATCGGGTAGTTGACCTTAAAGGGTATGAAATGAGCACACTTGGTCAATCTATCCACGATCACCCACACGGAGTCATGTCCTCGGGGAGATCTTGGTAAACCGGTAATAAAATCCATTGAGATGCTTTCCCACTTCCAGGTTGGAATCTCCAATGGTGTCAACTTGCCACCAGGCTTCCCATGATCAGCTTTCACCCGCTTGCAGGTATGACATTCTGAGACAAATTGCGCTATATCTCTTTTCATTTCATACCACCAGGCAATTTGTTTCAAATCACGGTACATTTTGGTTGAGCCTGGATGGTAGGTCATACTTGCGTCGTGTGCTTCCTTACACACCATCTCGCGAATATCCCCAACCGCGGGAATACAAAATCGTCCACGATACTTTAATGTGCCTGCACCATCAATCGCAAAGTCTGGTAATTCATCCTTTTCAGTCCGAAGAAATAAATGTACAAGATCAGGATCATCTTTTTGATGTTGTCTTGCAAGCACCAGCCATGACGGTTCTTCTATTGCCGAATGACTTTGCGGGTCATATTTGCCCACCGCAATATCCATCAATAGAAATTCCTCTACAAGACGGTCGACGGAAAGATGAAATAATTTCCCCGTCTTCCGACTCAAAGCATCGGCTACAACATTCGCTTTTCCCGGATGATACTGAATGTCCACATCATAATCAGCTACATACTCAAGCCATCGCCGTTGGCGCAAATTAAGTTCTTTCTGCGTGAAGACATACTTCAAGCTTTTATGATCTGTAAAGATTTTACACTGTGCACCATATAGCAAGTGTCTCCACAACTTCAATGCAAATATCACCGCTGCAAACTCCAAATCATGCGTTGGATAATTCTTTTCATGAATTTTCAACTGCCGAGACCCATACGCAATCACCTTTTTGTCTTGCATTAACACACATCCAAGTCCAACGTGCGACGCATCCACGAACACGTCATAATCCTTTCCTTCTATTGACAAGCTTAACACAGGAGCGGTACATAACCTATGTTTGAGTTCCAGGAATGAGGTCTCACACTTGTCATTCCATTCAAATGCTACATTATTCTGGGTTAATCGAGTCAAAGGTGCGGCCAACGTCGCAAATCCGTCGACAAATCTGCGATAATAGCCGGCTAAGCCCAAGAAGCTTCGAATTTCCTTGGGTGTTTCCGGTCTTCTCCATTCCATGACCGCAGAAATCTTTTCGGGATCCACGAAATACCATGGTGATTAATGACATGACCCAGAAAAGCAACTTGCGGCAACCAAAACTCGCATTTGCTTAACTTGGCGAATAACCGTTGATCTCGCAAAGTGGCCAATACTAATCGCAAATGTTGTTCATGCTCCTCAGCACTGCAGGAGTAGACAAGAACATCATCAATAAAAACCACCACAAATTTATCCAAGTAGTCCTTGAACACTCTGTTCATCATATCCATGAAGGCTGATGGCGCGTTGGTCAAACCAAACGACATCACCAGAAATTCAAAATGACCATATCGTGATCGAAATGCAGTCCGCGGAATATCTGACTCCCGGACCTTGAGCTGTTGATAGCCCGAGCGGAGATCAATCTTCGAAAATACAGAACTGCCACGCAGTTGATCAAACAAATCATCAATTCTTGGCAGTGGGTACTTGTTTTTAATTGTCACCTTGTTCAACTCCCGGTAATCGATGCAAAGCCGCATCGACCCATCTTTCTTCTTCACAAATAACACCGGTGCACCCCAAGGTGATGAACTCGGCCGGATAAACCCTTTTGCCAATAAGTCATCCAACTGTGTACGCAACTCTGCTAGCTCACGCGGGGCCATCCTGTACGGCGCTTTCGCAATCGGTCGCGTACCCGGCTCCAAATCAATAACAAACTCGACATCACGATTAGGGGGTAGACCAGGAAGGTCAGTAGGAAAAACATCTGGAAATTCACGCACAACAGGAATCTCCTCTAAACGCGGCAAAACAGCACTAGTCCCCACAACGGAGACAAAACAAGCAAAACAGTCGGAAACAAACAACGTCCGAACACATACCGCCGAAATCCCTGGAGAATCCTGACAAGAATCACCATACACACTTCCTGGCTGACCATCATCCTTAATAAAATCCAAGCGCTTTCCTCTGCACTGGATGACGGCATCATAACGGGCTAACCAGTCCATGCCCAGAATGACGTCAAAATCGTCCAAATCGATCACCTTGCAATCAACTCTTGCTATGAAATCCCCCAACAAAATGGGACAATCAAGAAGACCCCAGTCAGCCACCACAGAAGCGCCGGAAGGAAATTTCACCAAAAACGCATTCCCCACTCGCTCTGGTGTCAAATGATATCGATCCAGAAAGGTTCGAGCCACAAATGAATGGGTCGCGCCAGAATCAAAGAGAACACGCGCCCAACGGTTCTTTACCTTAAAGTTTCCTGAGATAACCTGCGGTGATGTATGCGCTTCCTCTGCAGAGACCACATTCAACTTCCCTTTGCCTTTGTCCAAGCGCGGAGGCGGAGGCAGAGCCTGGAGTGGTGCGGGTTGCAACACAGCTTGAACCTGTGGGCACCTTGCACGAAGATGTCCTGGTCTGCCACACTGGAAGCATACCTTGTCTTTGGCCCAGCAGCGGCTCACATCATGACCTCTTCTCCCACAAAATGTACACTCCAAGTCTCTGGTTGGCGCACCTTGAATGGCGTGCACCTGCTCCTTCTTTTGCATTCCCAACCGCTTGAAACATTTTTCAAACGGGTGACCGGCTCGGCCACAGAAGCTACATAATTCCTTCTTCTTCTTTACGCCTGACTTGTGGGACATTTTCTCTCCCACCAGCTGTCTCTTGCACTGCCTCATCTGCTGCCCTCTTTGTTTGGCATTTTCGATAGCTTCTACCTTCAACGCCGCCTCAACCACCATAGTGTAACTTGTCGCTACATAAGCACTTGTGAAATGCTGAACGTCGCTGCGGAGTCCGCCCAAAAATCTCTTGACTCGATCAGCTTCCGTAGTCACCAAGCTCGGAGCGAACCGACTTAACTTGTTAAACTCAATTTCATACTCACTAACTGTGAGTTTCCTCTGCTTCAAGTACAAGAAATCATTCATCAGGCGGTCCCTTTCCACTGCCGGTAGAAACTTGCGCCGTACCAGTTCTTTAAACACTTCCCACGAACAGCCCGCCCCTAGACCTTCCTTTTCTCGTAACCACCAACCTTTCGCCAACCCTTTCAGTTGATAGGCAGCAAGCATAACCTTCTGGTCCTCAGTCACACCAGCATACACAAACATTTCTTCCAACGTAATCACCCAATCATCCAAGATTACGAAGTCTGCTTTTCCATCATACGTCGGTGGTCCAAGTCGCTGAAACTGCGAGATGAAAGTCATCGCAGGAGGAACTACAACTGGGGGTGTCACTGCCACTGAAGGAGTCGAACTAGTGGGGCCTCTAACCGTCTCTTGTCCTCTGGTACCAACCCAGATATCGCGGATGACATAGCTTGGAGCTGGGACTGGATCTCCTGCACCTGCCTCGTCAAAGCCTCATTACTTTGGCGAAGACTATCCATCAGCGCATTATTCTGCGCACCCGAAGACTCGCCCTCGGATTGGGGAGTTTGCCTTGTCACTGGACGCTTCGACATCCTATAACACGTTCACTCTTATCAAGCTCAAACCCAACAAAACACACAACGGCTATGCACAGACCATACATAAAGAAATATGAACATCAACTGCTAACTTGCTTTGGGAGTTTGAGAATGATGGTATGCCTAACCTAAAGATGACTCACCGTCATCCCACTAACTTGCGCCTAAACCATGAATGCATGACTTTCTTTGACCCAAAACCATGTGTGTACAGGTGTCATCATGTACGTCTTAGCTTGGCACGTTGTGCTCATGGAATGTTATGTTATGCGTGCTGTGCGATGCAATCTAAAAAAAAGCCTTAATGCATGCCATGAGTGATCGTACGCATCACAATGCTATGCATCCCATACTACATAGCATTGCATGCAACGAATAAAAGAAAACGTGCTAGTCGCATCCATGTGGTGAGGTTATGCATCCCATACTACATAACCCTCACATGTTGCCCCTATGGTGGATCCATATACAACCACATATTATGCATCCCATACTACATAATATGCCCCGTATACTTCTTATCATGCCATGAGTGTAGTGTGCGTGCGTCAGCCAAGACATACTGATGGCACCTCGGTGTGTGTATATGATATGATGCTTACAACCAAAAACAGAAAGTTTGCCCGACCAATTGTCAAGCAAACCTCCCTCTGATACCAACTGTCACAACCCGCATTTCCTCAACGAGCATATCATATCAGAGCAAGAGGAACTACGGGTTATGATGCCACGTCGTGCAGGGGATAACTGCACACGCTCAAGCAACTCTTGACGCTGACTTTACAAGTTGAAATTCAATAGTTACATGCAGGAAAACTTTTGGATTAAATGGCCGTATCCCTCGGCCTTAGATAGTAAAATTGTCTTTGTACGCGGCGGAAATACTTTGTTTATTTATGATGAGCTCCTATATGCAGTCTAGAGTGATACTACTATAAGAACTCCTCTTTGTTTACGTCATTTGAAAAGTATGTGTTAGTTAAACAAAACATGTATGCATGATATACAATAGTACATATCATTAGTCAAAATAGCTAATGCAACCTACGAGAAAACCATCCCAAAAGCAAGTACATATCATTCCATCCAAGTGAGGTACATTAGCAGTCTAGTTCATATTTACACAAAAGAAAACCACCAATGGGCGCCAACAAGCTGACACGAACCCATTGGGGCACATGTATGTCTGTACAACAAAAAGAAGAACTACCTCGCTATGAATGCTCGGCTAGTTCCCAGGAAATGCCACCAACCAACCTAGCCGCTCAACCGGCTACAACCTGCACCTGAGGCATTCAAGAAAGAATACCTCAGCAATCAACCAAGCTATACAAAAAGAGAGCATAAATGTCATATATGATAACGAAGGGGCTTACCGACCCCACAGAGATGTTTCATCAAGTAACATGAGTGAACAAAACAAGTGGAAAACGCACCACAATCCATGCCAAACGCACCAAGTGCGTACAAGTTCATCATGTCCTGCTTAAACCGCAGGAGCAAAAGGCAAAACACATGCCCATTCCATCATTCATAAGCCAAGAAATTACGATACTAGTGAAGCATAAGCAGCGGTTAAGTTCAATTTCGCAAGGGTCTTACCGGTGGCGGCCCTAAAGTGGAACGCACCAAACAAAACCAGCCAAAATCGGGGCCAAAGTGGTCTCTCTAACCACAAAAAAAAAACACAAAACCCGGTGGCCACAGGCTGAAACCACACCACCCCTTGCAAAATTCTCACACAAACGCTCCTGCCATGGTTCACAAATTCGCCTCGCAAAACGCCCCATAACCCAAGGTAACACGTTCCTTTCATCGTCCTCACACATGACGGCTAATTGCCAACGTATAGTATGATGAACTTCATCACATACAAAGTCACATGCTTTGTATTAAAGTAGAATCACATGATAGGATTTGATTAACATGAGTACATAAACCACATATTTGGAACACAATCATATGTTTTTGAAAGGAAAAATCACCTCTCTTGATAGGTTACATGAATATGACAAATTAGCTACATGAATTAAGCTAGCATAGGGCAAATTGATAATTACATGAAGCATAAACCTAAACATGGGAGATCAAAGTCGTTTAGCATAATTAGCATAAGGAATTAGCTACTTTGAATTTAGCATAGGGAATTTTAGCATAGGGAATTAGCTAATTTGAATTTAGCCTAGGGAATTTAGCATAGAACAAACAAGAGGATGCATCATACTTTGAATCAAGAAGAACAAACTAAGCATAGGGGAATTGAAAGAGCAATTTAAGGAAGAATTCAACACAAGATCTAAAGCTAGGAAAATGGAAAATTGAATCAAGAACGAAGATTGGCAAGGGTGGAGAACACCGCTTGCCTGAACCGAAACGATGCCGCGACGGCTGCTCTCCTCTTTCCTTGCCTTGCTTGCTCCCTTGCTCTCTTGCTTTCTCTTTGGGAATGAAGAAGAAGAAGATGAAGATGAAAAGAAGAAAATGAGACATACAAAGCTCTGTGTCGGACTTATTTCCTCCAGAACAAAGCTGAACCGTTCGATGCAGAATCAAGGAAATGAACGGCACAAAAAAACTGGAAAAAGTCGATTTTCGGGCCGGTCACGCCCTGTGTCACGCCCGTGACACAGGGCGTGTACCATAAGCAGGCGCCGAAAGGCGGCAATTCCACGTTTATCCACACGGTACACGGCCGGGTACACGCCCGTGACGGGTCGGTCACGCCCGTGCCCTAGGGCGTGTAGCCCGTGTCTCGACCCCTCGTCGACAGAAAGTGTCGACACTCGACCCAGCCTGACACGCCCTGTGATACGCCCGTGTCACAGGCCGTGTCCCCTCTCTCGAGGACTCGACACTCGATACTCGACGCTCGATACTCGACGATCGACACTCGACACTCGACGAAGCGGGACACGGCCCGTGACACGCCCGTATCACGGGGGCGTGTACCCTATTCTCGAGCTCAACTCGACGCAAGAAAAATCGTCGAGTCAAGGAGGTCACGCCCAGGTCACGGCCTGGGTCACGCCCGTGTTAAGGGGCGTGTCTAGCACAAAAACGACCATTTTTCCCTCTTGTAAAAAATGTTTCTGAGATGTCCTAGACCATTTTTGCCTCAAGCACTTTTTACCCTTTTTTGTTTCCTGAACCAGCAATTTATTTTGAGCTACATTACCCGGGCGCGAAAAAGTGCAAGCATTCCCTAAGAGGCCTCACCGAGTCCCTCATATGGACTCCGGTTTGCTGGGGAATCGTGCAACTTGGCAAACAAAACAGCCACTCGCAAGCCCGCGGGAAAAACCATGCTCAAACTACAGTCAAAACCAACGTAACGCCCATCATGCGTACATAATCAAAAAATCCGGGGCGTTACAAGGAACGTCAAAGAGCTGTATGAAGATTGATCAAAGGTTTGCTTGTGATTGGAATCAAGAGTCGACGCTAGTTCCGCGGAGAGGAAGTTGTGGCAATCAATTCCATCTTGATCATAGATCATGGTCATGGCTCCGAAGAGATCTTCAAGGGTAACGAGTTTCTCCTGGACAAGTGACAATATGCATATTTGCATGGATCCCCTCACCAAAAGGTGAAAATGGGTTGATTCTAATGGGTAGATCTGTTTGATCCACATATATTCCTGCATTTAGATCCAGAAATGTAGAGTATGGAATAGACATGCTGTGTGAAGCCCATCTAGACAGGTTGGTCTGGATTGGAGATGTTAATTTGCGTGTCGGAGAAGACTCCGTGGATATGCATGTGAAGTACGTGTGAAATTCGGAGTCAAAGGTGTGCAGGATGCTGCACCAAAGTACTTGATGAATTTTCAGGAAAATACCAGGAATGATCATAGTTGTGTGAATTATTGATGTCACCAGGCGATAGTGAGTGTCGTCAGGCGATAACTCCTTGTGAGCTATTGTTATGAGGCTTTATTTAAGATTCCTGGCACCCATTAGATGTTGGCTATTTGCTTAAGTGGCCTGGCCTGTGGTGGGTGCCAGCCCAAAATGGACACAGCTATGTGGCTTGTGATGAGTTGAGCCGTGAAGGCCAACTTCTATGCCATCAAGTTAAGTACCTCAGAATGACTGGGTTGTCAAGTTAATTATCTCTGAATGGGTAGTTGGTCGTCAAGTTAAGTACATCTGAACGATGTAGTCATCAAGTTAAGTACCTCTGAACGATAAAGTTATCGTAAGTCATGGACCTCTGAGCGGTGGTGTTACTCGTGGGAGTCCGGCACACTGAAAATGTGCCCTGAGTGCACGGGGGATGTGGTTGTTGGGCCAAGATCTGTGGTAATTGGTGCTTAAACACACCTTATTGTTGTCATATATATACTATGCCTTGGTTGCAAGGATGTAGAAATGCTGCACCGAGTAAGGGGTGGGATCGTTATAAATGGATCAGCAAAATGATGACAGTTACTTTGTTTATCAGGTTTTCATGGGCCCTTTTGTGCAGGTGCTGGAGAGATAAGTGGGAAGTAGCGGGGTGAAGCCCATGTGTTGCAGTTGGCTGGCCCTCGAAGGCCCAAAAGCCAATATTTATTGTTTTCATGTGTGACCGACCTGCATGCCGATGAACGAAGTCACTTGTATTAACCGAAATAGTTGTAAGAGGCTACAACCTATACATGTGTTTCATGTAATATATATTATGTCATTCCTTTTGTGTACTGGACATTCTTAGTGTGTATTGGTTCTTCACTTAAAATATTTCCGCTAGAATGCTCTGTGGTAGGACACGTTTCCACTTGAACTTGGTTTTGGCATACAACATATAATCTTCTTGACTATCCGTGGTATATGCCATCTGGCCCCGACTGGACCTTCTGTCATATTCTATTCGACGGACGGGGGCGTTACAAAGGGAACCTGAGCAAAAACCTGTGGTGGCAGTGCACCTGATCAAAAACCTGTAAGGGATTCCTATCAGGGTGGTATAAGAGTGGATGTCCCCAGATTTTGTAGAACCACTATAAATTTCCTTATGTCGTCTGATTTGCCTTTATTTCTTTATTTTGCCATGCTGTGATATATTTATTTTCTCTTTATACTTATATTTATATCACCTACTTTAATCCATAATAAAACAATTTAACAACTTTTTTTAATATATTATATTCACCGCCTCTAGAGTAAAGATAATATCTATCCAGTTGGTATCCGAACTTATCTGAAATCACTTTCATAACGCTCCAAACCTTATTCACCCGCCCTCTAAGGTTGGCCATGAGATCCAACACATGTGACTGAAGGTGTTTATCTTCCCCAGAGGACTATGAAACAGCTTGGGGGGGGGGAGAGTATGAGCCTACACCTCCACCCATAGATCAAGCCATGTCTTCCTCAAGTAAGAGAAGAGCTGATCAAAGTCATGAGGAGAGAATGGAATCAAGACAGAGAAGGAGGATAAAAATTCAGAATATGCTTGGGTATGAAAACTAGACCCCCATTTCAAAAAACAACATCCTATATACCTAGAACAACTATGAAAAGCATGACACAAATATCTCCAGGTATTACAACTCCGTGGAATGGAGGAAACATGAAGATCAGGACACCACGAGGAGAATTAAAAAAAAAGGAAAAACCCATATGGACCTCCTCCTCCTAAATATATCCCAAAGTCCATAGGCTACTTTGAAAGGCAGAAGAATAAAGTAGAAGTAGAAGACTTCTAGGATATGCTAAGAATTTTATGATGACATTGGGATATTTTGTCTTGCTTAACTTTTTGTAATCTTGTTTATTCTATCTTTAATAATATAAAAAGTATTCCATCTCTATCTATCATTTGCCTTTAAATGTTTTATTGTCATATAAGGTACTGACTTCTTCAAATAGGGGAGATTGTTTGGAAAATTGTTACCAAGATTTTTGATTTGAAGATGGCCTTCGGATGATAATAAACATCTTTTATTTGATGTCCTCTCTAGTTTTGATGTGGCAGGTTTTAACCTAAATGCATGGCTATTATAGGGTTAGACACTTGGGCACCCAAATAGGATTTTGCACCTATAATCACTCAAGGTGCAAAATTTTTGTTGACCTCTGTACTAATTATATATTAGACATGTCAATAGCATTTAGAAAAGTCACTTAGGATAGAAGAAAATGAAGGGCAGGATCAAAAATTAGTCTAAGTAAATAATTGGCTGCATAGACTACAAAAGTTTGTCTACATCGATTGTATCTAAGAGCAAAAGTTCGACTGCATCGAACGCATTGAATTTACAGCTAAGTAAGATATCAACTGATTCGAAGGCAAGAGTTCTACAACATCGACTGTAATTATTTGATTGCATCGACCGTATCAGAGATAAAATTTGACTACATCAACTACAAGGTGACATGAGTTCTCTTACAGGCTGAAATAACTAAGTGTAAGGATTTTCCTTATATTACTTTAATAAGGTTTAAGGGATATCTATATAAAATTCATGAGTGCTATTAGACTTGGTCTATGGTATCATGATATGGTTACATAGAACAATCTCTCCCAAGCTGACAGATGGCACCACAGTTAGGTCCTTAATTTAAGGAGCAGATCGTACAGAATATTTAAATCAAATTGCAAAGTGGTAGTTATTGTATATATCAAGGGTTGGCCAGCAGGGAAAAATATTCTTATTTATGAGAGAATAACTCTTTATTTCAAAATTATTCAATAATCAGATTTTGGAAGTAGCAGTTTATACCAAATCAGGATTATTTCCAAAGTGAACTGTTAGCCTATTGAAGAAGACTTTTCCAAAATAAGTTCTAGTCTATGAATCTTACTTATACAAAATTATTCTAGTAGTTGGACTTTCCTAATCAAACAAGTTTGCCCAAGAAAGATTGATCCAGCCATTAGAGATTACAAATTCAACATTTTCTCTTGGCTGTCCAAGTGAAGTATAAAGAAGAACTTAGAGATTTTCAAAAAAAAAAGAGAAAATTTTGGATTTCTAGCCTTTGAATATTTTTTTCAAAAGCTCTCAGTATTCACAGAGATCCTTCACTACTCATTCTCTCAAGTCTTATGTTAAAGTTCTGCAGTAGTGATCATTCGTTCAAGCACTTACTTCTTCAACAAATGATGCAACATTCAGAGAAAGAACTCTTTCTCTAACCACATGTTTGCCATGGTCAATCAAGGTATTCCAAAGAAGATTTTTCAAGTACTGTTCAAGAAGAAGAAGGAGAAGCCTTTTTTGTTTGGTTCTAGTGGAAGGCTCAAACATTAATCTGTTGAGTCAAAATATGTACTTTATTTTATCTATAGGATTCCCTATGAATCTAAGTTGTAAGATCTTTGATCTGTGTGTAAATCTTTGTGTGTAGAGATTGAGGTACGACATGTGTTAAGGCATGAGATTGTATGGCTTGGTGCCTGAGTTGTAGTGCTTGATCCCTGAGTTTGTAAGGCTTGAGTATAGCTTGAGTTGTAGGTCTTTTGTGTAGCCTGAGCTGTAGGACAAGGGTAAAGGTCTAAGGTAGGGAACCTATGTCCCCGAGTTATAAGATCTGAGGATCTAAGGAAGGTTTTGGAGAAGTTTATCCTAAGCTAGCTCTTTGTTAGATAGGTGAAGTGGGAAAGTGGATGTACTCATTCTTAGGAAACCACTATAAATCTCTGTGTTGTGGTTTAATTACGTGCTTTACTATTTTTCTATGGTGATTATTAACAATTTTCAAGAAACCAATAAATAAGTAAATAATATATTCACCCCCTTCTAAGTGAGTAGCAACCCTTGACTTTCATAGAGGCATACCTGTCCCCTTTAGGGTCCTTCTTAGAGCTAGCTAGATTATCATAGTTCTTCCTAGAGTTAGATAAAGAAAAGGGTTTTGTCCTACATTACTTTCTTCTTGTCACCATTCTCTTGAATTTCTTTGAGATTGCTACAAATTCTCCATAATTTAACTCAGCATTAGAAGTGTTGGGCTCAGAGGATCCTGACTCAATAAACCTTATAGGAGGAGAGGGAATTCTTTCCTTACTTCTTCTTGTGCCTTCAGCCATGAAGGCCATAAAATTCTCCTTTGAGTGAGATTTGGCAGTAATATCTTCCTCCTTTCTTGTGTTGAGCCGCATCTTATAGGAGAGCAGTGATGACCCTCCATGGTGCCCAAACCTATTTATTTAGTTAGTGATGCTGGTGTCAAATTTCACGGAGGGAGCGAAAGGGAAGGCAAGTGCACCTATCACAAGCAATACAGGATATTCGGGGGGAATATCGAGGCCGTATATTTCCTCGAGGGACTATTATCTTATCGTAAATGAAAGGTGTCGGATTAAGTAACTAAGGAGGTTTATAAGAAAAAGCTGAAAGGTGATTGAAAAAGATCGATGAAGGAATAACGCTCGGTATCGAATCGATTAAGACTAAACTAATTTTTATATAACTAGAGATCTAAAATTTCAAATTGATTAAAGGCAGCTTGTCCATTGAGGCTCCATAAGCATGAGCTCACCTATCTATAGGGCTATCGCTCACCTGAATATTAATACTATTCGACCGAGCTCTCGTTCGATGAAGGATTCCTCTTAATGCCCGCATTATGCTAAGAACCCCGCTATTGGGGGGGGGGGACACAATCCGGTAGAATTCTGCTCCTCTCTCGAGGTTTAGTGCAAAATTCTCTTAAACCTAGGGTGATCGGTATGAAAGTGATGTGTTAGATCTGAAATACTCTAAAGGGGGGGGGATAGAGTATCCTAAAATCCTTTAGAAAACTTTACAGCTTTTGTTGTAAATAAAAATTGCAGAATAACAAATAAATAATCACAAACACACAGCAGACCTAGTTAGCATAAACACAATAAGAACAAAAGAAAGGGCAGCCAGACAACAGAAGAAATTATAGTGGTTCCCCAACCTGGGTACATCCACTCTTCTACCACCCTGGTAGGAATCCACTCAGATTTTTGATCAGGTGCCTGATACCAATGAGCTTTTGATCAGGTGCTCAAAAACAAAACCTCAAGTCTTTTGGTCATGTGACTTGTAACCAAGAATAACTTTTGAAGGGAGTTAAGAACCCTTTATACATTGGGGGGGTGAGAGATGATTGTGTCTTGTCTTTGTTAATAAATAACTGAGAAGACTTAGTGGACATGATGTTAGAAAATAGCTCCCCCTGAGATGTAGAATGGTTCAGGAAAAACTGGAGCTTTGCTTCAGGGTGATAGGCCTTCAATCTTTAAGCCTTGACCAAAAAAGATATTCAGGAACTTCTTGATAGATGGAAATGATGTTGTCCTTTGAAGTGTCCTATAGAGTTGAAGAATGAAGACTCTTGATTTTTGATTGATTGTTCTTCTTCTTCATATAGCAGATGTTCTTCTGGTCTAGGGCTTCTTCTCTGCACCAGAGATCTGTGAAAGAAAGAGTAGAGAATTCCTTGATTCAGACTGATTGTATTCTTGTTTGTGTGTCTATATTGTTTATCTCTGTATATATGTATTGTGTGTTTGAAAGAGAGAAAACCTCTTTTATATTTCCTATCAACAATTGTCTTTCGAAATTTGAATTCCTCTACATTAATGGCGAATGGTCTTGACAATAAACTGCATTGATTTATTTCCCTAACTATCCCATGGAAAAATGGCAAGCAATAATCCTAGAGAAGACCATAATCAATGCTCTGTCTAACGGTTATTTTTAGCATTGATTTCTCAGGAATTATTGATGAAAAAAATTGTCTGGATTCATCGAACAGAGAAAACAATTGTCGTGCAGAGAGTAGAACTGCATTGATTAGAAACTTTGACAATTCTGTGTATGGAGTTCATCGAGCTGAGAATCTTGAATTCATCGACCAGAGATGATTCTAGACTTAGGAAACTAAAAGTTTTCTAGATTAAGAAATTGAAGTAGAGAATCTAGAAATCGTCGACCAGAGAACTAAGTTCATCAACTGGAGTCTAGAGAATAAAGTATGGACTTGGAATGCTGAAGGTAGAGTCCAAAGATCGTCGACCTGATAATCAAGTTCGTCGAGCTCAGCTCAGAGAATTTTCTCTGAGATCGTCGAGCTAAGCACGACTATCGTCGACCTGAGTTCGAAGAACGTCGAACTCATTTTACTGAGTCTTTGGAAAATCTCTAAGTCTTGAGTCTCTGGCAGTCTGATGATGGCTGGTACATGCAGTGTTGATCCTAAGGACTTGGCCTAGATTCTAGGACACAACTATGACCATAGCTATACATGATGGGTCACAAGATCCTAACTTAGTGAACCTAGCCCAAATCAAACGAGGGATCCAACAATCTCCCCCTATTTAGGTGAGGTCACTAATTACAAACTCAGACTAAACTGAAAATACGCAAAGGAGGAAAAACATATATCTGGCAGAGAAAAATGAACACATGCAACAGATATATATATATATATATATATATATATATATATATATATATATATATATATATATATATATACAGATAAGCTTTGTTTAGAAATAAGAAAGCAGTTATAAACATAACAGAAATTAAACCGTTCAGAACTCATTTCTTTTGATTCTTCTCTTTTGGGTTTTCTTCTTTGCTCTTGTCTCCTGGCATAGTAAAAACAATTTCTCTGTTTGGATCTGAAGCTTGCACTTTGGTCATGATCATATCAGCAGCCCCTAAAATCTTCAAAGATGTGGCTCTAGGCACTACAGCTTCTGGGTGCAATTTCATGTAATCATCAACATTGAAAATTTTTTTATCTTTCTCAAACCTCTTAAGATCTTCTTTCTTGTACTTTAACATTGTTGTATATTCTGAGGGATCCTTTCCATCAACTCTGGCTTTGTTGATCATAGAAAGGAAAACAAGTTCTTGGAACCTGGTCATCCTAGCTGAAGTACCTGTTTCTAGATCTTCAAAGGGTAAAGGAGGAGGAGGTCTGTTTGAGCTTTCAGCTTATTGATGTTCCGGGAATTATTGTTGTTTTTGTTTTTGATGTTGTTGTTGTTGAGGCTGGTGCTGCTTGCCAGATGGATACTGTCTTTACTCGCTGCTTCCTGAGGATGAGGATCTACCCTGATGTATTTGATAAGTTTGAAATTGGGTAGTCCTTTGAGATGTCGAACCTGAAGCACCAGCGGCTGGAGGAGGAGGAGGAGGGTCCCTTCTGTATTTCTGAGTTGGAGGAGGGTAGTATCTTCTGCTTCTCTTTCTGTTCATTCTTGGATAACCACATCCAAGCTGACATCCCTTTATATGGAGTTATCTTCTAAAGGATATAGTAGGGAGTGTCATTGGATGGATTTGGCTTAGGAGCAGGAGGAGGAAGAGCTTTCCTTTTCTAAGATACTTTCTTCTTCTTTGGATCCTCATCTGGATCCTTATCTTCTTCATCATCATCATCATCAGATCCATGAGGATTATCATATAGGTCATTTAAAGCCTTCAGGGCCTCAGCAGAAATAATAGGCTTCTCAGATATAGATGGAACTATAGAAGGAGCTGGAGAACTAACTGTGACAGTGCTTTCAGCAACTGCCTTATTCTCTTCTTCAATATCAGCCAAGATCAAAGTATCAAGATCTGGCATAGGGGAGTCATCCATTACAAAACTTGGTGCAGAAAAAGTTTTTGGAGGGGATAGAATTACTGTAAGCTCTGGAGCAGCAAAACTGTCTCTGAGTTGCTTTGCACCTTTAGGACTTATTGGAGAAGAATAGGGAACAATAGCTAAAGATGGCTTAGTATAGTCTGTTGGAAGGAAACACAAATATGCAGTATCAAAAATGTTCAACAAATTTACTAAATCTACTGTGGGATTTAAAATGAAATCACCAGTAGTAATTATCTCTTCTATTACTGACTCATTTATTTCCATGTCAGTCTCAATAAAATGAATAAAATCAATTAAATCTAACTTTGCATCTGTAACTGCTGGTACTTCTACTGGAACTACTACTGTTGATGTTGTTGTATCTGCTACTGCTTCTGCTGCAGCCTCTTCATCAAGCATCTCTCCGTGCTTGGTTTCAGTGTGAACTGGAGCCAGGCCCCTGACTGAAGATGGGGCAGCAGTGAGGGCAAAACTCTGGGCAGAGAGAGAAGATATAGAAGTAGCAAGAGGTGTAATGGCCTCTGCTATTATTTTTTTGAGGAGAGGTGTGATGAGGGCAATGAAAGAAGAAATTGTGGAGTGGTCCAATGCTGGAGTTACAGAAGGTGTTCTAGAAGGTGGTTGAGTGGAGACGGATGGAGGGATGGTAGTAGTTGGTGGGGTTGGAGGAGGAGCATTTGACATTTGGACATCCTGGATGGATTCAGTTGGAGGAGGAGGAGTATTAGGAGGAGATGATAGTAGATTGAAGGATGGTATGGAGGATAAGTGGGGTGGAAGAGGAGATGAAGGTGGTGTTTGATAAGGGGAGGGTTGATGATATTCCTGAATAAGGGAAGAGGGAATGTTAGTAAGATTTATGGGTGCAGAAGTGGCAGGTGATGTAGCTGGAGTAGTACCATGAACAAATTATTGGGATTGTTGTTGTTGTTGTTGAATAGAGGGAAGTGTGGAAGAGGGGAAGAGGGTTGTTGGGTTTGGGGTGCTGGAAGAGATGGGGATGAAAGAGTGAGCTCTTCAGAAGGGTGGGGAGTGGCTTCTACAAACCTTGTGCTCTCAAAAGCTTTGGTGGCAGAGGACGAGGCCTTAGAAAGCTTTGTTATTGTCCTCTCCCACCTGCCAAACAAGGCACATGTAAGCCTTTTGCTGGCATTGATGAACATGGTCGGGGAGACCAGTGATTCAGCAGCTTTTTCCTTCAAAAAGATCCTCAGGACCCTTCCAAAACAAAGTTCCTTTTTGTTGCTCTTTTTCCTGATAAGATCAAAGATGATCTGAGCCTAGTCCACTTGCGTTTTCTTTACTACTGCACACATAACTAGAAAACGTTGCCTGGTTATATAATCGTGTGCAGTGTGCTTGCCCAGTAAGACTTTCCCAACAATATCTGCAAGAAACTTATATTCTGCAGATAAATGTTTTTTCATTAATTTATTAGGGTTATCTCCAGCATAACCCATCATGCTCAGCATCATGTCATATCCTTCACTGTCAATCTCTAATTCTTCTTCTCCATTATTTAATCCAAATATTTCAGTTAATACTGCGGGAGAGAGAGAGATAGCGTTACCCGCAATTGATCCAACCATTGCGTTCTCCTATGTTATTTAAGATGTATAAACCCATTCTATGATCTCAGTTCCAGATAGCTTAATCCTTGTTGTCATCAGGTTCTTCAGTTGTTGCTCTTCCAAAAGTTGCAGAATGTCCAGAAATATGGGGTCGGAATGCTAAAACGAATCAATGTCGACATCGAAGTCGGTATCAAACTTCATCGCAGCAAGGGTTCCTGTTGGAATCGCTATGAGAGTACCTACAAGAGGAAAACGATGATCAAGTACAAAGGAACTGAAAGCGTGGGACGGAGGCCGAAGAAAACCTAGATATAAGGTTTTCTAGAATATGAATCGATAAACTCCGTTCCACAAAAAATAAAAAGATCTTTGATCCGAGGTCGATGAAAAAATTTGTAATTAAGTGATTCGTCGAGCTCAGTCTAAAGATTTCAAGACTTTTCATCGAGCTCCGTTAGATGAATGTTTTCTAAAGCAGATTCGTCGATCTCCATTCGACAAAAACAACTTCACTCACAGAGAGTTCGTCGACCTCCGTTCAACGAATATCTCCCGAACTGTCCCTAGTTCGTCGAGCTCCGTTCGACGAACTCTGTAAAATTCATCGAGTATAGACAGAAACTAAACTAAGTCTTCTCCATTAATCATGCCCAACTGATTTATAAAGAACAAGTGATTCTTTTTATCCAAGGGTTTGTTGAAAATATCAGCTCTTTGTAAATCAGTGGAGATATAGACAAGTTTGATTTTGTTTTTGTCTACACAATCTCTAATGAAATGATGCCTAATATTTATATGCTTAGTCCTAATGTGATGGACTGGATTCTGGGCTTTGGATATAGCACTTGTGTTATCACAAAGGAGATTTGAATTATTTAAGTTGAAACCATAGTCCAGGAGTTGATTCTGAATCCACAATATCTGTGAACAACAACTGGCAGCTGCAATGTACTATGTTTCAGCAGTTGATGTGGACACAGATGTTTGTTTCTTGCAGAACTAAGACACTAGTCTCATACCAAGGAATTGGCAAGTTCCTGAGCTACTTTTTCTGTCAACCCTACATCCAGCATAGTCAGCATCTGAGTATCCAGTTAACTCAAATTCTGACTCAGTAGGATACCATAGGCCTAGACTAGGACAACTCTTTATATATCTCAAAATTCTTTTTAAGAAAGGTGAGATTCTTTAGGGTTCACTTGGAACCTAGCACAAAGGCATGTAATAAACATAATATTAGGCCTACTAGCTGTAAAATATAATAGGGATCCAACAATGGCCCTATATAACTTCTGGTCTACAGGTTTCCCATGTGGATCAAAATCTATTACAGCACTAGTAGCCATAGGTGTTTTCTGAGCTGAGGCATCAGCCATCCCAAACTTTTTGAGCAGCTCTTTAGCATATTTAGTTTGGGAGATGAAGATGCCATCAGGTAGCTACTTCACTTGGAGACCAAGGAAGTTGGAGAGCTCACCCGTGCTACTCATCTCAAACTTGGATTGTATGAGGTCAGAAAACCTCTTGCATAGTTTGGGATCAGTAGACCCAAATATAATGCCATCCACATATATTTGTACTAACAAGATTTTATCCTTATGGTGCATAGTGAATAATGTTTTATCTATAATGACTCTAGTGAAATCAAGCTCTAACAGGAAGCTAGCTAAGGTCTCATACCAAGCTCTTGGAGCTTGCTTTAGACCATAGAGAGCTTTATGCAATTTAAACATATAAGAGGGGTGAGTTGGAGAGACAAAACCTGGAGGTTGTTCAACATAAACCTCTTCTTGTAGTACTCCATTCAGAAATGCACTCTTCACATCCATTTGATAGAACTTGAATGTCTTGTAGGCTGCACAGTCAAGGAATATTCTGATTGCCTCTAACCTTTCCACAAGTGCAAAGGTTTAGTCATAATCTATTCCTCCCTCTTGCCTATGTACCTGATCAACAATCCTAATCTTGTTTCTCAAAATCACTCCTTGGGCATCCAGCTTGTTTCTATAAACCCATTTGGTTCCAATTATTGGGTAGTTTTGGGGTCTTCGAACCAAATCCCAAACTCTACATCTCTCAAATTGGTTTAATTCCTCCTGCATTACAATGATCCAGTGGGGATCTTGCTCTATATCATGGATGGATAGAGGTTCAACCTGGGAGAGAAAACAGGCATGCATCAAATCTTGGTTGAGTTGATTCCTTGTCTGTACACCTGCTGATATGTCTCCAATCACTTGAGATCTGGGGTGATCCCTTAGTGTGACAAGATCAGTGGGTGGAGTTGGTTCTGCAACAGCATTAGGAACTAATTCCTCTTGTGGAATTATGTATGCGGGGAAGATCAATTCCTTCAGTGCATTCATCTTCACTTTCTTCAATGACTTCTGGAGAAGGATGTGTTGGAACCTCTTGAGTGAGGTTTAATCCATCCAAATTCTAACACAAGTGAGGTACCTGCAAAGTGCTTTTGGTAGAAATCTCTTTCTCCTTGCAAGAAATGTTAGCTTCATCAAATGTAACATGAATAGATTTTTCAATTTTTAGTGCTGATTTATTAAAAACCCTATAGGCTTTGCTTACTTGGGAATATCCTAGAAAGATTCCCTCTTCAGCCTTAGCCTCAAACTTTCTAATGTATCTTTTATTGTTGTTGTGAATATAATATATACATGCAAATACTTTAAAATAGTTGATTTTAGATTTCTTCACTTTAAGTAATTCATAGGGAGTCCTATTCTTTAATTATGTATCAAACTTTTGTTAAGGACATAATTTGCAGTGTTTACAACCTCTGCCCAAAAGGATGGTGGCATGTAAGCATCTGCAAGTAATGTACCTGCAACTTTAATTAGTATCCTATTTTTCCTTTCAGCTACCCCATTTTATTGAGGAGTTCTAGGAGCTGAGAAGCAATGTCTGATACCTTCCTTCTCACGGAACTCATGCATAAGAACAGACTCAAACTCTGTGCCATGATCACTTCTGATCGATGCAACATGAGTAGAGAACTCAATCTATACGGTCCTGAGAAAATCTGTATGAACCATAAAGGTATCTGATTTAGATCTCAGAAAGGACACCCAAGTGAACCTTGAGAAGTCATCCACAATAACTAAGGTGTAGGATTTCCCTCCTAGGCTTTGTACATCAATGGGTCTAAAGAGATCCATGTGTAGCAAATACAAAATCCTAGGTAAATCACTTTTATTTACTGATTTAAACTTTGATTTAGTTTGCTTGCCTAGTTGACAAGCCCTGCAGAGACCTTCCTTCTTGTAGGGACCAGAAGGTAGACCTCTCACAAGATTGTATTTTGATAGCCTAGCAATGTTTTTCAAGTTTACATGACCTAGCCTTTTATGCCATAAATTATTTTGATTACTATTTATATTAAGTAAGTAGATATCAGAATTGGCAGAAAGAAAATCAACTAAGTATATGTTACCTTGTCTATTCCCAATTAAAATAGTTTGTTTTTCTTTATTAGCAATAGTGCAAGAAGATGAGTTAAAGTGTACATGATAACCTTCATCACATAACTGGCTTATAGATATGAGGTTATGCTTAAGTCCTCTGACATAAGTTACTTTCTTGAATGTGACTGCTCAAATCTTCACTTCTCCAAAACCATCAGACTGGCCACATTTTGAATCACCAAAGATAACCTTTGGTCCTAACTTGGACTTATAGTTGGTTAAGTTGTCCTTGCTTCCAGTCATGTATTTGGAGCAACCACTGTCTAGATACCATAGTTGATTCACAACTGGACAGTTCTTTACCTATAATGAAAGCAGTTAGATGTTCTTGACCCAGGTTACCTTGGGTCCTTTATATTGTTGATATGAAAAACTAGATATTACAGAAAACTCTGGTTGAGATTTGTATCCTAGAGGATGATATCTTCTTGGTGGAATTGTCCAATCAGCAAATGGATTAAATGTTTTTCTTGATTTATTAGAGTTGCTGCTAAAATTATAGTTTTTGTTAAGTCTTTCTGGGTTCGACGAATTGTTGTGAGTTCGTCTACCAGAGTTCGACGAATTGGGATGAGATCGTCGATCTCTGCCCAGAAAATGAACATGCTCATTTTTTGTGACCCACATTCATCGACCTCTGCTCGACAAACCATATAGAGTTTGTCAATCGCAGTTAGACAAATAATTATAGCTAAAGTTTGCGTTCAGAGTTCGTCGATTGGAGTTTGACGAATTGTTCATGTTTCATCGATCTGAGTTCGACGAAATCTGCTGAACTTTGTTTTTACCTAAGGTTTTCTTATTCTTGTTATTTTGACCTTTTGATTTGGATATTTCTTCTCTGGTTTGTTTATAGTTTATTATTTCTTACCCTTTAGCTGAAGCAAATTTGATGGGGGTTGATAAAATATTCTTCTTGAGAATGGGGGGTAAACTTGAAGAAGCACACAAGCCCAGCTTTCCATTCAGTCTGACATTTACAGTGCTTGTAATGTCCATCAGCTTGAGGCTTCTCCCATTGAGAGTCTCCTCGATTTGTTTAGCCTCACACAACTCAGTCTTTAACAATATAATTTGTTCATTAGCTAAGCTTAATTCATCCTTTAACCTATTATTTTCTGAATTAACATTCTCTAGGTTTCCTAATTTTTCCCTAAGAGTCTTAATTTCTTTTTCTGAGTTAATTAAGTCTATGTACATTGTTTTAAATTTAGATTTAAATGAATCAGAACTGTAATCAAAGGAAGATAATACCTTGTCAGCTTCAGAATCTGAAATTGCTTCATTGTCTGAATCTTCTTCTTCTAAATGGCTCCTGGAGGCATCAATGGTCGTGACACAAACCTCTTTTGCCATTGCCTCTTCTTCATCTTCACTGGAGCTGGAAGTTGATGATTCATCCTCAGTTTCACTCCAAGATTCAACCATAAAGACTTTCTCCTTCTTCTTATATTTGCTAGAGGAAGGCATGTTATTGTGCTGTCTTCTGGTATCTTTCTCTCTTCTCTTCTCCTTCTTCGCATACTCTAGACACTCAGAGATGAAGTGTTCAGGTTTCTTGCAACAAAAACACACCACTTCTTTAGTTGGTGTTTTGTCATACCTTGGTTTGTCATCCTGTCTTGATGACTTTCTCCTGAAGTCTTTCCTTGCCATTTTGTAGAATCTTTTGGCAAAAAGACTCATCAGCTCTTTTTTTGTGGTTGAAGTATCTGTCTCCTCAGTAGCCTTGAATGTAATGCTTTGTTCTTTTCTTGCTGGAGGAGGTGTTCTTTGCTCAGCTGCCTCTCTGGATTTGATCAGCTGTTCATAGGACTTAAGCTTGCCTAAGAGAGATTCAGTGGAAATCTCATTTAGGCTTCTGACCTCCTTGATGGTCTAGATCCTTGAATCCCATGAGCTTGGAAAGCACATAAGGATCTTATCATTCACCTCAGTGAGGTTGATGTCCTTGGCCAAGGTTTTTAGCTCATTGATGATTGAGCTTAACCTGTTGTACATATCAGCTACTGTCTCAGCTTCCTACTTCTTGAAATTCTCATATAGGGATATGAGATTAGATCTCCTGTCCTTCCTTTCATCTGTAGATCCAACTACCATTTGATTGAGGGAATCATAGATGGCTTTGGCTGATGTGCATTCAGCCACCTTTTGAAAAATGTCATCTGACATTGTTTGGGCCAGAATGTTCATGGCCTTGGCATCAGCAATTTTTTCCTTCTTCTGGGCCTCAGTACACTCGGGTGGTGGAACTGCATTTGTGCTTGAAGCTACTATAGATGTAGAGGCAGTGTCTTGAGGAGGACTTGTCAAGATGGAGTTGTAGATATCTTCATCAATAGAGTTCATGTACAACTTAATTCTTGCCTTCCAGATGGAAAACCTATTTAAGTTCCAAACTGGAGGTCTGGTGCTTGCATAGTCCTTGTTCCGTGCCATGTTGTGTGACTATAAATATAAAGAAAAAAAGGTATCACATCTAACAATGGATCTTTTGGTTCAAGGGTTAACTTATATAACCAATCAACCTCCCTCTGATACCAATTGAACGTGATGTGTTAGATCTGAAATACTCTAGGGGGGGGTGAATAGAGTATCCTAAAATCCTTTAGAAAACTTTACAACTTATACTGTAAATAAAAATTACAGAATAACAAATTAATAACCACAAACACACAGCAGACCTAGTTAGCACAAACACAATAAGAACAAAAGAAAGTGCAACCATACAGCATAAGAAATTATAGTGGTTCCCCAACCTGGGTACATCCAATCTTCTACCACCCTGGTAGGAATCCACTCAGATTTTTTATCAGGTGCCTAACACAAATGAGCTTTTGATCAGGTGCTCAAAAACCAAACCTCAAGTATTTTGGTCAGGTGACTTGCAACCAAGAATAACTTTTGAATGGAGTTAAGAACCCTTTATATAGTGGGGGGGGTGAGAGATGATTGTGTCTTCTCTTTCTCAATAAACAACTGAGAAGACTTAGTGGATAAGATGTTATCAAATAGCCACCCCCGAGATGTAGAATTATTCAGGAAAAACTGGTGCTTTGCCTCAGGGTGATAGGCCTTCAATCTTTAAGCCTTGACCAGAAAAGATCTTCAGGAACTTCTTGACAGATGGAATTGATGTTGTCCTTTGAAGTGTCCTGGAGAGTTGAAGAATGAAGACTCTTTATTTTTGATTGATTGTTCTTCTTCTTCAGATAGCAGGTGTTCTTCTGGTATAGGGCTTCTTCTATTTACCGGAGATCTGTGAAAGAAAGAGCAGAGAATTCCTTGATTCAGACTGATTGTATTTTTGTCTGTGTCTATATTGTCTATCTATGTATATATGTACTGTGTGTTTGAAAGAGAGAAAATCTCTTTTATATTTCCTATCAACAATTGTCTTTCAAAATTTGAATTCCTATGCATTAATTGCTGACGGTCTTGAGAATAAACTGCATTGATTTATTTCCCCAACTGTCCCATGGAAAAATGGCAAGCAATAATCCTGGAGAATACCATAATCAATGCTCTGTCTAACGGTTATTTTTAGCGTTGATTACTTAGGAATTATTGTAATAGGAAGGAGATAGAATGAAGGAAATAACTAAGTCTGTATCCGTCGAACAGGGAACAGAAATCGTCGAGCAGAGAGTAGAACTGCATTGATTAGAAACTTTAACAATTCTGTGTATGGAGTTCGTCGAGCTGAGAATCTTGAATTCATTGACTGGAGATGATTCTGGACTTAGGAAACTGAGAGGCTTATGGATTAAGAAATTGAAGTAGAGAATCCAAAAATCGTCGACCAGATAACTAAGTTCATCGACTGGAATCTAGAGAATAAATTCTGTACTTGGAATGTTGAAGGTAGAATCCAAAGATTGCCGACCTGAAAATCAAGTTCGTCAAGCTCAGCTCAGAGAATTTTCTCTGAGATCGTCGAGCTGAGCACAACTATCGTCGACCTAAGTTCTACGAACGTCGAACTCATTTACTGATTCTTTGGAAAATCTCTAAGTCTTGAGTCTCTGTCAGTCTGATGATGGCTGGTCCATGCAGTGTTGATCCTAAGGACTTGGCTTAGACTCTAGGACACAACTATGACCCTGGCTATACATGATGGGTCACAAGATCCTAACTTAGTGAACCTAGCCCAAATCAAACTAGGGATCCAACACGGTACATACACATGGCCTCTCGATTAGCTATCATATGGATAATAGAAATAGAGCCCACACATCGATATGTGATTCTACGCGCCGTATACCGTGGTAAACCTTAAGTTCTTTAATTAGAGTGAAAAAGAAGACCTTTAATTATTTAAAAAGATTTTATCTGTCCCAATGCTCTTCGATACTGATGGATAAGAGTGATTATCCTCTCATCAGAATGGGGATGGCTTATGAAAAGAAAATGCATAATTGAAAATGCAAGTCCTACTCAAACGAGTAGGCGGGAAATGAAAGCGGTAAATTTTGAGTCCTACTCAAACAAGTAGGCGGAAAATGAAAGCAGTAAATTGCGAGTCCTTATCAAATGAGTAGGCGGGAAATGAAAGCAGTAAAAGAAAGCAGTAAAATATGAGTCCTAGTCAAACGAGTAGGTGGAAAATGAAAGCGCTAAATTGCAAGTCCTACTCAAACAAGTGGGCAGGAAATGAAAGCAGTAAATTACAAGTCCTACTCAAATGAGTAGGCGGGAAATTAAAGCAGTAAATGTTATCTCATACACACACACTCTACTTGAAGGAAATAAATCGATAAAGAAACCTAAAACAAACAAACTCACACACACACACACACACACACACACAAAGAGAAAAACAAAGGTATCGAAAAATTAAAACTATTACATTTCTACCGTTAGAATTTGCTAAAAATGCATAAAAAAGAGAAATAAAAATTAAAGAAGGAAAAGTTTTTCAAAATAAAAGCAAAAATCAAATTGTTTCAAAAATTAAAATAACAACTTTTTCATTCTTATAACTTTATAAAAGTGGATAAAAAGTGAAAATAAGGTAGAAAAGGAACAAAAAGTTTTACACCTTAAAAGAGAAAATCGAAGTTAAAGAAAAATAAAAACACTTTAAAAACTCTTTTATAAACCCGTAAAAATGAATACAAAGCGATTTAAAAAACAACTAAGCTAAGGGAAATGAAGAGAAAAGCAATCAAAACAACTAATTATAAGAGAAAACCTAGAAAAACTAAGTAATCAAAAAAACTAGGAAACGTAGATTTACTCGCATACACACACTCACACAACATAATAAGGAAAAATAATAGACAAAAGATCACTGAAAGTGGGGCACTCAAATGCATTACAATACAACATAAGGAGATAAAATCTAAAAATTTTACTATGCTAAAAAGAGGGTTACAAAAAGATAAAACAAACACTAAAGAGAGGGGGGATAAAATCTCCTTACATAGAATGGAAGACACCCTAGCAGCCTACCTAAAGCAAAATGGTTCCAAAAAATTGAACCCTTAGCTCTTACAATAAAGTTCTATTTATGGACAAAAATTTCGGATTACACGCCATGGTCATGGGTGTGTAGGGCTGGCGTGTAATGTTTGTGTTCTTGTGAAGCCGAAAATATGGTGACTGGCCAAATTCTGGCAGCTTCTGGAAGATCCATGTACTAGTCACGACTGTGTTCAATGGTCACGAGCGTGTCGGTGGGGCGTGACTGGACACCTGACAGGAATTTGATGTCGGCAACAACTATTTGGATCGGGTTGAAATCTTTAGGATAGATACGGGCATGTCAGAAAGGCCACGAGCTTGTCGGTGGCATTGAGTGTCAACTGGAAATGTCGAGTGTCGACTGGCATTGAGTGTCGACTAGCATTGAGTGTCGAATGGTGTGACATGGGCATGTTGGACAGAACACGAGCATGTTCCACCCCGATTTCTCAGATTCACAGTGGCATTAAGTTTTTCACTGACATCAAAGTGACACGGCCCGGTCAAGGGGGTGACAGTCAAGTCACTGGCATGTACTTTGAATTTTTCAGCTTTTTCTACAAAATATTTAGGAGAGAAGAATAAATATAAGTTAGAAGAGTATATACAAAAAAATGAATATTTTATTGAACAAACGTAACTGAAAATAACGAAAATAAAACAAAAATGACCTAAATAAAGTACTGAAAAATATTTATATTTACAACTCATCAAGTACTCCAATACTTAAGCTTTTGTTATTCCAAAGCAAAAGTTGGAGATATACTTATAAGTAATTAAAAGAAATCCCAAATTTAGCTACCGCTTGAATTAATTAAAAGATATATCTAAATAAACATCAAGGGTATAAGAGTTAAGTCCTAAATCATTAAAATGATTTAAATAGAGGAAAAGTTTTGGCCGGGTAGTATTCTTGAAGTACCCAAATAGCAAGCATAAATTGTAATCGTTAGCTAACAAAAATAAATTGGAATTATAGAAACTTTATCTTATAAGAGTTTAAAGGAAATAATGCAATTTAAAATTTATGCTATCAAAAAGTTTTTATATTAAGTCTAGAATCATTGAATATGGCTAAGGGGGTTGTTGCTTTATGAAGAGGGCTTTGGTTTTAAAGGTGAGATATTTTTTTCTCAAACCTCTAATGAAATATTTTTGTTTGAATGTGAATGTTAAGGAAAACGAAATCTTATTTTCCATAACATGTAATATTTTTTGAACAAATTCATATAACCCAATATATTTGCATAAGAGTAATGAATTTTATCCTCTTACTCCATAACATATAATATTTTAAAATATTGGATGTCTATGTTTACGAACAAAATCTTATTTCCTTTGACATAGGTTGTTTTAAGGATAAAAATTTTATCATGTCAACTAAGACATGATAAATATGGGGAAATGAGTTTTTTTCAAAAAGAAAACTAGATTTTAATAAAAACAATTTTGAGAGCATCTTTGATAAATTGAACGTTCCTGTGTTTCAAAAAAATTAAAGTAAAAATAATTGAAGTCTATAGTTTTTTTTTCTAACAAAATACACATGCCTGTATTTTAGATAAATTAGAAATAGTGTGTAAAAGAAGTCCCATATCTTAAGAAAAAACATAAGATATTCTTTAAAACTTAATCTCAGATATTTAAATCTATTAATCTCCAATTAATAAATGGATAGTAAATAAAGAATTAATAAAATTCGCTTATAAATAAACTCACAACAAGATTTTTGGTGAGCAAAAAGGTTAAGAATGGTATATTTGATTTATTTGTCTCATAATAAATTTTTTTTGGATTTTTAGAGTTATCATCTTTTTTGTGTTTTTAATTTATTACCATTTTTATTTATTTTTTAAGTTATTATCTTTTTTGTATTTTGTGTTTATTTCTTTAATAAATACATACTCAAAATGCGAAAAAGTAATATTTTTTTGAACTTTTTTTTGTTTTCTAAATTTTGTGTATTTTTAAGATTTTTAAGCAAATATTTACAAGAGATGAAAGAGAGAAAAGTTATTTACAAAGTGGAGAAAGAAAGGACGAGGGGAAAGAGAAAAGGATATTTACAAAAAAATTTGCAAAGTGTATTTACAAAGTAAAACTAATATTTTTTTTGGAATTTTTGTTTTATAATTTTGTTATTTGCATTTTTGTTTTTAAATTGTTTTTTAGTTTTTGATTATAAAACAAACAATATTTTTGGAGTTTTAATTTTTTGTAATTTGGTTTTGTTTTGTTTTCATTTTTTATATTTTTAGAATTTTTGCGAGTGCATAAAATATGAAAACACCCCATACTTAATCCCAACAGTGTCCCCAATGTTACAATATAAGTATGAGAAACGAGAAAAATTAAATGCAATATGAAAAAAAATAAAGCGGGAGGGTAGAAACTTCCCTGAAAAATGTTCGAGGAGGCCCGTTTAGAAACCCTGCATTGTTAAGAACAAAACAATAAGAAGAAAATAAAGAAATAGTGAAAGACATAAAGATGAGGTGCCTCCCAGGTGCGCTATGTTTATAGTCAGGTAGCTTGACTATTTAGGTGGAGTTATAATTTGGGGAGGGGTTATGGAAGCGAGAAAATAGTTTAATAGTCGAAACCTTTTTTGGGGGGTTTTTTCGAAGTAGTAAAGTTTTTTTGGATTTTGGAAAGAGAAAAAAAGGGGAAAAAGTAGGTGGTTGGCCATTTATTTTTAAAATATATATACAATATAATAGTATTTTTTGGATTTTTAAAATCGAAATAAAAAAAAGTTAAGTCAAATGGGGAAGCATTTTTTTCTATTTTTAAGTAGAGTTTTTTAGTTTTTTTAAATTTTTTTTTAGTTTTTTGGGAAAAAGGTAAAAGTAATAGGCTCCAAAATTCAAAATAACAACACGAGTTCCCCGACAACGATACCAAAAACTTGATGGCACTCCACGACGCCCGACACAATTTATTTAGATTGTGACATGGGGGTCAAATTTCTTGGAGGGAGCGAGCAGGAAGGAAAGTGCACCTATCATAAGTAACACAGGATATTCGGGGGAAATATTGAGGTCGTATATTTCCCGGGGTGGGTTGATTATTTCTACCCCTCCTAGAGGGACTATTATCTTATCGAAAATTAAAGGCATCAGATTAACTAAGGCGGTCTATAAGAAAAAGCTTTGAAGAGACCAAAAAAGATCGATGAATGAATAACACTCGGTATCGAATCGATTAAGAATAAAATAATTTTTATATAACTAGAGATCTAAAATTTCAAATTAATAAAAGGCAACTTGGCCTTGGAGGCTCCACAAGTATGAGCTCACCTATCGCTTAGGATATCACTCACCTGAATATTAATACTATTCGACTGAGCTCTCATTCGACGAAGGATTCCTCTTAATGCTCACATTACGCTAAGAACCCCACTATCGGGGGGGACCAAATCCGGTAGAATTATGCTCCTCTCTTGAGGTTTAGTGCGCAACTCTCTTTACCCAAGGGCGATCGGTCCGTACACACGGCCTCTCTGCTAGCTAGCATATGTATAATGGAAATAGAGCCCACACATCGATATGTACTTCTATGCGTCGTATACCCGGGGCAAACCATAAGTTCTTTAATTATAGTGAAAAAGAGGAGCTTTAATTATTAAAAAAGATTTTATCTGTACCAATGCTCTTTGATACTGAGGGCTAAGAGAGATTAAACACTCATCGAAATGGGGACGGCTTACGAAACTAAAATGCATAATTGAAAATGCAACTCCTACTCAAACGAGTAGGCGGGAAATGAAAGCGTTAAATTGTGAGTCCTACTCAAATGAGTAGGCGGGAAATGAAAGTAGTAAAAGAAAGCAGTAAAATGTGAGTCCTACTCAAACAAGTAGGCGGGAAATGACAGCAGTAAATTGCAAATTCTACTCAAACGAGTAGGTGAGAAATGAAAGCAATAAATTGCAAGTCCCACTCAATCGAGTAGGCGGGAAATGAAAGTAGTAAATGATATCTCATACACATACACACTCTATTTGAAGGAAAGAAAGCGATAAAGAAAGCTAAAAGAAACTAACTCATACACTCACACACGCAACAAAAATAGAAAAACAAAGTGATTGAAAAATTTAAATGCATAAAAAGGAGAAATAAAAATTAAAGAAGGAAAAGTTTTTCAAAATAAAAGCAAAAATCAAAGTGTTTCAAAAACTAAAATAACAACTTTTTCATTCTAATAACTTTATAAAAGTGCATAAAAAGTGGAAATAAGGTAAAAAAGGAACGAAAAGTTTTACACCTTAAAAGACAAAATCTAAGTTAAAGAAACTTAAAAACACATTAAAAACTCTTTTATAAACCCATAAGAATGAATACAAAGCGATTTAAAAAGCAACTAAGCTAAGGGAAGCGATGAGAAAAGCTATCATAACAACTAATTATAAGAGAAAACCTAAAAAAAACTAAGTAATAAAATAACTAGAAAACATAGATTTACTCTCATACACACACACACACACAACATAATAAGGAAAATAAGAGACAAAAGATCACTAAAAGTGGGGCACTTAGATGCATTTCAATACAACATAAGCAGAGAAAATATACAAATTTTATTAAGATAAAAAGAGGGTTACAAAAAGCTAAATCAAACACTAAAGAGAGGGGGAGAAAATCTCCTTACATAGCAAGGAAAACACCCTAGCACCCCACCTAAAGTAAAATTGTTCAACAAAATTGAACCCTTGGCACTTATAGGAAAGTTCTATTTATAGGCAAAAATTTCGGATTACATGCCCTGGTCACGGGAGTGTAGGGGGCGTGTATTGTTAGCATGCTGGTGAAGCCGAAAACCTGGTGACTGGCCAAATTCTGGAAGCTTCTAGAAGATCCATGTACTGCTCATGGGCATGTTCGACGGTCACGGGCGTGTAGGTGGGGCGTGACTGGACACCTAGCTGGAATTTGATGTTGGCAAAAACTATTTAGATCAGGTTGAAAACTCCAGGACAGACACGAGCATGTTAGAAAGGCCATGGGCGTGTCGGTGGCATTGAGTGTCGACTGGAATTGTCGAGTGTCGACTGGTATTGAGTGTCGACTAGCATTGAGTGTAGACTGGTATGACACGGGCATATCGGACGTGATAAGGGTGTGTTCCACCCCGATTTCTCGGATTCACAATGGCAGAGATTTTTTCACTAGCGTCAAAGTGACATGGCCCGGTCACGGGCGTGAACGTTAGGTCACGGGCATGTACTTCGAATTTTGTAGCTTTTTCGGCAAAATTTTTAGGAAAGGAGAATAAAGCTAAGTTAGAAGAGTATATGCAAAAAAGATACATTTTATTGAACTACAGTAATTAAAAATAACAAAAATAAAATGAAAATGACCTAAATAAAGTACTGAAAAATACGAATATTTACAACTCATCCAGCAGCTTCCCTTAAAGAGTATGGGGAGGAATGTTGGCCAGATTCCCTATTTCTCTGATAGTATAGATCTTGTTGTCCCATTCTCTGGTTAGGGACCTCAAGAACTTGTTATTAAGCTCATAGCAAGTGAAAACTCTACCACAAGTCTTCAACTCTTTTACAATTTTGAAAAACATCTCATAACATTCAATAATGAAATCCTTAATCCCTTTTGCTGAAGGCCTCAAACTGTTGGGTACATTGGTTTAAATGTACCTGATTTGAAGACGCCTCACCCTACTCAATGATATACATCAAAATGTATTTGATGTATTTTGAGTTGCCTTGTGCAGGTTAAGTATTTGCAGGGAAAGCTGAAAAGTTTCTAAGTCCATGTGTCGACACCTAGAAGGAAAGTGTCGACACTTAAGAAGACTTGTGTCGACACCCAGGCAAGCAGTGTCGACACTTGGAGTAATTGTGTCGACACCAGGGATGCAGAGTCGACACCAGACAGAAAGTGTCGACACATGAAGGCTGTGTCGACACTCAATGAAGAAATGTCCAGTGAAGAAGTGTCGACACTTAGAAGCAGTGTCGACACCCAGAGGAACTGTGTCTACATCAGAAAGTGTCGACACTTGGAGGCTGTGTCGACACTCAGCAAATTTCAGCAGAGTCTAAGTATAAGTGTCGACATAATAAAGAATGTGTCGACACACAGCAGAAGACTCAACACATGAAGAAAGTGTCGACATAATGAAGAATGTGTCGACACACAGTAGAAGACTCAACATATGAAGAAAGTGTCGACACTAGGAGGTTGTGTCGACACTCAGCAAAGTTCAACAAAAATTCTAAGTACAAGTGTCGACACAAAGGGAATGTGTCGACCCTCAGCCAAAGTCTCAACACCAAGAAGATGTGTCGACACAAGGAGCTGTGTCGACACTCAGCAAGTATCAACATAGAAGGCATGTGTCGACACCACGAAGATGTGTCGACACTGAACAAGTTCAACACATGAAGATGTGTCGACACGAAGGAGTTGTGTCGACACTTACAAGAATTCAACTAAGTACTGAAGAACAAGGAGTTGTGTCGACACTCAATATCAGTGTCGACACATATTGAAGAAGCTGTGTCGAGAAGTGAATTATACAACACAAGGAGTTGTGTCGACAACTTGAAGGCTAGTGTCGACACTTAGTATACATGTGTCGACACTTAGTCTATAAGTGTCGACACTTAAAGATAGATTGTCTCGACACTTTCAGACAGTTACAGATATTTCAAGAACTGACTGGATGACTTGACAGCTGCCATTCCAGCCAGTCTACTGCACCTGTCAGAGATGTCAGAAAGCTGTTAGGAACCGGATCAGCCGGTCACCGTGAAGAAGGCCTATATATAGGCTTATACTGTCAGCAGAAAGAGATGATCAAAAGTCTATGAGATTAACAACAAGAGATCAACAATCAAAGAAGAAGATCTAGCTATTCATTGAAGAATCAAGTGAAGATCTAAGAAGTTGGAGAGAGAGAGAGCTCCTTCCAAGAAGAGAGCCGTTGGAACCAGGCTGTGAAGAAGGGTTCAGACCTAGTTCTGAATCTTAAGTTGCAGTGATTGAAGATCAGCTGCAGAGAATCAATCCTATTGTGTTTTACATTCAAGAAGCTTTGAAGAAAGCCAAGTGAGGTTGATCTCAGCAGTGTTCTTCCAAGAACTCATCAAGAACCTGTCAACTCATCTCTCTTTCTCTGAGTTGTAGGTATATTCTTTATATTCTATATTTCTTGTAGGATCCTTAGGGATCTGAGTTGTAAGCCTGCAATTATAAAGGCTGAGTGGTAGGGCCTGTGTGCCTGAGTGTAGGAGATCTATTTCTCTGAGTGTAGGCCTATTGTGGCTGAGTGTAGACCTTGTGGCTGAGTGTAGGCCTTGTGGCTGAGTGTAGGTCTTTATGAAGACTGCGTTGTAGGGCCTTGGGCCTGAGCTGTAAAAACCTGTTTGGGGTTCTGAGTGTAAGATCTGAGGATCTGGAATAGTGGAGGAGTTTGGCCGAATCTAGTACACTCATAGATTGGCGAAGGGGGAAAGTGGATGTACCCAAACATTGGGGAACCACTATAAATTTGTGTGTTCACTGTGTGCATGTGTGATTCTGTGATTGCTGATTGATTTCTGTGAAGTAGTAATTATAACTCTGTGATATAATCTGTAATCTGCCTAAAAAATTTAAAAAGATTTAGTCACCTATTCACCCCCCCCCCCCTCTAGGTGATTAGGTACAATTTCTTTCAAATGGTATCATAGGGAGGTTACTCAAAAAGGACTTAACTGTCTGAGTAGATCCTGTTGGCAGATTCAAAATAAGTAAAGTGCAGAATCAAGAAAATCAAGAAACATGGGTTCAACAGAGAATCATAAGGAACTTGGATCCATGAAGTTGCCCATTTGCAGAAAAGAGATTTTTGGCATCTGGAAAGAAAGGGTGAGACTGTTTATGGAAGCCTCAGACCCTAGAATATATATCATAGTTAAAGAAGGGACATATGTGCCTATGAAGGTTTCAGTCTTGGATGCAAATCAGAGAACACCTAAGGACTTCTCTGAAATGACAAAAGATGAGATAATTCTAACCACAATGGACAAGAGGGCTCAGAATATCATTGTGAGTGCAATAGATGATGCTACCTTTCAGAACTTGATACACTGTAAGACATCTAAGGAGATGTGGGATACTCTTATAGTGTACATGGAGGGTTCAGAAGAAGTGAGACAGGACAGAAAATCTTTGTTAAACTAAGAATATGAAAGTTTCAGGCAATGTAGGTCTGATATCATAACAGAATGCTTTAAGAAATTTTATAGGATTGTCAATGAGTTGATGTCTTATGGAAGAGAATTCAGCAACTATGAGCTGAATGATAAGTTCTTAAGGTCTCTAACAAAGGATTGAGACACCAAGATCTGTGCCATAAGGGAAATGGCAAAGTTAGCAGATATCCCTCCTCCAACACTGTTTGGAAAACTGCTATCCTATGAGATGCAATTGATGGTGAGGAAAGAAGAGGAGAAGACTACAAGAAGTGAGCATAAAGAAAGGACAGTGGCATTCAAGACAGAAGCCACCAGGAAATACAAAAGTAAGTCTCCATCTCCACCTCCTAAAGTGGCTAAGACTGAGTCAGATGATTCAGAAAGCAGAAAGTCTGAAAGAAGTGAGAGTGATGAGGATTTTGCAGCCTTCACAAGACACTTTCAGAAGTTTCTAAAGAAGAAACAGTGGAGGTCAAAGCCATCCACTTCATAGGGAAAAGATGACTATTATCATAATAAGAAGTCATCAAAGAAAGACAGAAGAAAGACCAAGTCAAGCAAAGCAACTTTATCAAAAATTGTTTGCTATTGCTGTAATAGACAATGACATGTTATTGCTGACTGTCTTGAGAAAAGGAAAGAGTCTAATGATAAGAAGAAGATTCAAACCAAGGGCAAAAAGGAAATGTCCTTTGTTGCCAAGAAGGACAAAAGCCTGTCAGACATATCTTCTTCAGAAACTGAGTCAGACGCTGAAGCATACATAGGACTGTTTGCTGAAGAAGAGGAAAAGGAGTTCATTCAGATAATAAACTCTATATATGAGCAAGAGGACATTCAGTGCAAAGGACTGATGGCCTTAACAGAAGGTGACAAAATCCAGGAGCAGCCTGGACCTACTAAGGTACAAAATTGTTCTTAAAGTTCAATTTCTAGTGCTAGTTCAGATTCAGTTACATCAGCATCAAATGATGCTAGTGGATCTGAATCTGAAGGGGATATTCATCAATTGATTGATGAGTATAGAGTACTGTCGCATGCTTTTAAGAAAAGCAAATCCGTGGCCAAAAGTCAGGCAAAGGAGATTGTTAATCTTAAAGTTGCTGCAACTGATTTTGAGAAGCTGATTGATCAAAAGTTAAATGAAATAGCCAGACTGAAGAACATAACTGTTATTCAGATGGGAACTATAACATTCAAGAATGATCAAATCAAAAATCTGGAGATTAGTCTTCAGAAGGAGAGAGACATTGTTGCAAAGTTTTCTAAACCAAAGTCTGTTCTACCATTAATAGATGAATTTGTTCATCAAAAAGGTAAAACTGGATTAGGGTTTACTAAACCTGCTAGGACTGTTTAGTCCAAGTCAAAGGGCAAAGCCCCAGCTCTCAACAAGCCAGCTGTAGATAAAACAGCTAGGTATGTACCTAAGCAAAGGTACAATAGATTTGAGTGCTGGTGCTGTGTCAAGGTAGGCCATTATGCCATTGACTGCTGGCACAATTCTAGTGCCAAGATGAGTAGCAAACTGCATGTTGGAAGATCTGCAGGTAGCTTTGTTAAGAGGCAAACTAAACAGCACCAAGGACACAAGAATTCTTTGGGTTCTAAGGTCAACTAATCTGTTTTGCAGGAGAGTCCAAGTTACCATGCCCCAATATGGTACTTGGACAGTGGATGTTCCAGGCACATGACTGGAACTAGGGGATTGCTAAAGGACTACAAACCTATCAAGGATGGTCCAAAAGTCACCTTTGGTGGTTCTGAAAAAGGAATTATCAAGGGTTTTGGTAACATTTCTAGCACCCATATTACAATTACTCAAGTGGCTTATGTTAAAGGTTTGAAACATAACCTTATTAGTATAAGTCAACTGAGTGATTTAGGATATGACATCTAATTTGTCAAAGATGGTTGTCATATCAGGAGGTCAAATGATCAAGAGATCATTTTGACAGGTTACAGGAAGAGAAATGTCTATTGCCTAGACATTATATGTGAGAACAACGGTTCTCCAGTGTGTCTTGTAGCTGATGAGAAAGTCTCTCATTGTGTCAAATGGCACAAGGGGCTAGCCCATCTTAACTACAAGACAATTGGACAACTCTATAGCAAAGAGTTAGTGAGGAATGGTCCTTAAGTTAAGTGTATTAAAGATGGAATATGCTCAGCTTGTCAAAAGGGCAAGCAGACTAGATCCACCTTTAATAGCATTGAAAACAAAGATGCTGTGAGGTGTTTATACCTCTTGCATATAGATCTCTTTGGTCCTATGGCAGTTCACAGCCTAGGTAGGAAGGTCTATACCTTTGTGGTTGTAGATGAATACTCAAGGTTTTCATGGGTGTTCTTCCTTAGAAAAGAAATCTGAAACACCTAGTATCTTCTATAGTTTTGTCAAACAAATTCAGAGTGAACTAGACAGTACAGTGGTCAAGATAAGAAGTGACCATGGTACTGAATTCCAGTCTGATAGTATGACAAAACTATGTGAAGAATTTGGGATATTTCAGGAATTTTCGTCACCAAGAACACCTCAGCAAAATGGCATTGCTGAGAGGAAAAATAGAACCTTGATTGAGGCTGGTAGAACCCTATTAAGTGACACATCTCTCCCAGAATATTTCTGGGCTGAGGCAGTTAATGTTGCATGCCATGTAATTAATAGGGCTACCATTACTAAGAGCCACAATAAGACCCCCTATGAGATTGTGAAAGGTAGAAAACCAAACCTATCCTATTTCAGGATCTTTGATTGTAAATGCTTTATACTTAACAATGGTAAGTCTTACTTGACCAAGTTTGCTTCAAAATCCCAAGAAGGGATTTTTGTTGGGTACAACAACAATAGTAAGGCTTATAGAGTCTACAACTTGTCTACTCAAGTTGTAGAAGAGTCAGTACATGTAGTATTTGATGAAGCTAGACTTATTAACCATGAGTTGTCTAGAAGTATTTGCAGCTCCATAGGTGTGACTAAGAAGATGGACAAGCTCACTATTGAAGAAGGATCTACTGCAAGTCAGCATATAGATGATAGTGGTTGTTGTCCAGGGGGAGTACTACATGCACCTGATGTAGAAGAAGACCAAGGAGTGCAGCAAGATGAAGTGGCTGAAGGAGTTCAACCTGAAGCCAGGATGCCTCCAGCTAATAGGCATCTAAGAAATCATCTAGTAGATCAAATCATTGGTGATATAAGACAAGGGGTACATACAAGGAGTAGAAATCTGAGTGCAGTACTCTACTCCAGTTTTCAATCCCAAGTAGAGCCAAAGAAGTTTGAAAAAGCCATCCTAGACCCTCATTGGATTGAGGCAATGCAAGAAGAGTTGAATCAGTTCAAGAGGTGCAAAGTGTGGGAGCTTGTTCCTAAACCAAAAGACCACAACATAATTGGAACCAAGTGGATCTTTAGGAACAAAATGGATGAACATGGAGTGATTATCAAGAACAAAGCAAGACTGGTTGCTAATGGATATATGCAGGAAGAAGGTATTGACTTTGATCAAACCTTTGCTCCAGTAGCCAGACTGGAAGCCATAAGGATGTTCCTGGCCTATGCAACCTATCAAGGATTTAAAGTATACCAAATGGATGTTAAGTCAGCCTTTCTGAATGGTAATGTAAAGGAAGAGGTCTATGTGGAACAGCCATCAGGTTTTATTGATTCAACTTAACCTAATTATGTCTATAGACTTAGGAGGGCTTTGTTTGGGTTAAAACAAGCCCCTAGGGCTTGGTATGAAACCCTGTCTAGTTTCCTCAATGAGAATAAATTCATAAGGGGGAAAATAGACAAGACTCTATTCCTTAGGGAATCCAGAGGCAATATAATAATAGTCCAAATATATGTAGATGACATAATATTTGAGTCTACAGAAAGTAGTCTTTGCAGAAAGTTTGCAAAACTTATGCAAGGACAATTTGAGATGATCAGTATGGGGGAACTTAAGTTCTTCTTGGGTCTCCATGTTAGACAGACTGAGAATGGTTTATCCATATGCCAGTCTAAGTTCACCCTAGAACTGGTATGGAAGTATGGTTTGGAATCATCCAGTACCATGAAAACTCCTATGGGGTTAAGTATGACTCTTAGCAATGATGATGCAGGGAAACCTGTAGATGAGATATTTTATAGAGGGATAGTTGGCTCTCTATTGTATTTGACTGCAAGTAGACTAGATATCATGTATGCTACATGTGTCTGTGCTAGGTACTAAGCTTGCCCTAAAGAGTCTCATTTGACAGTAGTCAAAAAAATACTGAGATATCTTAAGGGCGCTCCTTATCTTGGCATTTGGTACCATAGGAATGGAGACTTTGAACTGACAGGTTATTCAGATGCAGATTTTGCAGGATCCAAAGAAGATAGGAAAAGTACAACTGGTACCTATCAATTCCTAGGTGGAAGAGTGATCTCATGGAGTAGCAAGAAGCAAACAAGTGTGGCTATCTCCACTGCAGAATCAGAATATGTGGCTGCAGGAAGTTGCTGTGCTCAACTTCTATGGATACAACATCAGCTTGAGGATTATGGTATTCAAGTAAGTAAAACACCACTATTTTGTGATTCTACTAGTATAACGCCCCCGATTTTTCCAGTGATTTATTTAATTTCTTATTTGACGTATTATGACGTCAGAGCGTTATGTTAGCGCGTGTTGGTCATGTGACGTTGTTAGAGCGTGCTCTTAGCTCTTTAGGTTCCCTGCGTGGCTTGGTGTTGCCTGGTAGCAAGATTCCCTAGCGAGCCGGAGTCTGTTTGGTGACTCGGTGGAGCCTCTTGGGGAATGCTTGTGTTTTGGCTTCGGGAGAATTTTGCCAGAGTTTTGTTCGTCGGATTTTGTTACCGACCTTGTTGTTAGCGCGTTTTGCGTTCGTTAGGTTTGACCGGCCAAATTTTGGGATTTGCGTCGGGAGTGGAAAATTTTATATTAGGAAATTAGATCGGCTAATTTTACACTTGCTCGTCAAGTTTCGTCGCGTTCCGAGCATTTTTTTTGGAGCCTCGTCGCGCGATTGAAGTTTGTATGTTTTCGCGTACGCCGTTAACTTTAGAAATTATTATCTCGAAAACGGTGCGTCGGAATTCGATTTCGACTTCGCCGTTGGATTCGTAGCGTCGTCATTCGCCTACGGTGCGAATTTCGTTCGATTCGGCGCGCGTTTGGCCCTCCGTAACGATATAAGGTTATCATGTTATAATAATTATATATATTATTATTATATATATATATATAGATAAAGAATTAATTAAATAAATAAAAAAAAAAGTATGAAGGAAGTATTCGGTGAGAATCATCTCACCGAATGCATATGGTTCGGTGAGAATGATTCTCACCGAATCATGTGTTCGGTGAGAATCATTCTCACCGAACACCCCCCCCCCCCCTTTTTTTTTAAGTTATTATAATTCATATAATTAATATATGATTAATATATTATTATTAATATTATATTATTATTATATAAGTTAAAGAAGAAAAGCTCTTCTTCTTCCCCCGATCAGCCCCCCCTCCTGTGCGTAAAATTTTTGCGTGTGCGGAACCCTTCCGTTCGCGAATCTTCCGGCGGCCGCCACCGCCGATCCGGTGGACGGAATTTCGATCCGATCGCGGCGTTGGAAAGCTCTCGGCGAGAGCTTCGAGATCGCGGTAAGTTTTTCCCGTTTCGGTGACCGTTTCGCCTTAGATTTTTTTCGGCCCTAACCCCGGTTGTCCGTTTTTTTCGTAGATCTCGTCTCCGCGTGTCCCCTCTTGGACGGATCTACGTGTTGGAGTATTTTTGGGTGACGTTTTCAAGATCGATTTGAGGCAAGTGGATTTCTCCCCTCTTGCGTGCCTCCATGGGTTGTATTTCGCTTTATTATTTCTCCTTGTCGTAGAATACCGTAATAGTATAGGTGAGACTAGAAATATTCCTAGGTTAGGGCGTGTAGTCGGCCTAAACTAGGAAGTTTCGGAATTTATTTTAGAATAATTCGGCGGGTAGGGGGAAATAATTCGGCGGGTAGGGGGAAATAATTCGGCGGGTAGGGGGAAATAATTCGGCGGGTTTTGGTTGTAGAACTTGGTAGTTTTAAGTGGTGTTGTCGGCTAGTTTTGGTGCCGAATCGTGGATCCTTAGCATGTGGTAGCTGGGTTTCTGAAGGAGTATGGTAACAGGGGAGTTTGAGTCGTGGCCACCACCATTCCCTCCTTTGGACATTTTGGGTTCCTGTAAGAGGTTGGAACTCTATGTGTGTGGACCCTGTGGCGGCCCCTTTAGTACTCTTGAGACACCTAGACCTGGTTGTTCGGTTGTGACTGTTCTTAGTCTCCGACACAGGTTTGGGATTTGTGCCAGTGCTAATGATTTACAAGTTTAGGACTGTTAGTTCCTTTCATACTGTTCTTTTGATGCATATTGGTGCCTTTTTTTGTCTCTGCAGGCTTGAGCGGAGTTTGGTACGTTATAGTACTTGTTGCATTTCTCTCACTTTACTTATTGTTTTACTTACATTTTGTCCCTTTTTGGATCCTTTAGCTGAGATTTTCAGCATCTCTCTTGCAGGGTTGGTAACCTTTTTTCTTTCTGCTCTTTTCACTCGATTATTATCTGATGTTTCTTTGCCTCTTGTTTTATTATTTCTTGCTGAGGTGTTCTTCTTTTGAATGCCTCAGGTTCAGGTCTGTAGCCGGCTGTGATGCTAGTTTCAGGAGTTTCCCTGTGGACTGCGTTGTGGCAGTGTTTTCCTCACTTGTTGAGGTAGTTCTTTAGCCTTGTAGTAGTACAGACATACATGCTCGCCAGCGAGTTCGTGTCAGGTTGTTGACGCTCATTGGTGATTTTCCTTGTGATATTAAGTCTTTGCTTAGCTGCTAGTTTACCTATTTTGTGGTAATTTCACTTGCTCTCTGGGAATGTTTTATGTTAGGTTGCTAGTTACATTAAACCCTATAAAAGAACTACTATATGTATTGCATGATCAGCATGTTTCATAAAAGCTCAATCATTATTTTCCAATGCGTAAAAAGATGGTTTTCTTTATAAATATTATAAATTGAAATCTAGGGTCTTGCATAGTGTAAGTTGTCCTCTTAGGACGCTTATGCACTCTTTTAGGATGTTTAGCATAAATGAAGTATTTTTCCGCTACGTATAAAAATAGTTTTCAAACCGTGGACTATCTGATCCACTGAGCCGAGGGATACGGCCAATTAATTTTAAAATCAGTTTTCTATTCATTTTAACTTATGATTTGAAGGATTAGAGTGTCGCCTGAGCGTCAGCAGTTATCCCCTGCTTGATGTGGCATCACAACTTGTAGTTATCTCGTGCTCTGATTTTTTTATTATTGAGAAAATGCGGGTTGTGACAGTTGGTATCAGAGGGAGGTTGCTTGACAAATTGTCGGGCAACCTGTCCTTGTTAGTATTAGGTGTTTAGAGTCATATCATACACACACCGATATGTCATCAGCACGTCTTGGCTGAAGCACGAACACTACACTCATAGCATGACATGAAGTATACGAGGCATATTATGTAGTATGGGATGCATACTATATGTTTGTATATGGATCCACCATAGGAGGCAACATGTGAGGGTTATGTAGTATGGGATGCATAACCTCACCACATGAATGCGGCTAGCACGTTTTCTTTTTCGTTGCATGGAAATGTTATGTAGTATGGGATGCATAATATTTTCATGTGTACGCCGTTCATAACATGCATTAGGGCCTTTTTAGAATGCATAGCACAATCATGCATACCATAACATTGCATAAGCACAACGTGCCAAGCTAAAGATTTACAGGATGACATGTGTACACACATAATTTTTGAGTCAAAAAGAATATAAATTCATGCATTCCCGATCTAGGCACAAGAGTTAGTGTAATGATAGTGAATCATCGTAGGATAAGCATATCATCATTATTGAAAATCCCAGAGCAAGTTAGCAGCAGGAGCAAGTACTTAAGTATGTATTGTTTGTACTAAGTTGTTTGGTTCTAGTGGGTGGGATAGGTGTCTAATTAGTGTTTTGTTGTTCCGTTAGAATGTCGAGGCGTCCTTCGACAAGGTTGACTCCCCAATCGGAGGGAGAATCTTCAGGTGCGCAGAGCAGCGCAATGATAGAAGGTCTGCGACAAAGCAATGAAGCCTTGTCAATGCAAGTAGTGGATTTGCAGTCTCAGGTCCAGTCCTTGTTAGCATTTGTGGCAGGGCAGATTCCGAGAGTTCAGGACCCTATTGTGGGTCAAGCTGTCCCTGTTCCCCCCGCTCCTCTGGTGCCTCCAGTCGTTGTGACACCAGAGATGACCTTTATTTCTCAGTTTCAGCGACTTAGGCCTCCGACGTATGATGGCAAGGCAGATTACATGGTCTTAGACGATTGGATGATATCAATCGAGGAGATGTTCTCATACTCCGGGATTACTGATGATCAGAAAGTGATGTTAGCCGCATATCAGCTCAAAGGGTTGGCAAAGGGCTGGTGGCTGAGGGAGAAAGAAGGTCTGAAGGACGGGTGTTCCTGGGAGTCCTTTAAGGAGCTACTTCTGAGCAAGTTTCTGCCATCGGTCGAGAGGGACCGTCTGATGAATGATTTCCTGCACTTAAAGCAGAGGCAGCTCACGGTTAGTGAGTACGAAATCGAGTTTAGTAAGCTAAGCCGATTTGCCCCAGACTTGGTTTGTTCCGATGAAAATAGAAGCAAGCGATTTCTGGCTGGGCTAAGGAGTGACGTCCAGCAATTAGCAAGTGCCTATGCGACCTCAAGTTATGCTGGTATGGTGGAAGCTGCCTTAAAGGTAGAGGGAATTGATAACGCCAAGAATCGAGGTCAACAATTGAGAAAAGATAAAAGAAAGTCTGATGAGGGGAAGAGTACTCAGGTCCCTGACGCTGCTCCGAGGAAGAGAAACAAAGAGGTATGCAGTTTCTGTGGCCGACCGGGCCATCCATTGGAAAGGTGCAATCAAAGATTAGGAGCTCAGAAGAAAGAGGAGATTCATGCGATCCAAGGTATCCCAAAGAAAGACTTGCTTTGTTCGGTATGCAAGAAGCCGGGGCATGATGCTGCCCATTGCTGGAAGAAGACGAGAAGTTGTTTCTTGTGCGGTCAAGAGGGTCATCTCAAGTATCAGTGCCCGCAAGCTCAGCTTACTCTGCAGCCAGTTCCTCTTCAGGCCTTGCCGCCGCCGCAGCGAGTGGACAAGGGAAAAGGAAAGTTGAACGTGGTCTCTATGGAGGAAGCTCAGACGTCCACGCAAGTGATATCAGGTTAGATTCTCTCCTAGTTTTAATGTTTAGCTCATAGTTATAGTTTTGAGCGTTCGCTTCCTTAGTCGCGTGTGCAATTTTATAGGACGATTTAAGGTAAAGAACCGCTGGACGCGTGTTCTGTTCGATTCCGGCGCTACCCACTCGTTTGTGGCTAGGGCCTTCGTAGAGCATTACCGTTTGGATCTCGATCGTGTTGGTGATGCGTTCTGTGTCAAGTTTCCTTCAGGCGAATCTGTAGTTTCGGATCAGGGTATTCAGAGTTGTCCGATTTTACTAGGCGATTTTCTCCCGATTGCTGATTTGAAGCTGTTGGATCTGGAAGACTTCGATGTGATCCTAGGCATGGACTGGTTGTCCAGATATGATGCTGTGATCCAATGCAAGGGTAAACGCTTGGACTTCAGGATGGACAACGGTCAGCCCGGGAGTGTTTACGGTTATCCGCGCCAGGATTCTCCGACTATATCGGCGGTATGTGCTCGGAAGCTTGTAGATTCCGGATGTTTTGCATGTTTGGTTTCGGTTTTAGAAACCAAGGTTAGTTTGCCGTGTTTGGAGGAGATCCCGGTGGTTCGTGATTTTTCTGATGTCTTTCCAGCTAATCTTCCTGGTCTCCCGCCTGATCGAGACGTGGAGTTTGTTATAGATTTGGAGCCGGGTACGCGTCCTATTGCCAAGGCGCCTTACCGGATGGCCCCACGCGAACTGGAGGAGTTGCGTATCCAGTTAGACGAGTTGCTTAAGAACGGATTTATAAGGCCGAGTTCTTCGTCTTGGGGTGCTCCCGTTTTGTTCGTCAAGAAAAAAAGATGGATCGATGAGGTTGTGCATCGATTATAGGGAGCTAAATAAGGTAACGATCAAGAATAGGTATCCGTTGCCGAGGATAGATGATTTGTTTGATCAACTGCGAGACAGCGCCGTGTTCTCTAAGATTGACCTTCGTTCGGGCTACCACCAGTTAAGGATCCGTGAATCAGATATCCCGCGGACTGCCTTCCGTTCCAGACATGGACATTTTGAATTTTTGGTGATGTCGTTTGGTTTGACCAACGCACCTTCTGCTTTCATGGACATGATGAACAGGGTTTTCAAGGACTTTCTGGACAAGTTTGTAGTCGTATTTATAGACGATGTGTTGGTGTATTCACGCAATGTTGAGGAGCATGACCAACATTTGCGTCTAGTTGTATCTGCCTTGAGGGACCATAGGTTGTTCGCCAAGCTAAGTAAATGCGAGTTCTGGTTGCCTCAGGTTTCTTTCCTGGGTCATGTGGTTAACAAGGACGGAATCTCTGTCGACCCAGAAAAGATAGCCGTAGTTATGGAATGGACGAGGCCTGCCACACCCAAAGAAATAAGAAGCTTCCTAGGGTTGGCTGGCTACTATATAAGATTTGTAGAGGGTTTCTCTATATTATCTGCGTCATTGACCAAATTGACGCAGAAGAATGCAGCATTTGTGTGGAGCGATAAGTGCGAAGAAGCGTTCCAAGAGCTAAAGAATAGACTGTGCACTGCTCCGATATTGACATTGCCTACGGAAGGATTAGACTATGCCGTTTACGTGGACGCATCCCACGTGGGTCTTGGTTGTGTGCTGATGCAAGAAGGAAAAGTGATTGCGTATGGGTCAAGACAGCTTAAGATTCATGAAAGGAACTACCCTACGCATGACTTGGAATTCGCAGCAGTTATTTATGCATTGAAATTATGGAGACACTTGTTGTATGGCGCGCAGTGCAAGATTTATACAGATCATAAGAGTTTGAAGTACGTCTTCACTCAAAACGAGTTAAACTTGCGCCAGCGCAGATGGTTAGAGTACGTGGCTGATTATGAAGTGGAGATCCTATACCATCCGGGTAAGGCTAACGTGGTAGTCGACGCCTTAAGCAGGAAGACAGGGAAAATTTTCAATCTCTCCACTGAGTTGTTAGTAGAAGAGTTCCTTTTAATGGATATTTCAGTTGGTAGATGTGACTCGCCAAGCAGTTTGGAAGTGTCTGAGCCTTCATGGATTTCTCTTACGAGGCTTCATCAAAAGGACGATCCTGATCTACTGCACCTTCATATTAGAACTGAGAAGGGGGAGCTGCCTGACTTTTCGATCGATGACGCGGGTACTCTAAAGTACCGCGGTAGATTTTGCGTCCCCAATTTTCGAGATATTCGAGTTAAGTTGTGCAGTGAGGCACACGGTTCAAGTGTGGCCTACCATCCAGGGTCTACAAAAATGTATAAGGACTTGAAACAGAATGCCTGGTGGATTGGGATGAAGGGTGACATTGCAAGATTTGTGTTAGAATGTTTTACGTGCAAAAGAGTTAAGGCTGATCATGGAAGGCCTGGTGTAAAGTTAGCGCCTTTAGAGATTCCAACTTGGAAGTGGGAGAGTATCTCAATGGATTTCATTACTGGTTTGCCGAGATCTCCCCGAGGGCATGACTCTGTTTGGGTGATTGTTGATAGATTAACAAAGTGTGCGCACTTCGTACCCTTTCAGATTGGTTACTCGATGAAAAAGATAGCGGAGCTATATTTGAATGAAGTTATCAGGTTACATGGAGTACCCGTAAGTATAGTATCAGATCGAGACTCCAGGTTTACGTCTCGTTTCTGGAAGAGCCTTCAAGAAGGATTGGGAACTGACTTGAGATATTCTACCGCATACCATCCACAGACCAATGGTCAAACGGAGCGTGTTAATCAGATTGTGGAAGATATGATCCGTTGTTATATATTAGACCACGGAGGAGCGTGGGATGAACGCTTGAGATTGATGGAGTTCGCATACAATAATAGTTATCAAGAGAGTCTGCAAATGGCTCCTTTCGAAGCGCTATATGGAAGACGATGTAGAACTCCTCTATTTTGGGCTGAGGTTGGTGAGAGGCCGATGTTAGGTCCAGATGCCTCAGAAGAAATGGAAGTCTCTGTAAAGCTTATTCGAGAGAAGCTTCGGATAGCTCAAGAGCGATACGAGAAGAACGCCAATCGGCGTAGGTCCGTTTTGGAATTTTCTGTGGGGGACATGGTATTCCTTAAGGTTTCCCCGATGGTTGGAGTGAAGAGATTCGGTAAGAACCATAAGTTGGACCCAAGGTATGTGGGACCATTTGAAATTGTGGAGCGGATTGGTGTGTCAGCCTACAAGTTGAAATTGCCCGCAAATTTTCCTGGCGTGCACAATGTTTTTCACGTGAGCCAACTGCGGAGGTGCGTGCTTAGTGACAGACAAGTTCTGGATGCAGTGCCCCAGTTGGAGCCTAACCTTTCCTACGTGGAAGTTCCTATTCGTGTTCTGGATGTGCAAGATCGAGTGTTACGGAGAAAGACTATACCGATGGTAAAGATTCTGTGGAGAAACCAAGACGTGGAGAGCGCGACTTGGGAGTTGGAGTCAGCTATGAGGGAGGCGCATCCTCATTTGTTCTCCTAGCTGTGCTCGGTAAGCATTCGATAACCCTTGGTTATTTTCTTTTCCTTCTTTGGTAGAAGTGTTTTGTGCGTAAAGTTTCGGGACGAAACTTTCTTTTAGGGGGAGTGACTGTAACGCCCCCGATTTTTCCAGTGATTTATTTAATTTCTTATTTGACGTATTATGACGTCAGAGCGTTATGTTAGCGTGTGTTGGTCATGTGACGTTGTTAGAGCGTGCTCTTAGCTCTTTAGGTTCCCTGCGTGGCTTGGTGTTGCCTGGTAGCAAGATTCCCTAGCGAGCCGGAGTCTGTTTGGTGACTCGGTGGAGCCTCTTGGGGAATGCTTGTGTTTTGGCTTCGGGAGAATTTTGCCCGAGTTTTGTTCGTCGGATTTTGTTACCGACCTTGTTGTTAGCGCGTTTTGCGTTCGTTAGGTTTGACCGGCCAAATTTTGGGATTTGCGTCGGGAGTGGAAAATTTTATATTAGGAAATTAGATCGGCTAATTTTACACTTGCTCGTCAAGTTTCGTCGCGTTCCGAGCATTTTTTTTGGAGCCTCGTCGCGCGATTGAAGTTTGTATGTTTTCGCGTACGCCGTTAACTTTAGAAATTATTATCTCGAAAACGGTGCGTCGGAATTCGATTTCGACTTCGCCGTTGGATTCGTAGCGTCGTCATTCGCCTACGGTGCGAATTTCGTTCGATTCGGCGCGCGTTTGGCCCTCCGTAACGATATAAGATTATCATGTTATATTAATTATATATATTATATATATATATATATATATATATATATATATATATATATATATATATATATATAATAAAGAATAAATAAATAAATAAAAAAAAAGTATGAAGGAAGTATTCGGTGAGAATCATCTCACCGAATGCATATGGTTCGGTGAGAATGATTCTCACCGAATCATGTGTTCGGTGAGAATCATTCTCACCGAACACCCCCCCCCCCCCTTTTTTTAAGTTATTATAATTCATATAATTAATATATGATTAATATATTATTATTAATATTATATTATTATTATTATATAAGTTAAAGAAGAAAAGCTCTCCTTCTTCCCCCGATCAGCCCCCCCTCCTGTGCGTAAAATTTTTGCGTGTGCGGAACCCTTCCGTTCGCGAATCTTCCGGCGACCGCCACCGCCGATCCGGTGGACGGAATTTCGATCTGATCGCGGCGTTGGAAAGCTCTCGGCGAGAGCTTCGAGATCGCGGTAAGTTTTTCCCGTTTCGGTGACCGTTTCGCCTTAGATTTTTTTCGGCCCTAACCCCGGTTGTCTGTTTTTTTCGTAGATCTCGTCTCCGCGTGTCCCCTCTTGGACGGATCTACGTGTTGGAGTATTTTTGGGTGACGTTTTCAAGATCGATTTGAGGCAAGTGGATTTCTCCCCTCTTGCGTGCCTCCATGGGTTGTATTTCGCTTTATTATTTCTCCTTGTCGTAGAATACCGGAATAGTATAGGTGAGACTAGAAATATTCCTAGGTTAGGGCGTGTAGTCGGCCTAAACTAGGAAGTTTCGGAATTTATTTTAGAATAATTCGGCGGGTAGGGGGAAATAATTCGGCGGGTATGGGGAAATAATTCGGCGGGTTTTGGTTGTAAAACTTGGTAGTTTTAAGTGGTGTTGTCGGCTAGTTTTGGTGCCGAATCGTGGATCCTTAGCATGTGGTAGCTGGGTTTCTGAAGGAGTATGGTACCAGGGGAGTTTGAGCCGTGGCCACCACCATTCCCTCCTTTGGACATTTTGGGTTCCTGTAAGAGGTTGGAACTCTATGTGTGTGGACCCTGTGGCGGCCCCTTCAGTACTCTTGAGACACCTGGACCTGGTTGTTCGGTTGTGACTGTTCTTAGTCTCCGACACAGGTTTGAGATTTGTGCCAGTGCTAATGATTTACAAGTTTAGGACTGTTAGTTCCTTTCATACTGTTCTTTTGATGCATATTGGTGCCTTTTTTGGTCTCTGCAGGCTTGAGCGGAGTTTGGTACGTTATAGTACTTGTTGCATTTCTCTCACTTTACTTATTGTTTTACTTACATTTTGTCCCTTTTTGGATCCTTTAGCTGAGATTTTCAGCATCTCTCTTGCAGGGTTGGTAACCCTTTTTCTTTCTGCTCTTTTCACTCGATTATTATCTGATGTTTCTTTGCCTCTTGTTTTATTATTTCTTGCTGAGGTGTTCTTCTTTTGAATGCCTCAGGTTCAGGTCTGTAGCCGTCTGTGCAGCTAGTTTCAGGAGTTTTCCTGTGAACTGCGTTGTGGCAGTGTTTTCCTCACTTGTTGAGGTAGTTCTTTAGCCTTGTAGTAGTACAGACATACATGCTCGCCAGCGTGTTCGTGTCAGGTTGTTGACGCTCGTTGGTGATTTTCCTTGTGATATTAAGTCTTTGCTTAGCTGCTAGTTTACCTGTTTTGTGGTAGTTTCACTTGCTCTCTGGGAATGTTTTATGCTAGGTTGCTAGTTACTTTAAACCCTATAAAAGAACTACTATATGTATTGCATGATCAGTATGTTTTATAAAAGCTCAATCATTATTTTCCAAATGCGTAAAAAGATGGTTTTCTTTATAAATATTATAAATTGAAATCTAGGGTCTTGCATAGTGTAAGTTGTCCTCTTAGGACGCTTATGCGCTCTTTTAGGATGTTTAGCATAAATGAAGTATTTTTCCGCTACGTATAAAAATAGTTTTCAAACCGTGGACTATCTGATCCACTGAGCTGAGGGATACGACCAATTAATTTAAAAATCAGTTTTCTATTCATTTTAACTTATGATTTGAAGGATTAGAGTGTCGCCTGAGCGTCAGCAGTTATCCCCTGCTTGATGTGGCATCACAGCTCGTAGTTATCTCGTGCTCTGATTTTTTTATTATTGAGAAAATGCGGGTTGTGACAACTAGTGCTATATCTATTGCAAACAATCCTGTTTCCCATAGTAGAACTAAACACATTGAAATAAAATATCATTTTCTAAGGGAACATGTTGAAAAAGAAGATATTTCACTAGAATATGTAAATACAGATAATCAACTAGCTGACATGTATACTAAGCCTTTAGAAGAAACAAAGTTCAATAGGTTTAAAATTGAACTAGGTATGATAAACTTAGAGTAAGTTTACAGAAATGGATAAGTAAAATAGTGTCGACACACAGAGTTGTCTGTGTCGAGACAGAGAATTGGTGTCGACACTTCAGAGAAAAGGTGTCGACACATATAGAAAGTTGGTGTCGACACTTCAGAAAATTAGTGTCGACACATACAGTATGGTTGTCGACACATCCAAGATGGTGTCGACACTTAGACTTTATGCAGGATTAGTGAAGTAAAAGTCTCGACTATGTGTCGAGCTAAGCGGTGTCGACACATAAACATGTGTCGACACATATATTCTGTCGACTATACTTATGTCGACACATAGTTGTCGAGACATTATAAGTCTGTGTCAACACTTTTCAACAGTGTCGACACAATTTGAGTTTCTTGACGTGCCCTTTCATCTTCAATCCTAGAAAGGTATAAATAGGATTTCATCATTGACTGTCGACACGCTCACCAAAGTTTCGAGACCAAACTTGTGTGTCGATACCTCTCTTCTCTCAATTCAAATTCTTCAAACCCTAATGGCGCCTAAGCTCGAGGAGAACGTAAATGAAGGATATGAACTGGTGCGGTACGCATTTGATGACGCAGATCCAGAGATCAAGGATGTGGTAACCCTAGTTGCAAACTCAGGGTTAGACTTTTTGTTTCAAAGCCAACCAAAATCTGGAACAAAGAAGTTCTAGAATTTCTGAATGGAGCAACCCTAGACGAATCTGGATTCAAGATAAAGTCAAGGGTTCATGGAGAAAAGGTGAAGGTCTCACCTAAGATTTTGAGAAAGGTACTAAACCTACCGAGGACTAAAGAAGAAGATGAAGTTTCTGCTTCTAAGACCAGAGAAGCTTTAACATGGTGTGGACTGGATTCCAAGATGAAAATTAGTTCAGTATTCAACAAAAGGGAATGAATAACCAAGGAAAATTTCTCTCTGAAATTGTTGGGAAGGTGATCCTGTGCAAGTCTGGAGGACATGACAGGATTTCAGCATATATGTTCAATCTAATGACAAGGTTAATCTTCCAGCTAAATACTGATTGGTCTGGAGTAGTGTTTGAGAAGATTAAAGAGAGCCTGAAGAAGCCCAATTTGGGTAGGATACTAAGTCTTTACTTGGCTGGTAGTATACCAGAAGTAATGAGTCAAGCTGCATGATCAAAAATCAACCACATGAGGAAGATGGACATGAGGATCTTCTCAAGGTGGGATAGAGTTTTGACCAAGGAGATGCCCACTCCTGAGAAGGAAACACCCCTAAAGAAGAAGAAGAAGACAGCCCCAGTGGCTCAAGAATCATCTAGTAGCTCTGAAGAGCATGTTGTCTTTACACCAGATGATGAACAAGAAACTGGAACTATTGGAAAGTCTCCAGATAGACAAGAAGCTGCAGACAGGCAGGGGGAGCTACCACAGGCTAGCCCTCTTCACCAGGATTCTATCCAGGGGGAGTCTCTACTGGTTGAAGAGCCAACTCCTCTAGAAAGTGAAAGAGCTACACAAACCATACTTGAGTTAATAACTGAAATAAACCAATTAGATTTCTCTATTGAGAATGCAGTTATAACTGACACATTATCTACTGCAAATCAGCAACCTCAGGTTCCTAGTCCACCCCAAGATGTTGTCATAGAGGACACATCTGTTGCAGATCAAGTAATGTTTGATCAAGTAGTTGATGAGATCAGGAATTCTCCACCCCCTCATCAACAAGAGTTTACTTTGGAAGAACTTTTCCCTGATCTTCTCCAAACAGACTTTGAGAAGGAAAGTGCTGCTGCTGTGGGGGATAAGGCCCAAGTTAAGGGGGAGCAAGTGAAAGTTCTAGAAGAAACTTCAAGCAAAGAGACTGAAAAGCCTGAGAATGCTGAGGAATTACCTAGGAAGAATTTGCCTCCAAGCCCTAAGGAGAGGGTAGAAATAGCAAGCACATCAGCTTCTGAAGATGAGGAGGCTGCAAGAGCAAAGAAAAGGAAATTCCAAGTCTTTAAAAGAAGGAGCCAAACTTACAAAAAGGCTTTACAAACTATTGCACCACAGCCTACACCACAGCCAGCACCATCAACAGATTTCAGTTCTTTGTTGGTTGCAATGCAAATCAAGCTTGATAAGCAAAGACAAGCACTGGAAAAGTATGTAGATGAAGGACAAAAATCTCTACAGTTTGATCTGGCCCAGGACATTAAGTCTATTAGATTTGAGATGAATCTAAATAAGAAGGAGATGACTGACTGCTTCCACAAGGGAGGGAATACAGTAGTCTATCTATCTACTCATCAAGAGAAAATAAAATCTCAAGTGGATGAACTTGAAGTAAAGCAAGGATATGTACTGGAGAATCAAGTCAGAATGAATGATAACTTGACAGCTTCTCATAATGCAATTATCACTGAACTTAAGAATATAGCCACTGCCCAGAATGCAGCCCTGACCACTGCCAAGGCAGAATTTGACAAAGCACTGCAAGAAAGCCTCACTGCTGTCACTTCTGCAATTCAAGATTATCAGAAGCTGCTCACTGAAAAACTCCAAAGGTTGAAACCTTTCTACAAGGATGGAGTCAATTACCTAAATACACAAATCAGATTTGAGAAAGATGATCTAAGAGATCACATAGAAAGAGAAGTCATAAAGGGGGAGAGGGTGTTAGTCAAAGCAGACTCTGATCATGTAAAATGGATTTCCAATTCCATCAGAGCCACCCTTGGATATCCTCCATTATGTGATGATGACAATGTAGCAGAGTCTGGGATTAATCCTGCTTATTTTGGAGGTGAGCAAGCTGAAGTAGCTCAGGTGATCTATCCTCCACCAGACTTTGGTATGATACAAGCAGATATACCCTCAATGTATAGCCCACCTGAGGGACAGCAAAATGTCATCATAGAAAAAGTGGTTCAGCCAGTATCTGAGGCTATACAAGAAGCTATACTGAAAGAACAAGATGCCAGATTGTCTAAGAAGAGGTTCAGAGAGCAAGCTGAACAAAGGCCTGATTTTGAACAGTGGAGCCCCACTTCAAGGAATATTATCTTAACTGCATGGAAGGCTGCCAAAGACAATATTCAAGATAGAAACAAGTGGTTTTCTGAACTAGAGTGGAGGAAGCATGAGACCAGGCAAGAAGCTATTGTGCAATACAGGAGAAAGGCTAAGATGGGAAAGCTACCTCCTACTGCCTAGGAGCCTAGTAAGTACTTTCCCAAGCCTTATCATTACTTTGATAGGCAAAAGATCAAAGCTGAAGAGCTAAAGAAGAAGGATCTTAAAGGCAAGAAGCCTGCTGCTGCTGAAGATGCTGATGCCCCTGTGCAAGCAAAGATACAGTCTTGGAAGGGCATAGTTATCAGGGAGGCTGAGCAAAAATAGATTAGAATTATCTTTAGTTTATAGCTGTAATCTTTTATTTTTAAACACTCTGTAAACTTTTGTATAATGAATATGACAAAGTTGTTAGAACAATGTGATGTGTGAAAAATCTATTACATAATTGTTCTGAGATATATGTGTGTACATGTTTTGTTTAATACATGTTAATGTACTTTCCCTGATTGCATAATCATGTTTTACATCATATTGTGATTTTATTATGTATGGTGTATATCATTGACTAAAGGTTATGACTTCTCCAAATACGGGGATATTGTTGGGTACATTAGTTTAAATGTACCTGATTTGAAGATGCCTCACCCTACTCAATGATATACATCAAAATGTATTTGATGTATTTTGAGTTTCCTTGTGCAGGTTAAGTATTTGCAGGGAAAGCTGAAAAGTTTCTAAGTCCATGTGTCGACACCCAAAAGGAAAGTGTCGACACTTAAGAAGACTTGTGTCGACACCCAGTCAAGCAGTGTCGACACTTGGAGTAATTGTGCCGACACCAGGGATGCAGAGTCGACACCAGACAGAAAGTGTCGACACATGAAGGCTGTATCGACACTCAATGAAGAAATGTCCAGTGAAGAAGTGTCGACACGTAGAAGCAGTGTCGACACCCAGAGTAACTGTGTTTATATCAGAAATTGTCGACACTTGGAGGCTTTGTCGACACTCAGCAAATTTCAGCAGAGTCTAAGTATAAGTGTCGACATAATAAAGAATGTGTTGACACACAGCAGAAGAATCAACACATGAAGAAAGTGTCGACATAATGAAGAATGTGTCGACACACAGCAGAAGACTCAACACATGAAGAAAGTGTCGACATAATGAAGAATGTGTCGACACACAGCAGAAGACTCAACACATGAAGAAAGTGTCGACAAAATGAAGAATGTGTCGACACACAACAGAAGACTCAACACATGAAGAAAGTGTCGACACTAGGAGGCTGTGTCGACACTCAGCAAAGTTCAACAAAAATTCTAAGTACAAGTGTCGACACAAAGGGAATGTGTCGACACTCAGCCAAAGTCTCAACACCAAGAAGATGTGTCGACACAAGGAGCTTTGTCGACACTCAGCAAGTATCAACACAGAAGGCATGTGTCGACACCAAGAAGATGTGTCGACCCTGAACAAGTTCAACACATGAAGATGTGTCGACACAAAGGAGTTGTGTCGACACTTACAAGAATTCAACTAAGTACTGAATAACAAGGAGTTGTGTCGACACTCAATATCAATGTCGACACATTTTGAAGAAACTGTGTCGAGAAGTGAATTCTACAACACAAGGAGTTGTGTCGACAACTTGAAGGCTAGTGTCGACACTTAGTATACATGTGTCGATACTTAGTCTATAAGTGTCGACACTTAAAGACAGATTGTCTCGACACTTTCAGACAGTTACAAATATTTCAAGAACTGACTGGATGACTTGACAGCTGCCATTCCAGCCAGTCTACTGCACCTGTCAGAGATGTCAGAAAGCTGTTAGGAATCGGATCAGCCGGTCACCGTGAAGAAGGCCTATATATAGGCTTATACTGTCAGCAGAAAGAGATGATCAAAAGTCTATGAGATTAACAACAAGAGATCAACAATCAAAGAAGAAGATTTAGCTATTCATTGAAGAAGCAAGTGAAGATCTAAGAAGTTGGAGAGAGAGAGAGCTCCTTCCAAGAAGACAGTCGTTGGAACCAGGCTGTGAAGAAGGGTTCAGACCTAGTTCTGAATCTTAAGTTACAGTGATTGAAGATCAGCTGCAGAGAATCAATCCTATTGTGTTCTACATTCAAGAAGCTTTGAAGAAAGCCAAGTGAGGTTGATCTCAGCAGTGTTCTTCCAAGAACTCATCAAGAACCTGTCAACTCATCTCTCTTTCTCTGAGTTGTAGGTATATTCTTTGTATTCTATATTTCTTGTAGGATCCTTAGGGATCTGAGTTGTAAGCCTGCAATTATAAAGGCTTAGTGGTAGGGCCTGTGTTCCTGAGTGTAGGAGATCTATTTCTCTGAGTGTAGGCCTGTTGTGGCTGAGTGTAGGCTTTATGGCTGAGTGTAGGTCTTTGTGAAGACTGAGTTGTAGGGCCTTGGGGCTGAGCTGTATGAACCTGTTTGGGGTTCTGAGTGTAAGATCTGAGGATCTGGAATAGTGGAGGAGTTTGGCCGAATCTAGTACACTACTAGATAGGTGAAGGGGGAAAGTGGATGTACCCAAACATTAGGGAACCACTATAAATCTGTGTGTTCACTGTGTGCATGTATGATTCTGTGATTGCTGATTGATTTCTATGAAGTAGTAATTATAACTCTGTGATATAATCTGCAATCTGCCTAAAAAATTTAAAAAGATTTAGTCACCTATTCACCCCCCCCCCCTAGGTGATTAGGTACAATTTCTTTCACAAACTCCTAGTTCTGAAGGGATTTCCTATCATCCCTAACCTACTCAGTACCTTCCACATGCATAATTAATATATTCCACATCTCCTTGTAGTTTTGCAGTGGATAATGTTTTGGAAGGTTGAGTCATCAATTGCACTAACAAATATGTTCTTGGCCTTTTTGACCATAGTGATCAGAACAACCTCATCCCTAGTCATTTCAGAATACAACTTACGAACTTGCATATATGCATCTATAGAGGAGATCTTTATGGGGATGAAAACTCCTCCACAACTGTAATGGAACTGAAGCTTCTATAAATAATCTGACTCTCTATTTCTAGATGCCAAAGTTTTCCTTTCTATATATTGGAAGCCATCTATTCAAAGTTGATTGGCTTGATCTTCTTCTTCTTCTATAGAAGGAAGATAAACTTCCTGTTGTTTTGTTGTGCAAGAAAACTTGCAGCATAAAGATCACAGAGTTCTTCTTAGTTAGCTTATTACTATAATATTTTAACTTGTTAGCGGCTATAAGATCTTAGGGTTTTTTACTTGGAGAGTTCTACCCTTATAGAGCCCCTCTTTCGACTTTTATATGCCCGACTTCTCAAACGGTTGAAAAATATTTCTAATAATAAGTCAAAGCATCTTTTGTAGAACACTGATGTGACATTTGCTTTCAGTGCCTTCACAAATTTCAAATCCCGCCATTCTAAATAACGAGACTATAATCCACCATTATGTAGTCTTTTAACAAGACGATATCATTTTGTTCTCTATACCCATCAAGATGGTATCGATTTGTTCTCTATATCTATCAAACTGGTATTAACCATAACATCACAAATCAACACTTAGACCAATTATAAGTTATACATTAGTTCAAATTAGGTCTGCACTTATTTCCTATACTAACGAGTTTAATTAGCAAGAATAATAATTGAGCCTATAAATAGGTAAATAGATAAACATCAAATATCGGATGCACTTATCATTGCATGATGTACTTTTTCAAATCTAGGAATATTGTGGGTATATTCCCGAAACAGCTCTTGACCTCTTATAAAACTCTTTGTACAAGTAAAATAAGAAGGATGATAACTAGAAAACAATTTAAAAATATGATATGGGGAGATGCGTTGACTGGCATTTAACATAACATTTTGGTTATGTCGATTTGATGTCGACGTAACAAAGAGGTTGCATCGATATGAAGTCGACACATATTCCCAGCTAACAAGATCAACAGATTTTAGCACTTTATATAGTTTCCCCCATAGAATACACTTATGTTTAGATACATGTACTTTATTAAATACAATGATTCTTTCATGGTCATCATTTAGCATAGTGATAGTTTTATTTTCTTTAGCCTTAATTGTAACGTCCTGATTCGCACTAGGCCCCTCGTGCGCGTTTTTGAGTCAGGAGAGCTGACTTGGGTTCATGGAAGTGCCGGCAGCAGGGCTGCACTTGTAAATGAGGGGAGAAATCTGTCCAGAATAGGACACGAGTAGATACACGGGCGTGTCCCTACCCGTGTGTGTGAGGCCGGCTCTCGAGTCGACGACTCGTGTATGTCCAGAGAAGGACACGGGTAGTGACATTGGCGTGTCACTACCCGTGTGCATGATGGCATGGTAGGGACACAGCATGTCCCTACCCGTGTGCTTTGAGTAGAGCTCGACGAGATGTGTCCCGAGGAGGACACGGGTAGAGAAACAGACGTGTCCCTACCCGTGTGCGTCGAGTTGAGATCGACGAAGAGTACCCAAGAAGGACATGGGTAGAGACACGGGTATGTCCCTACCCGTGTGTGTCGAGTTGAGTTTGTCGAGGCGTGTCCAAAGAAGGACACGACCAGGAATATGGCCGTGTCATTTGGATACGGGTCGGGACACGAGTGTGTCCCCACCCGTGTTGAGTATTGAACCGACACTAAAACCGTCATAGACGCTTTGCTGGAGCGTGTCCCTACCCGTGTCAATTTTCACATATAAGGGTTGTGAAAACCCTAGCCATTTTCAATCCTCATTCCATCCATTTTTCTGAGAGAACTTCTGTAGAGAGGGAGAAACTGCTGGAGCAAGTCCTAGAGGAGAATATTTGCTGCCGCCATGAAGGAGAAAATGTCGCCGAGAAGAGTGACAAGATCCATGGCCGGAAATAGTGGAAATGCTGGAAATGAGGTGAGCTTCCTCCCCTCTCCCTTAGTGCTAGATCTGTAGATATCTAGGTGAGATGTCGACTCAAAAGAGTCCAGACTTGTGAGATGATGATTTCTCTAGGAAGAGGCCGTTTTAGTGCTTGTGCTCTAAAGTTAGTGGTGTCTTCAAACTCTCGAACCTTCTATGTGAAGATGGGGGATGGTTTCATGAAGAGTCATGGCCTCATGAGGGTGAATAATAGAGGAGGAATTTCTGGAGCTGATTTTAGAAGATCTACTTGAGAAGGAAGATGAACGATGTCGTTCATTCCGCCTTAAGATGCATGCAGAATCTGTGTTATGCGTGCAACGATCTCCTTTGCCATTTTCAGATGTGATATGGCCAAATCTGGTATTTTGACTAAACACGGAAGCTGAAGTCCTTGAAAATACCTTTCGAATGAGTGGTAGCACGACTTCAGGCAAAGTCTGTAGCCACAAGAAAGGCTGAACGAAAATGAAATCTGATAAATCCTGCATGCAGAAATTGTGTTCTGTACGCAGCAAATTTCAAGGCTAATTTCAAGTATGATACTTTTGAAATTGTGTTGTGGTCTGAACATAAAGGTCGTGGCCCATGGAAAGACCTTTCCATCGAGGGGTTACACGTCTTCACCGGATTTCTGTAGCTTCAGGAATCGTGGATTGAATATGCTGTCCAGATTTATTCTACACTTAAATTCTGGGTTTGGTATAACATAGATCTGGATTCGGTGGATTCAATGTTGCAATTAACTTGAGGTTTGGGTGAACTCTTTTATGTTAATCATCTTAGTTCGATAATTGATGAAGTTTAATAATTGGATCACATGAAATCGATTTGTGAAGCGAAGCACACTTAAACGGAATGATTTGATAGAAATTGGTAGACTAATATAAATACGCATCATGTTTACATTGTGTTGAAATCATATGGAATAACATGTAGGAAGATAATCTATGGCTATGTGAATAACTGTTTAACAGATCGAATTTAGTAGTCCAATGCTTAGAATGTCATCTCCGTACGGTTAGCATTGTGGAAGGGTGTAAGTGCGGTGTTGACCGTCACTAGTTGGGATTGCGTTGAGATGAGTCAAAGTCGGACGGTTGGGCTTGGTCCTCGGTGCTCATTTCCCGGGGCTCCTTCCGTACCGAGTGGATGGTTGGGCTTGCTCCTCGTGCTTTCTCCGAGGCTCCTTCCATGCCACAGTGATGTGGAATTGCATGCAGTGTGAGTCGACACACGGTGTCATCATCCTAGGTTAAGGATAGTGTGGCAGGTCTACGGGCTTGCCGATCGTCACACCGACAGGAGTTGATAGTTAGGCTTTTGGCGGTTGGGCTTGGTACTTGGTTTTCATGTCTCGGGGATCCTTCCGTGCCAAGTGAATGGCGGCTTGGTCCTCATCCTTACTTTCGAGGCCCTTTCCGGGTCACACAAGGCTAGTTCGGGGCTTGGTTCTCGGTGCACATCTACCCGAGACTCCCGCTGGGCCATAGTATGCATGGGCTCCATTGTTGCGTTATTATCTTTGAGGCGTATGGAGGCATAAGTGAAGTAGTGTGGATGCCTGCTTAGTAGTAGAGAAGTCCGCTATACTGTCGCCGACTGGTCACGACGGTTGATGCATGAGATGTTAGCTACCTACTCGAAAAGTGGGAACTACAAGTCTGTGTCGACATAGCGGTTGCATGTTTGTGATCATGGGGTGAGTCATTGCATAGCATACATACCATCTCATTACATTGCACAACAAGACCCTCATCATATAAGTTTGTATGGGCACCCTTATACGATGAGTTACTTTATGTTATACCGATCCTTAACTTATAAGTTTGTACGAGCATCCTTATAAGTTAAGTTACTTTCCTGTTGTAGATACTTATATTGTGATGGATGGATATAGCTCTTGTAGAACTGCTAGATTATACTATTGTTAATCATATTGTACTATTACCACCTGCTTGTACCTATTACCTTACTTGTTATATATTGTACCCTTGTTCCTTTCTCCGCCCGGTGCCGAGGAGTCGCCGGGGGAGCGGATGTGGAGCCACTTAGTCTTTTCAACTAACGGTTTCTATGTCTTCCTTTTTAGGAGGTCACCCCGCAGGTAGAGCAGCCACAGACATTACAACAGGATAGGCAGGCCATGACGACAGGGCCTGAAGTGACGGTGTCGTCACTACCGTCGGTTACTGATGTGAGTGTTGAGCGACTCTATTGTAACCCCGTTGGGCGTTTATTTGCTTTACTCTGATATTATAGAAGCATGTTTTAGCTTCTTTATTTGATGTACTTGGATTATTATGATTGTGTGGATTTGACTTCTCTTATTATTGTTTTGGTTGGGTTGGCATATATTGGTATTGGTTGTAGCCGGCAGAATTGGCGTCTTGTGGTACAGGTTAGCCCGTGTGCTAATGCTACCGCAAGGCGGCTGTTCTGGGCATAAGACCCCCTTCGTGCCATGTTTTGGGATCCGGGAGGGGGGTCTTACGCCCAGAACAGCCGCCTTGCGGTAGCTTTAGCACACAGGATAAACTATACCACAAGACGACTATTCTGCCGGCTATAACCAATACCAATATATGTCAGCCCAATCAAAATAATAATAAGAGATCCACACAAAAACCCAGAACGTGGGTACCATTGGACCCCCATTCGATTACAACTTATTTGCCGCCTTGCTGTACGATTGTTGTAAGACCCCCCTCCCGGATACCACAACACGACACGAAGGGGGTCTTATGCCCAGAACAGCCGCCTTGCGATAGTATTAGCACACGGGCTAACCTGTTCCACAAGACGTCTATTCTGTCGGCTACAACCAATATCAATAATTATGCCAACCCAACCAACATATATTATCAAGAAGTCAAATACACACAAAGTATATAAGTTCAAAGTACATCAAATAAAGAAGCTAAAACATGCTTCTACAATATCAGAGTACAACAAACAAACGCCCAACGGGGCTACATTAGAGTCGCTCAACACTCACATCAGTAACCGATGGTGGTGACAGCACCGTCACTTTAGGCCATATCGTCCTGGCCTGGCTTCCAGCTGTATAGTCTGTGGCTGCTCTACCTGCGGGGTGACCTCCTAAAAAGGAAGACGTAGCAACCGTTAGTCGAAAAAACTAAGTGGCTTCACATCCGCTCCTCCGGTGACTCCTCAGCATCGAGCGGAGAATGGAACAAGGGTAGAATATATAACAAGTAAGGTAACAGGTACAAGCAGGTGGTAATAGTATAATAAGATTAACAGCAGTATAATCTAGCAGTTCTACAAGAGCCATAACCATCCATTAAAATATAAGTATCTACAGCAGGAAAGTAAATTAACTTATAAGGATGCCCATACAAACTTATAAGTTAAGGATCGGTATAACATAAATTAACTCATCGTAAAGGAGTGCCCATACAAACTTATACGATGAGGGTCTTGTTGTGCAATGTAATGAGATGGTATGTATGTTATACAATGACTCACCCATGATCAGCCATATATTCTAACCACCGACGCTGGCGTATATTTAGTTCCTTCTGAGTGAAGACGTACTTCAAACTCTTATGGTCTGTATAGATCATGCACAGTGCACCATACAATAAGTGTCACCACAACCTCAGCGCATAAATTACGGCAACAAACACCAAATCATGCGTAGGATAGTTTCTCTCGTGAATCTTTGGTTGCCTCGATCCATACGCAATCAACTTACCATCTTGCATTAAAACACAACCAAGTCCGATGTGTGATGCATCAACATACACAACATTCTCAACTCCTTCAGTAGGTTAGGTTAAAATTGGAGCTGTACATAATCTCTCCTTCAGTTCTTGAAAGGCCTCTTCACACTTATCACTTCAAATGAATGTAGTATTCTTCTGACTATGTCTAGTTAGAGGAGCCGACAACACCGAAAACCCTTCCACAAATCTCCTATAATAGCTAGTCAGGCCTAAGAAGCTCCTAATCTGCTTAGGTGTAGAAGGTCTCATCCATTCCATCACAGCAGAAATCTTGGTCGGGTCTACAAAAATATCGTGCTTGCTTACAACATTACCCAGAAAGGACACCTGGGGTAGCCAGAACTCAAACTTGCTCAACTTCGCAAATAACTTATGCTCCCTCAGGGTCGACAAAACCAAACGCAAATACTGAGTATGCTCCTCAACATTGCGGGAATACACCAAGAAATCATCTATGAACACAATAACAAATGGTCCAAGAAATCCTTAAACACCCTATTAATCAAATCCATGAAAGCAGAGGGTACATTGGTTAAACCGAAAGACATCCCCAAAAACTCATAATGTCCATGCCACAAATGGAAAGAGGTTCGTGGAATATCTGCCTCACGAATTCTCAACTGGTGGTAGCCTGAGAAAAGATCGATCTTTGAAAATACCAAGCTACCACGCAACTGATCGAACAGATCATAAATCATTGGCAGGGGATATCTATTCTTAATGGTCACCTTATTCAATTCTCTATAATCGACGCAAAACCTCATTGATTCATCTTTCTTCTTGATGAACAAAATAAGAGAACCCCAGGGAGAAGAACTTGGTCTAATAAAACCACACCGCAGCCATTCATCGAGATGAGTACGCAACTCATCCAACTCACGCGGAGCGATATGGTACGGTGCTTTGGAAATAGGACGAGTACTTGGCTCGAGGTCTATCACAAACTCTATCTCCCTCTCAGGAGGAAGTCCTGGAAGACTATCAGGAAAGACATCTGGAAACTCTCGCACCGCCGAGACATCCTGAAGATGTGGTGTAACAAAAGCTATTTCCAGAGTAGGAATAGAAACTAAAAACGCCTCGCAACCAGACTCTATAGCACGACAAGCACGTACCGCTGAAATGACATGGTAAACCCTGTCCTGAAATCCATAGAGGTTGGTCGTTGTCCATCCTTAAATCCAGTCGCTTAGCCTTGCACTGGATGACCGCATCATACATGGACAACCAGTCCATGTCCAAAATCACATCAAAGTCTGCTAGATCCAACACCATCAGATCCACAAAGGCTATGAAATCCCCTAGGTATATAGTGCATCTCAGAACTCCTTGATTAGATATCACCGAATCACCGGAGGGAAGCTTGACGTTGAAGGAGTCTCCTAATTGATCCATATCCAGGCGATGTTTATCAACAAACCTCCGGGCCACAAAGGAATGGGTGACACCCGAATCGAAAAGAATGTGCGCCCACCTATTTCACACCTTAAACTCCCTTAAAACCGTAGCATATATAACTAAACGAACAATAACTAGGGCAACAACGATAAATAATAAGGATAAATTAAACTAGGGCTAACCTGATATCACTTGCGTAGAGGTTTGAGCTTCCTCACTGGTCATCACGTTCAGCTTTCCTTTTCCTTTATCCAGGTTTAGTGGCGGTGGCAGAGCTCGAAGCGGGGCAGGCTTCAGTGGGGACTGAGCCTGGGGGCACGAAGATTTCTAGTGTCCCTTCTGCCCGCACTGGAAGCAGGTCCTTTCATTCATCCAGCAACAACTCACATCATGACCCTTCCTTGCACAAAATGAGAACACTAGCTCTCTCTTTGGTGCATCTTGGATGGTGTGCACCTGCTACTGCTTCAGAGTGGCATTCCTCTTGAAACACCTTTCGTAAGGGTGGCCAGAATGACCATAGAAGCTACACACTTCCTTACTTTTCTACTTCGAAGAAGTGTCAGATGCCCTGGAGCTTCCCTTCTCAACACCTTTACTTTTCTCTTTCCTCGCCGCAGTACCTCGATTCTTAGCGTTCTCGATCGCCTCGACCTTCAAAGCGACTTCCACTGCTTCAGCATAGCTTTCAGCTCAATAAGCGCATGCCAATTGCTGGACATCACTTCTTAATCCTCCGAGGAAAATGCTTCACTCTACCCTCCTCAGAAGCTACCAAATCAGGAGCAAACCTACTCAATTTGCTAAACTCAATCTCGTACTCTATCCCGGTGAACTGTCTCTACTTCAGATGCAGGAAGTTATTCATCAGGCGCTTCTGCTCGACCGAGGGTTGAAACTTCTTCAGAAGCATCTTCTTAAAAGATTCCCAAGAATAGCCATCCTTCAGACTCTCACTTTCCCGGATCCACCAACTTTTTGTTTGGCCTTTTAACTGATAGGCTGCAATCATCACCTTCTGGGCTTCTAGAATTCCGGAATACGAAAACATCTCCTCGATGGATATGATCAAATCACTTAAAACCATAAAGTCGGCACTCTCGCCGTAGGTGGGAGGTCCCAATCGTTGGAAGTGCGATATGAAATTCATTTCTGGTGGTATCGCCATCAGGGGCACTAGAGGAGTAGGGGTATTGGGCACTGCTTGGCCCAAGGAAGGCTCTTACACTAAAGGTTATTGCGCGGGAGCGACAAATAATAAAGACTCAATTTGCGATTGCATCACAACTAATTATCTCTACAGAGCCGCATTGCTTTGACACAGACTCTCGATAATCACATCACTTTGCGCACCTGATGACTCACCCTCCGACTTGGGAGTCGACCTCATCGCAGGATGATTTGGCGGCATTTCTAAAAAGCAAACAGATAACTCATCAAAATCCTAGCTTACAACAAAGCCACACGACTAGTTCAAACCATACTTAAAAGACACTTGCTTACGCTGCAACTTGCTCTGGGATTTTATAATGATGTTATGTCCTGCTTAGGATGATATCCTCTAATCCTATTGACTATTGCGCCTATGACATGAATGCATGTATTCTTTATTATTATTTCAAACCATGTGTGTACGTGTGTCATCATTTAAACATTAACTTAGAACGCGTGCTTATGCGATGATATGCAATGTATACAGTGTTATGCATTTTAGAAAGGCCTTAATGCTTGCATGAGCGTCGTACACATGAAATATTATTCATTCCATACTGCATAACATCACATGAAACGAGAAAATAAACGTGCTAATGGGCACCCATGTGATGGTGATTATGCATCTCATACTACATAACTGTCACATTTTGTCGTCTATGGTGGATCCATATACAACATGTATTATGCATCTCATACTACATAATATACCCCGTATACTTCTTATCATGCTATGAGTGTAGTGACTATGCTTCGGCTAAGACATACTGATGACACATCGGTGTGTATATGAAATGTCACTAAATAACTAACACTAACAAGGGATGGTTGCCCGACCAATTGTCAAGCAACCTCCCTCTGATACCAACTTTCACAATCCGCATTTTCACCGTATGTAATAACTTATCAGAGTAAGGTAAAATGCGTGTCATGATGCCACATCAGCAGGGGATAACTGCGGACGCTCAAGCGAACATCTACTTAATCATGAAGAAAGATTCTTTAAGTTATTCTAAGGTGAAATCAGTTTTAAGTGTAGTAGTTAGCCGTATCCCTCGGCTTAATGGCTCATCTAGTCCACGAATAAAAATATCTTTATATGCTGCGGAAGATACTTGTTTAGATTGACTCCAACATCCTACATGAGTATCAACATCCCCAAAAAATAACTCATGCTATACAAGACCCTAAATTTATAATAGTAGTAAAGATAGCTTTTACGGTCGCTAAATATAACAAGTTAGAGTTTTAAATTATACAATGCATGAAGTAATGGTCGTAGATTTTATTCTTGAAAATACCTAACATCCATTCCTAGCAAATCATCCTAGAGAGCAAGTTATCCACATCCACATATAGAAAACTAAGCAGCTAGCAAGTATCTAAAAATAATAATTCTGTGGGTGTTAACAAACTAACACGAACCCACATTCAGAATTGTATGTCTGAAATAGTAAAACAAAATAAACAACAATCTACCTCGCTAAGACGAGGCAACAACAACGGCCAACACTGCCGCCCAGAACCTCCAAAACCAGCTCTGCTATCTGCTACTGCTTTGAACCTGAGGCATTCCAAGGACAGAACACCTCAGCAAGAAGGTACAAATGGTGGCAAAAAATAAGCCAAAATAAACAAAGGTCAAAAGGGGTACCAACCCAAGACCAAAAGCACTGAAGTAAAGTACAAAAAAGAAATAAGACATCAACAGGAAAAGATCTCGTACGTGATTCGTCACAAACAACAAGAGTACACCAGACACACGAGGCTATAAGGCGACAACATGAGTAAATCATAAGGAAGAAGTACAAAACCTTTATTAGGCATCTGTGGTCGACTCTACCCAAAAACACGAGTGAGGTGGTCACTCAACTGGATGCACTCTCATGAATATAATATCCGTCTAACTGCGAGGAAGTCTCATACTCTCCACCATACAGTGCAGACTCCCAAAAACCTGGTAGACTTCCACAAGGTACTAATAAAGGAATCAAACATTGCGGAGGTGGTTTCGTCACTAACTCCTGAAATCAAGAAAACCCACAAAAAACCACCACATATACCTCGAGATTTGGTATGTCAGATTCTACTTGACATTTCTAGATTCAAGATGCGGTTGATCAACCTTTAGGAACGATTTACAATCCTAGATGAAACTCTAACGTGTCCTACATAACCATTAAGGAACGGTTAACATGAGCAAGATACAACCATATCATCAAAATATGGATCACTTTACAAGGTTAAACTTAGAATAAACAAGAACATTGTGCACAAGTTGATATACACAATAGATTTAGGCCGTACTATACTTTAACAAGAAATTTATGATAATAACAAATGAAATTAGGTGTTGTAACAGATCATTAAAAAGAAGAGAAGAGGGGATTAGAACCACCACTTGCCTTGGTTTTACCAAAAAAAATCCTCCAAATCACTCAACGTCGCAGATCGGTGTAAAAGAAGATGGGGGAAGTTGAAATCTAAACAAAAATGGCCGAAATAGAGGTTAGGGCCGAAAAACCCTAACGAAAAAACTCAAGAAATGGGAGAAGTTTTACCACGAAGGAGTAGCTCTCGACGAGATCTATCCAGAGCTATATTCGGTTGAATATTTCGAGCACCGGAGCACCGTCGGCGGCCACCGGAAGATTCACGAACGGCTTCCTCTCTCACGCCTACGTCTCTCTGGATCTGTTCAGAATTTTGGAGAAGATGAAGTTTTTTTCTCTGTATAAGATTATATATATATATGCGTGTGTGTGTGTGTGTGTGTAATTATAAAAAATTTTGTCTAAAAACAGACTATTTATGTTGATGCACAAAAACGCAAAGGGGGTCGAGCACCACCAGCTAACAGTTCGAGCACAAGGGAAAAGAAGGGAGAGGAGAGACTAAGAGTAGAAATCTACTAAGCAGATGAGAGCCAGAAGAACAGCAGGGTCGTGAGCCACGACAACAACAGACGTCGCCCGTCGCGGCCTGAATGCCTCTCTTGTGACGGGCTTTCCTTTTACTGAAGAAGGGTTTGATTACAAGTGAAGAAAAAGAGGAAGGCAAGAGCTGAGCAAGCTGGAGTCCGCAAAGCACTATATTCGAGTCCACAGCCTTTACTAAGTAGGCTCCTGGGCACGGGTCATCGTGCTTGGGTGCACCACATCCCCCCTATTTATAGGATGGGGGGACTGCCCAAACGGGCAGGGCTAAAATAACCGACTTCCCGGGGTACAGGAGAACCGGGCAACAGTGACGGGAAGCAAAAAGAAAGAACACGCCAGTCCGCGCAGAAGGGATGGACTCGGCTCGCGAGCTGGAGCTTCCATCTGCTACTATTAGGCGCGATCCTGCTAGAGGACGACGGCTTGGGCGGACGGGACACTGCGTCCGCCTATGTAGAGAAAACAGGGATCCAAAGGCATGGCGAACTGAGCGATCAGAGCGTTGAGTCCGCCGATGGGGGACCATCCTTGGTGGCTGATCACTGCTGCTTTGCCGAGCTAGGCGGACTGTCGAATCGTGTCCTCGGATAATGAAGCAAGGCCTTGGCATCCTGCGGGTATTGCGGACTGAGGGGTTATGATAATCCTCAGAAATTTTTAAGTTTCCAGAATACTTCGAAAATATTTTCTTAACTGCCGAATCCGCAAGCCTCATTAATGCTGTCAGCGCTATAAATATTGCTGGATGGCCTGGAACTGTTTAGAAATTTCGATCGACACGGGGCGCTATTCACCTCTTGCGGTCTCCACTTTGATGTCTAGCATGGAAAGGATTTGCGCTTTCTTCACCAGTCTCACTGCAAAAGGTGAGAAGACACTAACGCCTATGAAGACTGTTGGAACACCCTATTACTAATTTGGGTCAGGATCACTATGTCTCTAGGAATTTTTGTTTTGACCTTCTGTATAGATTATAGGTCAATTAGAATTGAGTCTAAGGGTTAGAAGGCTAGGATTGGAAGCTGCCCTGAAGACCCAAGTTTTTCTGGAGACTAAGTCCAAATCATCGAGCTCAGCACGACGTTTCGTCGAACTCCGGTCGACGATCGTCTAGCTCAACTATTGACAGATCGTCGAGCTCCATTCGACGATCGCTGAGCTCAAACTTCTTAATATCGTCGAGCTCTGGTCGATGATCGCTGAGCTCAACTTCTCAATATTGTCGAACTCCATTCGACGATCGCTGAGCTCAGGTCGACGATTTTGACTCTGCACTGGATCCTTATCTCTGAGCTCAGTTCGACGATCTTTGAGCTCAGATCGACGATTTCTTTGCTGCTTGCTTTTTCCAATTCGCTAAGCTCAGCTCGACGATAGTAGAGCTCAGTTCGACGATTTCAGTTATCTTTCAGAATTCAAATTCAAATCAGATAGAAGTTATTCTGCATTTAATTCAGAAGATCTGCCAGCCATTTTTCATTTACTTCTGGAGCAAGTTTCAAGGGATTTTTCAAGGAACAAATCAGTGGACTTTCCTTCAGAACATATTATGCAATTAAGGCTGTAATCAATGCAGACCAACGGCTATCTTTGACAGAGTAATATCCTATTCAGACACAGAGAATAAAAGAGAATGTTTTTGAATAAAGACAGAGAATAGACAAGAACAAAAGAAGTAGATTGACAAGAATAGGACACCTCTCAATACACAGAGACTATGAAAAATATTCTGTCAACAAGAATTCAGAAGAACACTCATCAAGAAGAGATCAAGCTTTCAAACATTCTTCAGATCTCTTCAGCTTTCAAAGTGTTCCAGGCCAACATCATTTCAAGACTCCAGACAATCAACATCAGCTTGCTGAAATCATCTTTTGCTGGAGATCTATCTTTGAAGGCCTATCACCCTCAGCAAAGCTCATCTTCCTGAAGATTTCAAGGACTAAGGGGGAGCTTTGGCAACATCACTGAATCCACATAGTCTTCTCAGTTGCTTGAGAAAGAGAAGACTGCAATCACTCTCTCACCCCCATTCTGTAAAGGGTTTTTCAAACTCCCTTCAAAAGTTTGAATCTGGTTTTTGAGCACCTTGTCAAAAGCTCATTGGTGGCAAGACACCTGATCAAAAAAATCTGATTTGGTTTTTGAGCACCTTATCAAAAGCTCATTGGTGCCCAGGACACCTGATCAACTCATCCTGCAGTGGATTCCTACCTAGGGTGGTAGAAGAGTGGATGTACCCAAGTTGGGGAACCACTATATTTCCTTGTGTCATCTGGTTCTGCATGTTTTCTTTTTGTTTATGGCCTAGATTTTCTTGTGCTTAATTTCTGCATAGCTTAGTTTTATTTCTGCTTCTCTGCTTACACTCATTACAACAATTGTTGTAAAGCTTTGCAAAAGTTTTCTTTGTGTTTTAAAAAGCACCATATACTCTATTCACCCCCCCCCCTCTAGAGTATATCAGATCTAGTTTCCCCTTTCAATTGGTATCAGAGCGAGGTTGGTTAAACATACCATATCTGTTTGGTTGTACAGGCTAACACCTGAACCCCAAAGATCCCAAACTAGATCCTTCTTTTTATATTTTATTATTAAATTTAGTTTGCACAAGTCATGGCCCAAAACAAAGATTATGCAAGCACCAGACCACCAGTGTGCAATCTGTCAAAGTTTGCACTTTGGAAAGCAAGGATTAAACTCTACATGAATTCTATTGACGAGGACATTTTTAATTCTGTTTTGACAGTGTGTCCCAGACCCCCAGAAAGTACAAGCACAAATGCTGTTCCACCTCCATCAGGAACAGATGCTGACATCAAAAGGTGGAAGGTAGCTGATGCCAAGGCAATGAACATTCTAGCTCAGACAATGTCAGATGACATTTTTCAAAAGGTAGCTGAATGCAATTCAGCCAAGGAGATTTGGGACAGGCTTTCAGAAATTGTCTCTGGCTCAGCTGATGAGAGAAAGGACAGAAGATCTCATCTCATCTCCCAATATGAGAACTTCAAGAAGGGAGAAACTGAGACAGTGGGAGACATGTACAACAGACTGAGTCTAATTGTCAGTGAACTGAGGACATTAGACAAAGAGATCTCACTAACAGAACTTAATGACAAGATCCTAATGTGCTTCCCCAGCACTTGGGATTCAAGAATCTGGCCAATTAAAGATGCCAGAAGTCTGAATGAGATCACAACTGAAGCTTTGTTGGGTAAGCTCAAATCTTATGAGCTACTCATCAAGAACAGAGAGGAAGAACAGAAGGCTGCTTCACCAGCCACAAGAAAAGAGAAGACTATAGCATTTAAGGCAGCTGAGGATCTGCCTGAAGAAAAAGGTACAGGCAATGATGAACTTCTCAGCCTGTTGGCCAAAATATTCTACAAGATGGCCAGAAAGGACTTCAGAAGAAGATCATACAAGGAGCAAGACAAGCCAAGGTATGACAAGTCCATTGGCAATAACAAAGACATCATTTGCTTTGGTTGCAGGAAACCAGGGCACATAGTTCCTGACTGTCCAGAGAATAAGAACAAGGACAGAAGGGACAGAAAAGAAAGAAGAAAGGAGAAGGACTCGAAAAGGAATGGAAATAGCAAACCTTCCTCCAGCAAAAATAAGCACACAAGGAAAGGATTTGTTGCTGAATCCTGGAGTGAGACTGAAGAGGAGTCAGAAGCCTCTTCCAGCTCAAGTGATGATGAGGATGATGCAGAGGAAAAGGAGTTCTGCTTGATGGCAATCAATGCCTCACAACACAACTCAGAGGAAGAGGAGTCAGAGTCAGACTCAGAGACACAACCTGAAGAAGATCAGGTAATCAGCTCTTTTGATTTCACTTCAGAAGATTTCAAACTTGAATTTAAAGCACTATGTTTAGACCTGCTCAAGTCTGAGAAAGAGATCATCTCTCTCAGAAATCAATTATCTGAACAAAATGCTTTAAAATTAGAAAACCTCAAACTCTCTCAGGAGTTGGAGAACTATAGGGAACAGATAGCTTCACTGAAGAGTGAGCTCTCTGAGGCCAAGAAGCTTGAAGAATCTCTCAATGGGAGAAGCATCAAGCTGATGGACATCACAAGCACAGTGAACTCAAGATTCAACAGTACACTGGGCTTGGGTGCCTCATCTAGCCAACCTATTGTTATAACAACTCCTATCAAGTTCATTTCTGACAAGGGAAAGAGAGTTGTAGAGGTTGCCAGGAAAAATTCTGATCTGCCTCAGAAAAATAAAGTCCAGTACAAATCGTCGAACGGAGATCGACGATCGCCGAATGAAGATCGACGATCGCCGAACGCAGCTCGACGATCTCAGGACAAATCGTCGAACGCTGATCGACGATCTCAGCCAAGATCGTCGAACGCTGCTCGACGATCCCATATACCTGACCTCAGCAATAGTCGACCGTCGAACGGAGCTCGACGATCGGACCCACGATCGTCGAACGCAGCTCCAAGATCGTCGAACAGAGGTCAGAGCTCTGGAAATTTTTTCAAGGGTAAGTCAAAATTGCATCATAAGGGTTCTTCATCCCAAACATTTAACCCTTATACTGAATGGATTATACCTCCAAGGAGATATCATCCTGAAGGATATAAGAGTCAGCCAGGGATGTCTTTCATTTCTGAATTTAAAGGTTATCAACCTAGGCCCAAGGTAAACTGGGTCAAAAACAAGTGAATTATTTTATGTGCAGGTAAAGACCTATTCAACATCTAACCAGCAATGGTATTTGGATAGTGGGTGCTCTAAGCACATGACAGGGAACAAGGACAACCTCAGTTCCTTTAGAGCCAAGCTTGGACCCAAAGTTATCTTTGGTGATTCCAACTTTGGACAGACTAAAGGATATGGAGAAGTCCAGATTGGTTCTGTAACCTTCAAGAAAGTAGCATATGTGGAAGGACTGAAGCACAACCTAATCAGCATCAGTCAGCTATGTGATGAAGGCTACCAGGTGACCTTCAGCAAAACCCTATGCAAAATAAAGTCAGAAGACAACACAACTGTGTTGACAGGTAAAAGGAAAGGTAACATCTACCTAGTAGATTTTCTTTCAACTTCTATAGATATCTGTTTATTCAATTCAGTTTGTAGACCAAATGTTTTATGGCATAAGAGATTAGGACACCTAAACCTTAGAACTATTGCTAGGCTCTCCAAGGACAACCTTGTAAGAGGACTACCTTCTGGCCCCTACAAGAAGAAAGGACTCTGCAAGGCTTGTCAATTAGCCAAGCAAACTAAGAACAGTTTTAAGTCACTTAATAAGAGTGATTCACCTAGGATACTGTATCTGTTACACATGGATCTATTTGGACCCATCACAGTACAAAGCCTAGGAGGGAAATCCTACACTTTAGTGATTGTAGATGACTTCTCTAGATTCACTTGGGTGTTCTTTCTAAGGAAGAAGTCTGATAACTTTAAGTGTCTGACAGAGTTTCTCAAATGTATAAAGATTGAGTTCAATACTCGCATTGCCCTGATCAGAAGTGATCATGGGACAGAGTTTGATTCTCTTCTTATGCAAGAGTTCTGTCAGAGTGAAGGGATCAGGCATACTTTCTCAGCTCCTAGAACTCCTCAACAAAATGGGGTAGCTGAAAGGAAAAATAGAACCCTTATTGAATCTGCCACTACATTGTTGTCAGATGCTCATCTACCTCTATCCTTCTGGGCAGAGGCAGTGAACACCTCCAACTATGTGCTGAACAGAAGTCTGATATATAAACTGAAGGGAAAGACTCTCTATGAATTACTCAAAGGGAAGAAACCTAAAGTTGACTATTTCAAAATTTTTGGTTGCATTTGCTATATTCACAATAATGATAAGAAACATTTAGCAAAATTTCAAGCCAAAGCTGATGAAGGAGTGTTTCTGGGATACTCTATGATCAGCAAGGCCTATAGGGTATATAATAAATCATCATTGAAAATTGAGGAATCTGTTCATGTTTCTTTTGATGAAACTAACATGTCTTTCAAGGAGAAGATTTCTTCTACCATAGAACCTGTGCAGGAACACTCTCTAGTTGAAGATATGAACAAGCTACAGGTTGGTCAAGAAGATGAAAGCAGTGAAGATGAAAGCAATGCTCAACATATTGAAGCACAACCTGAAGAGCCAGTTGTTGTACCACAAGAGGAAACAACAACACAGGTTGGTGAACAATCAACACCCCCTGTTGATTTAGTAACATCAAGAGACCATCCAATTACCCAAATAATTGGAGAAATCTCAGCTGGTGTGCAAACCAGAAATCAAGTCAACCAAAACCTGTTGCACACCTGCTTCCTTTCTCAAATTGAACCTCAGTCCATTCAAGATGCAGAGCAAGATCCACACTGGATCATTGCCATGCAAGAGGAGTTGCATCAATTTGAGAGGAACAAAGTATGGGAACTAGTGCCAAAGCCTAAGGATCATTCCATTGTTGGAACAAAATGGGTATTCAGAAACAAACTGGATGATCAAGGAGTAATAATAAGGAACAAGGCAAGGCTAGTTGCCCAAGGATATTCTCAAGAAGAAGGAATTGACTACGACCAGACCTTTGCACCTGTTGCAAGATTGGAAGCCATCAGAATTTTTCTAGCTTATGCAGCTCACAAAGGCTTCAAGGTTTATCAAATGGATGTCAAGAGTGCCTTCTTGAATGGAGACATCAAAGAGGAAGTCTATGTCAGACAACCTCCAGGTTTTATCTCTCCAACTCATCCTGATTTTGTTTTTAGATTAAATAAAGCATTATATGGTCTCAAGCAAGCTCCTAGAGCATGGTATGAGACCCGAGCATGCTTTCTCTTGGAAAATGGTTTTATAAGGGGTAGAGTAGACCAAACTCTTTTTATTAGAACCCATAAGTCCCATACCCTACTAGTATAAATTTATGTAGACGATATCGTCTTTGGGTCTACTGACTCAAAATTGTGCAGAAGATTTTCTAACCTAATGCATTCTAAATTTGAGATGAGTAGCATGGGTGAGCTATCCTTCTTCCTAGGATTGCAAGTCAAACAACATGCTGAAGGCATCTTTATTTCTCAAACCAAATATGCTAATGAGCTGGTCAAGAAATTTGGCATGTCTGAGGCATCTTGTATGAAAACACCCATGCCTACCAATGCTGTATTGGATGCTGATGAACATGGGAAACCTGTTGATCAGACAACATATAGGGAAATGATTGGCTCTTTACTGTATCTTACAGCCAGTAGACCAGATATAATGTTTGCTACATGTATATGTGCTAGATTCCAAGTTAGCCCTAGAGAGTCACATCTCACATTAGTAAAGAGGATTCTTAGGTATGTTAAAAGTTGTCCAAATCTAGGTCTCTGGTATCCAAAAGATTCAGCATTTGAGTTAACTGGATTCTCTGATGCTGATTATGCTGGATGCAGAATTGACAGGAAAAGCACCAGTGGAACTTGTCAGTTCCTTGGTGATAGACTTGTCTCTTAGTTTTGCAAGAAACAAACATCTGTGTCAACTTCAACTGCTGAAGCTGAATATATGGCTGCAGGCAGTTGTTGTTCACAAATACTGTGGATTCAAAACCAACTCCTAGACTATGGTTACAACTTAGAAAAGTCAAAAATCTTTTGTGACAATACAAGTGCTATCTCCATAGCTCAAAATCCAGTCCTCCATAGTAGGACAAAACATATAGAGATTAGGCATCATTTCTTAAGGGATAATGTTGAAAAGAACAAAATTGAACTGCAATATATCCCAACTGATTTACAAAGGGGAGATATTTTCACCAAGCCTTTGGATGAAAAGAAACATACTTTCTTCCTAAATCAGTTAGGAATGTTAGATGGAGGAAGTCTTAAATAATATCCAAGATTTTGAAAGCTAAAAATTGACCAAGACTAGGCAAAATTTCTGATTTTCCTTAGTGACTAAATTTCTCTGATCTCTGAACTGCGCTCGACGATTTTCCCAAAAATCGTCGAACGGAGTTCGCCGATTTCCTGAATCGTCGAACTGAGTTCAGCGCTCCTTTGATAGTATAGACTATCTCTTCTGGTCAACGATCGTCGAACGGCGCTCGACGATTTTGTTCACTGAACGATCGTCGAACGGAGCTCGACGCCTTTCCAGATCGTCGAACGGAGATCGACGATTTTGGAGTCTCTTCAGATTCCTTTAGAAGCCTCGATCGTCGAACTGAGTTCAACTATCTTTCCATTTCTGCGTCGAACCCTAATATAAAACTCATTTTTCGCCGTCGTTCTCTCTTGCGCTTTCAATTTCTCTGCAAAATCTTCTTCCCTCCAAACAGTTCTACACTTGGTCGTTTTGTCTGTTGATTTTTGCAGGTACAATGGCCGTCTCAGTTGCTGTACTCGCCGCCATGAAATTTGATGTAGGTTTTGATATTGATCTAGACTCCTTCAACACAACTGATCAAGTCTTTTAGGACATCCTCAATTTATTCAAAGATCAGCAACTATCTGCCCTCATGACAACCAGAATCAAACTTGCCTCTGATGAAATCAAAGAATGGGTATATACTGCCCACAACCTTGACAACAACACCATTGTTGGCTCTATTGGTGGCACCCAGGTACCTCTGACCCCAACAGTCCTCACAGAGGTTTTTGGTTTAAGGAATGGTGAAGACTCTGCTGAACTTTCTGGAGAAGAGTTTACTGATATACTTGCCAGGATGGGTCATCCTGAGGGGAACCCTAGCAAGCTGTTTAAGAGGAACCTGTCAGTGGAATACAGGTTTCTGGCAGATGTTGTAGGCAAGGTTCTGTTGGCCAAACATTCTGCCCATGACACCATCTCCAGATATCAGCTCTGCCTCATGGGAGCTCTGGTGGATATGAAAAGCCTGAACTGGGGAGAAGTCTTTTTTGATCTGCTGAAGAAAAAGATAAACAAAACATTTGTGAATTTTGGAAGAATTCTGGGAGTCTTCCTCCAGGCTAAGTGCCCTGCTCTGCTAGTCTCCTCTGGAGTGCACATTAATGCCTCCAAGAGACTCACCTGTGCCCTATTTGGGAAATGGGACAGGCAAATCATCAAGCCCAGCAGGCCCTCTCCATCTGCTCCTTCAGGCACCAGGACTCTAAGAGTCACTCCACCCCAGGTCTCTGCCACTGCAGAAGACCTGCCTGCTGCTAGTGCTGCTTCTCCTCCTCCTCCAAGCTCAACCCTACCTCCAGCTCCATCCACCACTCCAGCCTCATCCCCCATTACAATTTCCAGCCCATCTCCAACCTCTATTCCATCTCCAGCAACCATCTCATCTCCACCAGCAGACCACTTCCATCCCCTATTCTCTTATCCCCCACCAGATGTCACCTCATCCCCATCCCTTCCATCCTTCACACTTCTGGATGAATCCTACATGGATGATTCCCCCTCTTCTCCTCCAGATTTACCATCCTCTTCCACCTCTTTCCAAGACCTTCTCCACCACATTATTGCCCAACCCACATTCACTCCATCCATCTCCATCCCATTATCCTCCATCTCCACCATCCCCTCTCCTGAGCCATTCATTCCACCCTTCAGCCCTCCTCCTCCAGCATCCTTAGCCATCCCAATTCCCTCTACCTCTGCTCCTGCCATTGAGCATGTAGATCTGCCAGCCTTGGCTGACCAGTTGTATGAGCTCCTTGCACCCAGGCTCTCTCTTCTCATGGAGGCCTCTTTAGCTCCTCTACAACAGTCAGTGGCAGCTCTCTCTGCCAGGCTTTCCTCCTTCCTTACTCCTCAAGCAGCACCCCCAGCAGGTTGCCTTGATCCAGAGGTATCTTCATCTAGGCAGGGGGAGATGCCCTATGAAGCCAGCCTTCATGCTGCTGTTGCTGATGCTTCTGCTGCTACTGATGTTGTTTCTGTGTCTGCTTCTGCTACTGCTGCTGCTCCTGCAACTGTTACCTCTGCTACTCCAGTCCTAGCAATAGACCTAAGGTCTTTGCTATCTACATTTGATACTGTATACTACTGCTGCCTCCCAGAGCCCTCTGCTGTCCAGTCCTCAGAAGATCTGTCCAAGGCTCTGGTGCCCTTCTCATGCTGTGACCCCAGTATAATTTCTGCTTTCATTCATTCAGTAACTGCTGCTTCTGATGATATTACTGCTGCTGCTGCTACTGAAGACAAGGCTGTATCTGCCTCTGAAATTATTCTTGCTGCTGAAGAAGACATTGTTCCAACTGCTGCTGATGAGCCCATTCCCCAGGATTTTCTGATGACAGAGGCTGTTGATTTTGAGCCTGCTGAAGTTGTTATTTCTGAAGCTGCTGCTGCCCTCATTCCTGAAGTAATCATTGTTTCTGCTAGTGCTCCTGTACCTGTTGTTTTATCTGCTGCTGCTATCTCTCCTGAAATTACTAGTGCTGTTTCTGAAGTTGTTTCTGTTGCTCCATATGCTGTTGCACCTATTGTTATATCTACTGCCCCTTCTGCTTCTGCCCCATCAGCAGCTGTTCAGCTAAAAGAAGATCTGATGAAAAAGATTGATGCTTTATATGATGCACAGAGTTCTGAATCTGAGGATTATAACACTGCTTCTGATGATTCATCTGCCACCATTGCAAAGAAAAGGAAAGCAAGAAGTAAGGCCTTGAAGAGAGTTCCTCCTGCCAAAGTCAGAGATGACAATGATGTTCCCTACTATATTTTGCATAATTGCCCAATCTCTGAGCATTGGATGCAATTCTCTAAGAACCAGTTAAAGGCTATGAAAAAGAAGAGGAAGTATGAAAAAGGTCCCACTCAGTTCAAGCACCCTCATCCTCCTCCACCACCTCCACCTGATGCAGGTGCAGGTGGCAGCTCTGCAAGTTCAGGCCCTGCTAGAAGCCAGGCTCCCTACCAACCTCATGCTAGAACTTATCAAAGGGAAAGCCAGTCTAGGGGCTCTTACTCTAGAAGGGGAGGATATATGGGAAACCAAAGAGAGACTCAGGTTTACTCCAAAGGGCATTCCAGGCAGCACCCTTACTCTAGGGGAGGACATGTCTCTTCTGATACATCTTCTGGTCCTTTCCCATATAAGCTCAAAGATACTGTGACTGCCAGGACTCCTCAAGATAATACTTCCAACAGGTATGAGCCACCTGTTCCATTTGAGGACCCTGAGAAGAATCCTATGGCTTGGACTGCTAGAATGAAAGAGCTGGCTGCTTTAGATCAAATCAAGAAAGCCAAAGAGAAAGGCCTAGACACTTCCAACATCTCCATAATGTCAGAACAAAGACAGAAAGAACTGGAAAGATATGCTTCCAGCAAATTTTTTGATGCAGACAGGTACATGGAGTTGCATCCTGCTGCAGTGGTTCCAAGGACTTCTAAGCAAACATATCAGGGAGCAGCTGATGATACAAGATCCAACAAGGAAGCATTAAATCCTAACAGGGAAATTAAAATGGTAAAAGGCAAAGAAAAGGAATAACTCTGTAAGGTGATAACTCTTGGTTTTTCTGACTGCCTTCTGGATATCATGTTTATATATATCCCTGTGATGGTTCTGTGATGTCTAGCTACTGCTGTCTTTATGTTTTTGTGACTGTATGATGTTGTTTGTTTTTCCTATGTCTGTAAATAGTTTTCCTAACCCAAATAGGGGGAGATTGTTGGAACACCCTATTACTAATTTGGGTCAGGATCACTATGTCTCTAGGAATATTTGTTTTGACCTTCTGTATAGATTATAGGTCAATTAGAATTGAGTCTAAGGGTTAGAAGGCTAGGATTGGAAGCTGCCCTGAAGACCCAAGTTTTTCTGGAGACTAAGTCCAAATCGCCGAGCTCAGCACGACGTTTCGTCGAACTCCGGTCGACGATCGTCTAGCTCAACTATTGACAGATCGTCGAGCTCCATTCGACGATCGCTGAGCTCAAACTTCTTAATATCGTCGAGCTCTGGTCGACGATCGCTGAGCTCAACTTCTCAATATCGTCGAACTCCATTCGACGATCGCTGAGCTCAGGTCGACGATTTTGACTCTGCACTGGATCCTTATCTCTGAGATCAGTTCGACGATCTTTGAGCTCAGATCGACGATTTCTTTGCTGCTTGCTTTTTCCAATTCGCTGAGCTCAGCTCGACGATAGCAGAGCTCAGTTCGACGATTTCAGTTATCTTTCAGAATTCAAATTCAAATCAGATAGAAGTTATTCTGCATTTAATTCAGAAGATCTGCAGCCATTTTCATTTACTTCTGGAGCAAGTTTCAAGGGATTTTTCAAGGAACAAATCAGTGGACTTTCCTTCAGAACATATTATGCAATTAAGGCTGTAATCAATGCAGACCAACGGCTATCTTTGACAGAGTAATATCCTATTCAGACACAGAGAATAAAAGAGAATGTTTTTGAATAAAGACAGAAAATAGACAAGAACAAAAGAAGTAGATTGACAAGAATAGGACACCTCTCAATACACAGAGACTCTGAAAATATTCTGTCAACAAGAATTCAGAAGAACACTCATCAAGAAGAGATCAAGCTTTCAAACATTCTTCAGATCTCTTCAGCTTTCAAAGTGTTCCAGGCCAACATCATTTCATGACTCCAGACAATCAACATTTCAGCTTGCTGAAATCATCTTTTGCTAGAGATCTATCTTTGAAGGCCTATCACCCTCAGCAAAGCTCATCTTCCTGAAGATTTCAAGGACTCAGGGGGAGCTTTGGCAATATCACTGAATCCACATAGTCTTCTCAGTTGCTTGAGAAAGAGAAGACTGCCATCACTCTCTCACCCCCATTCTGTAAAGGTTTTTCAAACTCCCTTCAAAAGTTTGAATCTGGTTTTTGAGCACCTTGTCAAAAGCTCATTGGTGGCAAGACACCTGATCAAAAAAATCTGATTTGGTTTTTGAGCACCTTATCAAAAGCTCATTGGTGCCCAGGACACCTGATCAACTCATCCTGCAGTGGATTCCTACCTAGGGTGGTAGAAAGAAGTGGATGTACCAAGTTGGGGAACCACTATATTTCCTTGTGTTCATCTGGTTCTGCATGTTTTCTTTTTGTTTCTGGCCTAGATTTTCTTGTGCTTAATTTCTGCTAGCTTAGTTTTATTTCTGCTTCTCTGCTTACACTCATTACAACAATTGTTGTAAAGCTTTGCAAAAGTTTTCTTTGTGTTTTTAAAAAGCACCATATACTCTATTCACCCCCCCTCTAGTATATCAGATCTAGTTTACCCTTTCAAAGACTATGAAAATAATAAGAGAACGATGAGAGGGGATCTTGTTCGCTCTACTGGAGAAAGTTCCCACAGCCAAAAGCCTGCTGAGAAAGTAGTCCGCCGGACTGACATATCTGTGCGCGAGGAGGATGCCGCAGTTCCTCACGCCGAACAGCCACTAAGAAGTGGGAAGTTATTAACTCTGTCGGACACCGCCCCTTCCCAGAAAACCTCGAACTCGGAGGACACAGTTGGCGAACACAATGAGGCTGAAATATCATCCCCCAACGCCCAAGAGCCCATCATAAACTCTCATGAAGATAGGCGGACTGCGGGAGTAGAGGTTGGGAAAGACTCGCCTTCGCAGGCATTGGTCTCTGCAAACCCTGAGACGGTCCGCGAGAGCCAGCCCGATTTAGGAAAGGCTTCCGCGGTCTCTGCCGAGAAAAGACTTTCTGGAAAGAAGAGGAAGAGGGACGGGTCGACCGTGACTGAGCGGATTGAAAAGAAGTTGCGAGGGATGAAGGAGAAGAATATCTCCATGCGGACTGGAGACGCAGACCTGCAGAACAAGCCGCGCGAGAAAGAAGTTCCTGAAAGCGAGTTAGTTATTCTGGAGGCTCAAATCCAGGGAGATAATTCCCTCTCCACGGTCGTTTTATCTACAGATGAGATACTAGATTCCATTGATGTCAATCAATTTGAACTGATAAATGAATCCCTGCTGGGTGCACTTCTGCAACCTGAGGTGGAAATCCTTGGGGTCAAGGGCGGTGACCTCCCCTATTTATCCGCTGCTGAGGAAAAAGAGAGGGAAAGACTGAAAGAGAAGTTAGTGGAGTAGAAGAAGCAGATCGCTGCCCACGTAGCTACTGTCGAGGCGGCCTCGAAGTAGGCCACGACGGACAATAATGCTGATGATCTGCGGACTGCTGCAGAGCTGTTGCGGACAGGTAATCTTCAACTGGTGCCAAAATATTTTAAGCATCAGTGGCTTTACAGGTCGCCGCTGCGGAGGTCAAGACCAATTAAGATCATCACCGAAACTGACGACATTGTTGTTTCAAAAAGTTCTGCTGCTGAGCAAAGAGCTAAAGTCCATCACGAATGGAAGAAGCGGTTAAGCGTTTTTGACCTGGAGCGGGCAAGGCGGCCTGTCTTCTTCGATAGTCGGCAACTCACTGCTGCTTTGTCCAAATGTGATCTTTTTTCCTGATTCTTTGAGTCCGCTGCGGACGGTATTTGAATATGAAATTGACCTTCTTTGTTGCAGGTAGAAAGTCTCCACCGGGCTCCGTCGAGAGTGGGGAGATTGCTGTTACGCCGAGTACTGGTGTGGGCACGGTCTTGCATGAGGATTCCGCAAGAGATGAGCAGCCCAACCTGAGCGACATCAGAGAGTTAGAAAGGAAATTTCAAGCTGAAATTCAGAACATTAAGGCGGAGTTAAAGAAGGCGGAAGAGCGCGAGAAAGCATCCACGGAGCGCGAGAAGTCCCTAAAGGACCAGATCGCCAGCATCTCGAGGGTGCTGGAGAGGTCCGATAGGGAGAAGAAGAGGCTCGCTGATGATGTCCGCTTCTACAAGGGCAAGCACTTGGCGTCGGCGCGGGAGGAAAAGGGGAAGCGGCTGCTGAGGTCACTGAGCAAAGATCGTGATTGCCAGATCGCGTTGCTCCGGAGGACGCAGCACCGGCAGGTGGTGGCCAACAGGCCGTGGATGAGGAGTTGAGGTCGGCGATGGAGCCGATGGTTCCCCTTAGTCGGGTAGACCGGGAGGCTGCTCATATGCACCAGACTATCAACTCTATTCATCACCATATCTGTCGCTTGTACAGCGAAGTCCTCAAAATAAGCGACCAAGCTGCGCACTTGTGCAGAGATAGGGCGGAAAGGCCATCGCGGACTGAGACCAAAGACTGCTGAGTCCGCGAAACCACGAACTATTTCAATTTGGTTGATGTATAATTATGTGTTTTAAATAATATTCTATGCTGTGGATTGTAATGAACTATGCTGCGCTTCATGCGGACTGAATGAGATATCTGCAAATTATGTTGCTAATTTTTATTGTGATCTGCGGCGAACTGTGCGGACTAATGTTGTGTCCGCTTCTCAGAATTTTAATTTGTCTGCAGGTGGGAAATTTCGCGATCTGGGCGGATTGAAACTGTGTCCGCCTTATTTTATGGTATGAACTTTGCTTGGCAGGTACTCGATGGGAAGCAGCAGTGCGAATTTAAATTTGTGTCCGCATTTGTTTTTAACTTTTCTTGCATGAACAATTGAATCATGGCGAACTATGTGGACTACAAAAGCGAACTATGCGGACTGCAAAAGCGAGCTGTGCGGCTTGACCCAAAAAGCTGTCAGGCCCCACTACTATAAATATTCCCCTGTTGCTTCTTCTATGCAGGAAAATAGTTGAAGCTGAAGACCCTATGGCATGCAAAGATGGTGTCCGCCAGGACTGATGCTGCAGTTGCTTTCCATGCCGCCGATCACCAAAAGTGCACTCTAACAGAGGGCGACCTTGAAGCTTTTGTCGAGAATAAGATGGCGAACTCAAACCTTCTTGTCCGCCTTCCAGCCCATGAAGAAAGACTAAATTTTTCAACAGCGACTCAGATCGCCATACCTATTGATCACTTTGACATCAGATTCAAATTTCCGCTATTATGGGAGATCGCCGAGATTTTTGAACTTTACGGGATGGTGTCGGGCCAGCTCGTGCCCCACACTCTTGCTGCTATTTGCAGCTTTATCGCTTACTTGCGGTCTGAGAAGATTGTTTTCTCTATGAACATCTTCCGCAAGATGTTCTCAGTCCACTCAATAACCTCATCCGGACGTCGCCCTTACAGGGGAGTAATATACTTCTACTGCAGAGGAATGAAGGTTGTGGGCCTTCCTAACAAGATCCACAATTGGACCTCCAGGTTCTTAATCTTCGAAGGCGACCTAGGGTTCGCGCACACATATCCGCAAGAGCGCGCGAACTCTGCCTTCAAGAGTGTCCCGCTGGACCCGATGGAGTCCGCCATCAACAAATTCTTAGCCGATGCCAGGCTCGATATTGAATACTACGTTCCGCTATTGGTGAGCATGGCGGACGTTTCGCGCGAAGAAAGTAAGCTTTTGCGAACTCAAGTTTGTATCCGCAGCGACCTCTGTGTTTAACTCTTCTGCTTTTGCATCAACCTTGGCTGTACCCGCCAACCTGCCACAGATGCCTAGCGGATTTATGCCTACAGAAAGAGAAAGGAAACAAGTGGTTGCAAGGAAGAGGAAAGAGGAGGGGGATCCTACGGTGGACTACTCCTCTTCTGAAAGTTTTACAATACAAGGCTTCGACAACCGCCAAAAGGATCTGAGGGGGAACCCGATGATCCACTAGCATAATAAGAACAAGCATGTCTGCTTGTCGACTGCGTTTCCTTCGTGGAAAAGCTCGAGAATAACTCGTCATGCTCATGTTGCGATATCCGCACTTTATGGGAAGCGCAACTTGAGCGATTTGAAGAAGTTAGCCGCTGCTGATCTCCCTCTATTGGCCTCCCAGGCTAGTGCGAACAGCGTGGTGACGAACCACTTTGTCTGTTCCCTGGCCAGAGACCTGCTCAGGCAAAATGATCAGCTTCAAGAAGAAAAAAGAGTGCTTAAAGAAAGAAATATGCGGTAAGGAAAGAAGGTCGCCCAGCAGAAGGAAGAGCTTGGGGTGAGTTGTATTTGCAGCGGTATCTATTTGAAGTCCGCTACGATCTGATATTTTTTCCTTTGCTTTTCCCAGGTCGCCTACGATTTGGAGAATAACAACTTCCAGGCCGCCATGCTCCCCTTTGTGAAGGAAACCGTTGAGATCTCCATCGAGCGATTTGTCCGTGACGGTTTCGCAAAGGAAGGATTGGATGGAATTCCTTTCTTGGAGCTCTTCCCGGAGTTGAAAGAGCAGGTCGCAGCAATGGAGCGGGCTGCAAAGGGTAAAGATGTTATCATCGAGGATGAAGAAGAAGGCGAAGAAGAAGCCGAAGAAGAAGAAGAAGAAGAATAAGAAGGAGGAGGAGGCGAAGAAGAAGGCGAAGAAGAATGCATCAAGGCAATGGATGACGACACTGCCTCAAGCCAGCAAGGAGGAAAACAGTCCGCCAAGTCCGGCACCTCTGCATCTTCCTCTGCAGGCTGGAGCTCGCATAGCGAGTCCACGACGAGCACTGGATCAGATGGCAGCAGTGGAAGCATCTTGGAGGGCTATTATCCGGAGATTGATGTCGAAGGACTAAGCCCAGCACATCCTGCCGAAAAGAAACAGAAGACCGCTGAAGATGACTAATGTATTTTTTCTTTCTTTTGTACATGGAGCGGACTCAAGTTTGTAGTCCGCCGAAAACATGAAAAATGTAAAAAAAAATTTTATCAAATAGAAAAGATATTCTGGTATCAGTATGTCTCTTACAACGTTATTTATTTTCTGCATTTAACGTGATTAAGTTCGATCTCCATATAGCAGTCCGCGTGATACAAAGATCATCCATACCGTATGAGTTCTTTGACTTACTGATAAGGAAATTTCATTATCAATCCGACCACCGTCCGCCATAAGAATGCGAATAAGTCGAGTTCCAATAGCAGTCCACAATTCTCTTTATTAATCTTCTAAACTTAATGATAATATATGCTGGGAAACAATTCGGCGGACTCGGCGGATATAATTTCACAGTTCGCTTATATTCTAATAGAAATGATCTATAGCTTACGACCAAGTGGGCAGGTGCAGTAGGCATTGTTTTTCTCACCGGTCCACAAGCTATAAAATCAACCCAAAGAAAACCGGCGGACTGCGCGGATAAAGAAGATCAGTCTGCACTAAATAGAAGAAATGATCTATAGCTTGCGACCAGGCGGGTAGGTGCGGCAGGCATTGCTTTTCTCACCGGGCCACAAGCTATACGATCAACCCAAGGAAAACCGGCGGACTTCGCGGATATAGAAAATCAGTCCGCGCTAAATAGAAGAAAAGATCTATAGATTCCGACCAGGCGGGCAGGTGCGGCAGGCATTGCTTTTCTCACCGGGCCACAAGATATACGATCAACCCAGGAAAATCTGCAGACTGCGCGGATATAGAAACTCAGTCCGCACTAAATAGAAGAAATGATTTATAGCTTGCCACCAAGTGGGCAGGTACGGCAGGCATTGCCTTTCTCACCGGGCCATAAGCTATACGATCAACCCAAGGAAAACCGGCGGACTGCACGGATATAGAAAATCAGTATGCGCTAAGTAGAAGAAATGATCTATAGCTTGCGACCAGGCGGGCAGGTGCGGCAGGCATTGCTTTTTCTCACCGGCCACAAGCTATACGATCAACCCAGGAAAACCGGCAGTGGAACAACTAATGCAGGTAAGTTTGAACGGAGTCTCGCCAGTTGCGGATGAAGGTGTTGTTCTAAGGGTCCAGAGGACTGATGGAAGCTGATCAACCCAACTGCCCTTGAGATTCTGCACTTTCTTTTTAAGTAAATTAAGGACCTACTTGTTGGCTGCTTCAACTTGGCCATTACTCCTGGGATGATGGACTGATGCAAACCACAGTTCTGTTCCGACCTGCTTGCAAAAATCAATCATCTCTGCGTTGTTGAACTGTGGCCCGTTGTCGGTGATTATAGCCATAGGTATTCCATATCGGCAGACAATCTCTCCCTAAATGAAATTCTTGATGACCTGAGTTGTTTGCTTTGCCAATGCCTTTGCTTCAATCCACTTGCTGAAGTAGTCGATCATCACTATGATGAAATGTCGTTGTCTGCTTGCCATGGGAAAAGGACCAATGAGATCCATTCCCCAAACTGCGAAGGGCCAAGGAGTTGCAATTGATCTGAGTGACTGAGCAGCCTGGTGTTGAAGTGGAGCAAAATTCTGGCATTGAACACACTTTCTAGCGTAAGACTCAGAGTCTATTTTCATGGTGGGCCAGAAATATCCCTGCCGCAGGATTCGTCTTTCTAAAGTTCTCGCTCCCGAGTGACTTCCACACTCTCCTGAATGAACTTCTAGCAAAACAACGAGAGCTTCTTCTTCCGAAACACATTTGGCCATGGTAGAGAGGAATGTTCTTCTGTAGAGGATTCCTGCCATTAAGTAACAGTGAGCTGCTTTTATTCTGACTTTTTCTGATCTTTGATTGAATGGTGAAAATTTTCTGTTGACAGATAAAGAATGAATGGGTCCATCCAGGAGGGACGTTGATCAACCTGCATCAGTTCTCCTTCCTCCACTGCCGGGCGGAAGTGCTTGGAAGTTGTTCCACTTAGCGCATACTGCTCCTCCTGAGGGCGCAAAGGGGCAGCAGACTGGACAGAATTTCGAGGAGTGACTGGCGATTGTCGAAGAGGAGTTCGGCGAGCTGGAGTCTGGCGGACTGGAGAGTCTGCAAGTTCTGTTGTGGCCTGGGGAGCGAGCTGCTGAGTTAACACAAGCAGGGCTTGGCTGATCGTGTCAAGACGCTGGTCAGTCTGCCTATGGGATTGCTCGGCCTCAAAGAGAGCTTGCTCGATTGCATCCTATAGAGAATCCTCCAAAGAACTGGAGCGGTCTGAGGAGCAAGCTCAGCGGTCTGACATGTGTTGTCCGCTGTATTCAAAATGATACCCGAATCTGAAGGTCGCGTGTTAACTGTTGATGCACGAAAACGCAAAGGGGGTCATGCACCACCAGCTAACGGATCGAGCACAAGGGAAAGAAGGGAGAGGAGAGACTGCGAGTAGCAATCTACTAAGCAGACGAGAGCTAGAAGAACAGCAGGGCCGTGAGCCACGACAACAACAGACTTCGCCCGTCGCGGCCTGAATGCTTCTCTTGTGACGGGCTTTCCTTTTACTGAAGAAGGGTTTGATTACAAGTGAAAAAAAGAGGAAGGCAAGAGATGAGCAAGCTGGAGTCCGCAAAGCACTAGATTCGAGTCTGCAGCCTTTAACAAGTAGGCTCCTGGGCATGAGTCAGCGTGCCTTTGGTGCACCACCTCCCCCCTATTTATAGGATGGCGGGCCTGCCCAAATGGACAGGGCTAAAATAACCGACTGCCCGGGGTACAGGAGAATCGGGCAGCAGTGACGGGAAGCAAAAAGAAAGAACACGCCAGTGCGCGTAGAAGGGGCGGACTGGGCTCGCGGGCTGGAGCTTCCATCTGCTACTGCTAGGTGCGATCCTGCTGGAGGACGGCGGCCTGGGCGGACGGGACACTGCGTCCGCCTATGTAGAGAAAACAGGGATCCAAAGGCTTAGCGAACTGGGCGATCAGAGCGTTGAGTACGCCGCTGGGGGACCATCCTTGGTGGCCAATCACTGCTGCTTTGCCGAGCAGGGCGGACTGCCGAATCATGTCCGCGGATATTGAAGCAAGGCCTTGGCATCATGCGGGTGTTGCGGACTAAGGAGTTAACAATTTACCTACAGATGCGCGGAAAATGAAAATACATGTTTAGAATGGGTTCAAATCGAAACGTGCCCAACATGAAAGTTGAAGATCTTATCGAGGAGAACAAATTTCATGCTAACCATTTTTATACGATGTCGTTTTGACCCGCAAAAAAGCGCCCGAACGTAAACTGCAACGATCACTCGAGTACAGTGAAACGATCACACGAGTACAGTGAAAGGATCACTCGAGTATAGTGAAACGATCACTCCAGTACACTGAAATGATAACTCGAGTACAATGAAAGAATCACTCGAGTACAGTGAAACAATCACTCGAGTATATTGAAAAGTTAACTGGAGTACAATGAAACGTTCACTCGAGTACAATGAAATGTTCACTCGAATACAATGAAACATTGACTCGAGTATAATGAAACGATCACTCGAGTACAGCGAAACGTTCACTCGAGTACAATGAAATGTTCACTCGAGTACAATGTAATGTTCACTCGAGTATAATGAAACGCTCACTCGAGTACAATGAAGCGATCACTTGACTATCAGACAATTTATTTGCGTTAACTGTAGCTTTTTGCAAATATATCCAAAAAATTAAACTATATAAATGAATAGTAAAAGAAAGTTTTGAATAGTACTATAATATATTAAAATAATCATATTTATATATTTTTGAATAAGAAAACACGAGTTCAAAACGGAGGCTCAAACACGCGCCGAATTAAACGAAACTCGCACCGTAGACGAACACTGACGCTACAAACACAATAACAATGTCAAAACCAAAATCTGCAAGTCATTCTCGAGATATAAATTTTTAAAGTTTACGATGAACATAAATTCCACAAAATTTTGGAATATTGCCGAGGCCCAAATATCGCTCGGATTGCGACGAAACTTGACGAGCAAGTGCAAAATTACTTAACTTAAATTCCAAATGCAAAATTTTCCCATTACAACAAGAATTCGGCCGACTCGACCACACAGATGCGAAAATTCCTTAATGGCATTGTGTCGTCAACTCGACGTTAAAGTAACGCCACGACGTCATGAATATGATGTTGCTCATTCAAATAAAATCATCGAAAAATCGAGGGCGTTACACCGGAGTACAATATTTTCATAGATTAAAAGTCTGAACTCAAACATTGCACGTACGCGTTATGGTCTAAGTCACAGTCATGTGAGCCCTATAACATTATGAATCAACAACAATTTTTGTTGTTGTTTGTTTTTTTTGAAAGGAAGCAAAATGACATGAGAACTCAGATAAATACACCTCATAAGCAAATACAAAAAGATAGTGAAGCATGGACAAAGGAAATAAACACAAATAAGACAACCAAACACAAACCTCGATGCTTGAATATTGTGCATGAATATACCGAACATGATAAGTGGAGTAAAGTTCATGTAGTGAATATGTGAATCGTAAGCATACCCAAAAATCCAGTACCTAAGATATATATCTACACTCTAGCTTTGTCTTAAGTGACAGATGGGCCAGAGGAGCTGCATAAATGTCATAGGGTGGGGTGTTAATCCCATGTGCACATAGAAGAATCCACTCGACCTAACACTCTTTCCCCCAGCGCCCAACATGGACCTACTGGAACCCTCCCCAGTTAAGAACAAGATGTGGTTTACAGGTTAGCGTTTCTAACGGACACACACCTACGCCCCTGCTAATGTGTGACATACTAGACTGAGTCATGTTGATGTTTGTATTTGCACTGTCGTTACGTAACCGGGGTAGATAAGCAAGAGTGCGAAAGGAAGCATTTGCGCTGCCGGTAAATTTATCGCTCTGCGGTAGCTTTCGAGTATATAGGCCTTGATTCAGATCTAGACCTGCACAACTCCTCACTTCCACTCTCTCCTGCCGACATTCTCCTTCCCTGGAGCTTTTAATCATTCCCTTAAGGTACTTACTCACTCTCTCTCTCTCTCTCTCAAATTTCTTATATTTTAGATTTCAGATCTATAAGTATTAAATCCTCATCTTTTTGGGTACAATCCGCGACAATTTGTGGTCTGAAGGACCCCCATTTTTTAAAAATTTTACATGCGGATCATCATTGTTTTTCATGGAACTGGCTTGTCTAGGCTCGAATTTCATGTCTTCGGTATTTTCAAATGGCTAATATACTCAAAAATCTCGTTTCTTGGTAAGCACCGGAGCAAAATCTTCATCCACGTGGCTTTCCATGATTTCCATTTGGATGAGTTTCACTCTTCGGATCTAGGCTACTATCTCTGATCTACTCAACAAACGCATGGATCTATGATTTTTATCGTGTTTGGGAGTGGATTTGTGCTGAAAATTGCATTTTGGGACCTATCTGGCAGAAGAAGATGAAGAACAGTCCGTCAAGCTACCGCCAGGCGATAACACATAATCACCCTGCGGTAGGTTCTAGTACCCGGGGAAAAATTTGTTTGCCCCTTTTTGTTTTATGTATTTGCTACTGAGGTGGTTTTTTGTTGTTATTTTTTGTTTACTGGCAGGAAATGACATTGTCGACCTCCAAGACACCTCGCCACAGATTTTCGAAGAAGGCCAGAGTACTAGTCTCCACGTTTCCCGCAATAGATGACGCAACGTTGTGCATTGCGATGCATGTTGATATTGATGATAGATTTGCACACATCTATGAGGCTTTAGAAAGATCGGGTGTGCTTGCCGTGATTTCATCTGGGGTCCCTTTCTCCTCGGCCCTCACACGAGAGTTTTATAACAACCTCCAGGATCCTGCAAAGATGCACGAGGGAGGAGGCGTGTAGTCCTACATTGGCACAAATATAGTGACCATCCGCCATGCATACCTTGAGTGGAAATATGTCTGGTTTCCTAACACACCTCACATAGACATCGTGGAGTCATTCCAGATAAGCCGAGACTCGACAGACGTTAACGAGGTCCTTCAAGGCGTGGAGAACCATCGTGATGTCATTATAACATTGGAAATGCTCACTCCTGATGCACGAATAATCCAGGACATACTCCATGACTCACTCATGTATAAGGCCGGGGAGAAAAAGAAGATCACGACATAAATCTCGATGTTGACATTTTGCATCCTGGGGTAGAGATCGTTCAGCGTATCTGATCTCATTCTCTTAATGTTGAGGTACACATTTCGCCTCAAGTCCCCATATCGCCAGTGAATCAATACCCTCCCATTTGGCTGTGTGATTCAGAGCGTGCTGATGGAGAAATATCCCGCCATAGACTGGCAGCCCTATCCTATTGATAGTTATCCTCTAGTCTACAAGGTAGGAGAAATTCCCATGACCTCGTGTGCATGGTCTGCAGCAGCGCACACACCAATTCCCCTTACCAGATCCCTTCGGGAGGCTAGTCGGGACGTATGCAGTATGGTGGCGAGGTGATCAGGACGAGCACAAGAGAGATAAAGGGAATGAAGAAAATGCTGAAGAAAATTATGAACAAACTTAACATCTCCCCCACCCCCACCTTATGACGACTAGTTGCCTTTTTTATATTTGGCTTTGTAAAAATAGCGTAGGTGAACATTGAGATCTTCTAGTAGTAGTTTATCACTTGAAGTGAAATGTGTTATCCACCCATACTCGTACTGTTGTTTTTTTTTGTTGCTCTAGTTAAATTGATAACATTGTTTAAACATGCTAGCTCATGATATACTTATAGACCGAAACATAAAATGCTACCCATACTACAGAGTGTCTACTTAAAGAGGAGAAGAAGATCAAAAAAACAACATAATATGGGATATGTGATATACTATGTACATATGGTGAGGTACAGGCAAAAAGAAGAAAACAATAGCAAAACAATAATAATGTTGAAATAAAAATGACCATAACGTGATGCAGATTATCGTGTAGATTTGGTTCGATTATTTTCTACACCACGCAATTCGTGGATACTAATGGATAAAATATTTAGGTATCCAAACGGGACCAGGAATGGTGGTTCCTTTGGGTACCCAAACATAACGTGTTGTACCCTAAGGTGATGATGGCGAGTGACCCCTTGTGAGCGAAATCAGTGCACTCTTATGAACGATGGGCCTCCATTCATACTTTGGATTTCTTACATTCTCATGTTGCACGTTTTCATTAACCGTCTAGGAGTCCTTATGTAACATCCCACTTGCAATTAGACCCCTATACTTAGGTTGGGTTAGTGCATGTGGTGGGGCATGGGTTTAGGCTAGGTTTGAACCATGGGATTAGGGTTTGGTCATATGGGGCCCACAGTAGGGCCCAAGGTAGTCTAAGTCAAACCAGCCCCAAATTGGGGTCCTAGCCACACATTGATTCAACCACTACATCCCTAACCTTAACACCAACCTAAGGGAACCATAAGCCATATCACAAGGTCAACAATTGACTAGAGTTGACCCAAGTTAACCCTAATCTTAATTTGGTCAAACCCACACCTAAAGGCTCAAATAGTCCAAGTGGGGCACCACCACGGCCCAACCCAAGTTGGGTGGTGTTATAGGGCCCATGACCTTCAGGTGGGGTTAGCCCACTGATCAAGTTGACCAAGTCAACCCTAAAAGTCAACATAGCCAACTTGAAGCCTAAATTGGGGAAAGAATCTACCAAACCCACTCCCCATGGGCTAGGTCCATTAGTCATGGCTCATGACCAGCCCAAAATGCGAAGGACTGCCCCTATCCCTCTGAATTAGGAGAGAGGACACATGCATGGGGGTAAAATTGGAATTTTGGTGGGAAAAGAGGAGAGAGAAGAGAAGGAGAAAGGAAATGGTGGCCATGTGGCCCTCCATCTCCCTGCCCAAGCAGTTGGCTGAGCTTCTCAGAGATATTCCTACAAGGTGGAAGGATTTGGGGACATCTTGTGGCCAGGAGGAGATTCCAAAGCTTGGTCGGCCACCCCCCCCCCCCCCCCCCCTTAACTTCAACTTCTCCCACAGCCACCCCCAGCCAAAAGCAAGCCCACCATCACCTTCAGTGGGCTCAGGCGAGTGTAAATCGACATCTGTAGCACTGCTTTTGCTGGAGAAACCAGGAAACGGGAAGGACTCGCCGGAGCAAGCTCGACCATGACTCACCACCGCCAAACTCGCCGCCAAGCCTCAATTTCGGTTCGTTTCACCTCACCTCTCACCGTACTAGAATTCTAATCCAATTGGAGAGACATCGGGCAAAATTGAGCATGATACCATGTGAGCAGAGAGCAAAAATCCGAGCATTTTCTTCTTGCTCGGGATAGCCGGAGGAGCCGCCTCTGGCAGCCTCACTGTCGGGAAACGCCAGCCACCACCTCAACGAAGGTGGTGGCAATAATCGCCGGCGGTGGCGCCGGCCCAAGTGGCCGGAAATGAGAAATCTTATTGATCCAGGTCGGGCTCACCCCGGCCATTGGCTGGAGGTAGGGGATGAACGGATGCCGTCCGTTTCATTTGATATGATTAATGAATTATATTAATGTGAATAGTATATTAAATGTGACATTTTACACATTTCTTGCATGCTAAAAATAAGCCTCTTAAAGCAATTTCAGATTCAGACATCAAAATGAAAATTGTAGGCCTAAGTCTTACCTTCAATTTGCCATACTAAACTTGAGATTTGGAGCAGTAGGGATCCCTATAGGACCAATCTACTAGGACTGGTCCTAGGATAGGGCAGAAATTTAATTGAATGTCCATGCCAAACCAGCAGTCCACATGACCCAACATTTTGGGTATGTGCTTGATTAGGTCAAACTCAGACCCTGTAAAAATATGAGAATTTATGGAAGAAAGTTTCCTATAGTTTTTGTGAAAATACATATAATTAAATTAATTGAATATTTGGAGAAATACAACTCCAAATGGCCCCAAATTTTGGTGGCATGTACTTTCGGTCAATATAGAACTATGATAAAAATATCAGACTTTTTGGGCCCCTGCATTTTGGGTAAACCTACTTGCATGAGTATGATGTATATTGGTTTGGGGTGCCTTTAGCAAAACTTTATATAATGGGGATTTAGCCCATTTGGGACATGAAAAGTCTATCAAATCTTGGTCAAGGGATTATTAGGGTGAAATACACCTTCAAAAGAAGTAATGGGATTTTTGGGATCAAAAATCCCATTATTTGGAATTTTTGAGTATTAGGCCATTTAAGGATAGAAATTTTGAAAATAGGGTTATTGATGAGTTAAAATTCTCAAATTTTGTTAAGAACTCAAGGGAGTCATATTTAACCCGTGGAAAATTTTATGGGTCTGTTAGATGTTTATATTTTGGAATTATGTAGAATTTACAATTTTGCCCCTTTATGGAAATTATTTAAAAATGATGGAAATTTTAGTAGGAATATTATGAAAAAAATTCCTAGTTACTTAGTTATGTGTTTGTGACCTTGTGTAATTTTCTTAATATTTTTGGATGCCTTTATAGATTTAAAATCCCATAAATGGCATTTTTGTTATATTTGACATTTGAGTTTTGGTGAACCAAAGTACTATTTAGGACCATGAATTTTTGTATTTGGTATTATTTTAGCAATTTACATCTGCAATAAGTTTCTTAGAATATTTAGAAACATATGTAATATACTTCATTTGTAAAGTGGCCAATTCATGGATTTAACTTAAAAGGAAAATTAAATTGAATTATAAATGGGAAAATTACAAATTTTGGAAACCAGTCATAATTATCCTAGATGATCATCATGATAATTTATTAGACCAGGGGGGTCATTTGATATAGTACTTATTGTATAAAGTAACATAGGCCACTTAATTAAATGATTTAATTTAGGGTCATATGATTTAGAAAAATAGTGAAAACTCCACATAATCAATATCATATATCATACCATCCCATGATAAATGGTTAGGGTCACTTTGGCCAAGAAATTGGAAGTCATACTTTATGGGTGGTATTAGGTCATGGGTTGCGTCTAGCTCAGATAGTATATACTACTAGGACTGCAGAGGATAAGAACAAACATTCAGATGGTAATTATTATGGGAGAATAAACCCTGGTTGGACTACTATAGGTCATTTCTTGGTCACGAACGATGGAGCGCAAGTCCTACGATAGTAATTATAACAATGGCCGGCGGAAGACTGCCGCCCTTCTATTAACATCTTAAGTCACTAGGATCATTCCAGAGTAATAATGAGAGTAGAATACGGACAAGGGGTAGACACTAATAAGAGTAAATATCCTTGAGAAAGGGAGCTTTGGGATTCAATCCATCATAATTCCTAGTTCCCTCGAGAGCCCTTCACCGGGCATGCCCTGGGATTAACCCTAAACTACTAGGTGCAACTAACACTAGACAAGAGTAGTCTAATAGGTTAAGGCATTGTGGTTCATTATCATCCGTGATGGGTTTGAGGGATTTGAATAAATGCACAAATGTGCATTCTCACCCATGGAGGGTTGGAGGGATTCAGAACAAAAGCACTGATGTGCAATCTCACCCACGAAGGGTTGGAGGGTTTCAGGACAGTTTGGTCCTGCGAGCTGGAAGCTCGGGTTGGAATATCTTTCATGTGCATAAACTTGTGGCGGGTCATGCAGTACTAGGCCAATCGTCACACCGATGGCAGTTTGGTGGCTCTGACGAGGTGTGATGGTTTGAGGGGCTAGTGGGTTGTTTTATGCTGCGGTCTGGAGGACGATCCCCAAAAATGCACACTCGACCAAAAAGACAGGTGGGCAGCCAGAAAATAGTACACAGAGACTCTATAGTGCACTTAGGACGTATACAGAGGCGTATGGGAGGTCTAGGCCTGGTTGTGTGATACCCGACTAAGAGTGGATACGCCTGCTCCACTATTGACGTAGCCACAACGGTGTTACCACAAAGTGATGCTAGATTCGAAAAGTGGGAACTAAAGGCCTGTGATCATAGATTCGTGTGCGTGAGTTGCACTTGCATGAACCATAACACGCATGCATATCATACATTCCTAACTAGGTCATATGCACCATGGATCCTTATCATATAAATTAGTATGGGCTCTTTTATATGATAAGTTATATTTCTGGAAACCTTAACTTATATGTTTTTATGGGCATTTATATAAGTTAAGGTACTTATGTGATGGTAGTAGTAGTTTATTTTACTTACTGTCTTTACTCAACTTACTTCCAGTATTATTTATTTATTGTACATACTTGTTCCTGTTAAGTTCCTTTACTTCATGCATTATATATATAGAACTACTAGAATAGAGACATTAATGTATATCTACTTGCTAGTATAGTTCCATTGTCACCTGCTTCCTTGTTTTACCCCTTGTTGTGCTATACTTTGTCCTCCCGCCCAGTGCCTAGGAGTTGCGGCGCGAGGTGCGGAGGAAATGACTTAGTATTTTTGAGTAACGGTCAGTATGACCAATCATTTTAGGAGCTCCAGGAGATGGAGCACCAACAGGACGAGGTGGGAGGACGTGAGGAGCTGATACCACCACCACCTACTACTACTACTGTAGCCCGACATCAGGTGGGACGAGTCTTCTGAGGATTGTGTAGCTTCCGCTTGTTGTCATTTATGAGAGAGATATTTGTCATTTGTACTGGCATAAGCACCTTTTTCTCTATTTTTATATATAGCTCATGCTGGATTGATGTACTCTTATTTATTATATGATTGTGATGTGACTTGTGGAGTAGTGGTTACTTCATACTACTTTTACTTCTTTCTAACTTTTGGCCAACAGATTATATGATCGTACTAGCCAGCAGGATCGGCGTGTTGCGGTGTCGACTATCCCGTGTGTTAGTGCCACCGTAAGATGACATTTTTGGGCATAAGACCGGGTTAACTCCTTGGTAAGGGGGAGGGGTCTTACAAACTGGTATCACTTGAACAAATGATCATAGGAGAAGAAGTCCACACCACTGCGCAACCCCGCTCGAGCATTTGTTTGCAGACAAACTATGCAGTGGAAGGAAAGGTGTTCCCATGTGTAAAAAGTCACATAAAACAGTCCACATAAGCAATGAGTTAGTCCAATTCTAATATAAACCTTACCTTTTTGCAGCCTCCCAGGGTCGTCGTACTGCAGAGTGTGGCTCCTTACCCTCAGGATCCCACTCCTATTCTACAGACAGAGATGGGCCAGAGCTTGACGGACATCCTTGAGGCCTTCGGGGCCCAGTAGATTCCGGCACTGCTGTCGAATCCGGGATCAAACTGGCTGAGTGCGTTCAAGAGTTTGTCCCCGCCCATGTACCACTGGACAGAGAATGCAGTAAAAATAGAGGAATGGCTCGAGGCTATACATGAGATGCTGGCAGGCATCAGCTGCCCTGTCAGCGAGGCAGTTCATTTGGCGACTACTGCACTGGATGCCCATGCGAAGAGGTGGTGGAAGTACATGATGGACTCCACCTATGCAGATAGGGATCTGACAGATATATCTTGGGAGGAGTTCGGCGAGGTATTCTTGGACCATTTTGTGTCCACTACGGATCGTGATGAGTTAGAAGAGAGGTTCTTGAATCTCAAGCAAGGGACCAGATTAGTGATTGAGTACCAGAGGGAGTTTTCCCACCTTGCCAGGTTCGCGGGGGTACATGATACAGATGACAGGAGGTATGCCAAGAGATTCTACTGGGGCCTTAGAGATGACTTTAGGCAGGCCCTACTGTTCATCTCTCACGGCACATCAGCTCATATCATTGAGATGGCCAGGAAGCTGGAGGCAGACCAGCAGAGGGGCAGAGTCATTAGGCACAGAAGAGGTGGAGGACGTTATCGTCCCAACTACAGGCTAGAGCAGGGACCCCCTACATCACCAGCTCCTCCACCACCACATACACATGGCTAGATGAGACAGGATAATCGTGGCCAGAGACCGATAGTTTGTTTCGAGTGCCATCAGCCGGGCCATATTAGATCTGAGTGTCTGCATCGGTTTCGTCCACTTCCTCCTCCACCTACCCCACCTCCGGTGGCCCCTCCGGTATAGTAGGGCCGAGGTCGAGAACGTGGTCGAGGTCGCGGCCGATGCCGAGGACCTTTTGGCCGAGGCAGAGGACATGAGCAGATTTATGCATTGGACCTCGCTGAGCCGAGAAATCCAGAGGAAGTCATCACAGTTATATAATTTATATTATGAAATTAAGACATGTTCCTTTAATATTACTATTTTACATAATCTTGACCACGAAGAATGACTACCCATTTGAAAATCAATCAACCTGAGGCATAGTCTTCATCAGCGGCAAGCCCGCTCATACACTATTCGATACGGGTGCTTCGCAGTCATTCGTATTAGAAGCCTTTGTTGAAGGTTTGGATGGCATAGAACGATTCACGGGCTCGATGTTGAGAGTGAGGCTACCTGATGGGTCGTTACTACTATCATCTACCAAGTGTAACATGGAGGCAAAAATCGGCGGAAAGAATTTTGAAGTGCCTGTGATGATTCTAAAAATGCCAGATTTCGACTTGATCTTGGGATGCCTTGGTTTCATTGGAACCATACCCAGATCGACTGCTCATCGAGGAGGATCACCCTGAGGCACGGAGACTCCCATATCATCGTCAAAGGTATTAGACTTGTCTCCCATCTCTTGTTATCATCTATACAGGCTGTCAAAGCCCACGTGCAAGGAGAGGAAGTGTACATTATCTGCTTCGAGATGGCGGGAGCAGAGACTTCTATTGTGGATATTCCGGTAGTTCGGGATTTTTCCGACGTGTTTCCGGAGAAATTGCCCGGATTACAACCGGCCATGGACAAGGACATCCGTATTCAGTTGGTGCCAGGAGCTAGGCCCATATCTCGGGTGTCGTACAGGATGGCCCCAAAGAAGCTAGCAGAATTCAGGACTCAGCTACAGGAGCTAGTAGAATCAGGATTTGTCCGACCGAGATCATCACCATGGGGAACTCCGGTGTTATTTGTCAAGAAGAAGGATGGCTCCCTGCGCCTCTGCATCGACTACCGGGAGCTGAACTGGTTGACGACCCGGAATATATACCCGCTACCCCAGAACGACGAGCTATTTGATCAGCTTCAAGGAGCCTTCTGGTTTTCCAAGTTAGATCTGAGATCGGGGTACTATCAACTGCGGGTCTAGGAGGACATTCCGAAGACGGCTTTTAGTTCCCGCTATGGATTGTATGAGCTCACGTTGATGCCATTCAGGCTCACAAATGCGCCTTTTGCATTCATGAGCTTGATGAACCGAGTCTTCAAGCCCTACTTGAATAGATTCATTATAGTTTTCATTGATGATATACTGATCTACTCCCAGACACAGGAAGACCGTACTCAGTATTTGGCCTTGGTTTTGGGGAAGCTGAGAGAGCACCAATTATATGCAAAGTTCTCCAAGTGCCAGTTCTGGCTGCAGGAAGTGGCATTCCTAGGGCACACTATTAGTGGGGTAGGGTTGGCTATGGGACCAGCCAAGGTGCAGGCAGTTAGAGATTAGCCGCGGCCAAATTCAGCGTCAGACATATGCAGTTTCTTGGGGCTCGCAGGATAATATCGTAAGTTTATGGAGGGGTTCTCGAGAATATCACTCCCCCCTCACATCCTTGACGAAGCAGGAGCAGCTTTTATATGGACGGAGAAGTGCGGGGTGGCCTTTCAGGAGTTAAAGGACAAGCTCACCTCTTCCCCCATCCTTTCACTTCCATCTGGGAAGGAAGGATTTCATATATATACTAATGCCTCATATCAGGGGATGGTTGCAGTCTTGATGCAGCACGGGCACATCATCGCTTATGCTTCAATGCAGTTGAAGAAGAATGAACAAAATTACCCCGTACATGATTTGGAGCTCGGCGCGGTGGTGTTTGCTTTAAAGATCTAGAGACATTATCTATATGGGGTTCATTGTGATATCTTCTCAGATCATAAGAACCTCAAGTATGTTGATACGCAGGAATACCTGAACCTGCTCCATAGGAGGTTGCTTGAATTCTTATGCTATTATGAGTACACCATGCAATATTATCTGGGGAAGGAGAACACTGTGGCAGACGCCTTGAGCAGGAGAGTCGGCACCTCAGTACTGGAGACTCGAGTGATGTCTATGGAGCTGTTGTGGATGTTAGAGGACATGAACATTTCAGTCATTTCTGAGTCCTAGCTAGAGGTCTACCGGGAGTACTTGAACTCCCTGATCGTATAATGTGATATACGAGAGCGTATCAAGGTACAACAGAGGTTGGATGCAGCTTTGCTGCTGGTGTTCAGGGTCCTTGAAGGGGGCAGACCAGGTGATTATTCTTTGCTTGATGGCCTCTTTCATTTCCGCGATCGTGTTTATATACCTACAGGAGGTGACATCCGGGAGGACATACTTAGGGAGGCACACAGTTCTCAGTACTCAGTGTACCCCAGTATCACCAAGATGATAGCGGATCTGCGGAAGAGCATGTATTGGCCTGGAATGAAACGGGAGATCATCTTCTATGTGACACACTATGAGACCTGCCAGCGAGTAAAAGAAGAATGCAAGATCCCAGGAGGATTGCGACAGTCACTGCCAGTCCCTGAGTGGAAGTTTGAGGACATTGCTATAGACTTTGTGCACAGATTGCCTCGCTCCCACTCGGGGCATGATTCTGTTTGGGTCATTGTTGACAGAATGACCAAGGTGGATCGGTTTACACATATCAGGAAGGACATCCCAGTTACTGTTTTGGTGATGTTGTTTGTGGTGCAGTTCGTCAGGTACCATGGGGTCCCCAGGACGATTATCTCGGATAGTGACGGCCGATTCACTTCTAGGGAGTGGACAGTGGTGCAGGCATACTTGGGTTCTCAGCTTACTTTTAGCACCGCTTTCCATCCACAGACCGACAGTCGGACAGAGCGGACCATCAGGACCATGGAGGATTTGCTACGATTATGTATACTGGATACGGGGAGGCCATGAGAGAGACTATTACCCCTGGTGGAGTTCTCCTACAACAATAGTCACCAGGCAAGCATCAGAATGGCACATTATGAGGCTCTTTATGGGAGGAAGTGCCAGACACTGCTATCTTGGGTTCAGGATGAGGACCTCAGGGCACTTGGATCAGACTACATTGAGGATACAAACGCTCAGATATGATTGATCAGGGATCAGATGCTAGAGGCCCAGAGTAGGCAGGCGAAATACTACGATGTGCGGCATCAGAAGGTAGAGTTCTAGGTGGGGGACAGGGTGTTCTTGAAAATACATTCGATGCATGGTATTTCTCGAGTGCGGAGGCACAAGAAGCTCATCACTCGATATATGGGACCATATTTGATTCTGGAGCGGATCGGCCCCTTGGCCTACAGGTTGGAGCTGCCGCCAGAGCTAGGGACCTTGCACGATGTCTTCCACGTCTCCTCACTATGGAGAGCTCTCCTTCGGCGAGAGCACCATATCGCCCTACAGCAGGCCCGCTAGCTTCCGACAGATCAGTTCATTTGGAGCCGCTCCGGATCAATGATACCGCGGTCCGAGTGCTGTGGAAGAAGAGGGTTCCCCTGGTGAAGGTGTTGTGGTCCAACCATGGATGGGAGGAGCACACCTGGGAGCCGAGGGATCTGATGCTAGTGCGGCACCCCAAGCTTTTTACAACAGGTAAAACTTTAATTATTAGCTAAAGTACTTAAATTGTCATGCTTGGAAACCCCGTAGTCCCGAACTTGACTTTCGGGGACAAAATTATTTCTTTGTTTATTGGAATTTGTAACATCCCACTTACAATTAGACCCCTCTACTTAGGTTGGGTTAGGGCATGTGGTGGGGCATGGGTTTAGGCTAGGTTTGAACCATGGGATTAGGGTTTGGTCACATGGGACCCACAGTAGGGCCCAAGGTAGTCTAAGTCAAACCAGCCCCAAATTGGGGTCCTAGCCACACATTGATTCCACCACTGCATCCCTAACCTTAACACCAACCTAAGGAACAATAAGCCATATCACAAGGTCACCAATTGACTAGAGTTGACCCAAGTCAACCCTAATCTTAATTTGATCAAACCCACACCTAAAGGCCCAAATAGTCTAAGTGGGGCACCACCATGGCCCAACCCAAGTTGGGTGGTGTCATAGGGCCCATGACCTTCAGGTGGGGTCAACCCACTCATCAAGTTGACCATGTCAACCCTAAAAGTCAGCATAGTCAACTTGAAGCCAAAATTGGGGAAAGAATGGACCAAGCCCACTCCCCATGGGCTAGGACCATTAGTCAAAGCACATGACCAGCCCAAGAGGCCAAGGACTGCCCCTACCCCTCTGAATTAGGAGAGAGGACACATGCATGGGGGAAAAATTGGAATTTGGGGCGGGGGGAAAGAGGAGAGAGAAGAGAAGGAGAAAGGAAATGGTGGCCATGTTGCCCTCCTTCTCCCTATCTAAGCAGCTGGCTGAGCTTCTCAGAGATATTCCTGAAAGGTGGAAGGATTTGGGGACAACTGGTTGCCAGGAGGAGATTCCAAAGCTTGGCCGGCCACCCCCCTTAACTTCAACTTCTCCCACAGCCACCCCCAGCCAAAAGTAAGCCCACCATCACCTTCAGTGAGCTCAGGCGAGTGGAAATCGACATCTGCAGCACTGTTTTTGCTGGAGAAACTAGGAAACGGGAAGGACTCGCCAGAGCAAGCTCGGCCATGGCTCACCCCTGCCAGACTCGCCGCCAATCCACAATTTCGGTTCGTTTCACCTCACCTCTCACCGTACTAGAATTCTAGATCAAATAGGACAGTCATCGAGCTCAATTGATCCTGATGCCATGTGAGCAGAGAGCAAAAATCTGAGCTTTTTCTTCTTGCTCGGGATCGCCGGAGGAGCCTCCTCTGGCATCCTCACCGCCGGGAAACGCTAGCCACCACCTCAGCGAAGGTGGTGGCAATAATCACCGGCGGAGGCGCCGGCCCAATTGGCCCGAAATGAGAAATGTTTTTGATCAAGGTCGGGCTCATCCCAGCCGTTTGCTGGAGGTAGGGGATGAACGGATGCCGTCTGTTTCATTTGATATGAATAATGAATTATATTAATGTGAACAGTAAATTAAATGTCACATTTTTACACATTCATTGCATTCTAAAAATAGGCCTTTTAAAGCACATTCAGATCCAAACATCAAAATGAAAATTGTAGGCCTAAGTCTTACCTTCAATTTGCAACCCTAAACGTGAGCTTTGGAGAAGTAGGGCTCCCTATAGGACCAATCTACTACGACTGGTGCTAGGCTAGGATAGAAATTTAATTGAATGCCCATGTTAAACCAACAGTCCACATGACCCAAAATTTTTTGTATGTGCTTGATTTGGTCAAACTTAGCCCATGTAAAAATATGAGAATTTTTGGAAGAAATTTTCCTATAGTTTTTGTGAAAATACATATAATTAAATTAATTGAATATTTGGAGAAACGCAACTCGAAATGGCCCCAAATTTTGGTAGCATGTACTTTGGGTCAATATAGGACCATGATAAAAATTTCAACCTTTTTGGTCCTCTCCATGTTGGGTAAACCCACTTGCATGTGTGTGATATATATATGCTTGGGGTGCCTTTAGCAAAACATTATATAATGGGGATTTAGCCCATTTGGAACATGAAAAGTCTATCAAATCTTGGTCAGGAGATTATTAGTGTGAAATATACCTTAAACAGAAGTAATGCAATTTTTGGGATCAAAAATCCCATTATTTGAAATTTTTGAGTATTATGCCATTTAAGGATAGAAAATTTTAAAATAGGGTTATTGATGAGTTAAAATTCTCAAATTTTGTTAAGAACTCAAGGTAGTCATATTTAACCCCTGGAAAATTTTATGGGTCTGTTAGATGTTTATATTTTGGAATTATGTAGAATTTACAATTTTGCCCATTTATGGAAATTATTTAAAAATGATGAAAATTAAAGATGGAATATTATGAAAAAAATTTCTGGTGACATAATTATGTGTTTGTGACCTTGTGTAAGTTTCTTAATAGTTTTGGATGCTTTTATAGATTTAAAATCCCATAAATGGCATTTTTATTATATTTAACATTTGAGTTTCGGTGAACCAAACTATTGTTTAGGATCATGAATTTTTATATTTGGTATTATTTCAGCAATTTACATCTGCAATAATTTTCCTAGAATTTTTAGAAACATATTTAATTTACTTCATTTGTAAAGTGGCCAATTCATGGATTTAACTTAAAAGGAAAATTAAATGGAAATATAAATGGGAAAATTACAAATTTTGGAAACCAGTCATAATTAGCCTAGATGATCATCAGGATAATATATTAGACCAGGGGGATCATTTGATATAGTACTTCTTGTATAAAGTGACATAGGCCACTTAATTAAAGGAATTAATTTAGGGTCATATGATTTAGAAAAATAGTGAAAACTCCACATAATCAATAACATATATCATACCATCCCATGATGAATGGTTAGGGTCACTTTGGCCAAAAAAATTGGAAGTCATACTTTATGGGTGGTATTAAGTCATGGGTTGCATCTAGCTCAGATAGTATATACTACTAGGACCGCATGGGATAAGAATAAACATTCAGATGGTAATTATTATGGGAGAATAAACTCTGGTTGGTCTACTATAGGTCATTTCTTGGTCACAAGCGATGGAGCGCAAGTCCTAGGATAGTAATTATAACAAAGGCCGGCGGAAGACCGCCGCCCTTCTGTTAGCATCTTAAGTCACTAGGATCATTCTAGATTAATAATGAGAGCAGAATACGGACAAGGGGTAGACACTAATAAGAGTAAATATCCTTGAGAAAGGGAGCTTTGGGATACAGCCCATCATAGTTCCTAGTGCCCTCGATAGCCCTTCAACGGGCATGCCCGGAGTAGTCCTAGGATTAAACCTAAACTACTAGGTGCAACTAACACTAGACAAGAGTAGTCTAATAGAATAAGGCAATGTGGTTCATTCTCACTCGTGATGGGTTTGAGGGATTTTAATAAACACACAAATGTGTATTCTCACCTGTGGAGGGTTGGAGGGATTCTGAACTAAAGCACTGATGTGCAATCTCGCCCGCGAAGGGTTGGAGGGTTTCAAGACAGTTTGGTCCTGCAATCTGGAGGCTCGGGTTGGAATATCTTGCATGTGCATAAACTTGTGTCGGGTCATGCATTACTGGGCCAATCATCACACCGATGGCAGTACGGTGGCTCTTGTGAGGTGTGATGGTTTGAGGGGCTAGTGGGTTGTTTTACGCTGCGGTCTAGAGGACGATCCCCGAAAACGCACACTCCACCAAAAAGACTGGTGTGTAGCCAGCAAATAGTACAGAGAGACTCTAGAGTGCACCTAGGATGTGTACAAAGACGTATGGGAGGTCTAGACCTGATGGTATGATACCCGCCTAGGAGTGGAGACGCCCGCTCCACTACTACCGTAGCCACAACGGTGGTACCAGAGAGTGATGCTAGCTCTGAAAACTGGGAACTAAAGGTCTGTGATCACAGAGTCGTGTGCGTGAGTTGCACTTGCATGAACCATAATACGCATGCATATCATACATTCATAATTAGGTCATACGCACCATGGATCCTTATCACATAAATTAGTATGGGATCTTTTATATGATAAGTTATATTTCTGGAAACCTTAACTTATATGTTTGTATGGCCATTCATATAAGTTAAGATACTTATGTGATGATAGTAGTAGTTTATTTTACTTACTGTCTTTACTCAGCTTACTCCCAGTACTGTTTATTTACTGCACATACTTGTTCCTGTTCAGTTCTTTTACTTCCTGCATTATATATATAGAACTGCTAGAATAGAGATATTGATGTATATCTACTTGTTAGTATAGTTCCATTGTCACATGCTTCCTTGTTTTACCCCTTGTTGTCCTCTACTTCGTCCTCCGCCCAGTGCCTAGGAGTTGCGGGGCGAGGTGCAGAGGAAATGACTTAGTCTTTTTGACTAACGGTCGGTGTGACCAATCATTTTAGGAGCTCGAGGAGATGGAGCACCAGCAGGATGAGGTGGCAGGACGTGACGAGCTGATACCACCACCACCTACTACTACTACTACAACCCGACGTCAGGTGGGACGAGTCTTTTAAGGATAGTGTAGCTTCCGCTTGTTATCATTTATGAGAGAGATATTTGTCATTTGTACTGGGCATAAACCCCCTTTTCTCTATTTTTATATATAACTCATGCTAGACTGATTACTCTTATTTATTATATGATTATGCTGTGACTTGTGCACTAGTGGTTACTTCATACTACTTTTACTTCTTTCTCTCTTTTGGCCAACAGGTTATATGATCGTACTAGCCGGCAGGATCAGCGTGTTGCGGTGTCTACTAACCCGTGTGTTAGCGCCACCGTAAGACGGCGGTTCTGGGCATAAGACCAGGTTAACTCCTTGGTAAGGGGGAGGGGTCTTACACCTTATGTGAACACTAGCTATGCACAATTGAGTTCATGGTTTAACATTGTTGAGATTGCTCTTGGGGCTGTGATAACTGTGCATTATATAATGACTCATAGTGTGGCGACTATTTGAAGGAAACTTGCGTTCATTTGATTTTATGAATGGAGTAGTTGGTTTTTACATGTAAAGATTGATTTTTCTGTTTTGTAGTCTCATGTATATCTGCTTGACATTTCCCATTCCCTTTGATCAATTTGGCCTTAGGAGGATGATTCATGTTCAATGTGCTTTTGGGTTTCATGGGCTGCTTAGGAATTTGGTTTTGTGAGTTTTTGAGCATATCTTCTTAAGCATATTGTTTTTTATCGTTAGCTCTTCGTTCTTTAGTTTGAGTTGTGCCTAGCTTTATTGTATGCGATTGTGCTTTTTTTGAGAGTGGAGACTATAGATTAGATATGAGCTTTATACTTACTCCAAAATTAATCTAATGTCTCATTCATCTCTTCGATCTCAACTTTATGATTTTTGCACTCAGCGCAGTCACTTCTCACTACTGAGTTTTCTATACACAATTTATCACTTTGTTCTTTAGGAACACGAAGCTCCTGTCCAAGAATCTTATATTTTTCTTTTAACTCATTATAATCTATATAAGGTGTGGAGACGTTATCTAGAGAGCAGACGGGCGAACTAGACACAACAATGTTGGATTCTACAATAACACATGCTTTTAAGCGATTATTTTCTGAACGTAGTTTTTAATTGGTACTTGTCAATTTCCTAATCCAACATTTAGCATTTTCTAGCATGCGTAAAGTAGAGATAGTGTAACGAGCAATAAAGGAGTTTGACGTACTTATAGTATTTTTGGACATGGCATGATTTGAACACACAGTTCATTTGTCATCTTCCTCTTGCCTTGATGCGTTTGAGATGCCCTTCTCCAGTTCTAAATCTTTATCTGAGTCTCCACTTGGATCCATAAGGAATTGATCTGTTTCATGATCTATAGTGGGAGAACTATACGTTATATCAAGAAATTTCCAGATATCGTATACAGTTGGAAGCTTATAGATAAGTTTGAAAATGTCTTGTCCAAGCCCCCAGAATAGACTATTAATAGCTTGAGCATTCAAATAGCATTCGTGCTTGTTATTCGGGGGCTTGACACACATCATGTTCCAGACTTCTACACCTAATAATGTAAGGAATTTCTTCATCTGTGTTCTCCATTCGTTATAATTCAATCTAATGAATAGAGGCGGTGCAAATGAATTTTTAGTGTATAATTTTTCATCCCCACTTGCCGATTCACGGTCAGGGTTGGCAATTATTCACGGTAGTGAAATCATTTTGGAATAACCTACCTCTGATACCACTTGTTGGATCTTGTGGCCAACATTAGAGGGGGTGAATAAGGTTTGGAGCGTTAAAGATGAATTTAAAATATTTCTTTCCAGGAATTTGAGTTCTGGAAGCTACCACAGGGCGTTAGATAGCTAACGTGCAGCGGTAAGTCTAAGAACTCATTTTCCTGTGCAGTTCTGAGTCCAACACCTACTAACACACAAATTATCTAGCAGTCACATCACACATCCAGAAATGATCAACACAGAAATAAAAGATTTCATTGCATGCTTTCAAAGTAATAATAGTTCTAGATGAGTAAAGAAAGGTGAACACTGTGACGCCAGAGATCGAGGCGATGAGTAGAAGCAAACTTTTGGTTTCTATACCGATCCACTCCATGGACCGGTTGGCTCTCTCATTTTCCCTCTAGGAAAACTCTTCGATACGACTCTTCACCTTCACATAAAGAAGCGTCTTAGAGCACCACTAGATCCTCCCGATCTAGACATCCTTATCCCTAGGACGATTTCCCATAGAGTCCTACCCAGATACTGACGACCCTTACCGGTCGATTTTCCTCTCCACAAGATTAAGAAAAGCGAAAAAGATTTCCAGAATAAGAGATGTAAATATTTAAAAGGATGAAGTTCTCCCTCTTGAAGACTTCTCCGTAGAATGATCCTCGGCCGGTACTTGAGATCTCCGTTTGATAGCAACCGGTCGGCTCTTCATATTCGATGTAGATCTTGGATCGCCGGAGTCTTTCGATCACGAGTGGGAGGGAGATGACTGTCTTCATCTTCGATGGAGACTTGTGGGACGGAGCGCAAGGAAGAGCATCCAAACCGTAGATTTCACATACTTCCGTCATTTTGATTTCTCAAGATGTCAGACACAGAAATCAAGGCGGCCTTTTATACGTCTTCATGAAAATAGGCTACCGTCGGCGGTAAGGCTAGCGCCCGTCGGTAAGTTCGTGCGCTTGTTGTGTTAGTTGTTGTCAAAATATGGAATTCTATTTAAAACGAAATATTTGCCACTTTAATCATTGCTAGCACCACGTAATTACTGCTACGGCTGTGTGATAATATGGAGCACGATAATTCAGAACAGTCATGTCGATTCATCGATAGGCTAGCGCAGTGAGGTAACCACTATAGCCTGCGGTAGAACAACATTCGTCGAAAGGTCCAGCTAAACATTCGTCGAGTCGAGAAACCATGCGTTCCTCAAGAAGGCTAGCGTTGCGCAGTAACTGGTAGTACCTAGTGGTAGCAGCCACTCAAAGCCATTGTATCGATGCACTCAACACTTTTCTTCTCAATGCTCTCGATCCGATGTTGAGCGCGCTAGCACGGGCCAGTTAAATCTAGCGCTGTCTGTTAGCTTCCTGAGCACCATGTCGAATAAATTCATTGGGCTAGTGCAGGCGGTAGTACTAGCGCTTTTCGATATCTTCCCGAGCACCATGTCCATTTAATTCCAGCTACCGCCCAACGGTAACTTCTAACGCCTGGCAGTATCAGCTTTAGGAGGCTTCTTCTCTTCACTTGAACCTGTCAACCTTCACACTCTATCAACAGAAGACGTGATCAAATACAATCCGGGAGTTGATATTCTCAGACACGGGGCATGTGAAACATCGGCACCAACAACAACCACTGTCCAAGTACCATATAGGGGTATGGCAACTTGGACTAACCAACAAAAACCACTTGGTCGACGAAATGTACTCGAGACAGTGAACACGGCCTGAGACACGGGCATGTCCAGGGCCGTGTCCTTCTCAGGCTGTTTTGCCGAGGTGTGTCAGGTGAGAAACACAGCCTGGAGCCCATGTGTGTTCAGGTTGACACGGGCGTGTCAAATATGACACGAGCGTGTCGAGTACCCGTGTACTCTTCGGGAAGTTTTTTGGTCCTATGTCGATTGAGGAACACGCCCTACAACACGGGAGTGTACTGATTGATACGGGCATGTCAGGTTCAACATGGGCGTGTCAAGTGCCCGTGTCCTGTTTTGGATGCGATGGTTTTGGCGTCGATTGAGGCACACGGCCGTGGACTCGGGCATGTCACAAGACGTGTTCGGCCCAGGAAATTTATTTTATGTGCGAATCATGGCCATCTATTTTCTTCTTTTGGTATCCAAGGGCCCAGGCTGGTCCAGGCAGGGTTAAGTCCGAGATTATGGTTTGAAACTCTCATTCAACTTCAGGCTTTCTCTTTCTAAAGCTTTAGAGAGAGGGGAGAGCAAGGAAGAAGGAGAAGGAGAGTTCTGGAAGCCGGTGGAGCTTCAGAGCCCTAAATTGCAAGCCGAGTTCAAATCTTTGGAGGCGAGGCCGTTGCTGTGTTTCTCTTCCATCTAGATCTTCATGGCGCCAAAGAGAAACGCGAGGGTAACGATTCTCATCTTGGACATGTGAAATCTCTTTCCTTTTTGCATAGGAAGCCCGCTCTCGCAAGTGTGCTGTGAATGTGAGGCGTTCCTTCGGGTAGACATGAATAGTCCCCGTTGTTTTGCATGTAGAGTCTGAAATCGAAGAACGGACATAGGCATGGTGTGTGAAGCCTTCCCGGACAAGTTGGTGTTGATCGGTGATGTTGCATTGCATGAATGGCCGGAGAAGACTCAGTGCTGATGGTTGTTTTTCAGGTTTTCTATACGGTAGATTGCAATGGGGAGCCTTGGGGACTAACTCTAAGGTGCACCCGGAAAACTAGGCAGATGCGTGACTCTGCCATCTTGTTGGCCTGGGAGCCAACCTGCACATAACTGGATTATGTATAGTGTGTGATCGAATTGGGTCTCGGGGAAGCTTGACTCACGCATATATCTTAAATTGACATTATAGTGTGAGCAACGGGTTAGGCTGAACCGTACCCGCTCTATGTCATTCGGTTATAGAGACCTAAGGTACGTGGTACTTGCCATTGGCATAGATGGAGGTCTTAGGCCTAGGCCGGAAACACCATAATGATCACAATACTTGTCGTCCAAGGGGCAGTGGTGAGACCGCGGATTTTGATCGGTTTCACCGAGAATGTGCCCGAAGAGCACGAGGTGTGTGGCCGTGCGTGTAACACCCCAAATCATAATTTAGGTTCAGGTTAGGTGACACGGCTGGGACACAAGCATGTCCTAGGGCGTGTCCTTCACTGGTTGAGCAGCTTGTCGAGTGCTCGACGAAATGCACTCGAGAACTTCTTGAGAGGGAACACGCCCTGCGACATGGGTATGTCAGAGGGCGTGTCCTCCTCTAGTCGACGAACTATGCTCGACGATCGTCGAGCGGCATGTCAAGTTGAGTACACGGCTTATGACATGAGCATGTCACATGACCGTGTCCTTCTCTAGATCAGCCAGGGATGTGTGCTGGTGGACACGGGTATATCTTGGGGTACACTGCCTAGGACACAGGCATGTTCCATTGCCGTGTCCCACTCAGGTTGAGGTAGTGGTGTACTGCCTGAGGTATACAGCCACTAGGCACGGGGTATAATGTCTGACATGGGCATGTCAGCCATGTGACACGACATGTCACTGGCATTGTCCTGTTCGGGGTAAGGCGGTTCGTGCGCCGCTTAAGGGACACGGCCTGTGACACAGGCGTGTCACAGAGCGTGTCAGCCCAAAAATGGATACTTTTGGGCAAATCATGGTCGTTCATTTCCTCATCTTGGATCCAATTGTCCAAGGCCATCCCTGCTTTTATAAGACCAAGATTGGAAGGATAATCTTCCATTAATTTCTCTTTCTAAAGAGCTAGGGAGATAGGAGAGCAAGGAAGGAAAGGGAGAAGGGAGCCGGCTACCGGAGGAGCTTTGGAATTCCGAATCGAGATCCAAGTTCAGATTCGTGGAGGCAAGGCCGTGGCGGTGATTTCCATTCGACTAGTTCAGGGCTCCAAAGCGATCGTCAAGGGTAACGATTTCCTTCTTGGACAAGCGAAGTCCTTTCTTTATGCATCTGCATGGAATCCTCCACCAAGCGGTGGAAAGCATAAGTGATTCCAGGTTGAGTCTGCATTTAGAGCCGAAAATAGGTAGTACGTAATAGGCATGTTGTGTGAAGCGCATCCGGAGGGTTAGTCTAGATTGGTGATGTTTATATTGTGAACCGGAGAAGGCTCCGTGTGTTGTGTGGATGCTTGTGAATTGTGAATACTTGGATAGCTTGGTATGAGCCCTTGTATGGGGTGTGTGAAATTGAAATGGATTGGAAAGCGGATCTGCGAGAGCTGTGTGTGGAGCAGGAAAGGGAAGGACGACCCGCGTCAAGATCTACGCTATTAACGAATTGAGCAACGGGAAATGGCTGACCTGTACCTGTGTTGTGGGACATCGATTGGTGGCAAGGCTTGGGAGGATGAGGCCCCGACCCGGCTTGCTGCACCACAATGGTGGGTCGATCTAAATGGTCAAGTTTGTCGTGAGGTTAGCACCTCTGAGTGGGATGGGAGAAATGTCACCATCATGCGTGTTGGTGGACTAAGACCGGCCAACCATCACGTTAAAAACCTCTGTGCGGTGGTGGACAACTGCAATATCCGGTACACCAACAATGTGCCCTGAGTGCACGGAGCGTCTGGCGGAGGCCGGCATTTGTGATACTGTTATGCTACTTGTTGTGATAGATATATGTTATGATTGCAATGTATATAGGGTAGGAAGCAATGCCCCAGGTAAGGGGTAGGGTCGTTATAATTGGTCAGCTAATGCTGACCGTTGCTTTGTTTACCACTCTTGGGGTGGATGCCTAACTGTAGGTGCTGACGGGTTGAATTGAATTGTGCGGAATGAAGCCCTTGCTGCTTAAAGTCCCTTGAAGGCCGTGCTAAGAATTCTTGGATTTCATGTAAGACCCCTCCTCCTGGATCCCAAAACATGACACGAAGGGGGTCTTATGCCCGGAACAACCGACTTGCGGTAGCATTAGCACATGGGCTAACCTGTACCGGAAGACGCCTATTCCGCCGGCTACAACCAATATCAATATAAACATGCCAACCCAAGCAAATTATAAGCAAGAAGAAGTCAAATCTACACCAAGCATTAATGTCCAAAGTATAACAAAATAGAGAAGCTACAACATGCTTCTACAATATCAGAGTATAACTATAAAATTGCCCAAACGGGCTGCATCAGAATCTCACAACACTCACATCCGTAACCGAAGGTAGCGATGGCACCGTCACATCAGGCCCTGTCGTCCTGGAATGGCTGTCCTGCTACAAAGTCTGTGGCTGCTCTACCTGCGGGGTGACCTCCTAAAAAGGAAGATGTAATAACTGTTAGTCGAAAAGACTAAGTGGCTTCACATCCGCTCCCCCGACGACTCCTCGGCACCGGGCGGAGAAAGGAACAAGGGTAATATATATATACAAGTAGTAAAGCAGGTACAAGCAGGTGGTAATAGTACATGAATAACAATATTATTAACTAGCAGTTCTACTTGAATAACCATATTATAAACTAGCAGTTCTACTTGAGTAATTAGTAAATCAATAGGTACAAGTAACTACAGTAGGAAAGTAACTTATAAGAATGCACATACAAACTTATAAGTTAAGGATTGGTTCACCTAAAGTAACTCATCGTATTAGAGTGCCCATAAAAACTTATACGATGAGGATCTTGTTTATGCAATGCGATGAAATGGTATGTATGCTATGTAATGACTCACCCCAATATCACACACCTGCAATTACTATGTCGACACAGACTATAGTTCACACTATTCGAGCAGTTAGCTAACCTCTCAGGCATCAACCATCGTGGCCAGGCGGTGACAGTAGAGTGGATTTCTTTACTACTTGGCGGGTATCCACGCTACTTCACCTAGGCCTCCATACGCCTCAATGCTAAGAACACAACAACGGAGCCCATGCGTACTATGGCCCAGCGGGGTCTCGGGTAGATGTGCACCGAGAACACAGCCCAGACTGGCCTGGTGTGACCCGGAAGGGGCCTCAGAAGAAAGAACGAGGACACAGCCCAACCGTTCACTTGACACGGAAGGGGCCTCGGGACGTGAACACCGAGGACACAACTTAACAGCCCATAGTCTAACTGTCAACTCCCGTCGGTGTGACAATCGGCGAGCATGTAGACCTGCCACACTATCCTTAACCTAGGATTAAGACACCGCGAGTTGACTCACACTGCATGCAAATTCCACATCACCGTGGTATGGAAGGGGCCTCAGAAGTAAGCACGAGGACACAGCCCAACCATCCATCTATACCTCATCTCAACTCGAACCCAACTAGTGACGGTCAACACCGCACTTACATCCATCGACAATACAACCTGTAGGGAGACTACGCTCTAAGTACTAGACTATTATATTTCATTCTAACCATCACACATACTCATGGCCATGGTTTATCCTTCTCTTTGTAATTCCAAATGGTTTCAACATATTACAAACATGATGCGCATTAATAATAATCTACAAATTTGTATCTAGTCTTTTCATTCATCATATTATAAACATGATGCGCATTTATAATAATCTATCAATTTTAGCAAGTTATGTCATGCAATAAAGCTTGCTTCACAATTCAGTTTTATGAAATCTTATTAACAAGATTTGTCATTCATAGCACTACGGTGGTCATATAAAATAATTCACCAAAATCTCAAGTTAATTTGCAACGTCGATTCCACCGAATTCAAATTCACATTATATAGACCCCAGAATTTAAGTGCAGAATAAATCTGGACAGCAATTTCGACCGGAGATTACCAAAGCTATAGGAATACGATGAAGACGTGTAACCCCTCGATGGAAAGGTCTTTCCATGGGGTACAACTTTTATGTTCACAACACAACTCAGATTCAAAAGTATCAACCTTGAAATCAGCCTTGAAGTCCACTGCGTACAGAACACAATTTCTGCATGCAGGGCTTATCAGACGTCATGTTCGTTCAGACGTTCCCATGGCTACAGACTTCGCTTGAAGACATGCAACCACTCGTTGGAAAGGTCAGAAGAAATATATACGATAACGAACTAAAAGTGAAGTTCTAGTGAAAGAAAACTAGCCTATATGAGTCCGTAAATCATTATATATGGACTCATCGCCGCTCTGTCTTCTCCCTGGGGAGGAGTTGGATAGTGTTGAGATCATCAGCTTAGGTGACCTAAACTAGTGCGATGTCTCGACTAACTCATCCATTGCTGAACTCCTTGTCTTCTTTACTGAAATCTTAGTACTTTTCCACCTAGCTGACCTTTTTTGTTTAGCTGCAGTATCCTCAGTTTCGTTGATGTCCTGTGTGCCATGTTGATAATCTTCAAAGTTTGGTTCTTAGCACACTACCGCCAATTATTTAGTAGTCCGGTTTTCTGTCAATCTTCTAATGTGCTCCAAAGGTTTGAGTGGAGGGAGCGTTCATCATAATCGGGGTACTGTCATCGTGGCACGGGGGTTCTAGCACACTACCTCCAATTATTTAGTAGTCTGGTTGTCAGTCAATCTTCTAATATACGGACTCATCACCGCTCTCTCTTCTCCCCGGTTTCAAGTGAAGAAACTCAGTGTGCATCAAATACTGGAGGAGTAAGACTGGAAGCGTCAATTTAAAAAATGAAGAGGAAGAGTGTTGGGCTGGGTAATAAAAATAGTGGCGCAGATATTCCTTTTCAGATCCAACGATGGGTATTAATTCCAGCAATTTTATAGCTGTCCAACATTAAAGTCTATCATAGGAATTGGTGTCCAGCATTAAAGAGCACCACGGGATCCCCAGCAGCTTTATAGGTGTTCGACATTAAGTTCCAAAGCCTGGAGAGAAGTTGTAGTGAAGGAACTATGACGAACTAGTAACAATATTTACTTCTTCTATTTCTTTTCCTTTGGCATTTCTTCCTTGCTCTTCTCTCCAAGCTTTGTAAACAAAATCTCTCTGTTGGGATCAGAAGCTTGCACTCTTATCATGATCATATCAGCAGCCCCTATAATCTTCAAAGATGTGGCTCTGGGGACAACTGCTTCTGGGTGCAACTTCATGTAGTCTGGTTGTTTAGGTCAACTTCTCTCCAGGCTTTGTAAATATTTAGTAGTCCGGTTGTCAGTCAATCTTCTAATGTGCACACTACCGCCAATTATTTAGTAGTCCAGTATTACTACTCCAGTCTTACTCCTCCAGTATTTTATGCAACGTCATATGTCTCGACCTTCTTAGCACACTACCGCCAATTATTTAGTAGTTCGGTTGTCAGTCAGCTTCTAATATACAGACTCATCGCCGCTATGTGATGAGTAAATGTGAAGATCATGAAGTTGCTTCTGGGTAAACTATATAATTGGCAGTAGTGTGCTAAGAAGGTATCCAGTCTTACTCCCGCAGTCTTACTCCTCCAGTATTTGAGCATTAAAGTCTATCATATGAATTGGTGTCCAACATTAAAGTGCATCACGGGATCCCCAACAGTATTACAGGTGTCCGACATTAAGTTCCAACGGCTATATTTCAGATATTTACTCCCAGCAGGTTTCAATGAAGTTATAGGGATCAAATTTGAGTGGAGGGATCACTCCAGGCTTTGTAAGCACAATCTCCAGCATTAAAGTGCATCACCAATTCCTATGCCAGTCAATCTTCTAATATAGTGACTCCTCCAATATTTACTTCTTCTATTTCTTTTCCTCTGGCATTTCTTCCTTGCTCTTCTCTCCAGGCTTTGTAAACACAATCTCTCTGTTGGGATTAGAAGCCTGGACTACTAAATAATTAGATTGCGATGTGCTAATTTGTTTTTGGGTGTGTTGAAACCGAAAATCGGACTGTTATGGAGTTCGACCCTTGGGGAAGGGGTGGTCTCGCGCCTACTTTGCTCCTGCAAGCAAAACAACAAGGAAAATAAGGAAAAACCGACCCAAGGGCTCGGCGGGGAGGTCCCACCACAAATCCGGAAGATCTCAGAGCACTTCCCCTCCTTAGCCAGAAGCTGAGCTAAGGCACCCTCAGAAAGCACTTGAAAACTGGAGCAGGGAGGCACAGGAAGCATGCTTTCTGGGGGTACCCATTGGGTCCTATTTATAGTTTTTAGAATCTGGGCTGCCAATAACCAAAAGAACTGACCTGAAATTACCAGAAAACCCCTAGATGGGTCTGCCAACAACCAAACTACGCTGTTTTGAAGGGCTATAGATAGGCCAGCGGGGGCAAAACAGTAAAACGTACCTCATTCATCCAGGCGAGCTGGGGGGCTTGGTCACCTCGGTAGGTCCTGCTCGCCTACTGTTGCCGAGTTCCACTGTGAGGACGCGAGCTGGGACTAGCTCGGTGAATGCCGAGCTCGGTGTCGGCGAATACCGATCTCCGGTCGACGATCACCGATCTCTGGTCGACGAATGCCGAGGTCGGGCTCGGCTCCTCCTGCTACCGAGCTCGCCTACTGTCTCCAGCCCGATCTATCAGGTTCCTCACAGCCTTGCTCGCCGAACAAGGGGTTATACACAATCCCCTCTCTTTTTGAGCATGTCAAAGCTCGAAAAGAAACATCCAACCCCAGGTGTGCTGCGAGCGCGGGTTGGCGAGTTGGAGGGAATCTTCGGGTGGGGTCCACCTGCGGCTATATATTGTTCACCTGCTCACCTGCCTGACTCTTGTCATTCCCTTTGCTCTAACCCTGCCAAGATGCCTCTTCCCAAGGAGATCCAAGAGCGCATAGGCCGAGCTCGCCAAGCTTCCGCAGCTCGCGTAGCCGCCCTGACGGCGGTCCCTGCCAAAGCTCCTCAAGTTAATTCTGCCGAGCCCGGGTCCAAGAGGTCGAAGTCATTCCCTCAGGCGGCCGAGCCAATTTACCACGACCTGAGGGCCACCCTAGAGCGCGAGAGCGGCTCTTCCACTCAAACAATTCTGGAGAAGGATAGGGATGTTGTTGTAGTCGGCGATGACCCGGACGGTCAACCAGATGGAGACGGCGTCGCGCCGCAAGAGCCCACACCGCGAGACGAGATGACTCTCGCGGACTCACGGTTCACGGCACCGGACAACCATCCCCAGGACCCGCATCCTCTCTTTGGGATCCTGCCTGTGAGCTCGCAGAGGCCGAACTCGCCAGTACACACCTCCCCTCCTTGCAAACTGACGTGGCCGCGGGGGCGGGTTTGGGAACCATCCCCACCCTGGGATTCGAGCTCCTCTCGTCGGGGGCTCGTGGCCCAGGTCGCGGGAAGGATCTAAGGTTCATCCCTCCCCACATCTCCTTTGAGCTGCCGAGCTCGTCAGGTCAATCTTGCTTGACTTCCTGCCTATTAGTTTTTTCTGCGTCTCTTCTTGCTGACACTTGTCTACACAACTCTTCCCAGCCAATCTGCTGCCGAGGAATCCTCGCGGGCAGCCCACTACTCTCCCCTCCCTTCCCCAAGCTCGCTGACTCTTACTTGGGTCTTGAGGTGGATCAAGACGAGCTGACGAGGAGGGTCGTCAAACTCCTCAAGAAGCTGGTGTGCAGGCTGCGCGAGGTGCACAGGGTCAACGACGCGCTCCAACGCGACTACGCGCGTCTTGCCGATGAGGTGCGAAGTGGCCGGGCTGGCGAGCTGATGTCCCCTTATCAGCTCCTGGACGAGATAGATGAGGTCTCTCGATTGCACTGAGGAATTCTGGAAGGATCCGCGAGCTGCTCCGTGCGCGGCAGTCTGGGGAGCGGGGGTTACGGGGCCGGGGTAGGTAAGTGAGCGGCTCCTTTACCGAGCCGACCGGTACTCGCATCCCAGTGCTCCCTCTGCTCGCGTGCCCCGTCCCTTAATTCCTGAACTTTGTTTCTGTAATAAGTAGCTTTTTAGAATATTCTTGTACATGTTATTCAAATAATGTACTGCAATGTTTCTTAGCCTTGGTTGGGATGCGCCGGAAGTCGGCGAGCTGGGGTGCCGAGCTGGGGTGGCGAGCTGGGGTGCCGACCTGAGCCGATTGGACAGCCTGCCCCAGATTTCTTTTCCTATAAATAGCCCCCCCCCACTCACCTACCCCGTACTATGACTTTATTGCTTTGTTTCCCTCCATGCTTCTTTCTCTTCCTGCTCGCGCTTCTCTCGTTCCTCCGCGATCATGGGCAAGACAAATCCAGATGCTGACGGCCGCTCCAAGTGCGTGCAGCACTTCATGGACTATTGCTTCTTCGACGGGCACACCAGCGAGGAGGAGCTCGGGGAATTCAAGGCCGCGTATGTGCCGCCGGGTTTCGAGGCGCGCGGGCCGGGGGAGGGGGAGGCTATTAACATGTTCTATGAGGATGAGCTCGCCTTCCCCATCTCGCATTTCGAGGTGGGGTTGCACCTCCCCCTCTGGCCGGAGATCCGGCAAATCTTGAAATACTACGGCGCGGTACCCGCCCAGCTGAACTCCAACACCGTCGCAATAATGGTGGCATTCGCGAGCTATCTCCGGCGGGAGAAGATCGAGTAAAACCTGACAGTGTTCAGGAAGCTGTTCTCCTATAAGGTGATGCCAGATGGGGTCACCTACTTCGGCGGCTCGCTTATCAAGGTTCGCGAGATCGCGAACAAGCATCACACCTGGATGACCAAGATCGCCTTCATCAAGGGCGATCTCGGCAACATCCCCTACTCGCCCCAGCAAAAAGGCGAGGAGGTCTACCGCCCCCCTACCGTGTTCAGCAACGATTCCGAGCTCCACAAGTACTTCCTCCACAAAGACTTCGAGGTCGCCTTCCTGCGGAGGGGCCTCGACGCGCTTCCCCCTGTTCTACCCGGCGAAGGTACTGTTCTCTCCTCATCTTGTCGAGCTCGCCCGATCGCCCAGCTCGCCATATTGTTGCTGAACAAATTCTAATTTTTCTCCAAGTATTTTCCTTGCAGGGGAGTGGATTATTCCTGCGAACCCGCCGTTTGCGGATCCGGGGTCGCACCCGGACCCCTTTTCCCGCGAGAAGGCGGCAGCAGCGACCTGCAGAGATGAGGCGGCCCTCTCTCAACCCTCTTCCAGCAAGAGGCGACCTGAGGATGCGGGGTTGAACCTGCCACACCACCAGCGACCTCTAAAGAAGATGCTGAGGGCCCTGTTGGCTCCGCGGGGGCAACAACAACAACAACATCAACGGCCCAGCCCCAAATACATCAGCTCGTCGGATACCCCTCCCGACGCGTCGCCGGAGAGCCTGCTGAAGGAGATTACCAGCAAGGGCCAGAAAAGTGGCGAGGGCCCCTCCTCCACGGCGGCGATCTCCCCTCCTCCATCGGCGAAGAGGGCGGCACACGAGCGCGCGGCGCCGAAGAAACACCCCCTCTTCAACTTTGGCGGGTGGTGGAAGGACTCGGCGGGCGAGCCCATGGTGCAGTGGGATGAGCTCGCTCATCGAGTCTCCATCTCCACCCTACACCCCTCCTGGAACGACCGCGAGCCTGCCACCGGCCATGCCTACGCCCTCAGCTTCGGCCTTTATGGCTGCGAGGATGCCAGGGCCTACAAGCACATGATCCTCCAGCAGCTCAGCCACGAGGGTCTGCAAGCCCATCTCCAGACCCTGGAGCTCCACCACATGCTGGCACGCCGCAACTTTGCCCTCAGCCACCAACTCCAAAAGGCTGAGCAGGCTCGCGACATCGCCAATGATAAGGTCGTTGACCAGCGAGGCAGCTCGGCATAGCGGAGGGTCTACTCGCCCAAGCCTCCGGCGGGCTGGTAAGTGCCAAGCACTACTGTTCTCTTTTACTTAACATTTTGCCCTGATACCAGACTAAATTCTCTTTATCATGATGCCAAGGCTGCAGGGGAGCTTCAGGCTCGCAATGCCGAGTAGGGGGAGGAGATCAGCCAGCTCCACGCACATCTTGCTGAGCTGGAGGGCGCGAACACGAAGCTGAAGGAGGAGAAATAGTACCTCCTCAGAGAGGTCCGCCGCCAGGCGGAGATCTTCTTCTCGCCCCACGACATCGACCCTACCCTCCCCTACAAGAGCCCGCGGATCTTTGGCGAGGCCGACCTCGCCGAGAGAATGCAGATCAACACCATCCAAGCCTCCGAGTGCACCCTCCAAATGATGAAGGACTCGGGGGTGCTGGTGTAGGGATGCGAGGGGATCTCGGCCCGGGACCTGATGCCGAGCCTGTTCCCAGCAACGCCGCCTAGCGAGAAGGAAGACAGCTTGGATGCGATGTTCGGGAAGAGCTTCCAGGATCCGTCGGGTGAAGGCGAGGACCAGTCCGGTGGGGGGGGGAGGACTGAGGATAGCTTGTACTTTCTCCCTTTTCCTTTTTTTCTTTACTCGCCGAGGCGAGCCCCCTGTAACTATTTTGTAAACACTTGCCTAATGAAAGAAAATTTTTTGATCATACCCGTGCCACTTTTATTTTCCCTTTTTCTTTGTACTTTGTTTGTTATGCTCTGAATACCTGCGAGTGCTTCCCCACGCGACCTCACCGAGACAGGTTCCGCGAGTAGGGTAGTCATGAGTGCGCGCCCGCGAGTGGGTACGTTTTGAGTGCTCGTCGAGCCCCAAGTGATTCGGGAGCAGGGTGCTCCCCGCCCTTGTCATGCCACTTTAAATGACCCGCGAGCCATCCAGGTTGAAAACAAGAGAATCTTCTAAGGAAAACATGCAAGGGGTGAAGTGCCCCGTCATGGCTCGCCTTCCTTCAGCGAGGCCCAGGCTCGCCGCCTCTTTGCGGATGCAGAGCTGGGGTCGATGAGTCCAAACTCGCCTGTGCAGAATCCTCTTGCTGATACCGAGCTGGGTTGGGCGAATTCCAACTCGCCTATACAGAACCTCTCCCCCTTTTTCCTTTGTATTCGGAACTTCTTGATCTTTATCTGGCGATTTCGAGGCCGACACCCTCGATCGACTTCCTGCCCTGCCAGCTAGGTGAGAGCCTGACAGCGGGATCTGCTCGAGGCCAAGGATGACACCGAGTGACTTCCAGCCATGCCAGCTAGGTGAGAGCCTGGCAGCGGGATCTACTCGGGGTCCAAACACATTCCATTGAGTGACTTCCGGCCCTGTCAGCTAGGTGAGAGCCTCACAGCGGGATCTGCTCGAGGCCAGTGATGACACCGAGTGACTTCCGACCCTGCCAACTAGGTGAGAGCCTGGCAGCGGGATCTTCTCGGGGTCCAAACACATTCCATCGAGTGACTTCCGGCCCTTTCAACTAGGTGAGAGCCTGACAGCGGGATCTGCTTGAGGCCAGGGATAACACAGAGTGACTTCCGGCCCTGCCAGCTAGCTGAGAGCCTGGCAACAGGATCTGCTCGGGGTCCAAACACATTCCATCGAGTGACTTCCGGCCCCGTTAGCTAGGTAAGAGCCTGACAACGGGATCTGCTTGAGGCCAAGGATGACACCGAGTGACTTCCGGCCATGCCAGCTAGGTGAGAGCCTGGCAGAGAGATCTGCTCGGGGTCCAAAAACATTCCATCGAGTGACTTCTGGCCCTGTCAGCTAGGTGAGAGCCTGACAGCGGGATCTGCTCGAGGCCAGGGATGACACCAAGTGACTTCCGGCCCTACCAGCTAGGAGAGAGCCAGGCAGCGGGATCTACTCGGGGTCCAAACACATTCTATCGAGTGACTTCCGGCCCTGTCAGCTAGGTGAGAGCCTAACAGCGGGATCTGCTCGAGGCTAGGGATGACACTGAGTGACTTCCGGCCCTGCCAGCTAGGTGAGAGCCTGGCAGTGGGATCTGCTCGGGGTCCAAACAAATTCCATCAAGTGACTTCCGGCCCTGTCAGCTAGGTGAGAGCCTAACAGTGCGATCTGCTCGGGGTCCAAACACATTCCATCGAGTGAATTCCGGCCCTGTCAGCTAGGTGAGAGCCTGATAGCGGGATCTACTCGAGGCCAAGGATGACACCGAGTGACTTCCGGCCCTGCCAGCTAGGTGAGAGCCTGGCAGTGGGATCTGCTCGGGGTCCAAACACATTTTATTTCTCTATGCAGGCTAGCTATGACAGTACTAGAGTGTTGAAGAAATTTATTATAATCAAAGTATCACTTACATTCTTCAGGGGAAAAAACGTTTTAAGTCATCACCACTCCAGGTGAGACTCAGGGTCTCGCCCTCTACATTTTGGAGTCGATAGCCTCCTGACTTCAAAGCTTCCTTTACAATAAACGGTCCCTCCTAGCTGGGGTTAATCTTCCCTACGGATGCCGACCTCCCTGCTGCATCCACCTTCTTCAGCACCAAGTCCCCTTCCACGAACTGCTTGGCCCTGACATGCTTGTCAAAGTACTTGACCATTCTTCTTTTCACCTCCTCCTATCGGATAGCGGAAAGGTCCCTAAGCTCTTCCACCATGTCAAGGGAGAGCCTCAACTCCTCCTCATTCTCTGCTTGCCATTCCTCTCGGCCCTCTTTGGCCGCAATGACTCCAGGTGTTTGGTCTTCAAATTCCACGGGGAGCACTGCCTCGCACCCATGGGAGATCTTGAAAGGGGTCTCTCCAATACCGTGTTAGGGGTGGTTCTTCGGGCCCAAAGAACCGCAGGAAGCTGCTCCACCCAGCTCCCCTTCAAATTCTCCACTTTCTTCTGGAGGAGATTGACGATGATCTTGTTCGCGGCCTCCACCTGCCCGTTGCTCCTGGGGTGATGGACTGAGGCGAACTTGATGTCAATTCCAAGCTGCTCGCAGAAGCTGGTGAATTCGGCGCTGGCGAACTAGGGCCTATTGTCCGTGACGATGTCCTGGGGCAGCCCATGACGGCAGATGATCTCCCCCCAAACAAAGTTCCTGATAACCTGGGAGGTCACCTTGGCCAGTGCCTTCACCTCCAACCATTTGGAGAAGTAGTCGATCATTACTAGGAGGAACCTCCTCTGCCCGCTGGCCTGGGGGAATGGTCCAACCAAATCCATACCCCAAATGGCAAAGGGCCAGGGGGCCGTGATACTTTTGAGTCGCTGGGCCGGCTGTAGCTGGAGGGGGGCAAACAGCTGGCACTTAAGACATTTCCTTGCGAACTCCGCGGCGCCTTGGCCTAGGGTGGGCCAGAAATACCCTTGCCTGACTATTCTTCCCTCCAGGGTCCGACTCTCGGAGTGACTCCCACATTATCCGGAGTGGACTTCCTCCAAGATTCTCTGTACCTCTCCCTCAGCCACGCAACAAGCCAGCATCCCTGAGAGTGTCTTCCTGTATAGCTGCCCGTCCTGGAGGAGGTAGTATGCCGACTTGTGCCTTAGCGTCTTCTTATCTGCCCCCTCCGGATACTCACCCGTGGAGAGGAAAATCGCAACTGGGTCCATCAACGAAGTTTGTTAATCAATTTCCATGAGCTCCCCCTCTTCGATGGAGGGGCGGAATAGGTCGGTGATGGTACCCCCCCCTCACTTGGGGACCATGCTTCGCTAGTTGGTCGACTTGTTCCTTTTCTTCCCCGGGCACGTGTCGGATGGAGAAGGTTTGGAAAGTGCCTATGACGCCCTTTACTTTGGCTAAGTATAATCGCATGGTGGGCTCCCTTGCCTCGAACTCCCCATTGACTTGAGAGGCTACCACCATGGAGTTGGTAAGGACCTCCACGTCCAACACCCCAGCTCCCTAGCCAGCCGCAGCCCTGCTATCACGCCCTCATACTCGACTTGATTGTTGGTGATGGGAAAGTGCGCCACCACCGTCTGCTCAATTCTAGTTCCTTGAGGACTCTCTAAGACCACCCCAACTCCTAGGGAATGCCTCCCCGAGGTGCCGTCTACCTTCATCTTCCAAGGAGTCGGACGGGTGAGTTCTTCCTCAGCCACTTCAATCACATAGTCAGCCAAGAAGTCGGCCATCGCTTGAGCTTTGATCTAGAGCCACTGAACGAATGAGACGTCGAACTCACTCAACTCCACTGACTACTTGGCCAGCCTTCCCGAATGCTCCACCCCCTCAAAGATGTTGCGGATAGGATGGTCGGTCACCACTCGGATTGAGTGTGCCTGGAAGTAAGGTCGCAGCCTCCGGGCTGAGATGATCAGGGCGAAGGCTAGCTTTTCCAAAATCGGGTATCGGAGCTCGCCCTTCCTCAGGACCCGGCTCACGTAATAAATGGGGAGATGCTTCTTTCCCTCTTCGCGAACTAGGACAGAACTCAAGGTCTTTGCCCCGACCCCGAGATATAGAAACAGGTCTTCCCCCTCCTTCGGCCCTTGGAGTAGTGGAGCATGAGTCAACTGCATCTTGAGGGCCTGGAATGCCTACTCGTACTCCTTGGTCCATTCGAACTTCTGACCTCCCCTCAGCGTTTTGAAGAAGGGGGAGCACTTATCTCCTGCCCGGGAGAGGAACCTACTCAACCCTGCTAGCTTCCCCGTCAGCCGTTGGACATCCTTAGCATTTTGTGGCGACCCCAGCTCCAAGATAGCCTTGACCTTATCAGGGTTCGGCTCGACCCCCGCGGGAGTGAGGAGGTGCCCCAAGAACTTCCCCTGCTAGCCTCGAAGACACACTTTAGGGGATTCAACCACATTTTGTACTTGTGCAGGGTGGCAAAGGTCTCCTCTATGTCCCGGAGGTGGGAGTTCACATCCCGACTTTTGATCATGAGGTCATCCACGTACACCTCCAAATACCTCCCCTTTTTCTCCTTGAAGACCCTATCCATCATTTTCTGGTAGGTTTCCCCTGCATTCTTCAGCCCGAAGGGCATCATCTTGTAACAATAGCATCCATCCCCTATAATGAACGAGACATCCTTGATGTGCGGGGGGTGCATCCTAATTTGATGATAACCTGAAAAAGCATCTAAAAAACTCATTACAAAAAACTAACGGCTGAGTCAACCAGCGCGTCGATTCGAGGCAAAGGATAACAGTCCTTAGGACAAGCTTTATTAAGTAAAGAAAAATCGATACACATCCTCCAATGGCCGTCTCCTTTTTTGACCCTGACTACGTTGGAGACCCAGCCGGGGTACTGAATCTCGGACACGAAGCCGGACTTGAGGAGCTTCGCCACCTCCTCCCTGATGGGCCCTGTTAGCTTGTCCGCAGTGGACCTCTTCTTCTGCTGAACGGGGCGTGTTCCCGAGTCCAGGTTGAGGTGGTGGCAGGCCACATCCCCGTCAACCCCCGACATCTCCGCGGCATTCCAAGCGAAGATGTCCATGTTCTTCTGGATGCACTCCAGCATCCTGCCTTGGTCCTCCGAGATCACCCCCCCCCCCCCCCCCCGCTGACACGGATCTTCTCCATCCTGCCTCCCCGGGTGAGCACTTCCAGCTGCACCACTTCCTCTACAGCCTCCAGCCTGGACTGCTCCCCCCATCCTTCAGCATCCCCTTCCTCCGGGACGGGGACCTCTACCTCCATCTCTTCCCCCACGGCCATCACTTCGGCCACCTCCTCCAAGTCTCCTACTACTGCCTCCTCCTCTGCGCAAATCTTTATATCCAGCTCCTCCCTTCTTTCTCCTTGCTCAGCTTCCTCCATCCTCCGCCCCATCTCCTCGGCTCCCTCCTGCCAGGAGATGGTGTTCACCACGGTGACATAGCACTCCCGCACCACCTTCGGGACCCCCCTGACCCGGACCTGAATCCCCTTAGCGTTGAACTTAAAGACCTGATGGAAAGATGCGGGGATGCAGCGGAAGGCGCTGATAACGGGCCTCCCAAAGATGGCGCTATAGCTGTTGGGGGCATCCACGATGACGAACCTGCAGTTCCTGGACTGCCCCCCCCCCAAGGTAACATGGAGGCCTACTCCTCCCTCCACTTCCTCTCTCCTGAAAACCCGAACAAGGGTCCATCCGAGGCCAGCACCCTCTTTGCCTCCACCTTCATCGCGTCAAACGCCTCTTTGAAGATGACGTTGACAGAGCTCCCATTGTCAACGAGGATCCAAGAGATGGTGAAATTCTCGATGGCTTCCTTGATGACCAGCGCATCACAGAATGGACCCTCGTGATCTGGCATGTCGCTTCTGGAGAAGGTAATCCTCTCCTCCGGGGGTGGGGTCTGGAAAGTGGAGGCGACGCTCCGGCGGTCCATGGTATGGAGGCTCGCCTTGCGGGATGCCTAAACCCCTGCACCCGCCCCCCCCCCCCCCCCCCCCCCCCCCCCCCCCCCCGTGGATCACTCTGATCCCTCCTCGGGTCCCCACGTCCACCCAGTCTTCACAATGATCCTCCTCCGCCCGATGTAGGACCTCCTCAATCCTCACATCTTATCGTCCTTGCTGCTGCTGCTGCTCTCTATTCCCTCTCATCTACAGGAATTCTGGGCACGTGTCTGTTGCGTGCCACTCTTCCTGATAGAAGTCGCAATAGGGCAACTCCACCCTCACTTCTCTTCTCCTCCTCCTCATCATTCCCCTCCTCTCCCCCAAGGCTATGGCCATTGCCTCCTCTTGATCGGGAAGCTAGGCCCTTTGGTCCTGCCTCTAACCTGGAGGGTGGAACTGATCTTGCCTCCCATGGTAGTGATCCCTTCCGTGGAATCCCCTTTGTGGCCCTGGCCCTTGCCACTCAGGTGTCCAGCCCAGTAAACGGTCGGGCTCCTGCCGCCCCCACCTCGGCTGCTGCTGCAACTGCAGCTGCCTTTGCTCCCTCTGCCGAGGCTCTCCTCTTCTCTCCTCCTGTCCACTCCCTCCTCTCGACTCCTTCTCTTCCTCCGTAGCCCACTTGGCCAGCTTCCTTGCAAACTCCAAGTTCAACGCCTCCCTGTCAACTTATCTTGCCGCCCTCTCCATTAGTTCCTCATAGGAGAGGGGGGGGGGAACTCTCTTCAGCTCCATCCGGAAGAACCCCTGCTGCACGCCCATGGTAAAGGACATCATCAGACTATGTCCCGGCATCTCCTGGACCTGAGTAACCTCCTCCTGGAATCGGTCCACGTAGCTTCCCAACCTCTCGTTCACCCCCTGCTTGATGTGGAACAGGGACTCGGACTCCTTCTTCCTCTTCTTCGAGGTAGTGAACCTCAGCATGAACCCCCGGCGCAGGTCCTCGAAGCAGTAGATGGAGCTGGCCGGTAGTTGATGGAACAACTCCCTTGCCTTCTCCCTAAGGGTGATGGCGAAGAGTCGGCATTTGAACCCGTCTGACATCTGACGGATGGAGACTAAATCTTCGAACCATTGGACATGCTGGATCGGGTCTCCCTTCCCGGTGTAGTAGGACATCTCGGGTTCCCTGAACCCATCTGGAACTGGAGCTGAGGAGACCAGCTCACTAAAAGGACTGCTTCCACCCACTGAGCGAGCCGACGAATCTCGCGAGCCCAGCTCGCCAAACCGGCCTCGGCCTACCGAGCCGGGGAAGAGCTCGTGCCCGGGGAGCTCGCACCCCCGGCCTACCTCGGCCAATTCCTTCCCAGCTCGCCTGTCGGGAGCGTCCTCGCCCAAAGAGGGGGCGGTCGCGATCTGGACCGCTGGATTCTAGCACTCAGCCCGCGTTCCGAGTGCGAACTTGACGAGGCTCAGCACCTCATTCCTAAAATCTTCCAACATCCTTAGCCAGAAGCCGAGCTAAGGCACCGTCAGAAAGCACTTGAAAACTGGAGCAGGGAGGCAAAGTAAGCATGCTTTCTGGGGTACTTTTTACTGTTTTGCCCTCCCTGGCCTGCCTATAGCCCTTCAAAACAGCGGAGTTTGGCTGTTGGCAGACCCATCCAGGGGTTTTCTGGTAATTTTAGGTCAGTTCTTTTGGTTATTGGCAGTCCAGATTCTAAAAACTATAATTAGGACACAAGGGGTACCCCAGAAAGCATGCTTCTTGTGCCTCCCTGCTCCAGTTTTCAAGTGCTTTCTGAGGGTGCCTTAGCTCTGCTTCTGGCTAAGGAGGGGAAGTACTGTGAGATCTTTCGGGTTTGTGGTGGGACCTCCCCGCCGAGCCCTTGGGTCGGTTTTTCCTTGTTTTCCTTGTTGTTTTGCTTGTAAGAGCAAAGTAGGCGCGAGACCACCCCTTCCCCACGGGTCGAACTCCACAGGAAACCGATTTTCGGTTTCAACAGGGTGCAACTTCTAAAAATAGTGGCACAGACTGCTTTTGGGTGCAACTTCATGTAGTCTGGTTGTTTAGGTCAACTTCTCTCCAGGCTCTATAAATATTTAGTAGTTCGGTTGTCAGTCAATCTTCTAATGTGCAAACTACCGCCAATTTTTTAGTAGTCCGGTTGTCAGTCAATCTTCTAATGTGCTCCAAAGGTTTGAGTGGAGGGAGCTGATATGATAGTAATTGGTGATGCACTTTAATGCTGGACAACTGAAATATAGGACTACTAAATAATCGGGGTACTGTCGCGGTGGCACGTGGGTTCTCAGAGCCACATCTTTGAAGATTATAGGTTCTGATCAATCTTCTAATAGTAGTCTGGTAGTCCGTTTAGAAGATTGTGTTTACAAAGCCTGGAGAGAAGAGCAAGGAAGAAATGCCAAAGGAAAAGAAACAGAAGAAGTAAATATTGGATGAGTCACTATATTATAAGATTGACTGACATAGGAATTGGTGATGCACTTTAATGTTGGACAATTAAATATGATAGTAACATATGACGTTGGAACTTCTCTCTAGAAGCAGTTGTCCCCAAAGCCACATCTTTGAAGATTATAGGGCTGCTGATATGATCATGACAAAAGTGCAAGCTTCTGATCCCAACAGAGATATTGTTACTAGTTCGTCATAGTTCCTTCACTGCAACTTCTCTCTAGGCTTTGGAACTTAATGCCGGACACCTGAAATATAGGACTACTAAATAATCGGGGTACTGTTGCGGAGGCACGGGGGTTCTCAGAGCCACATCTTCGAATATTATAGGGGCTGCTGATATGATCATGACAAAAGTGAAACCTTCTGATCCCAACCGCCAATTTTATTCTACATGAAGTTATAAAGCCTGGACTACTAAATAATTAGATTGCGATGTGATAATTTGTTTTTTTTAATTAAGCTCATTTTAAACTAGAAAATCATTTAGGCTACATTTGTCATGGCGGTGGTGTTTGTGAACGCAGTGGTCATGAAATGTTGTTAGTGAACGCCGACCTGTGCTATGGAATTTCATCCATTTTTATGTTGAAAGCTAGTTTTTTTTGTGAGTGTCAAAACTAAAAAATGTGGCTCTGGGGACAAATACCTAAACAACCAGACTACATGAAGTAGTTCTGGGTACAACTTCATGTAGTCCGGTTGTTTTGGTCAACTTCTATCCAGGCTTTGTAAATATTTAGTAGTCCGGTTGTTAGTCAATCTTCTAATGTGCACACTACCGCCAATTATTTAGTATCCAGTCTTACTTCTCCAGTCTTACTCCTCCAGTATTTGATGCAATGTCATATGTCCCGACCTTCTTAGCACACTACCGCCAATTATTTAGTAGTCTGGTTGTCAGTCAATCTTCTAATATACGGACTCATCGCCGCTATGACAAAAAAATGTGACGGTCTGGGTAAAGCTACTGGGAGTAAATATCTGAAATATAGCCGAACTAGTAACAATATGTTCGTGTTTAGTCGAAAGCCCAGATCTGGCCATATCACATCTGAAAATGGACAAGAATATTGCTGCGCGCAGAACACAGATTCGGCACGCATCTCAAGAGGAATGAACGGCAGCGGTTCATCTTCCTCCTCAAGTCGGTCTTCCAAAATCACCTCCAGATATTCCTCCACCCTTATTCACCCTCATAAGGCCTTTATTCTTCACGAAACCATTCCCCATCTTCGCATAGAAGGTTGGAGAGGTTGAAGACACCACGAACCAAGGGCTCAAGCCCTAGATCGGCCTCATCCTAGAGAAATCACCATCTCGCTAGTTAAGACTCTTTTGAGTCAACATCTCGCCTAGATATCTACAGATCTAGCACCAAGGGAGAGGGGAGGAAGCTCACCTCATTTCTGGCGTTTCGACTATTTTCGGCCATGGATCGTGTAACTCTTCTCGGTTGCATTTTCTCCTTCACGGCGACTAAGGATCTTCTTCTCTAGAATTAGATCTAGCAACTTCCTTCTCCCACAAGAGTTTCTCCCAGAAAATAGGGGATGAAATGAGCATGGAAATGGCTAGGGTTTTCACTTACCCTTTTATATGAAAAGTGACACGGGCAGAGACACGCCCGTGTCCTTACCCGTGTCCTGCTTGGGCGAAACAGCAATGACAGTTTCCATGTCGGTTCAATACTTGACATGGGTAGGGTCACGCCCGTGTCCCGACCCATGTCCACATGACACGGCCATGTTCCGTGGCCATGTCCTCCTCTGAATACATCTCGACGGACTTAACTCGACACAATGACACACGGGTAGGGACACGCCTGTGTCTCTACCCGTGTCATACATTTCATCGATCTCAACACGTTCTGTCGAGTTAAACTTGTCTCTCTCACACACACACGGTTAGGCCCGTGTATTGCATCATGGTGTCGACACCAGAGTGTCGACACCTCAACATCTGGGTGTCGACATACTATGTCGACACCTGGTTCTAGTGTGTCGACATAGCCAGTATCGACACACGGTGTCGACACCAGTGTGTCGACACCTCAACCTGGGTGTCCACACACTATGTTGACACTTGCACCCAGTGTGTCGACACACGGTGTCGACACCTAAATATCAGAGTGTCGACACACTGTTTCGACACCTTGACTCCAGTGTGTCAACACCTCGACACCAAAGTGTTGACCAATGAATCGGGTGATACAAATCCTATTCACATATGCTGCCCAGTTGTCAGCACTCCCCCTAACCCAAGTCAGCTCTCCTGACTTAAAAACATGCATGAGGGGCCTAGTGCGATTCGGGACGTTACAAATCCTATAAACAAAATAAAAGATTTTGTCCCCGAAATCAGGCTTAGGCTATGGGGAGAAAAGCATAACAGAAAATACAATATGCTTTTAAATAAGATTACCTTGAGCAAACAACCCCGGATAGCATTTTTGCATCAAATCCATTGGCTCCCATGTATATTCCGCCTTCCCGTGATTAGACCATAGCACCTTCACCGGGGGAACACTTTTGCGGCGTAACTTTCTTGTCTTGCTATTTACGATCTGCACCGGCTCTAGTCGCACATACCTATCAGACGCCACAACACCATCGGTTGTGGGGATGTATTGATCGGGCCGCAGCAGCGCCTTCCGAAGCGACGACACATGGAATACGTCGTGGAGGTTCTCTAGCTCGGGCGGTAACTCCAACCGATAGGCCAACGGGACAATCCTTTCCAATAGAGTATAAGGCCCAACATACCCTGTGCTGAGCTTTTTCACACCACGCACACGTGACACTCCATGCATCGGTCGGATTTTCAGGAACACATTATCACCCACTTGAAACTCCACCAACCGGTTCCTTGCATTATAATAATTCGCTTGCCGACTTTGAGCTTCCAACATGCGACCCCGAATCAGTCTAACCGCCGCATCGGAATCCTCAATATATTCAACACCCATAGCCTTCGGGTCTTCATCTTGTACCCAAGGCAAGAGGGTTCTACACCTTCTTCCATAAAGAGCTTCATGAGGAGCCATGCCGATACTAGCCTAGTGGTTGTTGTTGTAGGAGAATTCTACCAACGGTAAGAGCCTTTCCCACAGCTCTCCTCTATCCAACACACATAATCTCAAAACATCTTCCAATGTCCGGATGGTCCTTTCAGATTGCCAGTCCGTCTGAGGATGAAACGCGGTGCTGAAGGTAAGGTGCGAGCCCAAATACGCATGTACCGCTTTCCACTCCTTGGAGGTAAACCGATAATCACGATTAGACACGATTGTCTTAGGCACGCCATGTTACCATACGAATTGCTCCACAAAGAGGCGTACTGAGACATCCACATTAGCTTCTTTCTTCATTAGTATAAACCGGGCTAGTTTCGTCAGGCGATACACTATCACCCACAACGAATCATTTGCTGAGCGTGAGCGAGGTAGACTATGGACAAAGTCCATGGAGATATCCTCAAACTTCCATTCGGGGATGGGAAACGGTTGTAGCAAACCACCGAGACTCTTGCATTCCGCCTTCACCATTTAACAAGCTTCGCAATGTGTAATAAAATATCGGACATCCTTTTTCATTCCCGGCCAACACATGGTCTTCCATAAGCCGGCGTACATCTTAGGAATGCCCGGGTGCACTGAATATTGAGAGCAATGAGCCTCTCTCAAGATATCCTCCCAGATTTTTCCGCCTTTGGGGATGTAGAGTCGGCCATGAAAATAAACGAGGTCGTCTTTTAGCGTATATTCATTCGTAGTCCCATCTTCGATTGATTTGATTGTCGGGGCCAGAGCCGCATCCATTCCTTGCTCCACTCTGATTCGATCCCGGATATCACAAACTATGCTCATGCTTGCAAAATACTTCGTATACTCTACCGAAGGAGACTTAAATATCAATGTAATATCCATCTCCTCAATCATTCGAGCCAACTCCATACTCATCAGCTGAGACTCTGGGCTAGAACCTGGTACCTTTCTACTCAATGCATCGGCCACCGAGTTTACCTTTTTGGGGTGGTAGTTCATGTTGAACTCGTAGTCGCATAAAAATTCTAACCATCGTCGTTGTCTCAAGTTCAACTCCTTCTGAGTATGAACGTACTTCAAGTTTTTGTGATCTGAAAAGATCTCGCAGTGGACATCGTATATAAAATGCCTCCAAACTTTAAAGGCGAACACCATTGCTCCAAGCTCCAAATAGTGAACCGCGTAATTGATTTCATGTTTCTTCAACTGTCTTGAAGCATAGGCAATCACGTGTCCGTGCTGCATCAACACCGCTCCCATCCCTTGATATGACACGTCTGTGTAGACTTGAAATCCTTCTTTCCCAAACGGAAGTGCAAGGATGGAGGCGGAGGTAAGTCTATCCTTCAGCTCCTGGGATGCCGCTTCACATTGGGGTGTCCTCTCAAATGGCACACCTTTCTTCGTCAATGAAGTAAGAGGAAGAGTAATCTTTGAAAATCCTTTTACGAACTTACGGTAGTACCCGGCAAGTCCAAGGAAACTCCTGACATCGGCCGCCGACTTCAAGGGCGACCACTACTTCACGGCACGCAACTTGGCCGGACCCACCGCTAGTCCTGCTCCACTGATCACATGCCCCAAGAAAGCAACCTCTTTAAGCCAGAATTCGCAATTGCTGAACTTGGCGAACAAGGCGTGCTCTTTTAATTTCTTCAATACCAAGGTCAAGTGCTCAACATGCTCCTCCTCCATCTTTGAGTACACCAAGATGTCGTCGATGAAAACAATGACGAAGACATCCAAATAAGGTTCAAACACCTTGTCATCAGGCTCATAAAGGCCGAAGGGGCATTTGTGAGCCCAAACGGCATTTCCGTGAACTCGTACAGTCCATATCTTGAACTAAAGACCGTTTTTTGGATGTCACCTTTATGTATTCTCAACTGATAATACCCTGAGCGCAAGTCCATCTTAGAAAACCAATGCGCTCCCACCAATTGGTCAAACAACTTGTCGATCCGAGGTAGCGGATAAGTGTTCCGCATCGTCAGCCGATTGAGTTCTCGATAGTCTATGCACAAACACAGGTGTTGGGTATTGTATCCATGATTACCTAGATTTGAGGAAGCCACCTGTCAAGCTAAGATGAATTCACAATGTATTTGATGAAACATCTTAAGTTGTACTTGCAGCTCCTCCACGCTAAGTGCACACCAATGTCAGGGTGTAGTAGGTCAATATACACGGGTCTGCAAGACGTAATCCCTCGTTGAGCAGATCAGTGTGTTGGCCTACGTGTACTCTCTCTATTGGAGTGCACTTACTTTCAAGTACAGGGCCATTCATATGCAAGAGAAGACAAGGAGCATGGATGGGTCAAGGAGCAGCTCCAGGGTGGAAGACGAAAATTCGTCCAAGGAAAATTCGACGAGAATCACCAAGTGATTCTCGCCGATTCGACGAGAATCACCAAGTGATTCTCGCCGATTCGACGAGAATCACTAGTGATTCTCGCCGAATCGACGAGAATCATTAGTGATTCTCGCCGACTCCTTCTGGCTACCTCAAAACGGTGCCAAGTAAGATTCGGCGAGAATCACTAGTGATTCTCGCCGAACCAGTAGCCAAGCAGCTCATGTATACAAAGTGAAATTCGTTGAGAATCAATAAGTGATTCGGCGAGAATCACTAACGATTCTCGACAAATCGTCGAGAATCACTTGGTGATTCTCGCCGATTCGTCGAGAATCGCCTGCGATTCTCGCCGATTTTCACTTAGCGTTTTCTCAGGTTGCTGCTGGACCGGATTCTGCCTCTAGACTAGTTTGAACCGGACTTAGGGATTTCTAGTGTGGGTCCCACAAACGGTCATATTGGAGTTATCTACAGTACATATATTCCAGTATTTTGAACAGTAAAACAACGGAGAAAGAGAAAGAAACCAGCCTCGACGAAACCCTAATATCGCGATTCCCTCAGCCGCCGCCGTCGCGCTCGGGCTTGTTGGTCGCCGTCAACAATCGAGATTCCTTCGTGATCTCCGGCGACAGAAGCTTAGCAAAGCTTGTGTCTCACGTGTCTATCCAGAGATCTCTTGTCTCTCGATTTGTTGACTGGGAAAAACTCCCTCGTCCGAATCGATCGAGACGACCGATCCTAGAGTGACCGTTGGTAGACCTAGTTTGCTTCGCTACGAAGTTTGGATCTTCAAGTTCAGCAGCCGCTCATCATCATAGCCGCCGATCCCGAAGCTAGCCGCCGCTCGTGTGCCGCCGCCGGTTCCGGGGAGATCCTCTCCAAGAGAGACCAAGGTTGTAGACTCTTCATCGACTTCAAGAACACGTCGTCGAACGAAGAGGAACACCGTAGTCTCCAAAAGAAGTTTGTATCACGTGTACATTCTATATTTAATTTTGTTGTAAAGGAACTTTTGTTCCGTGTTGTAAGGGTTGGGTGCAACCCGTTTTGTGGGAGTGTTGACTCTCACGTGTGGAAGGGTTCCTTCCGTTAGTGTAGGGATTGGATTTCAATCCCGTTGGAGAAGTGACCGAGTCGTCCCTTGTTGGGGAGATATGTCGAAGGGGGAAAGTGGATGTACCCAAGTCGGGGAACCACTATAATTTGCCTGTGTATTCTGTGTGCTGTGCTTTCTATTTTTATTGTGCAGGTACGTTCGTAAATTCCGCAAAAGCGCTACTCGTCGCCTATTCCCCCCCCCCCCCATAGGTGCACATAGCTGACACTAGGTGGACTTTCAAGTGGTATCAAAGCAGGTTACTCTTCAAAGGTTAACACCTTGAGTAGAATCCTGCCACCAGTGTCAGAATCATGGATCTGGATTATGAGATTCCGCCACTCAAACTCCCCGCATACACAAAGGATTATTATCCCATCTGGAGAATGTGAGTATCCTTTCACCTTGATGCTATCGATCCTCGAGCATCCTTCATCCTGGAAGAGGGTCCGTTTATCCCCATGAAGACCTCCGACTCTGGGATCCAAGTGCCCATGGGCATTGCTGAGATGTCTGAGACGGAACTGTCTCTATTTCACTTGGACGAGAGGATTCGACAAATTATCATGGATGTCTGGTCGGGAGCATCTCGCTCTAGATTGGAAAAAATGTAGAACGGCTAAATCTCTGTGGATGATGATCTCAGAGCTGATGGGGGGGTCAGAGAAAGCTGGAATATGCTGTCAATCAGAGGATGAAGCGTATGTGGGGGTCCTCACTTCTGAAGATGAAGGCAAGGATCCCTCGGACTGCATCAGAGCTCCAGTGTCCGTGTCAGAGACTGAAGAGGACAGTGAGGAAAGCAGCTCTGATGTGGATGAAACAATGGTCACTGGATCTAATGATAATAACACAGAAGAGCAGGTAACTTCTTCCTCCTGCCCCATATCTCTTGAAATATTTGAAGACGGGAACTGCCCTCCTTCAGAAAATTCTGATTCCCTGAAGAGAGCCCTTCAGGAAAGCAACCTACTTGCTGAGGAGCAAGCTCGAGAGATTGCTCGACTGAAGATCTTGTTGGTTCTCCAATTGGCGTCCAACAAGGTCAAGGAGTCTAAGATCTCAGCTCTAGAGAGTAGTCTAGAGAATGAGAAACGTATAGTATCAAACTTTTCCAAAGTTGATGCTATAAAGAGAAAGCAAGAAACCGGGTGGATTTCCCGGATTATCCAGGCATGGAGAAATGGGGAAACGGTATTCCGACCCCCCACTCCAAGCAGGAAGGCAACTCTTCATGCCTTCAGGTATGACCACAGGAATAGTCGTGGTCACTGTAAGGATGATCTGTCCCCATGTGGAGACACCCGGAGTGCAAGGGCTGGCATGGCCACCCACGAGAGAATACCTAAGGCTCATTCTGAGCCCTTTGTATTCACTGCCACTGCCTCAACACAGTGTGGATCTGCATGTCCCAGCTCACAGAAGACTTCTCACCACTCGAGGACACGGGATAGAGAGGACAGAAGTCATGATGTCAGGCTCCATGGGGCCTCAGTAAGGGAGATGCCTGAAAGAATGGCACCACCTTCCCGGCCTCATAACGCTTACAACATGTATTCTTTCCACCCTTCCACGTGTCACGATGGAAGAGACATTTGTGTGACAAGAACATGCCCTATCCCGTTTATACCTAGGACCGTGACTACATCAGTCACTAGATCAGGTCGAAAACGGCGATACAACATTCACCTTTGTTGGTGCTGCGGCAAAGTGGGACACTTTGCCATCAATTGTTGGCACAACCCCTCTGTGCCCACGGCAAGGGCTTATCCACATTCTCGGGACAGAGATAGTCTTCCAGACAGGTTTTCTGAAGGAAGGCAGTGGCGTGCTCATGCTAACAGGAACCTAGGACCCAATATGATTTGGGTTCCTAAGGTAAAGTAATTCTTTCTTGCAGGGTAGTCTAGGTTCCCGTGAATATGATGGGAACTAGACAGTAGGTGGCTCAAGACTAAATTCGAACAATCATCTGCAATAACAGCTGTGATATCAATTTGAGCATACTCACATTGAGCTTCTGATATGTTCTACCTGAGGGACTAGAACGATGACTCTCAAAATCCCAGGTACTCATGATCAGTTTCAAGACTTGAGTCGTTTTCAATTGACAATTACATATATATATATATATATATATATATATATATATATATATATATATATATATATATATATATATATCATTATATACAGATACTTCTTTGTATATTAGTGTATGTATGCACGTCTAAGGATAGGTTAACTCGATGCATGCAAACCTTTACACATCAATAAAGGATTAACGAAGATATGTCATCGTGATTCTCGACAACTCACAATTGACATCAAGAAGTTTTTGGAAAAGCCTCGTTCAAATCCAAATAGATTGACTTTAAAAATATGCATGTGTTTATCATCTTTATATTAACTTGACATCAGAAAATTTCAAAAATGCTGCAAGCTTCTCAACGTGAAAATTTCTAGTCAAGAGACCTCTCAATTTCGAATTAGACAAATGGTATCAGAAACCGAATTAAATAAATCTCCTGTCAGACAAATCCTGCCGACTCTTCGCCTTCTTCACGAATCCCGCCGAATTAGACAAAATCTCACCGAACTAGTCAAATACCACCGACCCCTCGCCTTCTTCTCGCATCCCGCAAAAGCTCTCCCGACGACCCGCAAGAGCTCTCCCAAGTTCTTCCGCAGCCTTGCCGAAACCCGCAAGAGATCTCCTGACGACCCGCAACAAGCTCGTCGCACCGTCTACGCCAAACCTCGCCGACTCTCCTCCGCTGGACATTCGCCGAGGGGCCTCTAATCGCCGCAAGGGCCGCTTATCGGAAGGACACCACGCCGACTCCTGCTGGAAAGCTCTTCTAATCCGTCTCCATCAAAGGTTTCCCGCAAGCATCCCGCCGAAGCCTTCACCGACGAACTCTTCTAGTTACGATTCTTCTCCACTCGAACTAACTCACCGTATACGCCCTTAGGTAACCTCTTCCTCACCCGTACTTGGACGCGCTCACTAGTGATGCTTTCTGTTTGAATGTTCATTAATGCTTAGAGTAGGGCTTCTATCTCTAGATCTACAATGGCTCCAAGGACAACTGCAGGGTTGGTCTCTGGCTGCGAGCTGGTTCGAACTGGGTTTTCTCACGCCTCGGACGAATTCCACAACATCATCCTAATGCTGGAAGAGGCTGGGCTAACCTTCGTCTTGGAGCACCCTTGCAAAATCCTGGACAAAGAGGTGCTGGAGTTCTTCGCTACCGCAAGACTCCGAGATGGAGACTCCATAATCAAGAGCAAGGTGGCAGGGGCAAAAGTAAAGATGTCTGCCAGCAAGCTGACTCGCTACCTGCAGCTTTCTAGTTCGGAGCAGGAGGACTATCTGGAGGACGAGGACAAAACCAGAACTCTCTTGTTCTGCGGTCTTCCACGAGGAACTCGATCAATAAAGAGAAAGGAGATGAATGAAGAAGGGAAGCTCCTATCTGACGTTATTGGAAAAGTGCTCATCTGCAAGCCTGGCTCGCATGACCATATCTCAGGAAATATGTTCAAGATCCTCATAGCTGTTGTCTGCCGCAAGAGGTTCAACTGGGGGGAGTTGCTGTTCCAAAATATCAAGGACACCTTGGGCACTCCAAGTTTTGGCCGCATCATAAGCTTATATCTAAACCAGCTGAACGGAGACAAGTTTGACATGAGCAAAGGCGTCCCTCTCCACTACTTGAAGAAGATGGATGCAAGTGTGTTTGATCGATGGGAGCGGCGTATCGGGCATCCTGCTGTGGAAGAGCAACAGGAAGTTTCTCCAGCAGTCACCCCCGGTGAAATTCCTGATACCGTGACTGCAGGAATCGAGGGGGAGACTCTACCCCCTCATACGGATGTAATATCTGAAATCGCCCAGGTGGCCAGGGATGTTGTGGCCGACACTCAAGAAGTAAGTGACACTGTGCTGGAGACTGGTGACCAAGAATTGGAAGAAGCTGCTGATATAGATGATTTCTTGGATGAGGACGGAGAGGAAGATGAGAATGAGGGACATGAAGTACTTGAGACTCCGGATCCTGTTGAACCTCCACCTGACAAGTCTGCACCAGTGGAGGGGGAGTTAGATAAATCTACAGAGACTGCCAACATTCCTCCTGTAGAGACTATGATGGTATCCAGCTCTACAGATGCGTCTGCTAAAATGCATGGCCCACAAGTGCCTCCGGCTATTCCGTTACGAGATGAGCTAGCCACTCACACTGTCAATATCATTCAGGGCATTGTGAATGAACTTAAAGTCTCATTTGATGAAGCCCAGAATAAACTGCTGAACAGGATTAAGACTTCGGAAAATCTGATGCTCAAGAATATGGTGGAAATCAACCATAAGCTGGACGTGATGGAGAAGAAATTTGAAGAGAAGTATACCGCGGCCGGCGAAGCTGTCACACTCTTAATGGCCGGCTTGAAAAAGAATACTGATACTCTGGCTGTCGTAAATCAGAACGCACACGTTGTAGCCACCAACATTCAGAAGTTTGATGGTAATATGGTCACTTTAAATGCCAATCAGCAGGCCCTGATCACTGAATTCTCCAAGACCACGAAGCATATTGATGACTCCCTGCACTCATATGCCAACTGCATAGCTGTCGAAGCCAAAAAGGGGGAGAAAGAGTATATAGCTACGTTGGCCGAGCTTCAAGAAAGCATGAGCACACACTTCGCCCAATCAAGCAAATATGTCTATGAGAGCTGCTGGTGGATGCTCCAACAGGCGCTAGGTACGTTAGGCGTCGTTCTGCCTGACAATCCTGCCGGTATTCATGACCCTGAGACATCTAAGGCCGCTGAGGAAGTAAGTGTTGCTGAGGATGTAAGTGCAAGTGCTGCAGATATTCCCACAAATGATGCTGATGCTAGGGCTCTCTCCAAAGCTAAACTGAGGAGCATGTTTGACCAAGAGGCCTTAGCAAAAGCCAGGGGAAAGAGAAAAGTTCAAGAAGGGACTCCAAGGAGACACAGGCTGCAAAGAGAACTCGAATGAATGAGGAGGATGTACGAAACGAAAGGTGGAGTCCAGTTTCAAGGAACATCATCTTAGACACCTTCTGGCTGCAAGAAAGAGGAGAGATCAATCGAAACGAAGTATATAGCCAGTATGAGTGGGAAAACACACAAAATGTTTGAAGCGAAACGCAACATCTTTTTCAGAAACAACAAGGATGCAGATAAAGTTGCTCCTCCTAGGTATTACCCGAAGCCCAAAGAATACATGAAGAGGCAAAGCAAGAAGTACTTGGCTCAAAATCCTAAGGGTGACTTAGCTAAGAAAAAATAGTCAAAAACTTATAGCTTCTCACTTTGTCTTAAGAACATTTAATGATTTTTGTTGTCATAGAAACAATTCTGGATTATATGTGTATATATTTATATTAGTATATATATTTGAATTTGTGAATGACTCAAGTCCTGATCTGATTGCATATATTCTCTTGTGCTGCATGTTTAATTTCTGAATGCTATGTTTATTATTTGATATGTGTTATTCATCTTAGCTAGTAGGGTTTTGGCTTCGTCAAATAGGGGGAGATTGTTGGGTATTGTATCCACGATTACCTAGATTTGAGGAAGCCACCTGTCAAGCTAAGATGAATTCACAATGTATTTGATGAAACATCTTAAGTTGTACTTGCAGCTCCTCCACGCTAAGTGCACACCAATGTCAGGGTGCAGTAGGTCAATATACACGGGTCTGCAAGACGTAATCCCTCGTTGAGCAGATCAGTGTGTTGGCCTACGTGTACTCTCTCTATTGGAGTGCACTTACTTTCAAGTACAGGGCCGTTCATATGCAAGAGAAGACAAGGAGCATGGATGGGTCAAGGAGCAGCTCCATGGTGGAAGACGAAAATTCGTCCAAGGAAAATTCGACGAGAATCACCAAGTGATTCTCGCCGATTCGACGAGAATCACCAAGTGATTCTCGCCGATTCAACGAGAATCACTAGTGATTCTCGCCGAATCGACGAGAATCATTAGTGATTCTCGCCGACTCCTTCTGGCTACCTCAAAACGGTGCCAAGTAAGATTCGGCGAGAATCACTAGTGATTCTCGCCGAACCAGTGGCCAAGCAGCTCATGTATACAAAGTGAAATTCGTTGAGAATCAATAAGTGATTCGGCGAGAATCACTAACGATTCTCGACGAATCGTCGAGAATCACGTGGTGATTCTCGCCGATTCGTCGAGAATCGCCTGCGATTCTCGCCGATTTTCACTTAGCGTTTTCTCAGGTTGCTGCTGGACCGGATTTTGCCTCTAGACTAGTTTGAACCGGACTTAGGGATTTCTAGTGTGGGTCCCACAAACGGTCATATTGGAGTTATCTACTGTATATATATTCCAGTATTTTGAACAGTAAAACAACGGAGAAAGAGAAAGAAACTAGCCTCGACGAAACCCTAATATCGCGATTCCCTCACCCTCCGCCGTCGCGCTCGGGCTAGTTGGTCGCCGTCAACAATCGAGATTCCTTCGTGATCTCCGGCGACAGAAGCTTAGCAAAGCTTCTGTCTCACGTGTCTATCCAGAGATCTCTTGTCTCTCGATTTGTTGACCGGGAAAAACTCCCCCGTCCGAATCGATAGAGAAGACAGATCCTAGAGTGACCGTTGGTAGACCTAGTTTGCTTCGCTACGAAGTTTGGATCTTCAAGTTCAGCAGCCGCTCATCATCGTAGCCGCCGATCCCGAAGCTAGCCGCCGCTCGTGTGCCGCCGCCGATTCCGGGGAGATCCTCTCCAAGAGAGACCAAGGTTGTAGACTCTTCATCGACTTCAAGAACACGTCGTCGAACGAAGAGGAACACCGTAGTCTCCAAAAGAAGTTTGTATCATGTGTACATTCTATATTTAATTTTGTTGTAAAGGAACTTTTGTTCCGTGTTGTAAGGGTTGGGTGCAACCCGTTTTGTGGGAGTGTTGACTCTCACGTGTGGAAGGGTTCCTTTCGTTAGTGCAGGGATTGGATTTCAATCCCGTTGGAGAAGTGACCGAGTCGTCCCTTGTTGGGGAGATAGGTCGAAGGGGGAAAGTGGATGTACCCAAGTCGGGGAACCACTATAATTTGCCTGTGTATTCTGTGTGCTGTGCTTTCTATTTTTATTATGCAGGTACGTTCGTAAATTCCGCAAAAGCGCTACTCGTCACCTATTCCCCCCCCCCCCATAGGTGCACATAGCTGACACTAGGTGGACTTTCAGCAGGGTCCATCCTTTTTCTTCACAAACAATATATTGGCTCCCCAGGGCGACGAACTGGGGCGAATGAACACTGACTACACCAGTTCTTGCAGTTAAACTCTAAAATCCGCGAGTTCCTTCAGGGCCATTCGGTAAGGGGCCTTGGATACCGGCTTGGCACCCGGTACTAGATTAATCTGGAAGTCAACCTCCCTATGTGGGGGTAATCCTGGCAGTTTCTCAGGAAATACCATGGGGAAGTCCCGCACTACCCGTACGTCTTTTATATACAATGCTATCTCCTTCAACTCGAACCAGATCATGAAGACTTCATCCCCCTTCATATAGGCTTTTACTGTCTGAACTGAAGATAGCAACATGCGAGGCGCGATGCTAATACCTTGGAAATTGACATCAGAGTACCCATGTCTCAAGTAGATTCGCTTCTCTGCACAGTCAATCCTTGCAAAGTGTCAGTCCAACCACGCCATTCCCAAAATGATGTCAAACTCCGGCATTCTCAAGACCGCGGCAGGTGTATCAATGGCCTTTCCTTCAATAAATATCTCGAACTCGCACTTAGCGGTTGCAATCATCTCCGAGCCGTCCGGTAGGCGCACTCGTCGGGCTATACCAGTAAAGTATTGTACGCCCTCCATGTCCTTAATGAAATCCTCAGACACAAAGGAGTGTGAGGCACCGGTATCTAACAGCGCATAGGCTGTCTTCCCGCCAACTATCACGGTGCCTAAGTACCAATAACCCAAACTTATTGCTAGGTGTCTAGTATTTCTCAAGCAACTTTAAGTTAGACAATGAAAACATGATAATCAATTAAATCATACCTGCAATCACATTTTGGGGATTACGTTCTTGCGCCATGTCCACCACGTACACTTGATCCCGAGCAGGGCAGGGGTTTCCTCCTAGAGGTCCTCGTCCTCTACCACGCATATAACCACGCCCCCGCGGAGCTAACAGAGGGAGAGCAGGACGGACATTCCCATACAACCGCGGGCAGAAACATCGAATGTGGCCCGACTGGTTGCATTCAAAACACACCAGCCCACGACGCCCTTCATGTTGCTGAAACTATTGCGGCTGAGGCGATGGAGGCAACACAGGCGGCTGCATAACCGGATGCTCCACTCTAAAGTGTCGGTGGAATTGTACTCCACCTCTTTGATGTCCTCTTCCTCCTCTGAAGTCCCGTCTCCTTCTATTGCTTAGACTAGCTTCCATCATGCCCTCCGCAGGTCTCTTACCACTACTCAAGTGATACGCCTCCAATCTCTTCGCCATGTCGATAATCTCTGCCAAAATAGCATCTGCTATAAACAAAATGGCCTTCCTTAGGGGATCTCGCAACCCTAAGTAGAAATGCTTGGTGTATCCTTTATCATCCAGGTCATATGAGTCTGCAAACCTTGTGAGATGATGGAACTCTCGCTGGTATTCCGTAACCTATTTTGATCCCTGCTTCAGTAGTAGAAACCTCTGCTCGAGCTCATCCCGAACTGATGTAGGAATGAAGTGCTCCAAGAAGACACCCGAGAACTCGCTCCAACTTATCTCGGTATACACTCGTCCTTGGAACGTGGAGCCCATGAATGACTTCCACCACCTCTTAACATGTAGATCCAAGACGGACACCGCCAACGATACAGCCATGTTGGTCGGGCAACAGATCCCCTCCAATAGCTCTTGCACCGTGTCAAGCCATTACTCCGTGCGTACGGCTGACTCTGTCCCGAGGTATGCGGGAGGGGAGAGAGCCCGAAAGGTGCTCAGCCAGTTAGATCCCGGAGCCTGTTGTTGAACCGGAGGCTGCTGCGCCCTAAAGGCATCCAGGATGGAGGTGAGCATGTACCCCAACTCGGATTGTTGAAATTGAGTGGGTATGGAAGGGGAAGGGGTGCCCCCCATCAGCTCAGCGTGTACTGGAATCTACACGTAAAACACAAATGTATGGTCAGGTTGGCCAATCTTAAGGTCAAAGTTGGACAAACTTAATGTGAATTACATATGGGCACACCACTGCTTCTGCTAAGTCAGTTTGTCCGCAAACTGACTAATCGAACGGGGGTGGTACCAATGTTAAATGACTTCTTTAGTTGAGGATCGTGGCAAAATGATACCATTTGTTAGACCCCCCCTCCCGGATCCCAAAATAATGCACGAAGGGGGTCTTATGCCCGGAACAGCCGCCTTGCGGTAGCATTAGCACACGGGCTAACCTGTACCACAAGACGCTTATTCCACCGGCTACAACCAATATCAATATAAACATGCCAACCCAACCAAATTATAATCAAGAAGAAGTCAAATCCACACCAAGCATAAATGTCCAAAGTACAACAAAATAGAGAAGCTACAACATGCTTCTACAATATCATAGTGCAGCTACAAAATTGCCCAAATGGGCTACATCAGAATCTCACAACACTCGCATCCGTAACCAATGGTTGCGACGACACCGTCACATCAGGCCCTGTCATCCTGTCCTGGCTGTCCTGCTGCAAAGTCTGCGGCTGCTCTACCTGTAGGGTGACCTAAAAAAAGGAAGACGTAGCAACCATTAGTCGAAAAGACTAAGTGGCTTCACATCCGCTCCCCCGGTGACTCCTTAGCACCGGGCGGAGAAAGGAACAAGGGTAATATATATACAAGTAGTAAAGCAGGTACAAGCAGGTGGTAATAGTACATTAATAACAGTATTATAAAATAGCAGTTCTACTTGAATAACAATATTATAAACTAGCAGTTCTACTTGAGCAATTAGTAAATCAACAAGTACAAGTAACTACAACAGGAAAGTAACTTAACTTATAAGAATGCTCATACAAACTTATAAGTTAAGGATCGGTTTACATAAAGTAACTCATCGTATAAGATTTGCCCATAAAAACTTATACGGTGAGGATCTTGTTTGTGCAATGCTATGTAATGGTATGTATGCTATGCAATGACTCACCTTATAATCACACACATTCAATTGCGATGTCAACACAGACTATAGTTCCTACTATTCGAGCAGGTATCTAACCTCTCAGGAATCAACCACCGTGGCCAGGCGGTGACAGTAGAGCGGGCATCTATACTACTAGGCGGGTATCCACACTACTTCACCTGGGCCTCCGTACGCCTCAACGCTAAGAACACAACAACAGAGCCCATGCGTACTATGGCCCAGCGGGGTCTCGGGTAGATGTGCACCGAGAACACAACCCGGACTGGCCTGGTGTGACTCGGAAGGGGCCTCAGAAGGAAGCACGATGACAACCCAACCGTTCACTTGGCATGGAAGGGGTCTCGAGACGTGAACACCGAGGACAAAGCAGAACCGCTGAAAGTCTAATTGTTAACTCCAGTCGGTGTGACGATCGGCGAGCCTATAGACCTGCCACACTATCCTTAATCCAGGATTACGACACCGCATGTCGACTCACACCGCATGCAAATTCCACATCACCGTGGTATGGAAGGGGCCTCGGAAGTAAGCATGAGGACACAGCCTAACCATCCATCTATACCTCATCTCAACTCGAACCCAACTAGTGACGGTCAACACCGCACTTACATCCATCCACAATACTACCCGTAGTGAGACTACGCTATAAGTATTGGACCACTACATTTCATTCTAACCATCACAAAAACCCATGGCCATAGTTTATCCTTTTATTTATCATTCCCAATGGTTTCAAGATATTACAAACATGATGCGCATTAATAATAATCTACCAATTTGTATCTAGTCTTTTCATTCATCATATTATAAACATGATGCATATTTATAATAATTTATCAATTTTAGCAAGTCATGTCATGCAATAAAGCTTGCTTCACAATTCAGTTTTATGAAATCTAATAAACAGGATTTATCATTCATAGCACTACGGTGGTCAGCATAAAATAGTTCATCAAAATCTCGAGTTAATTTGAAACATCGATTCCACCGAATTCAAATTCACATTATATAGACCCCAGAATTTAAGTGCAGAATAAATCTAAACAGCAACTTCGACCGGAGATTTCTGAAGCTACAGGAATTTGTTGAAGACATGTAACCCCTTGATTGAAACATCTTTCCATGGGCTACAACGTTTATGTTCAGATCAAAACCCAGATTCAATAGTATCAACCTTGAAATCAACCTTGAAGTCCGCTACGTATAGAACACAATTTCTGCATGTAGGGCTAATCAGACGTCATGTTCGTTCAGAATTTCCTGTGGCTACAAACTTTGCATAAAGACGTGAAACCACTCGTTGGAAAGGTATTTTCAAGGGCTTAAATTTTCGTGTTTAGTCAAAAGCCCATATCTGGACATATTATATCCGAAAATGGCCAAGAATATTGCTGCGCGCATAACACATATTATCCATGCATCTCAAGAGGAATGAACGACATCAGTTCATATTCCTCCTCAAGTCGATCTTCCAAAATCACCTCCAGAAATTACTCCCCCATTATTCACCCTCATGAGGCCTTTACTCTTCAAGAAACCATTCCCCATTTTTGCATAAAAGGTTGGAGAGGTTGAAGACACCACTAACGAAGGGCTCAGCCCTAGATCGGCCTCATCCTAGATAAATCACCATCTCTCTAGTCATGATACTTTTGAGTCGACATCTCTCCTAGATATCTACAGATCTAGCACCAAGGGAGAGGGGAGGAAGCTCACCTCATTTCCGGCATTTCCACTATTTCCGTCCATGGATCGTGTAACTCTTCTCGGTGGCATTTTCTCCTTCACGGCGACGTCGGATCTTCTCCTCTAGAACTATATACAGCAAATTCCTTCTCTCACAAAAGTTTCTCCCAGAAAATAGGGGATGAAATGAGCATGGAAACGGCTAGGGTTTTCACTTCCCCTTTTATATGAAAAGTGATATGGGCAGGGACATGCCCGTGTCCTTACCCGTGTCCTGCTTGGGCGAAACAGCAACGGCAGTTTCCGTCTCGGTTCAATACTTGACACGGGTAGGGACATGCCCGTGTCCCGACCCATGTCCACTTGACAAGGGTAGGGACACGCCCGTGTCCCGACCCATATCCACATGACACGGCCGTGTTCCTTGGCCGTGTACTCCTCTGGATACATCTCGACGAACTTAACTTTACACAACAAAACACGGGTAGGGACACGCCCGTGTCTCTACCCGTGTCATACATTTCATTGATCTCGACACATTCTGTCGAGTTAAACTTGTCACACACACACACGGGTAGTCCCGTGTATTGCATCATGGTGTCAACACCAGATTGTCAACACCACAACATCTGGGTGTCGACACACTGTGTCGACACCTGGTTCTAGTGTGGCGACACAGCGAGTGTTGACACACGGTGTCGACACCAGAGTGTCGACACCTCAACCTGTGTGTCTACATACTGTGTCGACACCTTGACCCAGTGTCCCGACACAGCGTGTGTCGACACATGGTGTAGACACCAGTGTGTCGACACATCAACATTAGAGTGTTGACACACTGTGTCGACACCTTGACTCCAGTGTGTCAACACCTCGACACCAAAGTGATGACCAATGACTCGGGTGATACATATCCTATTCACATGTGCTGCCTAGTTGTCAGCACTCCCCCGAACCCAAGTCAGCTCTCCTGACTCAAAAACATATACGAGGGGCCTAGTGCGATTCGGGACGTTACATTTCATTGTGGCCGGCCTGTGTGTTGATGTATGAAGTTATATATTTGTAAAGAGCAACTTGTAAGTCCTTAAGGCCATGAGCGTGTGTATTTGTATACATTCATGGTGATATATATAAAAGTATGGTTTATATATTTAGTGTACATTCACTGTGATGAGTTCTTGCAACCTAAAATGCTTGCGCTAGAATGCTCTGAGTTAGGATGCAAGTAGAACGTGATTTTGATATTCATATGTAATTCCACCGTTTGTTTGTGAAATATGGCATGGGGCTTCGGCCAGACCCACCGTTATATTCCATATAATGAATGGAGCCATTACAAAGTGATATCATATCTAGGTTTGAGATTGTTGGGAGGGAGAACATAATTGAACTCACAAATGTCCACTAGGAATGTAATACATACATGTGAGAAACGAGAGCGTGTAGGAAAAGTATGTTTGTCATTATGGAATGGACGTAGCTGGTGGTTTGTACATTGATAGGTGACAAGGAGTGGTGCTGGGCAGTCTGAGCCCTAGTGTTCTGATGAGAGTGCGGCACCAGCTGAGGCGCCTACACCTCCCTTTGCGGAGACCATACGTATGGTTTCGAAGACGGTGCTCGCAGTGTTACATGCACATCCTATTGGGCAGGCAAGGCGTGCAGGGGTGCCAGTACGACTTGGTGTAAGGCAAGAGCCTGTTGAAGCTGCGGTTGATGAGCAAACAGCTGACGAGCAACTGAAGCAGTTTATGGACTTTCATCCACCTACGTTTGGAGGAACGGCTTCCCCAACGCAGGCTGAAGATTGGCTCGCAAGAGTGAAGAGGTTCCTGACAGCAATCAGGACTTCGGAGGGGCAGAAAGTTACTTTAGCCATTTTTTTGTTGGAAGGAGATGCGAGGCTTTGGTGAGATGAAGTGGAATTGCATTACTTGGCAGGTCGAGGTTTAGAGGAGATATTGATCGAAGAAATTTCACGATTATTTCTGGCCAAGTATTTGCCTATATAAAAGCTAATTGCTATGGAGAATGAGTTTCAACATCTGGTGCAGGGTGAGTGCAGTGTTGATACTTACCTGCATGAGTTTATCAGGCTGGTGTGCTATGCGGGGTCTACTTTCGCTGAGGAGGCGCGGAAGGTGAATAGATTCTATGAGGGACTGCTTGATGAGTTGAGGTTGGCTCTGCCGAGTTCGGTGAACCAAGGCTTCCATGCGTTAGTAGATACAACCCAGGCACTGGAGAAAGATTTGAAACGGGTGCAAGATAAGAAGAGTCTGGCGGGTGGAGAAGACGGAATTCAAAGTTCCATAGTCGGAACAATCAGAGTTTCGGAGATGAGACAAGAAGAGGTTCAGGCCTGTTGAACCAACTCCTTAGACTATTTCTTCGGGAGCAACCTATGGACAAGAACGTGTTGAGGCACATACATGTTTTCATTACGGGAAGCAAGGACATATAGCCCGTAATTGTTAGCATGGCCCATCAAGATGTGAGAAAAAGAAAGGTGTGTCGTATGAAGAAAATGGTAAAGCAGTGACCGAGTCATCTATATCCCGGGCGCAACATCGAGTGCATAATCTTGAATTGCAGGTGCCGCAAAGCTCAATCGGTGAAGTACAACAGCCTCGAGTGTTTAGTTTGGAAGTACAAGTGGCTATAAAATGGCTTATGCGAGATGCAGACGAGCGGAAGTAAACCGAAGAGTGAACATTATTACTTGTGATGTAAATATATGTTGTATGTAGGGATGAACGATGCGATGTTTGTTTACACCTTATTTTACCCAGGTGATTATTTGATCAAAGCGTAATAAAGGAATGGTTTTGTTGGTGTATGTATATCTGGGGTACAAGATATCAGTATGGTGTGTATGTATGACATGTTAATGACTCGTTTTGTGCGATGCCGTGGGGCGAGACAAGCTGCGGCCTCTGAGATCCAACCTGGATCGTTTTACCAAGGAATGACGTGGTTATGTTGATGTCTACAGCAGAGCTAAATTTCAGGACAAAATTTCTTTTAAGGAGGGGAGGGTTGTAACACCCCAAATCCCAATTTGGGTTCAGGTTGTGCGATACGGCCTGCGATACGGTCGTGTCCCAAGGCGTGTCCTGCTCGGGTTGAGCAGCTTGTCGAGTACTCGACAAAATGCACTTGAGAAGTTCTCGAGAGGGAACACGCCCAGCGATATGGGCATGTCAGAGAGCGTGTCCTCCTCTGGTCGATGAACAGCGCTCGATGATCGTCGAGCGGTAAGTCAAGTTGAGGACACGGCCTGTGACACGGGCGTGTCACAAGGTCGTGTCCTTCTCTGGATCAGCCAGGGATGTTTGCTGGTAGACACGAGTGTGTCTTGTGGTACACGGCCTAGGACACGGGCATGTCCAATGGTCGTGTCCCGCTTGGGTTGAGGTAGTGGTGTACTGCATGAGGTACACGGCCACTAGGCACGAGCGTGTCAGCCATGTGACACGGGCGTGTCACATGGTCGTGTCCCATTTGGGGTAAGGCAGTTTGTGTGCCGCTTAAGGGACACGGCCTGTGACACGGGCGTGTCACAGGGCGTGTCAGCCCAAAAATGGATATTTCTGGGCAAAACGTGGTCGTTCATTTCCTTATCTTGGATCCAAGGGTCCAGGCCCTTCCCTGCTGATATAAGACCGAGATTGGAACGATAATCTTCCATTCATTTCTCTTTCTAAAGATCTAGGGAGAGAGGAGAGCAAGGAAGGAAAGGGAGAAGGGAGTCGGCTGCCGGAGGAGCTTCGGAATTCCGAATCGAGATCCGAGTTCAGATTTGTGGAGGCAAGGCCATGGCGGTGATTTCCAGCCGGCTAGTTCAGGGCTCCAAAGCGATCGTCAAGGGTAACATTTTCTTTCTTGGACAAGCGAAGACCTTTCTATATTCATCTGCATGGAATCCTCCACCAAGCATCGAAAAGCATAAGTGATTCCAGGTTGAGTCTGCATTTAGAGCCGGAAATAGGTAGTACGGCATATGCATGCTACGTGAAGCCCATCCAGATGGTTAGTCTGGATTGGTGATTTTTATATTGTGAACTAAATAAGACTCTGTGTGTTGTGTGGATGATTGTAAATTATGAATAGTTGGAAAGCTTGGTATGTGCCCTTATATGGGGGGTGTGAAATAGAAATGGATTGGAAAGCGGCTCTGTAAGGGCTGTGTGTGGAGTAGGAATGGAAAGGCCGACCCTCATCAAGATCTACGCTATTGAAAAATTGAGCAATGGGAAATTGCTGGCATGTACCTATGTTGTGGGAGATCGATTGGTGGCAAGGCTTGGGCGGATGCGGCCCCGACCCGGCTTGTTGCACCATAATGGTGGGTCGATCTAAATGCTCAAGTTTGTGGTGAGTTTGGCACCTCTGAGTGGGATTTGCGGAATGTCGTCAGCATGCGTGTTGGTGGACTAGGACCGGTCAACCAACATGTTAAAAACCTTTGCTAGGAGGTGGGCAACTGGTATATCTTGTACACCAATAATGCACCTTGAGTGCACGAAGCATCTGGCGGAGGCCGGCATTTGTGATACTGTTGTGCTACTTATTGTGATACATATATGTTATGATTGCAATGCATATAGGGAAGGAACCACTACCCCGGTTAAGCGGTAGGGTCGTTATAATTGGTTAGCTAATGCTGACCGTTTCTTTGTTTAACGCTCTTGTAGTGGATGTCTAACTGCAGGTGCTGACGGGTTGAATTGAATTGAGCGAAATGAAGCCCTTGCTGCTTAAAGGCCCTTGAAGGTCGTGCGATGACTTCTTGGATTTCATGTGTGGCCAGCCTGTGTGCCGATATATGAAGCTATATATTTGTAAAGAGTAATTTGTAATGCCTTAAGTCCATGAGCATGTGTATTTGTATACATTCATGGTGATATATATAAATGTATGGTTTATATATTTAGTGGACATTCACTGTGATGAGTTCTTGCAACTTAAAATGCTTGCGCTAGAGTGCTCTGAGTTAGGATGCGAGTAGAACGTGATTTTGATATTCATACGTAATTCTGTCGTTTGTTTGTGAAATATGGCGTGGGGCGCTAGCCAGACCCACTGTTATATTCCATATGACGAATGGAGGCATTATAGTGCATTCGTACGCCTATGATGAAGTGTAATTTCACTACTATTTGGCTATGCTAATAAAGTGCAGGGAAGGAGCATCGCTGCCCCTAGTTAAGGGGCAGGGTCGTTATAATTTGGTCATCTTAACTGACCATTGATTTTGTTTGTCACCGCTTCGGTGGATTGTTGCTTAAAATGGTGCGGAGCCTAGTGGCAAATAGCGGGCAAAAGCCCTTGTTGATGAGCCGGCACTCGAAGGACTTCGTTAATGTTTACTTTTATTCGCATTCGTGACCGGCCTTCGTGCCGAGGTTTGTAAGACAATATTTGTATAAGTAAACTCTTGTAAGGCCATAAGGCCAAAGTACTTTGTGTATTAGTACACTCATTCCTTATGGGTTTTCGTTAGTGGACATTCATGTTATGGCTGGGTTCTGTATTTGCAACATTTAATATGCTTCCGCTAGAATGTACTCTGTGTAACGCCCCGAAAATTATATTTGAGTCGGTCGCGAAAAAGGGGATTTTTGGTGCCTGTATAGGGGTACACGGCCTAGGACACGGGCGTGTCCATGGCCGTGTCTGGCTGGTGTTTTTTTTGGCCGTTTTCATCCCGAGAAGGACACGGCCAGGAATACGGCTGGAAGACATGGGCGTGTCATTTGACACGGGCGTGTGCCTACCCGTGTCAGCACCCGTGTTCTGCGTTCGGCGATCGACGATAGTTGCTCGACGATTTTCGAGTGACACGGGCGTGTGCCTACCTATGTCCCTACCCGTGTTCTTTTGGGTCATGTCCATTGCCGTGGCGGTTATGCGTGACACGCCCCCAAACACGGGCGTGTCGGGAGACCCGGCACGGGCGTGTCAGGTGAGACACGGGCGTGTCTGAGCCCATGTGTCTTTTCTTCGTTCGACGATCGTGCCTCGAACAGGGCATACGGCCGGGGACACGACCATGTGCGAGGTCGTGTTCGTCCCAAGTCAGGGGATTTTTGTGCAGATTGGAGTCGTTCATTTTCTTTAATAAAAATCCAACGGCCCAGATGGTTTCCTGCTCTGTTAAGGCCGGGAATAGGGGAGTTAATCCTTCATTTCTCTCCAACCATTCTCTCTCTCAAGCAGTTGGAAAGAGGAGGAAGAAGGAATGGATTCCGGCCGCCGGCGGAACATCGGAGCACCGTTTCGAGATCTGAGAGCAGATCCGTGGAGGGAAGTTCGTTGCGAAGACTTCCATCCATGTAGTTTTTCCATGGCGCCAAAGCGGATTACAAGGGTAACGATTCTCAACTTGAGCATGTAAAGCTCTTTCTTTCTGCATAGGGAATCCCGCTCCCACGAGTGTGCGGTGAGTGCGTGGTGTTCCTTGGGGCTGATGTGAATAGTCCCCCTTGTGTTGCATATAGAGTCCGGAATCGTAAGTACGGGCATAGGCAATGTGTGTGAAGCCTACCCGGATGTGTACCGTCTGGATCGGTGATGTTGCATTTGATATGTTTTGCCGGAGAAGACTCCGTGCTTTGGGTTTTTTCGGGTTTCTACGCAGTACATTATAACAGGGATCCTTGGAGGTTAGCTTCAAGGCGCACCCGAAAAACTGAGTGGAAACGTGTTCTGCTAACTTGGCAGTCTGAGAACCGGCCTTGATCATAACTGGGTTATGAGATTGTTTGGAAAATTTTGTGATCCGAGAGAAGCTTGGCCCGCGCATAGGACTTAAATTGACTAGGCAGCGTGAGCAACGGGCAAGTGGAATTGGACCTAGGATATGTGGTTCGGTGCGAGAGACCCGAAGACGGGGACTGGCCGTTGGCATAGTCGGGAGCCTTAGACAGTGGTCCGAAAGGCTAAATGCTCACATGTTGCCATCCTGGGGGTGGTGGTGAAGACACTGATTGGTCAGGATTCACCGTTAATGTGCCCTGAGTGCACGGGGTGTTTGGCCGTGCGAGCCTACACCTGTGGCATAGTATAGTTGCGCTTTATTATTTTATTGGGCTAATGATATGCAGGGAAAGAGCACCGCCGTCCCGAGTTGGGGGCGGGGTTGTTATAATTTGGTCGGCTTTTGGCTGACCATTGCTTTGTTTGCCACCGTACGGTGGAATGTGCCTACAGGTGCTGCGGAGCCGAGCGCCAAATAGTGGGCTGGAGCCGATGTTGCTATGCTGGCCCTAGAAGGCCGTAGAATAGTTGTTTTTTACTTTTATCACGTGTGGCCGGCCTGTGAGCCGATGTATGTAAGAACTGTTTTATTAAGTGAACATCTGTAAGGCCATAAGGACATGTACCCTTTTCAGTGTATTTGGGTTTCATTCCTGTGGTTGTGGTCGTGGACATTCATATGTATTGGATTTAAGTTTTGGGTTCTTTCAACTTTAAAATCTTCCGCTAGAAAGCTCTGTGTAGGACGTATAGTCTTAATTGGATAGTTTGAATATTCATTTGGTAACCCTTCCGACTGTGTGTGGTATATGGCGTCGGGTTTCAGCTGGAACTTCTGTTGTATGCCATGTGATTGATGGGGTGTTATAATTTGGTATCAGACTTCTGGTTACCGTCAGTCTTAAATGAATTCGTGGGCGAATTCTTTTAAGGGGTGGTGAGCACATGTGTGCGTCATCGTTATAACATCAAAAAGAACCCATGAATGTCAACTTAGGAATGAAAAATACACTTGTTTTGTGGACTCTGAGTATTCCAATGATTGCTTTTAGCAATTTGATTATCGTCTAATCGTCTGTCTTTGCTACTATAGGCTGTTAGGAGCGGTGCTAGTCAGTCAGAGCATCCTCAATTGGCGGAAAGTAGTGCACCAAGGGACATGCCTAATACACCTCCTTCCGCGGAAACTATCAGGATGGTGGCTGAAGCCGTGTTTGCAATGATAAATGCCCAACCTGCAGGGAAAATTCATCGCGCACCTCCTGCGAATGAGCAAGAACCAATTAGGGCGGCAGAGTCGAGAGTGGTGGAGCGTGTAGCAGTTGATCTGGTAGAGCCGAGGAGAGCTACGGAGAAGCAGCTAAAGTATGTGATGGGCTTTAATCCTCCGAGGTTCGATGGGGTTGGAATGCCAGCTCAAGCTGATGACTGGCTCTCTTCGATAAAGAGGGTGTTGACAGCCACAATAACTGAGGAGTGGCAGAAGACCACCATAGCGACTTTTCTTTTGGTGGGTGAAGCGAGGCTGTGGTGGGATGAGTTGGAGTTTCATCTCTTAGTGGATATGCAGCTTTCTGATGTGCCTATGGAAGAATTTTCAAGATTGTTCCTAGCCAGATTTGTACCCTCTGCTCAGAAGTTGGAGATGGAGAATCAGTATCTTGGGCTGACTCAGGGATCCAGAAGCGTGGACGAGTATCTACATGAGTTCACACGTTTGGGTCGTTATGCCGGGGCTATGTTTACGGAAGAAGAGAGGATGACCAACCGATTCTATGAGGGTCTTCGCGGCGATCTATAGTTACTCCTTACTGGGCCTAAGGCGCAAGTCTTCCCAACCTTGGTCAATTAGGCCCGATTGTTGGAAAAGGTCGCTAAGAAAGTTCAAGAGAAGAAGGACCCAGGAGAAAAGAAGTCCGAGTTCAAGGTGCCAAATGCCAAGACAGGTTTTCGGAAGTGGAACAAGAGACAGAGGACTTCGAACTCAGCCCCTCAGTCTGGTGCGTCGGGGGAAACTACGAGTCGAGTCCCAGGAGCTTGCTACAACTGCGGGAAGACGGGGCATTTTGCTCGTGAGTGTTGGAGCGGACGTGCAAAGTCCGAGAGGAAGCCTGGAGCGACCTATGAGGAGAAAGGGAAGGCGGTGGAGTCACCGCGTCCCATCATGCTCCAGCCCAGCCTAGAGTCTACAACCTTGGTCTTCAAGAGGCCATAAAGCAAGCAGACGTGGTGACAGGTATGAGTTAAATTGCAGTAGTTTAACTTTCATAATTGTTTCCTCTTTTGTTTGTTAGCTTACTTTTGTCGGTGCTAGGCTTTGTGTTGATCTTTTAGTTTCCGGCGAGAGCCCTATTTGATATGGGAGAATCACATTCCTTCTTGTCCGAAAGATTCATATCGCGCATCGGGGTTCCATCTTCGATGTGAAAAGACAGGTTGGATGTGTTTGCCTAATGGGTGCTCAATGTGTGTGGATAGGGTCTGCATAGTGAAGATTTGGATTGGAGACCGGGAGTTTATTTTGCGAGCGTTGGTTCTACCGTTAGTAGAGTTCGACGTAATATTCGGTATGGATTGGCTCTCGGAGCAGGGTGCATGCATTGATTGCAATCGTAAGGCAGTTAAGTTGGGCCTGAACACTGACCAGGAGACTACTTTTGCGGGCATGAAGGGGTCAAGGAAAGTTTTGATGTCGGCCCTTCAGGTGTTCAAGGAAGTTCGGTCTGGGGCAGAGCTGTTTGTCACTCTAGTGCAGACTTCGACACCTAAGCCAAGTCCTGACAGTATACCAGTTGTGTCCGAGTATCCTGATGTTTTCCCAGACGATCTCCCAGGAGCCCCTCCTCAGTGGGAGATTGATTTTACTATAGAGCTGGTACCGGGTGCCAAACCGGTGTCACGCTCCCCCTATCGGATAGAGTCAAGAGAGATGGCAAAGTTGAAGGTGCAACTACAAGAGTTGCTAGAGCAAGGTTATGTGCGTCCAAGTTCGTCGCATTGGAGCGCACCAGATCTCTTTGTTAATAAGAAAGATGGGAGCTTGCGGTATTGTATCGACTACCGGGAATTGAACAAGCTTACGGAAAAGAATAAGTATCTGATCCCGAGGATTGACGATCTATTCGATCAGTTGGTTGGGTCAATGGTATATTCGAAGCTAGATCTGAAATCCAGTTACTATCTGTTGAGGATAAGGGAGAGAGACATCCCAAAGACAGCATTCAGTAGGCAGTTTGGGCATTACGAGTTCACGGTCATGCCATTTGGTTTGACTAATGCGTCATCCGTGTTTATGGATCTGATGAACAGGACATTCAAAGAGTACTTGGATCGTTTCGTGATAGTATTTATCGATGATATCCTGGTGTACTCGCAGTGCGAGGAGGATCACTACAAGCATCTACACATGGTGTTGGAGACATTGAGGAAAAGTCAGTTGTATGCAAAGTTCTCCAAATGTGAATTCTGGTTATCCTCTATAGCGTTCCTTGGTCATGTTGTTAGTGGAGAAGGGATAACGGTGGATCCGACGAAGATAGTGACAATACGGGAGTGGCCTACTTTGACTACGGTGGCGGAAGTACGGAGTATTCTGGGACTTGCTGGCTACTATAGGCGCTTCGTGGAGAACTTTTCACGGATAGAACTTCCACTCCCAAGGTTGACAAGGAAGGATCAGAAATTTGTGTGGTCTCCGGAGTGCGAGCAGGCTTTTGAAGAGTTGAAGAGGCGGTTGACCACGGTGCCTATTTTATGTTCGCCAAGTGGAACCGAAGGGTTCGAGATCTATAGTGTGCTTTGGGTAATGGTTTGGGCTGTGTTCTGTTACAGTAAGAGAGAGTGATAGCCTATGGTTCACGAAAACTGAAAGTTCATGAGAGTAATTATCCGGTCCACGACTTAGAGTTAGCGGCCGTGATATTTGCTCTAAAGCTTTGGAGGCACTACCTGTACGGTGTGAAGGTCGATATTTACACCGATCATAAGAGCTTGAAGTACCTGTTGGACCAAAAGGATCTGAACATGAGGCAGCGGAGGTGGATGGAGTTCTTGGGGGACTACACCTTCAAGATACATTATGTGCCTGGGAAGGGAAATGCAGTGGCGGATGCGTTGAGTCACTGGATTCCGGCGCAGGCCAACTAGTTATCGGAACATGATGAGAGATTGGTCCATGAGTTGGAGGATTTGGAGATATCTTGCGTCGACAAGCAGTCTAGTGCCGAGGCGAAACTGTTTTGGACAGAGGTGTAGTGTGACCTAGCGGATAGAGTTCAGTGGGCTTTGGTTCAGGATAGCGGCATGAAGCATATCTTGGATGAATCTTTGGATGGGTCAAATTCCCAGTTTGTGGTTGAAGATGGGTTACTAAGGAAGGGCGGTCGTCTATGCGTTCCTAGTGCGGATAATCTTCGGGAGGAGTTAATGTATGAGGCTCATCATACCAAGTACTCAATCCACCAGGGAAGCACAAAGATGTATAGAGACATTAAGAAATTATTCTGGTGGCCGGGTTTGAAGAAAGATATAGCACTTTCTGTGGCCAAGTGTCGTACATGTGCATTGGTGAAGGTGAAATGCCAGAAACCAGGATGTTTCTTGAAGCCCCTACCAATCCCAGAATGGAAATTCGATGGCATATCTATGGATTTTATGCATGGTTTGCCGAAGTCACAGAAGGGAAACAACGCCATTTGGGTATTCGTAGATAAGTTGACAAAGGTGTCTCACTTTATTCCGAACAGGAAGGAAGATCCGGTGGAAAAGTTAGACAAATTCTATATGGAGAATATTGTACGATTGCATAGTGTGCCCCGCAGTATTGTTAGTGATCGAGATGGATGCTTCACGTCGAATGACTGGAGGTTGGTGGATAGTCTGTTGGGTACTAAGCTAAAATTCAGCACAACCTTTCATCCACAGACGGATGGCCAAACCGAGAGGGTCAACAGGACTATGGAGGACATGCTTCGCATGTGCGTCCTAGATTTTGGAAAGCAGTGGTAAGATAACCAGTACATGGTGGAGTTTGCATACAACAATAGCTTTCAGGCGAGTATTGGAATGGCGCCTTTCGAGTCCTTGTATGGGAGGAAGTGTCGTACGCCGTTGTCTAGGTTGGAGGCAGGCGAATCGAAGTTGTACAAACGTCAAGCGGTGGAAGATGCCACTTCAATAATACGGACAATTTAGGAAAGGTTGAAGATCGCTCAGGACAGGCAGGCAAAGTATTACAACGCCAAGCATAGGAACGTGGAGTTCAGTGTTGGCGACATGGTGTATCTAAAAATCAAGCCGTTCAAGGGTGTATCGCGGGTTCGACGCTTGAAGAAGATGAGTCCGAGATACCTTGGACCATTTGAAATCCTGGAGCGCATTGGCGAGGCGGCGTATAGACTGAAGTTGTCTGCGGAATTGAGTGGGCTACATGACGTGTTCTACATGTCGGTGTTGCGTAAGGCGGTGCAAGAGACTTCGCAGATCATAGACGACAATCAGGTAACGGTTGATTATGAATTAACAACAAGGGTCAAGCCAATACATATTGAAGATGTTGCAGTCAAACGACTCTGCAACAAGGAGGTCCGAATAGTTAAAGTCCGATGGGATAATTTCGGACGTGATGAGCTTTCTTGGGAGCGAGAGCAAGCAATGTTGGAGGAATACCCCGAGTTGTTCCACTCAGGTATTATTTTGTTGTGTACCTTTGCTTAATTTCGGGACGAAATTCCTTAAGTGGGGGAGATTTGTAATGCCCCGAAAATTATATTTGAGTCGGTCGCAAAAAAGGGGATTTTTGGTGCCTGTATAGGGGTACACGGCCTAGGAAACGGGCGTGTCCAAGGTCGTGTCTGGCTGGTGTTTTTTTGGCCGTTTTCATCCCGAGAAGGACACGGCCAGGAACACGGCTGGAAGACACGGGCATGTCATTTGACACGGGCGTGTGCCTACCCGTGTTAGCACCCGTGTTCTGCGTTCGGCGATCGACGATAGTTGCTCGACGTTTTTCGGGCGATACGGGCGTGTGCTTACCCGTATCCCTACCCGTGTTCTTTTGGGTCGTGTTCGTTTCTGTGGCGGTTATACGTGACACGCCCCCGAACACGGGCGTGTCGGGAGACCCGGCACGGGCATGTCAGGTGAGACACAGGCGTGTCTGAGCTCGTGTGTCTTTTCTTCGTTCGACGATCGTGCCTCGAACAGGGCACCCGGACTGGGATACGACCGTGTGCGAGGACGTGTTCGTCCCAGGTCAGGGGATTTTTGTGCAGATCAGAGCCGTTCGTTTTCTTTAATTAAGATCCAACGACCCAGATGGTTTCCTGCTCTATTAAGGCCGGGAATAGGGGAGTTAATCCTTCATTTCTCTCCAACCATTCTCTCTCTCAAGGAGTTGGAAAGAGGAGGAAGAAGGAAGGGATTCCGGACGCCGGCGGAGCATCGGAGAACCGTTTCGAGATCTGAGAGCGGATTCGTGGATGGAAGTTCATTGCTAAGACTTCCATCCGTGTAGTTTTTCTATGGCTCCAAAGCGGACTACAAGGGTAACGATTCTCAACTTGAGCATGTGAAGCTCTTTCTTTCTGCATAGGGAATCCCGCTCCCGCGAGTGTGCGGTGAGTGTGTTGTGTTCCTTGCGGTTGATGTGAATAGTCCCCCTTGTGTTGCATATAGAGTCCGGAATCGTAAGTACATGCATAGACATTGTGTGTGAAGCATACCCGGACGTGTACCGTATGGATCAGTGATGTTGCATTTGATATGTTTTGCCGGAGAAGACTCCGTGCTTTGGGTTTTTCGGGTTTCTACACGGTAGATTGCAGCAGGGATCCTTGGAGGTTAGCTTCAAGGCGCACCCGAAAAACTGAGCGCAAACGTGTTCTGCTAACTTGGAGGTCTGGGAACCGGCCTTGATCATAAGTGGGTTATGAGATTGTTTGGAAAATTTTGGGATCTGAGAGAAGCTTGGCCCGTGCGTAGGACTTAAATTGATTAGGTGGCATGAGCAACGGGCAAGTGGAATCGGACCTAGACTATGTGGTTCAGAGTGAGAGACCGGAAGACGGGGACTGGCCGTTGACATAGTCGGGAGCCTTAGACGGTGCTCAGAAAGGCTAAATGCTCACATGTTGTTGCCATCCTGGGGGTGGTGGTGAAGACGCTGATAGGTCAGGATTCACCGTTAATGTGCCCTGAGTGCACAGGGTGTTTGGCCGTGCGAGCCTACACCTATGGCGTAGTATAGTTGCGCTTTATTATTTAATTAGGATAATGATATGCAGGGAAAGAGCTCCGCCGTCCCGAGTTAGGGGCGGGGTCGTTATAATTTGGTCGGCTTTTGGCTGACCGTTGCTTTGTTTGCCACCGTGCGGTGGAATGTGCTTGCAGGTGATGTGGAGCCGAGAGCCAAATAGCGGGTTGGAGCCCATGTTGCTATGCTGGCCCTAGAAGGCTGTAGAATATTTGTTTTTTACTTTTATCATGTGTGGCCGGCCTGCGAGCCGATGTATGTAATACATGTTTTTATTAAGTGAACATCTGTAAGGCCGTAAGGCCATGTACCCTTTTCAGTGTATTTGGGTTTCATTCATGTGGCTGTGGTCGTGGACATTCATATGTATTGGATTTAAGTTTTGGGTTCTTTCAACTTTAAAAGCTTCCGCTAGAATGCTCTGTGTAGGATGTATAGTCTTAATTGGATAGTTTGAATATTCATTTGGTAACCCTTCCGATTGTTTGTGGTATATGGCGTCGGGTTCCAGCTGGAGCTTTTGTTATATGCCATGTGACGGATGGGGGTGTTGCACTCTGTGTAGGATGTTGGTTATTGGAAGGATGGTTTCATTGCGTAACCCTTCGGTCTGTCTATGGTATATGGCGGCGGGCCCCGACAGAAACCGGTTTTGGTCTTGCTTAAATGAATTCGTGGACGAATTTTTTTAAGGGGTGGTGAGCACATGTGTGTGCGTCATCGTTATAACATAAAAAGAACTCATGAATGTCCACTTAGGAATGAAAATACACATGCTTGAGGAACCTGCGTGTTCCTATAATTGCTTTTTGCAATATTGTTCGATCACTTAATGGTGTTTTGTACGACTATAGTTGACCAGAAGTGGTGCAGGGCTTTCATAACGTCGGGTTTCTGAGGCAAGTAGTGCACCGAACGATGTACCTGCAACACCTCCCTCGGCAGAAACCGTAAGATTGGTGGCTGAAGCGATGTTTGCTATGATAGATTCCCATCCTGCAAGGCAAATGCAGCAGCGTACACCTGAAGTGGAGCAGGTACAGCTTCAAGCGGTGAAACCAAGAAGAGTGGAGCAGGTGGTGGTGGAGCCATTGGTACCTACGAGAGCAACTGAAAAGCAGCTCAAGAATGTTATGGGCTTCAATCCTCCAGTGTTCTCGCGGACGGGAACCCCATCCCAAGCGGAGGATTGGCTCTCCCAAGTAAAGAGAGTCTTGACATATACAGAAACATAGGAGTGGCAGATGACCACCATAGCTACTTTCCTATTAGACGGAGATGCAAGGCTGTGGTGGGAAAGTTTAGAGCTACATCACTTGAGGGGAAGGCAACTCATGGACGTCTCAATGGAAGAATTTTCGAGACTATTCTTCGTAAGGTACCTTCCCTCGGCTCAGAGGATCGCGATGGAGAATGAATTCTAGAAGTTGACGCTAGGAGAGAGTAGCGTGGATGAGTATCTCCACGAATTTAAACGATTGCGTCAGTACGCTAGCTCTACATTTGCTGATGAGGAGCGTAAGACAAACCGATTCTATGAGGGTCTAAGGGATGACCTAAGGCTACTACTCTCGGGGCCTGTGACGCAGGGTTTCTTGACCCTGGTCAATACGGCCCGGTCTTTTGAGAAGGATCTGAGGAATGTGCAAGCACAGAGAGACTCTGGTGCTTAGAAGACAGAGTTCAAGGTGCCGCCTACCTCGAAATCTGGGTATTGTAAGTTCCATAAGAAGGCTAGGAGTTCAAGTCCATCCCCTTCTTTTGGTGCTTCGGGGGCGACTACAAGTCGAACCCCAGGCGCATGCTATTTCTGTGGAAAGCCTGTACACACTGCCCGAGACTGCTGGAGTGGACGTCCAAAGTCTGAGAGGAAGCCGGGAGCAACCTATGAGGAGAAGGGCAAGGCGGTGGAGTCAACCACATCCCACTATGCTTCGACTCAACCTAGAGTCTATAACCATGTCCAGCAGGAGGCCATAAAGCAAGTTGATGTGGTGATAAGTACGGTTTAAATTTATAGCAAGATAGCTTTAAATACATGTTACCTTGCGCGTGTTAGCTTATTACTTCTTGTATAGGCTTTGTTTTGATTTGCGATAATCCGGCGAGAGCACTCTTTGATAGGGGATCTTTGCACTCCTTTTTGTCCGAAGGATTTATATCACGCATCAGAGTACCTTCTTCAATGGCAAAGGACAAACTGGATGTGTTGTTTCCAAATGGGTGTTCAATGCGTGCGGATTGAGTCTGTGGCATAAAGATATGAATTGGGAGTCAGGAGTTTGACTTGTAAGCATCGTTGCTGCCGCTAGTGGAGTTCGACGTGATATTTGGTATGGACTGGCTCTCAAAGTAGTAGGAATACATTGATTGCAATCACAAGGAGGTCAAATTGGGAACTGGTCATGAGAGGATATTTGCTGGCTTGAAAGGGTCGAGCAAGACTTTGATGTCTGCTCTTCAGGTGGTTAAGGCAGTTCGTGCTGGTGTAGAGTTGTTCTTCACGCTAGTGGAGGCTGCAAAGCCTAAGCCTTATTTGGATAGCATTCCAGTGGTATCCAAGTACCCTGATATGTTCACTGGCGATCTCATTGGAGCCCCGCCTCAGCGGGAGATTGACTTCACTATTGAGCTAGTGCCAGGTGCAAAACCTATGTCACGATCTCCGTATCGGTTATTGCGTAAGCAGATGGCAGAGCTGAAGGTTCAACTTCAAGTGCTGCTGGTATAGGGTTATGCGCGTCTAAGTTTGTCGTCTTGGAGCGCACTGGTCATTATTGTTAAGAAGAAGGACAGGTGCTTGCGACTCTATATCGTTTATCGAGAGCTAAACATGTTAACGGAGAAGAACAAGTACCTGATCTCAAGGATTGATGATCTGTTCTATCAGTTAGTCAGGTCATCGGTGTACTCGAAATTGGATAATAAGTCCGGATATTATCAGTTGTGGATAAGAGAAAGTGATATCCCCAAGACAGCATTCAGCACGAGATACAGGCACTATGAGTTTACCGTCATGCCGTTTGGGCTCACTAATGTGCCATCCGTGTTCATGGATCTGATGAACAGAACTTTCAGAGAGTACCTGGACCACTTCGTGATCGTCTTTATCGAAAATATATTGGTGTACTCGCAGAGTGAGGAGGATCACTTTAAGCATCTCCATTTGGTGTTGGAGACACTGAGGAGGAACCAATTATACGCCAAGTTCTCCAAATGCGAGTTTTGGTTGTCCTCAGTAGCGTTCATTGGTCACATAGTTAGTGGAGAGTGAATTGCGGTGGATCCGACGAAGATAGTTGCTATACGGGAGTGGCCTATGTTGTCCACAGTAGCAGAAGTCCGGAGTTTTTTGGTACTTGCCGGCTATTATAGGCACTTCGTGGAGAACTTCTCGCGGATAGCGTTACCCCTCATGACTCTGATGAGGAAAGATCAGAAGTGTTTTTTGGACACCTGAGTGCGCACAAGCTTTCGAAGAGTTGAAAAGTAGGTTGACCACGATGCCATTTCTAAGTTCGCCGAGTAGGACCGAAGGCTTTGAGATCTATAGCGATACTTCAGGTAGTGGATTGGGTTGTGTTCTACTGCAGCATGGAAGTGCGATAGCTTATGTCTTGCGTCGGCTGAAGGTACATGAGATGAATTATCTGGTCCATGACTTGGAGTTAGTGGCCGTGATATTTGCCCTGAAGCTGTGGAGGCATTACTTGTACGGGGTGAAGGTCGATCTCTATACCGACCACAAGAGCCTGAAGTACTTGTTGGATCAAAAGGATCTAAACATGCGGTAGTGGAGATGGATGGAGTTCCTGGAGGACTACACATTCAAGATTCATTATGTGCCTGGGAAAGGCAATGCGGTTGCAAATGCATTGAGTCGCAGAGCCCCATCGCAAGCCAACTGGTTGACGGTTCTTGACGAGCGTTGGGTTCGGGAGTTGGAGGCATTAGAAATCTCTTGTGTTGACAGGCAGACTAGTGCCAAAGCGCAATTGAACTGGACAGAAGTTCAGTATGACCTGGTTGATCAGATTCGGCATCCCCTGGATTTGGATAGCCACATGAAGCAAATTATGGTTGAGTCTTTGGATGGGTCAAATTCCCAATTTGATGTGGTCGATGGATTGTTATGGAAGGACATTCGTCTGTTCATCCCAAATGTGGGTAAACTTCGGGTGGAATTGATGTACGAGGCTCATAATACCAAGTACTCGATTCACCCATGGAGCATGAAGATGTACCGTGATATGAAGAAGTTGTTCTGGTGGCCAGGACTTAAGAAGGACGTAGCACTTTACATGACGAAGTGTCAAACGTGCGCCTTAGTGAAGGTGGAGTGCCAGAAGCCTGGAGGTTTCTTGAAGTCTTTGTCTATCCCGGAGTGGAAGTTCGATGATATTATAATGGACTTTGTGCATGGTTTACCATGGTCGCAGAAGGGAAACGACGCTATCTGGGTGATCATAGATCGATTGACCAAAGTGCCGCACTTCATTCCGAATAGGATGGATGATTCTCTTGAGAAATTGTGAAAGTGCAGGTTAGATCTGAAATACTCTAGAGGGGGGGGGGTGAATAGAGTATTGTGCTCTCTACAACCTTTTTACAACTTTTTCTGTAATCCTAAGTGAATAGATTAGCAAATAAAGAAATAAGCGCAGCAACCTAACCAATCCCAGAACACAGCCAAAACAAAAGAAAAAGTGCAACCACACGACACAAGAAATTTATAGTGGTTCCCCAACTTTGGTACATCCACTCTTCTACCACCATGGTAGGAATCCACTCAGGTTTTTGATCAGGTGCCTGACACCAATGAGCTTTTGTTCAGGTGCTCAAAAACCAAAACCTCAAGTCTTTTGGTAGGAGACTTACAACCAGGAATAATTTTGAAGGGAATTAAAACCCTGTACAGAGGATATAAAAAGGGTGATGGTGTCTTCTCTTTCTCAATAACAACTGAGAAGACTAGTGGATTGATTTCAGCAGATTTCTCCCCCTGAGATCTTGAATGGATCAGGAATTATGGAGCACTGATTCAGGGTAACAGGTCTTCAAAGCTTGATTGCCTTGACCAGACATTGCTTCAGGAACTTCTTTGACAGATAGAGATTGTTGTTCTTCTGTAGTTGTCCTGTAGGATTGAAAGAAGAAGACTCTTGATAGTGATTGAATTTTTTTCTTCTTCTTGATGATGATGTTCTCTGGCCTTGGATGATTGCAGTAAAAGAACTTTTGATTTCTATAAGACTGTTCTTCTGTTCAATGTCTGTTTGTGTGTCTGTCACTGCTTAATCTTTTCTTTTCTGACTAAAGACTGACTAAGGAACATTCGAAATTTGAAACCTTGAGCAGTAAATGCAATCGGCCTAGGAAGGAAGCAACAATCAATGATTTCCCTAACTGTCCCATGGAAAAATGGCATGTAATAATCCATGATCAATACTCATTCGAACGGTAACATTCCGAGAAGATTGGGCACTAATTACTCTGGAATCATCGCCAAGAAAAGGGACGGAAAACTGGAGAAGACCTAATCTGGAATCGTCGAACGAAGAACATGAATCGTCGAGCTGAGTTCACAGTTCGTCGAGCTGAGCTGATGAGTTCGTCGACCAGACAATAGCAATTAGTCTTCAAGGGAAACTTGTCAATTCTGCTACAATATTCGTCGAACAGACAATCTTCATTCGTCGAACAGACAATCTTCATTCGTCGAGCTGATAATTTTCATTCGTCGAACTGAGATCCAAAATCGTCGAGCGAAGAATGATTTTGGACTTAGAATCTGAGAAGTCTCTGACTGAGAAGGATTCAATTTGTAGAGCAGAAATCATCGACCAAGGAATAGTTCTGGACTTAGTCAAAATATTCTGTGTTCACTGATATTCTGTGTCGACATGAAACTTCTGGTGTCGACACAAGCTCTCTGGTGTCGACATAAATTGGTGTCGACACATACCCTAAGTGTCTACACAAATCCTCTGATAACAGAATTCATCGAGTAGAGAAGTTGACATCGTCGACCTGAGAAGTTGTGGACTAGAGGTCCAAGTTTATCGTGCTCAGAATCTGTTCGTCGACCAAAGCCTGAAGTTGGACTTAGAAAAATCTGGAGTTATCCTGACTTTAGTTTGTTGAAGTATCTCAGTCTTCATCAAACAGAGAACAAAGATCGTCGAGCTCAGCACAGAGAAATATCTCAAGATCGTCGAGCTCAGAATGCATTTCGTCGACCTGAGTTCGACGAACGTCGAACTTATCTTACTTAGTCTTGAAATCTTCTAAGTCTTGAGTCTCTGATAGTCTTGTTGATAGCCGGTCCATCTGATGTTGACTCTAAGCACTTGGCCTAGACTCTAGGACACAAATTTGACCCTGGATATACATGTTGGGTCACATCCTAAGCTAGTGAACCTAACCCAAATCAACTTGGGATCCAACAATCTCCCCCTATTTGGGTGAGGTTAGTAAGAGACTCAAAACATAAACAAACAGGTAAACAAAGCAATAAAACGATATATCTGGCAGAGAATTACTAACACATGAAACAGATATACATACATATAGTCTTTGTTTAAAACAAATAGCATAGTTTGAAAACAAATGCAGAAAGCAATAGAAACAAACAAAAGATTACTTCTTTGGCTTCTTCTGCATAGACTTGTCTTCTTTTCTCTTCTCTCCTGGTTTTTTAAAGATAATTTCTCTATTTGGATCTAAAACCTGTCCCTGAGTCATTGTCATGTCTGCTGCCCCAATGATCTTTAGTGATGTAGCTCTGGGGACAACAGCTTCAGGATGGAGCTTCATGTAATCATCAACATTGAAAAGTTTGTTGTCTTTGTCAAATCTTTTTAATTCTTCCTTCCTGTAATTTAACATAGTTGTAAAACCTGATGTGTTTTTACCTTCAGCTTTAGCTTTATTGATCAGGGAAAGACCAATAAGTTCCTGGAACCTGGCCATTCTTGCAGTGTTGGTTGTTTCAGGATCTTCAAATGAAATAGAAGGAGAGTAAGGTCTTTTAGGACATTCAGCTTTCTATTCTTCAGAGATTTGTTGTTATTGCTGCTGATGTTGCTGTTGATGTTGATTTCCTAAAGAATGATGACCTTGCTGACTGCTTCCAGAGGATCTCCCTTGATGTCTCTGATAGGTTTGCATGTGGCAGATCTTTGAGAGCTAGAGCCAGTGGCACCAGCTGCTGGAGGAGGAGGAGGAGGTGGATCTTTTCTATATCTATGGACTGGTGGAGGAGAGTATCTCCTACTTCTTTTCCTATCCTTTTGCTGGTTCTTTGATAACCACATCCATGCAAGCATTCCCTTATAAGTAGTAACATTATGCAAAATATAGTAGGGAGTGTCAGCAGTTGGATGGGGCTTAGGAGCAGGAGGAGGAGGAGCCTTCCTTTTCTTTGACAGCATTTTCTTCTTTTTTTGTAGCTTCTTCATCAGAATCATCTTCATCATCATCTTCATCATCTTTACTGCCAGAACCCTGAGGGTTGTCATACATAGCAACCAATGCTTTTAAAGCTATATCATCAATGACAGCCTTTAGTGTAGCAGGGGCAGAAGTTGAAGTTTCAACAACTGGAGTTTCAGCAGTAGTTGAGGAAGAGAATGTATAGGAATCAGAAGCAAATGGGACAGATCTTTCAGCTGCTGCCTTATTTTCCTCTTCAATATCAGCCAAGATCAGCTCATCTAGATCTGGCATTGGTGAATCATCCATAACAAAAATTGGTGCTGAGATGGCTTCTAGAATAACTGTGGAGGTTGGAGCAACAACAGGAATAGCAAAACTATCACAGAGTTTCTTAGCAACTGCTGTACTTATTGGAGATGTATAGGGCACAATAGCCCATTCTGGCTTAGTAAAGTATGCTGGAAGAGACTGCATATGTACATTATCAAAAGCTTGTAGTAATTCTTGTAAGTTAACTGTGGGATTAAGGGCAAAATCACCAACAATTTTTATTTGCTCTGGAGCTGACTCATCTAAGTCAATGTCAGTATCCATAAAATGAATCAATTCAATCAAATCAGAATCAGAATCAGAATCAAATTCTGGCAAAATTTCTGCATCTGCATCTGAAACTACTGTACAAGGAACTGCTACTGTGTCTGCTGCTATACCTGCTGCAGTAATTTCTGCATCTGCATCTGTTGCTGCTTCATCACAGAGCATCTCCCCCTGCCTGGGTTCAGGAGAACCTGGAGCCAGGCCCCTGAATGAAGAGGGGGCAGTAGAGAGAAGAGACACTTGGGCAAATAAAGAATTGATAGAATTGACAAGAGGTGTAATGGCCTCTGTGATTAGGGATTTGATGATGGGAGTGAGCAGGAATATGATGGTAGATAGAGTGGGGGATTCCAAGGATGGAGAGGTAGTTGGTGAAGGTAGAGAAGTAGATGAAGGGAGGGGAACAGATGGAGGGGATAGAGGTGGAATTACATCTGTTAGGGTGGTGTCCAGTGGAGGAGGAGAAGGGGATGTATATGAAAATGTGGAATGCTAGACAGATGAGGTGGAGGAGGTGATGCTGGAGGAGTCATAGCGGGGGATGCATGTGGTGATGGAGAAACATGAATGGGGGAAGTTGGAGGAATTGGAAGAGTGGTTGAGGATGGAAGATGGGTTGCTGGAAGAGGTTGTGGAGATGGGATGACCTCTTCTGTAGGGTGGGGAGTGGCCTTCACAGCCCTCGTGCTCTCAGAAGCTGGAATGGAGGAGGAGGAACCCTTGGATGGCTTAGAGATCATCCTCTCCTATCTACCAAACAAAGCGCATGTGAGGCGCTTGCTGGCATTGATGAAGATGGTCAGGGAGACCATGAATTCACCAGCTTTTTCTTGAAGGAAAATCCCCAAGATTCTTCTGAAGCAGACCTCTTTCTTACTGTTCTTCTTCTTTATCAAATCAAAGAAGATCTTGCCCCAATCGACATGTCTCTTGTTGACCACTGCACACATGACAAGGAATTGGTGTCTTGTGATGTAATAGTGCGCGGAGTGCTTGCCCATCAGCACTTTTCCCACAATGTCCGCCAAAAACTGGTAGGAGGCAGAGAGTTGTTTCTTTAACAACTTGTTAGGGTTACTCCCAGTAAACCCCATCAGATTCAGCATTGCACTAAACTCATCAGAATCTACATCCAAATCGTCTTCTCCATTTACCAACCCAAAAATTTCAGAAAGAACGGCGGGAGATAAAGAAACAACATTACTCCCGATATTTCCTGTTAAGACATTTTCCTCAGAAACAGAAGAAGTGTATACCCATTCTCTAATTTCAGATGCATGCAGTTTAATTCTTCTGGTCATAAAATCCTTGAGACCCAGTTCTTCTAGAAGTTCCAGAATGTAGAGAAATATTGGGTCAGAATGCTGGAATGAATCAAAGTCCATGTCAAAGCTGGTGTCGAATTTCATTGCGGCTAAAGTTCCTGCTAGAATCTCCATTGAGATCACCTGCGAGATAGATAGAGAAAACGACGATCAAGAGCAAGGGAATAGAAAGCACGGGATGAAGGTCGAAGAAAACCTAGATATAAGGTTTTCCAGAATATGAATCGATAATCTCCGTTCCACGAAAAAGAAATAGTTCTTCGAACTGAGGTCGATGAAATAAATTATAGACAAATAATTCGTCGATCTTATCCAGAAGAAACGAAAAAAGTTCGTCGAACTCCGTTCGACGAAATATTTTTTGAAGCAAAGTTCGTCGATCTCCGGTCAACGAACATTGTTTCCACATACAAAGAATTCGTCGATCTCCGCTCGACGAGCATCTCTCAAAATTTCACTAATTCGTCAAACTCCGTTCGACGAACTCTGGAAAATTCGTCGAATGCAGACATAAATTAATCTAACTCTTCTCCATTGATCATTCCCAGTTGATTTATAAAGAACAGATGATTTTTCTCATCCAAGGGTTTGGTGAAAATGTCTGCTCTCTGTAAATCAGTAGGAATATGGATTTGGTTAATTTTCTTTTTATCTACACTATCTCTAATGAAATGATGCCTTATATCAATATGTTTAGTCCTACTATGGTGAACTGGATTCTGTGCTATAGAAATAACACTATTATTATCACAAAATAATGTTGAATTATTTAAGTTGACACCATAGTCTAGGACTTGGTTTTGTATCCATAACATTTGTGAACAGCAGCTGCCAGCAACCATGTATTCTGCTTCTGCAGTTGATGTAGACACAGATGTTTGCTTTTTACAAAACCAGGAGACAAGTCTCATACCTAGGAACTGGCAAGTTCCAGAGGTACTCTTCCTGTCCACTCTATATCTAGCATAGTCAGCATCTGAGTATCCAGTTAACTCAAACTCTGACTCTACAGGATACTAGAGTCCTAGATTAGGACAACTCTTTATATATCTGAAAATTCTTTTTAAGAAAATAAGGTGAGATTCTTTAGGGTTCACTTGGAACCTAGCATAAAGGCATGTGGCAAACATGATATCAGGCCTGCTAGCTGTTAGGTATAATAGGGATCCAACAATTGCCCTATAATGCTTATGATCTACAGGTCTCCCTGCTGCATGAGAATCCACAACAACATTGGTAGCCATAGGTGTTTTCATTCCTGAAGCATCACCCATCTCAAACTTCTTAATAAGCTCTTTAGCATACTTAGCTTAGGAGAGGAAGATACCATCAGGGTGCTGCTTCACTTGGAGTCCAAGGAAGTAGGAAAGCTCACCCTTGCTACTCATCTCAAATTTGGAATGCATGAGGTCAGCAAACCTCTTACACAATTTGGGATCATTAGAACCAAAGATGATGTCATCCACATATATTTGTACTAACAAGATTTGGTCTTTATGATGTCTAGTGAAAAGAGTTTTATCTATGGTTCCCCTTGTAAATTTATGCTCTAAAAGAAAGCTTGCTAAGTTCTCATACCAAGCTCTTGGAGCTTGCTTTAAACCATAAAGAGCTTTACGCAATTTAAATACAAAAGATGGTTGAGTTAGAGAGATAAAACCCGGAGTTTGTTCCACATAAACCTCTTCTTGAAGCACTCCATTCAAAAATGCGCTCTTGACATCCATTTGGAAATATTTGAATCTCATGTGAGCTGCATAGGCAAGGAATATTCTTATGGACTCAAACCTTGCAACAGGGGCAAAGGTTTGGTCATAGTCAATTCCTTCCTCTTGCCTGTAGCCTTGAGCAACAAGGCTAGTCTTGTTTCTCACTATGTTTCCTTGAGCATATAGCTTGTTTCTGAAGACCCATTTGGTTCAAATAACTGGGTAATTATGAGGTCTTGTAACCAAATCCCAAACTCTACATCTCTCAAACTTATTTAGTTTCTCTTGCATTGCAATGATCTAGTGGGGATCTTGCTCAGCTTCATGGATGGAGAGAGGTTCAATCTGAGAGAGAAAACAGGCATGCATCAAGTCTTGATTGAGTTGATGCCTTGTCTGTACACCTGCTGAAATGTCTCCAATCACTTGAGATCTGGGGAGATCTCTATGTGTAACAAGATCAGTTGGTGGAGTTTGTTCAGCAACAGCTTCTATAATTAATTCCTCTTGAGGAATGTTGTTAGTTGTTGGGGGAAGTTCAGCCACTTCCATTTGAATTTCTTCTTCACTGTCTTCAGCAACCTATGGAGAAGGATGGGTTGATACCTCTTGGGTAAGGTTTAGTCCATCCATACACTCACACAGTTGTGGAACCTGCAAAGAGCTGATAACCTTCATCACATAATTGGCTTATGGATATTAGGTTATGTTTGAGTCCTCTTACATATGTTAATCTCTGGAAAGTAACTGTTCCAATCTTTACTGCTCCATATCCTTCAGACTGGCCACTATTTGAATCACCAAAGATCACCTTTGGTCCTAGCTTGGACTTGTAATTAGACAGATTATCCTTGCTGCCTGTCATATGCTTGGAGCAACCACTGTCCAAGTACCAGTTCTGACTCACCCTTGGACAGCTCTTCACCTGTACCTGTAATGAAAAACAAAACTCAATTGTTCTTGACCCAGGTTACCTTGGGTCCTTTATTATGTTGAAAAGAATAGCTGGATATAACTGACAAAGTAGGTTGAGATTTATAACCTAAGGGGTGATATCTCCTAGGTGGAATAACCCAATCATCTACTGGATTGAATGGTTTATTAGCTGACTTAGAATTTCTGTAAGAGAAATGATTTATGTTTGGTCCTTCTGGGTTCGACGAATTCTTATAAGTTCGTCGACCACAGTTCGACGAATAGGGCTGAGATCGTTGATCTCTACTCAGAGAATGACAGCAGTCATTTTCTGTGCCCCATTTTCATTAGCTGACTTAGAATTTCTGTAAGAGAAATGATTTATGTTTGGTCCTTCTGGGTTCGACGAATTCTTGTAAGTTCGTCGATCACAGTTCGACGAATAGGGCTGAGATCGTTGATCTCTGCTCAGAGAATGACAACAGTCATTTTCTGTGCCCCATTTTCGTCGACCTCTGCTCGACGAACCATACAAAGTTCATCTATCGCAGTTAGATGAATTGTTATAACTGAAGTTTGCGTTCAGCGTTCGTCGATCTGGGTTCGACAAACTGGTCATATTTCGTCGATCTGAGTTCGAAGAATGCTGCTGAACCTTATTTTTCCTTGGCAGAAACAAATTTAATGGGTGTGGTAAGAATATTTTTCTTAATTATGGGGGGCAAACCTGATGATGCACCCAAGCTCAGCTTGCCATTTAATCTGGCATTTACTGTGCTTATTATGTCCATCAGCTTGAGACTTCTTCCATTGAGAGATTGCTCAAGTTGTTTAGCCTCACATAAATCAGATTTTAATTTAATTATCTGCTCATGTGCTAAAGTTAGTTGATCTTTTAGTTTAATATTTTCTGAGTTAACAGATTCAAGATTTCCTAGTTTTTCTCTAAGGGTTTTTATTTCTTTCTCTGAGTTAATTAGATCTAAACATATAGTTTTGAATTCAATTTTAAAGGAATCAGAATTAAAATTAAAACTTGAGAGAACCTGATCTGCCTCTGACTCTGAGGCTTCCTCATCTTCAGATTCACCTTTTGATCCTGAATTGCTCCTGGAGGCATCAATTGCCATAAGGCAAACCTCCCTCGATCTTGCTTCTTCCTCTTCTTCACTTGAGCTGGAGGAGGATGATTCTTCTTCAGTATTACTCCAAGTTTCAGCAACAAAGCCTTTGTCTCTCTTTTTGTACTTGCTGGAGGAGGGTCTGCTGCTGTGTTTTCTCCTGGAGTCCTTTTCTCTGCTTTTCTCCTTCTTCTGGTTTTCTGGACATTCTGAGATGTAATGTCCAGGCTTTCTGCATCCAAAGCACACAACCTCCTTGGTTGGTGTCTTGTCAAATCTGGGCTTATCATCCTGCCTGGATGATTTCCATCTAAAATCCTTGCTAGCCATCTTATAAAATATTTTTGCAAAGAGGCTCATTAGTTCCTCATTGGATGTTGAGGTCTCAGTTTACTTTGATTCTTTGAAGGCTATACTGTGATCCTTTCTCACTGGAGTTGTTGCTTTCTGTTCAGCTGCTTCTCTTGACTTAATCAACTGCTCATAAGACTTTAATTTGCCTAATAGAGATTCAGTTGATATCTCATTTAGGCTTCTGGCTTCTTTGATAGGCCAGATTCTTGAGTCCCAAGAGCTAGGTAAGCACATCAAGATTTTGTCATTCACCTCTGTCAGGGTGATGTCTTTATCCAAGGTTTTAAGCTCATTGATGATTGAGCTCAACCTGTTGTACATTTCAGCAACTGATTCAGCCTCATCCTTCTTAAAATTCTCATACAGGGATATGAGGTTTGATCTCCTGTCTTTCCTTTCATCTGTTGAACCAACTACTATTTGGTTGAGGGAATCCCAAATGGCCTTGGCTGAGGTGCACACAGCCACCTTTTGAAATGTCATCTGACATAGTCTGAGCAAAGATGTTCATTGCCTTTGCATATGCAATTTTAGCTTTCTTGTAAGCATCATTATTCTCTAGAGGAGTTACAACAGTCATGTTTGTAGAGGTGCTTATAGAAGCTTCAGGTGCTGGAGGTACTCCTGTCAAGATAGAAGCAAAAATATCATCATTAATAGAATTCATATATAATCTGATTCTTGCCTTCCAGATGGTAAATCTGTTAAGATTGCATACTGGAGGTCTGATGCTCGCATAATATTTGTTTTGAGCCATTTCTGTGAAGAAATAAATCTAATAACAAAACATCAGATCTAACAAGAGGGATCTTTATAGTTCAGGTGTTAGCCTGTGCAACCAATTAACCTCTTAAGGTGTGGTAGATTAACCAACCTACCTTTGATACCAATTGAAAGTGCAGGTTCGATCTGAAATACTCTAGAGGGGGGGGGGGTGAATAGAGTATTGTGCTCTCTACAACCTTTTTACAACTTTTGCTGTAATCCTAAGTGAACAGATTAACAAATAAAGAAATAAGCATAGCAACCTAGCCAATCACAGAACACAGCCAAAACAAAAGAAAAAGGGCAACCAGACGACACAAGAAATTTATAGTGTTTCCCCAACCTGGGTACATCCACTCTTCTACCACCCTGGTAGGAATCCACTCAGGTTTTTGATCAGGTGCCTTACAACAATGAGCTTTTGTTCAGGTGCTCGAAAACCAAAACCTCAAGTCTTTTGGTAGGAGACTTGCAACCGGGAGTAATTTTGAAGGGAATTAAAACCTTGTACAGAGGATGGAAAAAGGGTGATGGTGTATTCTCTTTCTCAATAACAACTGAGAAGACTAGTGGATTGATTTCAGCAGATTGCTCCCCCTGAGATCTTGAATGGATCAAGAATTCTGGAGCACTGCTTCAGGGTGACAGGTCTTCAAATCTTGATTGCCTTGACCAGAGATTGTTTCAGGAACTTCTTTGACAGATAGAGATTGTTGTCCTTCTGAAGTTGTCCTGTAGGATTGAAAGAAGAAGACTCTTGATAGTGATTGAATGTTCCTCTTCTTCTTGATGATGATGTTCTCTGGCCTAGGATGATTGCAGTAAAAGAACTTTTTATTTCTATAAGACTGTTCTTCTGTTCAATGTATGTCTGTGTGTCTGTCACTGCTTAATCTTTTCTTTTCTGACTAAAGACTGACTGAGGAACATTCGAAATTTGAAACCTTGAGCTGTAAATGCAATCGGCCTGGGAAGGAAGCGGCAATCAATGATTTCCCTAACTGTCCCATGGAAAAATGGCATGTAATAATCCATGATCAATGATCGTTCCAACGGTAACATTCCGATAATATTGGGCATTAATTACTCAGGAATCATCACCAAGAAAAGGGACGGAAAACTGGAGAAGACCTAATCTGGAATCGTCGAACGAAGAACCGGAATCGTCGAGCTGAGTTCACAGTTCGTCGAGTTGAGCTGATGAGTTCGTCGACCAGACAATAGCAATTAGTCTTCAATGGAAACTTGTCAATTCTGCTACAATATTCGTCGAACGGACAATCTTCATTCGTCGAACAAACAATCTTCATTCGTCGAGCTGATAATTTTTATTTGTTGAACTGAGATCCAAAATCGTCGAGCGAAGAATGATTGTGGACTTAGAATCTGAGAAGTCTCTGACTGAGAAGGATTCAATTCGTAGAGCAGAAATCGTCGACCAAGGAACAGTTTTGAACTTAGTCAAAATATTCTATGTTGACTGATATTCTGTGTCGACATGAAACTTCTGGTGTCGACACAAGCTCTCTGGTGTCGACATAAATTGGTGTCGACAAATACCCTAAGTGTCGACACAAATCCTCTGATAATAGAATTCGTCGAGTTGAGAAGTTGAAATCATCGACCTGAGAATTTGTGGACTAGAGGTCCAAGTTCGTCGAGCTCAAAATCTTGTTCGTCGACCAAAGCCTGAAGTTGGACTTAGAAAAATCTGGAGTTATCTTGACTTTAGTTTGTTGAAGTATCTCAGTCTTCATCGAACAGACAACAAAGATCGTCGAGCTCAACACAGAGAAATGTCTCAAGATCGTCGAGCTCTGAACGTCTTTCGTCGACCTGAGTTATACGAATATCGAACTCATCTTACTTAGTCTTGAAATCTTCTAAGTCTTGAGTCTCTAATAGTCTTGTTGATAGCTGGTCCATCTGATGTTGACTCTAAGGACTTATACTAAACTCTAGGACACAAATTTGACCCTAGCTATACATGTTGGGTCACATCCTAAGCTAGTGAACCTAGCCCAAATAAACTAGGGATCCAACAAATTGTCAAAACTGTTTGTGGATAACATTGTGCGGCTTCATAGTGTACTCCAAAGCATCATGAGTGACCGAGATGGGCGTTTCACGTCCAATGACTGGAGGTTGGTGCAGTAGATGTTGGGAACAAAGCTGAGTTTCAACACGGCCTTTCATCCGCAGACGGATGGTTAGACCGAGAGAGTCAACAGGACGATGGAAGACATGCTTCGCATGTGCGTCTTGGATTTCGAGAAGCAGTGGGAAGATCACCAGTACTTGGTGGAATTTGCTTATAACAATAACTACCAAGCGAGCATTCAAATGGCGCCCTCCGATGCCCTTTATGGTAGGAGATGTCGCACGCCGTTGTCATGGTTGGAAATGGGTGAGTCAAAGCTGTACAAGCGTCAAGAAGTGGAAGATGCAACCTCATTGGTATGAACTATTCGAGAACGATTGTTTATTGCCCAGGACCAGCAACCTAAGTACTACAATGCCAAGCATAGGAATGTTGAGTTCGCTGTTGGCAACTGGGTGTACTTGAAGATTAAGCGGTTCAAGGGTGTCTCACAGGTACGGCGCTTGAAGAAGCTACACCCGAGGTACCTTGGACCATTTGAGATTCTGGAGTGGATTGGTGAAGCAGCTTATCGGTTAAAGCTATCGGGGGAACTGAGTGGTCTACACGACGTATTCCACATATCGGTATTACGGAATGCGGTGCAAGAGCCTTCGCGATTGAGGCACATGACCTTGGACATGGGCGTGTCATAAGCCGTGTTCGGCCCAGGAAATTGATTTCTCAGTGCAAATCGTGGTCGTTCGTTTCCTTCTTTTGGGATCCAAGGGCTCAGGCTGGTCCAGGCAGGGTTAGGTTCGGGAATAGGGTTTGAAACCCTCATTCCACATCAAGCTTTCTCTTTCTAAAGCTTTAGAGAGAGGGGAGAGCAAGGAAGAAGGAGAAGGAGAGTTCCGACCATCGGTGGAGCTTCAGAGCGCCAAATCGCATGCCGAGTTCAGATCTACGGAGGCGAGTCCGTTGCGGTGCTTTTCATTCGTCTAGATCTTCATGGAGCCTAAGAGAAACACAACGATAACGATTCTCATCTTCGACATGTGAAGTCCTCTTTCCTTTTTGCATAGGAAGCCTGCTCTCTCAAGTGTGCTGTGAGTGTGAGGCGTTCCTTCGGGAAGACATGAATAGTCCCCGTTGTTTTGCATGTAGAGTCCAAAATCGAAGAACAGACATAGGCATGGTGTGTGAAGCTACCCGAACAAGTTTGTCTGGATCGGTGATGATGCATTTTATGAAAGGCCGGAGAAGACTCCGCGCCAATGGTTGTTTTTCGGGTTTTCTACATGGTAGATTGTAACAGGGAACCTTGCGGACTAACTCCAAGGTGCACCCAAAAAACTGGGCAGATGCGTGATTCTGCCATCTTGGTGGACTGGGAGCCAAACTGCACATAACTGGGTTATGTGAAATGTGTGATCAATTTGGGACTCGGAGATTCTTGTCCCACGCATATGGCTTAAAGTGACGTTGCGGTGTGAGCAACGGGTTAGCCGAAACCGTACCCGCTCTATGTCCTTCGCTTAAAGAGACCTAAGCTACGTGGTACTTGCCGTTGGCATAGATGGAGGGTCTTAGGCTTAGGCCGAAAGGACCATAATGCTCACGAGATTTGTCGTCCAAGGGGCGGTGGTGAGACCGCTGATTTTGACCGGGTTCACCGAGAATGTTCCCTGAGAGCACGAGGTGTGTATCCGTGCATGCCTACGCCTGTGATGAAGTGTAATTTCACTATTATTTGGCAATGCTAATAAAGTGTAGGGAAGGAGCATCGCCGACCCGGGTTAAGGGGCGAGGTCGTTAAAATTTGGTCAACTTAGCTGACCGTTGCTTTTTTTTGCCACCGTTTCGGTGGATTCTTGCTTGCAGGTGCTGCGGAGCCTAGTGGCAAATAGCGGGCAAAAGTCCTTGTTGCTGAGCCGGCCCTCGAAGGCCTTTGATAATGTTTACTTTTATTCTCATGTGTGACTGGCCTGCATGCCGAGGTTTGGATGACATTATTTGTATAAGTAAACTCTTGTAAGGCCATAAGACCAAAGTACTTATGTATTAGTACATTCATTCCTTATGGGTTTTCGTTAGTGGACATTCATTCTGTGGTTGTGTTCTATATTTGCAACATTTAATATGCTTCCGCTAGAATGTGCTCACTGTGGGACGTTTATTATTGGAAGGATTGTTTCATTGCGTAACCCTTCGGTCTGTCTGTGGTATATGGCGTCGGGCCCCGGCCGGACCTACTGCTATATGCTATGTGACGGATAGGGGGTGTTACAGTGGGCCCCGCCATTAATGCTATAAATTTTCTTTTCTTTTCCCCAAAAGGCAACCAGCTGACCGCGGCGCAATTAATGCAATTCTGCAACATTCCTGCAATATTTTGAACCTGCATTGACTTTGTTGACTTTGTGTACGTCACCATCTGTGGACTTAGACAAAATCAAGCATCAGTAGTGTACAACCCTGTATCCGGTGAGTGGGCTCTATGATGGCCAAATCGGTCGTGCCCGACGAGTAGGCACATTACTCGCTTCGGGGGGCTCGGCAAGCAATGAGCGAGTGGGGCCAGCCAATCCCGCGCTCGCCACCCAGGGCAAGTGGAGTTTCTCAAGGAGCGCTCGCAAAACTAGACACTCAACGCCATTTTGACTTAGAAAGAGTGAAGCCCAACAAGCCCGCGCCCGCTTAGAGTTTGTCGAACTAATCCTAGGCGTTCGTAGAACGGAGCTCGGCGTTTGTTGAGCGGGAAGCATGGATTCGTCAAACTGAGCTTGTCGTTTGTCGAACGAAGCCCGGGGTTTGTCGAACTGAATTTCTCTGGAGCAAGACTGGCCAGATTGTGTAGTCTAAGTCCTGGGAGAGCACTCAAGGGGCCAGAGCTCGGCAGCCCTCGTCTCATCCAAATGAGGTGGAATTGTCCAAGGCGAATAGAGCTGAAAGTCTCGCACTCGCCCTATGGAACTGGTGAGTAGGGCCAGCCGGGCCCGTACTCGTAGAGGCCCAGAAGGAGACGGCGAGTGCCAGTTCCATCGAGCATTCACCCCCCGGGCGAGCAGAGATTTCAGGGGGCCACTCGCCTAGCTACCTATGATATTTTTTTACCATTTTGCCCTCACTGGTCTGCCTATATCATGTTAGAAAATCAGAGTTACGCTATTGGAAGACCCAGTTAGGCTGCATATAGCTGTTCAAAACAGTGGAGGTTGGTTATTTGCACGTCGTTTTCATAAATCTATAAATAGGACCCAAAGGGCAACTTAGAGGGCATGCTTACTAGTGCTCAGACCTTCTTGCGCTTTCTAATGTAGCCTTATCACGGCCTTTAGCTAAGGAGGTGAAGTGCTCCAAGATCTTTCGGGTGTGTGGTGGGACGTTCACACCGAGCCCTTGGGACAGTCCCTTTTTCCTTTGGTTATTCGGCTTGAAGGAGAGAAGTAGGTGTGCGATCACCCCTTCCCTAAGGCAGAACTCCACTAGAGACTGGATTTTCGGTTTCAACATCTTGGTGTGGTGACCGTGGATAGTGGTCAGCACAGAAAACCTTCATTGAGCTCGATGACAAGAGGATCTAGGCAAGGTTCGCCACCCCCACCCCCTCTCGACACAGTGGGAATGTTCGAAGACTTCAGGCAGGAGGTGATTAGCCTCGTAAAATTCGCATTCGGCACACGGTCCAAGTGCTTGACTCCGGGTGTTGCAGTCATAAATGCCCTGTCTCTGTGTGAGGATGCTCCCGGCAGGCAAGTTGGGAAGGAGGTCGCCGAGGAAGGAAGGGGATGCGAGCTCCCTTGGTGCGTGCTCTTCCCAGGCTCCTCAAGCGAGGGCCGGTTCGGTGATATGGGGGCATGAGACCCTCCAGCTCGTCCCACAGGGGGAGGCAGCCCCTTCAGCATGTTGGTTTCCTCAACCCTAGTTCCAGAGGGGTTTAGTGAGCCCAAAATGTCTTACTACACTGGGAAGGGAGAACCGATCCATCACGTCCAATTTTTTTAGGATGTGGTCTTGATCCGACAGTTGTCGGATGGCTTCAAGTGCAGGCTCTTCGAAATCACCATCAAGGAGATGGTGATAGAGTGGTTCCACCAGCTACCGGCCAGCTCCATTTACTTCTTCGAGGACCTACGTCGGGGGTTCATGTTGAGGTTCACCACCTCCAAGATGAGGGAGAAAGAGGCAGAGTCCCTGTTCCACATCAAGTAGGGGGTGAACGAGACAATTCTAAGTTTTGTCAACCGATTTCAGGAGGAAGTCACCCAGGTCCAAGAGATCTCAGGGCATAGCTTGATGATGTCCTTTACCCTGGGTCTGCAACAAGGTTTCTTCAGGATGGAACTGAAGAGAGTGCCGCCCATCTCCTACGAAGAGCTGATGGAGTGGGCGATAAGGGATGTCGACAGGGAGGCGTCAAACCCGGAGTTTGCCCAGAAGCTGGCCAGGTGGGCCAGATAGAAGGAGAAGGAGCCAAGGGGTGGTAGAGGGCAGGAGGAGTGGAGAGCTAAACCTTGGCATAGGGAACAACGACAACTACAGTAGCAACAATACCCCAGGTGGGGGAGTTAGAAGCCAGATCATCGGCTGGGTAGGAGGCTAGAGTGGCAAGACCAGGGGCATGGAGAGGTTACAAGGGAAGCGATAACCGCCAGGGGGGCCAGGATCAGTTCAATCTTATAGGTTGGAGGCAGTCCTAAAGACATCCCCTTCCTGATCAAAATCATGTTATGGCTATAGCTATGGGGGAGAGGAGGAGAGCATCACATAGAAGGAGAAGAGAGGTCTCTGTGGAGTTGCCCCACTGCGAATTCCACAAAGAATAAGGGCACGCTACGGCCGTGTGCCCGAAGTTCCGTGAGATGAGAGGAAACAAGGAGCAGTATCAGCAGCAGGGTCACCAGGAGCTGAGGATTGAGGAGTCCTGCCTCAGGCGAAGGAGGATAGGTGTGAATTTCGGGTGGATGTCGGAACCAGGGGAGGGATCAGAGTTATCTACGGGAGCGTGGAGATAGATGATTCCCGAAAGATGAGCCTCCATACCATGTACTGCCGGAGCATTGGCTCCACATCTCAGACCCATCCCCAGAAGAGAAGATTACCTTCTCGAGGAAGGATATGCTGGATCATGCAGATCACTTCTGCAATGCGCTGGTCATCCAGACAGCCATTGAGAATTTCACTGTCTTTAGGATCCTTATTAATAGCGAAAGCTCTGTCAAAGTCATCTTTAAGAACGCATTCGACGTGATAAAGGTGGAGGCAAAGAGGGTGCTAGCCTCAGATGGGCCCCTGTTTGGGTTTTCTGGGGGAGGAAGGAGGTAGAAGAAGTGGGGCTCCACGTCACTCTAGGGGGGCTAGTTCCGGAACTGCAGGTTTGTCATTATGGAAGCCCTCAGTAGTTACAACGCCATCTTTGGAAGTCCCCTCATCAGTGTCTTCTGTTGCGTCCCCTCTTCCTTCCACTAGTGCTTAAAATTCAGCGTCGAGAGGACCCAGGTCCAGGTTCGGGGTGACCCCAAGATGGCAAGGGAGTATTATGTCACTGCGGTGAACTCCATCTCCTGACAGGAGGGGGCCAAGGAGATGGAGCGGAGAATGGAGGAGGCAAAATAGGAGGCTGGAGGAGAGGAGATGGAGATAGAAGAGAGCTGCACACAGTTAGAGGTGGCAAGAGAACAGGAGGAGCAGGCCGAGGCAACATCGATGGAAGAAGTATTGGAAGCGGAGGAGATCCAAGTCCCGGGAGAGAGGGACGTTGGATAAAGGGGGGAGTAGTTCAGGCTGGAGGCTACGGAAGAGGTTGTGGAGATGGAGGTTTTCACCCTTGGAGGCAGGGTGGAGAAGGTTCGCATCAGCGGGGGGATAACCCCGGAGGCTCTGGGCAGGATGCTGACATGCATCAGCAGAACGCGGACATATTCGCATGGAGTACAACAGAGATTCCGGGGATTGATGTGGACGTGGCCTGCCACCGCCTCAACCTGGACCCGGGAGCTCGCCCTTTCTAGCAGAAGAAGAGATCCACTGTAGACAAGCTGGCTGAGCCCATCAGGGAAGAGGTCGACAAACTCCTCACGGCTGGCTTTATATCCGAAATACAATACCCCGGCTGGGTCTCCAATATAGTTATGGTTAAAAAGGAGATGGCTGACAGTGTATGTGTGTTGATTTTTCCTTACTTAATAAATCATGCCCTAAGTACTGTTATCCTTTGCCTTGGATCGACGTGCTGGTTGACTCAGCCATCGGTTTTCCTGTAATGACATTCTTAGATGCATTTTCAGGTTATCACTAGATCATGATGCACCCCTGATGTATGCCCAAGGTTTCAACAATTAAATTACATGCGCAGATAAATTAGGGTACGTAGTGTTGGAAAACCCTATTACTGATTTGGGTCAGGATCACTATGTCTCTTAGGAAACCTGTTTTGACCTCATTGTATAGATCTAAAGGTCAAGTAGAATTGAGTCTAAGGGTTAGTAGTTAGGTTTGGAAGCTGCCCTCAAGACCAGGTTTTTCAGTTTCTGGAGACAAAGTCATTTCGTCGAGCTCAGTACGACGAATCGTCGAACTCCATTCGACGATCGTTGAGCTCACTTCGACTAGTCGTCGAACTCCATTCGACAATCTCTGAGCTCAACTTCATTAAGTCGTTGAACTCCATTCGACGATCTTCGAGCTCAGTTCGACGATCTTGACTCCAGTTTGTTCCGCTATCTCTGAGCTCAGTTCGACGATAGTTGAGATCAGATCGACGATCTCTGTTTCTGTCTAAGTCCAAATCTCTGAGCTCAGTTCAACGATAGTGGAGCTCAGTTCGACGTTTTTCTGAAGAGTTCAACGATTTTCAAGATTCAAATTCAGACAGTTAAGGAATTATTCTCAGCAATTAATTCAAAGATCTTGTAGCCGTTTTCATTTAATCTGGAGCAAGTTTCAATGAATTATCAAGGAATGTTTTATTGGACCTTCCTCCAGAAGACAATTGCAGTTAAGGAAGTCATTTATGACAGGCCAATGGCTATCTTGGACAGTAGATCATTTCTATTCAGAAAAAAAAGGAATAAAACATTAGATTTTTCATTATTCCTAAAAAAGAAGAACAAGAAGTCAGAAACATACTCTCTGCAACAACAACTCTTACACAACAACAATCACACAAGAGAAAGAAAAAAAGAGTTGCAGACATTCTCTGATCTCTTTTGATTCAAGTGTTCAAAGGCCATCATCATTCAAGACTCCAGACACCTCACATTTCAGTTGCTGCTGAAATCATCTTTTGTTGGAGATCAAATTTTCTGAAGGCCTATCACCCTACTGCAAAGCTTCACTTCCTGAACAACTACAGATCTTAGGGGGAGCTTTGAGAACATCCACTATCTTCTCTCTGACTATTGATAGAGAAGATCATCTCTTTCCCTCATCCCTCTCTCTCTCTCTATTGTAAAGGGTTTTTCAAACTCCCTTCAAAGGTTTGTGATTGGTTTCTGAGACCTTATCAAAACTCTGTGGTGGTAAGACACCTGATCAAAAAATCTGGTTTGGTTTTTGAGCACCTTATCAAAAGCTCATTGCTGCCCAGGACACCTGATCAACTCATCCTGCAGTGGATTCCTACCTAGGGTGGTAGAAGAGTGGATGTACCCAGATTGATTGGGGAACCACTATAGCTCCTTGTGTCTTCTGGTTGCTTGTGTTTCTTTTTGTTTCTGGCTGTGCTTTGTGATTGCTTTATGTTTAATCTGTGATTAGATAGTTGCTTCTTATTTAGATCACTTTATATTATTTGCTTCCCTGTTCACTTAGGATTACAACGACTGTTGTAAAAAGTTTTTAGCAAGCACCATACTCTATTCACCCCCCTCTAGAGTATATCAGATCTAACTTGCACTTTCAATTGGTATCAGAGGCAGGTTGGTTAAACATACCACACCTTGGTGGTTGCACAGGCTAACACCTGAACACAAAGATTCCTATAGTTAGATCTGCTTGTTGTAGATTTTGTTATTAGAATTATTTCTTCACAAAACAAGGCCCAAATTAAAGATTATGCTAGCACCAGACCTCCAGTGTGCAATCTATCCAAGTTTGCACTTTGGAATGCAAGGATTAGACTATACATGAATTCTATTGATGAGGACATCTTCAATTCTGTTTTGACAGTGTGTCCAAGACCTCCAGAGAACACAAGCACAAATGTTGTTCCACCTCCCTCAGGAACAGATGCAGAGATCAAGAAGTGGAAAGTAGCAGATGTAAAGGCTATGAATATCTTAGCCCAGACTATGTCTGATGATATTTTCCAAAAGGTGGCAAAATGCAACTCAGCAAAGGAAATCTAGGATAAGCTATCTGAGTTAGTCTCAGGATCTACTAATGAAAGAAAAGACTGAAAATCTCACCTCATAACCCAATATGAGAACTTCAAGAAAGGAGAAGCTGAGTCAGTAGCAGACATTTATAATAGACTCAGTCTGATAGTCAATGAACTGAAAACTTTGGATAATGAGATCTCATTGACTGAGCTAAATGATAAAATCCTAATGTGCTTCCCAAGCACTTGGGACTCAAGGATCTGGCCAATCAAGGATGCCAGAAGTCTCAATGAAATCACAACAGAAGCTCTCTTGGGCAAGCTCAAGTCTTATGAGCTGCTCATCAAAAATAGAGAAGAAGAGCAGAAGGCTGCCTCACCAGCCAAAAGAAAGGAAAAGTCTGTTGGAACACCCTATAACTAATTTGGGTCAGGATCACTATGTCTTTAGGAAACCTGTTTTTGACCTCTTTGTATAGATGTAAAGGTCAATTAGATTTGAGTCTAAGGATTAATAGTTAGGTTTGGAAGCTGCCCTCAAGACCAAGGTTTTTCAGTTTGGAGACTAAGTCATTTCGTCGAGCTCAGTACGACAAATCGTCGAACTCCAATCGACGATCGTTGAGCTCACTTCGACGGATCGTCGAACTCCATTCGACGATCGCTGAGCTCAACTTCAACAAATCGTCGAACTCCATTCGACGATCTTCGAGCTCAGTTCGACGATCTTGACTCCAGTATTGATTCTCTATCTCTGAGCTCAGTTCGACGATAGTTGAGCTCAGATCGACGATCTCTGTTATTGTCTAAGTCCAAATCGTTGAGCTCAGTTCGACGATAGTAGAGCTCAGTTCGACGTTTTTCTGAAGAGTTAAATGATTTTCAAGATTCAAAATTCAGACAGTTAAGGAGTTATTCTCAGTAATTAATTCAAAAGATCTTGTAGCCGTTTTCATTTATTCTGGAGCAAGTTTCAAGGGTTTATCAAGGAATGTTTCATTGGACTTTCCCCCAGAAGACAATTGCAATTAAGGATGTAATTAATGACAGGCTAACGGCTATTCTGGACAGAGGATCATTTCTATTAAAAAAAGGAATAAAAGATAAGATTTTTTGAATTCCTGACAAGAAGAGAGTGCACAAGAAAAAGAAGAACAAAATATTCTCTGCAACAACTCTTCTCTAGAACAACATCTTTCTCAACAACAATCACTCAAGAGAAAAAGAAAAAGAGCTGTAGACATTCTCTGTCTCAAAGAATTCACACAAGAACACCATCACCAAAAGGAGATCAACAAATCTGAAATCTTCAGATCTCTTTTGATTCAAGTGTTCAAGGCCATCATCATTCAAGACTCCAGACACCTCACATTTCAACTGTTGTTGAAATCATCAATTGCTGGAGATCAATTTTCTAAAGGCCTATCACCCTACTGCAAAGCTTCATTTCCTGAACATCTCATGAACTCAGAGGTGCTTTGACAACATCAATATCCACATAGTCTTCTCAGCTGCTTTGAGAAAGAGAAGACTTCCATCACTCTCTCATCCCCATCTCTATAAAGGGTTTTTCAAACTCCCTTCAAAAATTTGTGTGTGGTTTTTGAGCATCTTATCAAAAGCTCATTGGTGGCAAGACACCTGATCAAAAAATCTGGTTTGGTTTTTGAGCAACTTATCAAAAGCTCATTGGTGCCCAGGACACCTAATCAACTCATCCTACAGTAGATTCCTACCTAGGGTGGTAGAAGAGTGGATGTACCCAAGTTTAGGGGAACCACTATAGCTCCTTATGTCTTCTGGTTGCTTGTCTTTATTTTTGTTTCTTGCTGTGATTATTTTGGGACTAGGTTGCTCTGTGATTAGATAGGTTCTGTGATTAGATTTACTATTTGCTTCCCTGTTCACTCAGATTACAACAACTGTTGTAAAAAGTTTTTAAGCACCATACTCTATTCACCCCCCTATAGAATATATCAGATCTAGCTTGCACTTTCAATTGGTATCAAAGCGAGGTTGGTTAAAAATACCACATCTCAGTGGTTGCACAGGCTAACACCTGAACCAAAAGATTCCTAGTTAGATCTGCTTGTTGTATATTTTGTTATTAGAATTAGTTCTTCACAAAACATGGCCTAAAATAAAGATTATGCTAGCACCAGACCTCCAGTGTGCAATCTGTCTAAGTTTGCACTTTGGAAAGCAAGGATTAGACTATACATGAATTCTATTGATGAGGACATTTTTAATTCTGTTTTGAGAGTTTGTCCAAGACCTCCGGAGAACACAAGCACAAATACTGTTCCACCTCCATCAGGAAAAGATACTGATATCAAGAAGTGGAAAGTAGTAGATGCAAAGGCTATGAATATCTTAGCCCAGACCATGTCTGATGACATATTCCAAAAGGTGGCTGAATGCAACTAAGCAAAGGAAATCTGGGTTAAGCTCTCTGAAATAGTCTCTGGATCTGCTGATGAAAGAAAACATAGGAGATCCCACCTCATATCCCAATATGAGAATTTCAAGAAAGGAGAAGCTGAGCCAGTAGCTAAAATGTATAACAGGCTCCGTCTGATAATCAATGAACTAAAGACTCTGGACAAAGAGATCTCATTGACTGAGCTAAATGACAATCCTAATGTGATTCCCAAGCACTTGGGACTCAAGGATCTGGCCAATCAAGGATGCCAGAAGTCTGAATGAGATTACAACAGAAGCTCTTTTGGGCAAGCTCAAGTCTTATGAGCTGCTTATTAAGAATAGAGAAGAAGAGCAGAAGGCTGCCTCGCCAGCCACAAGGAAAGAAAAGACAATAGATTTTAAAGCCACTGAAGATCAGCCTGAAGACAAAATCCCAGGCAATGATGAGCTGCTTAGTCTACTGGCTAAAAGATTTTACAAGATGGCCAGGAAGGACTTCAGGAAGAGATCACACAAAGAGCATGACAAGCCAAGGTATGATAAGTCAAATAATAAAGAAATTGTTTGCTTTGATTGCAGGAAACCAGGCCATATTGTGCCTGACTGTCCAGAAAACAAAAACAAGGACAGAAGGGACAAGAAAGAAAGAAGAAAGGACAAAGACTTCAAGAAGAATGGCAATCGCAAACCCTCCTCAAGCAAGAACAAACACACAAGGAAGGGATTTATTGCTGAATCCTGGAGTGAAACTGAAGAAGAATCAGAAGCTTCATCCAACTCCAGTGATGATGAAGATGATGCTGAAGAGAAGGAGTTCTGCATGTGGCAATCAATGCCTCTCAACATAATTCAGATGCAGAAGTTTTAGAGTCAGACTCAGAGACTCAACTTGAAGAGGACCAGGTAATTAGTTCTTTTGATTTCAATTCTGAGGATTTTAAGTCTGAGTTTAAAGCATTATGTTTAGACTTACTAAAATCTGAGAAGGAAATTATTTCTCTCAAAAATCAATTATCTGAACATAGTATCTTAAAGTCAGAAAACCTCAAACTCTCTGAGGAGTTGGAGTGCTGTAGGGAGCAGATAGCTTCATTGAAAGGTGAGCTATCAGAGGCCAAGAAGCTTGAAGAATCCCTTAATGGGAGAAGTATCAAGCTGATGGACATCACAAGCATAGTGAACTCCAAATTCAATAGTACACTGGGCTTGGGTCCTTCATCCAGCCAACCTATAGTTCTAACAACCCCAATTAAGTTTATTTCTAATAGAGGGAAGGGAGTTGTAGAGGTAGCTAGGAAACATTCTGATCTACCTAAGAAAACCAAGTTCCAGCAGAAATCGTCGAACGGAGCTCGACAATCACCGAATGCAGATCGACGATCTCAGGCAAAAACATCGAACTCAGGTTGACGATCTCTAATCCTTGAACTCTGTCACAATCGACCGTCGAATGGAGCTCGACGATCTGACCCAAGATCGTCGAACGCAGCTCCACGATCGTCGAACAGAGATCAGAGCTTTGGAAATTCTTTCAAGGGTAAATAAAAATCCAATCCTAGGGGTCCTTCATCCCAAAGCTTTAACCCTTATACTGAATGGATAATACCTCCAAGGAGATATCATCCTGAAGGTTATAAGACTCAACCAGGGATGCATTCATTTCTGAATTTAAAGGTAATCAACCTAGGCCCAAGGTAAACTGGGTCAAAAATAATTGAATTATTTTATGTGCAGGTGAAGACCTATCCAACATCAAACCAACAATGGTACTTGGATAGTGGGTGATCTAAGCACATAATAGGAAACAAGGACAACCTTATATCCTTTAAAGCCAAGCTTGGACCCAAAGTCATATTTGGTGATTCAAACTTTGGACAAACTAAAGGATATGGTGCAGTCCAGATTGGGATAGTAACATTCAAGAAGGTAGCCTATGTGGAAGGACTGAAGCACAATTTGATCAACATCAGTCAGCTATGTGATGAAGGCTACCAGGTGACTTTCAGCAAAGCCTTGTGTAAGATCAAGTCAGAGGACAACACAAATGTGTTGACAGGTAAAAGGAAAGGTAACATCTACTTAGTAGTCTTTCTTTCAACAGAAGTAGATATTTGCCTGTTTAACTATGTTAGTAAACTTAATGTATTATGACATAAGAGACTAGGACATTTAAACCTTAGAACCATTGCTAGGATATCCAAGGACAACCTTGTTAGAGGACTACCTTCTGGTCCCTACAAGAAGGAAGGATTCTGCAGGGCTTGTCAATTAGGCAAGCAAACTAAAAATAGTTTCAAGTCACTTAATAAGAGTCATTCACCTAGGATTTTGTATCTGTTACACTTGGATCTCTTTGAACCCATTACAGTACAAAGCTTAGGAGGGAAATCTTACACTTTAGTAGTTGTATATGACTTCTCAAGATTCACATGGGTGTTTTTTCTAAGGAAAAAGTCTGATAACTTTAAATGTTTGACAGAGTTTCTCAAATGTATACAGATTGCGTTCAATACTCACATTGCCCTGATCAGAAGTGATCATGGGACAGAGTTTGATTCTCTTCTTATGCAAGAGTTCTGTCAGAGTGAAGGGATCAGACATACTTTCTCAGCTCCTATAATTCCTCAACAAAATGGGGTAGCTGAGAGGAAATATAGAACCCTTATTGAATCTGCCACTACATTATTGACAGATGCTCACCTTCCTCTATGTTTTTGGGCAGAGGCAGTGAACACCTCCAACAATGTGCTGAATAGAAGTTTAATATATAAACTAAAGGGCAAGACTCCCTATGAATTACTCAAACGGAAGAAACCTAAAGTTGATTATTTTAGAAGTTTTGGTTGTATTTGTTATATACATAATAATGACAAGAGATATTTAGCAAAATTTCAAGATAAAGCTGATGGAGTGTTTCTGGGATACTCCATGATCAGCAAGGCTTATAGGGTATATAATAAATCATCTCTTAAAATTGAAGAATCTGTTCACATATCATTTGATGAATCTAACATCTCTTTCAAGGAGAAGAACACTTCTACCATAGAACCTTTGCAGGTACATTCTCTTGCTGAAGATTTGAACAGGTTACAGATTACTCAAAAAGTGGAAAGCAGTGAAGATGAAGAAAACATTCAACATATTGAAGAGAAACAACTTGAAGAGCTAGTTGTTGTACCACAAGAGGAAACAACAACACAGGTTGGTGAACAATCAACACCGCCTGTTGATTTAGTAACATCAAGAGACCATCCAATTTCCCAAGTAATTGGAGACATCTCAGCTAGTGTGCAAACCAGAAATCAGGTCAACCAAAACCTGTTGCACACTTGCTTCCTATCTCAAATTGAACCTCAATCCATTCAAGATGCATAGCAAGATCCACACTGGATCATTGCAATACAAGAAGAGTTGCATCAATTTGAAAGGAACAAAGTTTGGGAACTAGTGCCAAGGCCTAAGGATCACTCCATTGTTGGAACAAAGTGGGTGTTCAGAAACAAATTGGATGATCCAGGAGTAATTGTAAGGAATAAGGCAAGGCTAGTTGCTCAAGGATACTCTCAAGAAGAAGGCATAGATTATGACCAGACTTTTGCATCAGTTGCAAGATTGGAAGCCATCAGAATCTTCTTAGCTTATGCAGAACACAAAGGCTTCAAGGTATATCAGATGGATGTAAAGAGTGCCTTTCTAAATGGAGATATCAAAGAAGAAGTCTATGTCAGACAACCTCCAGGTTTTATCTCTCCAACCCATCATGATTATGTTTTTAAATTGAACAAAGCATTATATGGTCTCAAGCAAGCTCCTAGAGCATGGTATGAGATCATAGCATGCTTTCTTCTGGAAAATGAATTTATAAGGGGTAGAGTAGACCAAACTCTTTTCATTAGAACACATAAGTCCCATACCCTACTAGTACAGATTTATGTGGATGATATTATTTTTGGTTCTACTGATTCAAATTTGTGTAGAAGGTTCTCCAACCTAATGCATTCTAAATTTGAAATGAGTAGCATGAGTGAGCTATCTTTCTTTCTAGGATTGCAAGTCAAACAACATGTTGAAGGCATCTTTATTTCTCAAACCAAGTATGCAAATGAATTGGTCAAGAAATTTGGTATGTCTGAAGCATCTTGTATGAAAACACCTATGCCTACCAATGTTGTATTGGATGCTGATGAACATGGGAAACCTGTTGATCAGACAACATATAGAGCAATGATTGGCTCTTTACTGTACCTTACAGCTAGTAGACCTGACATAATGTTTGCTACATGCATATGTGCTAGATTCCAAGTAATCCCTAGAGAGTCACACCTAACATTAGTAAAAAAGATTCTCAGGTATGTTAAAAGTTGTCCAAATCTAGTTCTCTGGTATCCAAAAGATTCAGCATTTGACTTAACTGGATTTTCTAATGCTGATTATGCTGGATGCAGAATTGATAGGAAAAGCACCAGTGGAACTTGTCAGTTTCTTGGTGACAGACTTGTCTCTTGATTTTGCAAGAAATAAACATCTGTGTTAACTTCAACTGCTGAAGCTGAATATATGGCTGCAGGTAGTTGTTGTTCACAAATATTGTGGATTCAAAACCAACTCCTAGACTATGGCTACAACTTAGAGAAGTCTAAAATCTTTTGTGAAAATACCAGTGCTATTTCTATAGCTCAAAATCCAGTCCTCCATAGTAGGACAAAACATATAGAAATTAGGCATCACTTCTTAAGGGATAATGTTGAGAATAATAAAATTGAACTTCAATATATCCCAACTGATTTGCAAAGTGGAGATATTTTCACCAAACCCTTGGATGAAAAAAAACACACCTTCTTCCTAAATCAGTTAGGAATGTTAGATGGAGGAAGTCTAAAATAATGTCCAAGATTTTAAAACTTTAAAAAATGACCAAGACTAGGCAAACATCTTGATTTTTCTAATGTCTATAGTGTATTTCTGGTCTCTGAACTGCGCTCGACGATTTTCCCCCAGATCGTCGAACGGAGATCGACGCTTTCTGAAATCATCGACCATAGTTCAGTGCTTCTCAGATCGTCTGAACTATCTTTCAGGTCAGCGATCGTCGAACGGCGCTCGACGATTTTGTTCTCTGAACTATCGTCGAACGGAGCTTGACGCTCTCCAATATCGTCGAACGGAGATCGACGATATTGTAGGCCTTTCAGATTCCTTTAGAAGCCCCGATCGTCGAACTGAGTTCAACGATCTTTCCTTTTCTACGTCAAACCCTAATATAAAATTCATTTTTCGGCCGTCGTTCTCTCTTTGCGCCTTCGTTCTCTCTACAAAAATTCTCTTTCCCTCCAAACTTCTCTACACTTGGCCGTTTGGTTGTTGATTTTTGCAGGTAACAATGGCCGTCTCAGTTGCCGTTCTGCCCGCAATGAAGTTTGATGCAGGATTTGATATAGATATGGAGTCTTTCAGCACCAGTGATCAAATCTTCCAAGACATTCTGGAACTGTTCAAGGAACAAAAGCTTGTTACCATCATGTCCACAAGAATCAAATTGGTTGCTGATGAGATCAAGGAGTGGGTCTATACTGCCCGCAATCAGGACCAAAATACAGTGGTTGGTTCAATTTCTGGAACCCAGGTCCCTCTAACTTCTACTATTCTGACAGAGATTTTTGGATTGAATTCTGGAGAGGATTCTGCTGAGTTGTCAGGAGAAGCATTTTCTGATTTACTTGCTAGAATGGGTCATTCTGATGCAAACCCTAGCAAGCTGCTGAAAAAGAACTTAGCTATTGAATACAGGTTTTTAGCTGATGTAGTGGGAAAGGTTCTGTTGGCCAAGCATTCAGCCCATGATACCATCTCCAGGTATCAGCTGTGCTTGATGGGTGCTTTAGTGGATAAGAAACAATTAAACTGGCGAGAGATCTTCTTTGATTTGATTAAGAAGAAAATAAATAAGAATTTTGTTAATTATGGAAGGATTCTAGGTCTATTTCTTCATAACAGATGCCCTGCACTGCTAGTCTCATCTGGGATGCACATCAATGCATCTAAGAGGCTGTCCTGTGCCCTGTTTGGCAAATTGGACAGACAGATAGTGAAGCCCAGCAGGCCCTCTGCAAGCACCACTTCAGGCACAAGGACTCTTGCAGTCTCTTCCCCTCAAGTCTCTGCCCCTGTAGAAGACTTGCCTGCTGCTTCTCCTACTCCTCCTATTTCATCTCCACCAGTCACCTCCACCACTCAAATTTCATCCACCATCATTATTTCCAGCCCATCTCCTACTTCCATTCCATCTCCAATCCCTACTCTCACAGAATAAATCATCCACCCTTTACATCACTACCCTCACCCAGACATTGACACATCATCCAACATTCCATCATTCAATCTTCTAGATGATTACTTTATGGATGATTCACCTTCATCCCCTCCTGATCCACCCTCTTCATCCACATCTTACCAACAACTTTTGCAAGATATCATTGATCAACCCTCCTTCACACCTTCTATCTCCATACCACTTTCTTCCATTTCCACAATCCCCACACCTCAACCTTCACTTCTACCATCCACCAGCTCTCCACCAACATCACCATTTGCTCCTCCATCCTTCTATACCTCTGCTCAAGTCCCTACTAAGCATGTAGATATTCCAGCCTTAGCTGACAAACTATATGAGCTGATAGCTCCCAGGCTCTCACTTCTGTTGGAGACCTCCTTGGCTCCACTCTTCAAGTCAGTTGCAGACTTATCTTCCAGGCACTCCTCCATCTTTCCTCCTCAGGCAATCCCTTCCTTTGGGTGCCTTGATCCAGCTATCTCTGAATCTAGGCAGGGGGAGATGCCTCATGAAGATATTAGATTGCCTGCTGCTGCTGCTGCTGTTACTTCAACTCAAGCTCCAGTTTCAACTCCACAGGTTGTAGTTTTCTCAGTGGACCTCAGGTCCTTATTATCAGATTTTGATTCAATATATTTCAGCTGTCTTCCAGTAAGCACTGTAGTCCATCCATCTGAAGACCTCTCCAAGGCCATTGTTCCCTTCTCCAGCTGTGATACCAGGTTAATTAGCTCCTATATAACCTCCCTATATACTGCTGAGCCTTCTGTTTCCAGTGATGCTGCAACTACTCCTGCTGACAATAATGTTGCTGTTTCTGTTTGTTTTGATGCTGCTGATGTTTCAGTTTCTGAGGATATGCAGACAGAGGCATTTGATTTTGAGCCTACTATTATTACTGCTGTTATTGCTGATGCAGAAACTATTGTATCTGAAAGTAGTGTTTCTGAAACTGTTTTCTCTGAATATGTTGCTGCCCCAGTTGCTGCTGTTACTACTGCTGCTACAACTTCTGCCAGTTCTATTTCTCCTTCTACTGCTGATGTTACAATTGCTGTCACTACTGTTACCTCTACTCCAACCCAATAATAGAAAGATTATCTGAAAAGGATTGATGCTTTATATGATGAATAAAGCTCTGAAAGTGATCAGTTCAGAACTGATTCTGATGATTCTTCTGATACTATAGCCAGGAAAAGAAAAGCAAGAAGCAAAGTGATGAAAAGAGTTCCACCAGCTAAAGTCAAAGATACCAATGATATTCCCTATTACATTCTTCATGACTGCCCTATAACTGAACATTGGATGCAATATTCCAAGAATCGACTAAAGGCTATGAAAAAGAAGAGAAAATATGAGAAAGGTTCCTCTCAGTTTCATCATCATCCTCCTCCACCTCCTCCTCCTGATGCAGGTGCAGGTGGTAGCTCTGTTGTTCATCCTTCTGCCAGAAGCCAAACCCCCTATCAGCCTCATGGAATATCTCAATATAGGGGAAGTCAATCCAGAGGTTCTCAATCAAGGAGAGGAAATTATAGAGGAAACCAAAGGGAATTCCAAGTTTACTCCAAAGGCTATTCAAGGCAACATCCTTACTCAAGGGAAGGACAAGCTTCATCTGACACTACTTCAGGTCCTTTTCCCTACAAGTTAAAATAATTATTCTCATCCAGAGCTCCTCCAGATAATCCTTCCAACAGATATGAACCTCCAGTGCCTTTTGAGGATCCAGAGAATAATCCTACTGCATGGACTACTAGAATGAAAGAATTAGCTGCCTTGGATCAAATTAAGAAAGCCAGAGAGCAAGGCAAGGACACCTCCAGCATTACTACATTGTTAGAATAAAGAAAGAAGGAACTTGAAAGATATGCTTCCAGCAAGTTCTTTGATTCTGAAAGATACATGGAGATGAACCCTGAAGCTGTGGTACCAAGGCCTAAACAACAAACTTCTTTAGGTGCAGCTGATGACAGAAGATCAAAGAAGGGAGCTCTTAATCCAAATAGAGAAATTAAACTTATAAAGAGCAAGGAGAAAGAGTAATTCTGTAAGGTGACAATTATTTTGATTTCTGATCTGTCTGAGATATTATATCTGTGCTTCTGCAATGTCTTGTTTATTGCATTTTTGCCTTGATTGTTGTTTTTAATTTCTCTAATTTCTGTAAATAGTAATCCTAACCCAAATAGGGGGAGATTGTTGGAACACCCTATTACTAATTTGGGTCAGGATCACTATGTCTTTAGGAAACCTATTTTTGACCTCTTTGTATATATCTAAAGGTCAATTAGATTTGAGTCTAAGGGTTAGTAGTTAGGTTTGGAAGCTGCCCTCAAGACCAAGGTTTTTCAGTTTGGAGACTAAGTAATTTTGTCGAGCTCAGTACGACGAATCGTTGAACTCCAATCGACGATCGTTGAGCTCACTTCGACGGATCGTCGAACTCCATTCGACGATCGCTGAGCTCAACTTCAACAAATCGTCGAACTCCATTCGACGATATTCGAGCTCAGTTCGACGATCTTGACTCCAATATTGATTCTCTATCTCTGAGCTCAGTTCGACGATAGTTGAGCTCAGATCGACGATCTCTGTTGCTGTCTAAGTCCAAATTGTTGAGCTCAGTTCGACGATAGTAGAGCTCAGTTTGACGTTTTTCTGAAGAGTTAAATGATTTTCAAGATTCAAAATTCAGACAGTTAAGGAGTTATTCTCAGCAATTAATTCAGAAGATCTTGTAGCTGTTTTCAATTATTCTGGAGCAAGTTTCAAAGGATTATCAAGGAATGTTTCATTGGACTTTCGCCCAAAAGACAATTGCAATTAAGGATGTAATTAATGATAGGATAACGACTATGCTGGACAGAGGATCATTTCTATTCAAAAAAAAGGAATAAAAGATAAGATTTTTTGAATTCCTGACAAGAAGAGAGTGCACAAGAAAAAGAAGAACAAAATATTTTCTGCAACAACTCTTCTCTGGAACAACATCTTTCTCAATAACAATCACTCAAGAGAAAAAGAAAGAGAGCTGTAGACATTCTCTGTCTCAAAGAATTCACACAAGAACACCGTCACCAAAAGGAGATCAACAAATCTGAAATCTTCAGATCTCTTTTGATTCAAGTGTTCAAGGCCATCATCATTCAAGACTCCAGACACCTCACATTTCAGCTATTGCTGAAATCATCAATTGCTGGAGATCAATTTTCTGAAGGCCTATCACCCTACTGCAAAGCTCCATTTCCTGAACATCTCAAGAAATCAGGGGGAGCTTTGACAACATCAATATCCACATAGTCTTCTCAGCTGCTTTGAGAAAGAGAAGAATTCCATCACTCTCTCATCCCCATCTCTGTAAAGGGTTTTTCAAACTCCCTTCAAAAGTTTGTGTGTGGTTTTTGAGCACCTTATCAAAAGCTCATTGATGGCAAGACACCTGATCAGAAAATCTGGTTTGGTTTTTGAGCACCTTATCAAAAGCTCATTGGTGCCCAGGACACCTGATCAACTCATCCTGCAGTGGATTCCTACCTAGGGTGGTAGAAGAGTGGATGTACCCAAGTTTAGGGGAATCACTATAGCTCCTTGAGTCTTCTTGTTGCTTGTCTTTATTTTTGTTTCTGGATGTGATTATTTTGTGACTAGGTTGCTCTGTGATTAGATAGGTTCTGTGATTAGATTTACTATTTGCTTCCCTGTTCACTCAGATTACAACAACTGTTGTAAAACGTTTTTAAGCACCATACTCTATTCACCACCCTCTGGAGTATATCAGATATAGCTTGCACTTTTTAAGTCAATAGCTTTCAAAGCCACTGAAGATCAGCCTGAAGACAAGGTCACAGGCAATGATGAGCTTCTTAGTCTACTGGCCAAAAGATTTTAAGAAATGGCCAGAAAGGACTTCAGGAAGAGATCATACAAAGAGCATGACAAGCCAAGATATGATAAATCAAACAATAAAGAAATTGTTTGCTTTGGTTGCAGGAAACAAGGCCACATTGTGACTGACTGTCCAGAGAACAAAAACAAGGATAGAAAGGACAAGAGAGAAAGAAGAAAAGACAAGGACTTCAAGAAGAACAGCAATGGCAAACCCTCCTCAAGCAAGAACAAACACACAAGGAAGGGATTTGTTGCTGAATCTTGGAGTGAGACTGAAGAGGAATCAGAAGCTTCATCGAGCTCAAGTGATGATGAAGATGATGCTGAAGAAAAGGAATTCTGCATGATGGCTATCAATGCCTCACAACACAATTCTGATGCAGAAGATTCAGAGTCAGACTCAGAGACTCAACTTGAAGAGGACCAGGTGATAAGTTCTTTTGATTTTAATTCTGAGGACTTTAAGTATGAATTTAAAGCACTATGTTTAGACTTATTAAAATCTGAGAAGGAAATCATTTCCTTTAGAAAATAATTGTCTGAACATAGTACCTTAAAATCCCAAAACCTCAAACTCTCTGAGAAGTTGGAGTGTTGTAGGGAGCAGATAGCTTCACTAAAAAGTGCGCTATCAGAGGCCAAAAAGATTGAAGAATCCCTTAATGGGAGAAGCATCAAGCTAATGGACATCACAAGCACAGTGAACTCTAGATTCAACATTACACTATGCTTGGGTGCTTCATCCAGCCAACCTATACTACTAACAACCCCAATTAAGTTTATTTCTGATAAAGGGAAGGGAGTTGTAGAGGTAGCTAGGAAGAATTCTGACTTACCCAAGAAATCAAGTGTTCAACAGAAATCGTCGAACAGAGCTAGACGATCGTCGAATGCAGATCGATGATCTCACGCAAAATCGTCGAACTCAGGTCGACGATCTCTAAACCCTGAACTCTGCCACAGTAGATCGTCGAACGGAGCTCGACGATCTGACCCAAGATCATCGAACGCAGCTCAATGATCGTCGAGCAGAGATCAGAGATTTGAAAACTTCTTCAAGGGTAAATCAAATTCCAATCCTAGGGGTCCTTCATCCAGATTTAACCCTTATACTGAATGGATAATACCTCCAAGGAGATATCATCCCGAAGGTTATAAGAGTCAACCAGGGATGTCATTTATTTTTGAATTTAAAGGTTATCAACCTAGGCCCAAGGTAAACTGGGTCAAAAACAAGTAAATTATTTTATGTGCAGGTGAAGACCTATCCAACATCAAACCAACAATGGTATCTGGATAGTGGGTGCTCAAAGCACATGATAGGAAGCAAGGACAATCTCACATCCTTTAAAGCCAAGCTTGGACCTAAAGTCATATTTGGTGATTCAAACTTTGGACTAACAAAAGGATATGGTGCAGTCCAAATTGGGACAGTCACATTCAAGAAGGTAGCCTATGTGGAAGGACTGAAGCACAACATGATCAGCATCAGTCAGCTATGTGATGAAGGCTACCAGGTGACTTTCAGCAAATCCTTATGCAGGATCAAATCAGAGGACAACACAACTGTGTTGATAGGTAAAAGGAAAGGTAACATCTATTTAGTAGACTTTCTTTCAACTGAAGTAGATATTTGCCTGTTTAACTCTGTTAGTAGAACTAATGTATTATGGCATAAGAGATTAGGGCATATAAACCTTAGAACCATTGCTGCGCTAACCAAGGATAACCTTGTTAGAGGACTACCTTCTCGCCCCCTACAAGAAGGAAGGACTCTGCAGGGCTTGTCAATTAGGCAAGCAAACTAAAAATAGTTTCAAGTCACTTAATAAGAGTGATTCACCTAGGATTTTGTATCTGTTACACATAGATCTTTTTGGACCCATTACATTACAAAGCTTAGGAGGTAAATCTTACACTTTAGTGGTTGTAGATGACTTCTCTAGATTCATATGGGTGTTTTTTTGAGGAAGAAGTCTGATAACTTTAAGTGTTTGACAGAGTTTCTCAAATGCATACAGACTGAGTTCAATTCTCACATTGCCCTGATCAGAAGTGATCATGGGATAGAGTTTGATTCTCTTCTTATGCAAGAGTTCTGTCAGAGTGAAGGGATCAGGCACACTTTCTCAGCTCCTAGAACTCCTCAACAAAATGGGGTAGCTGAAAGGAAAAATAGAACCCTTATTGAATCTTCCACTACATTATTCTCAGATGCTCACCTTCCTCTATCCTTTTGGGCAGAGGCAGTGAACACCTCCAACTATGTGCTGAACAGAAGTTTAATACATAAACTGAAGGGCAAGACTCTCTATAAATTACTCAAAGGGAAGAAACCTAAAGTAGATTATTTTAGAATTTTTGGTTGTATTTGTTATATTCATAATAATGACAAGAAATACTTAGCAAAATTTCAAGCTAAAGCTGATGAAGGAGTGTTTCTGGGATACTCCATGATCAGTAAGGCTTATAGGGTATATAATAAATCAACTCTTAAAATTAAAGAATTTGTGCATATATCTTTTAATGAATCTAACATGTCTTTCAAGGAGAAGAACACTTCTACCATAGAACCTTTGCAGGTACATTCTCTTGCTGAAGACTTGGACAGATTATAAATCATTCAAAAAGAGGAAAGCAGTGAAGATGAAGAAGATATTCAATATCCTGAAGTGAAACCTCTTGAAGAGCCAGTTGTTGTACCACAAGAGGAAATAACAACGCAGGTTGTTGAACAATCAACACCTCCTGTTGATTTAGTAACATCAAGAGACCATCCAATTTCCCAAGTAATTGGAGACATCTCAGCTGGTGTGCAAACCAGAAATCAGGTCAACCAAAACCTGTTGCACACTTGCTTCCTATCTCAAATTAAACCTCAATCCATTCAATATGCAGAGCAAGATCCACACTGGATCATTGTAATGCAAGAAGAGTTGCATCAATTTGAAAGGAACAAAGTTTGGGAACTAGTACCAAGGCCTAAGGACCACTCCATTGTTGGAACAAAGTGGGTGTTCAGAAACAAATTGGGTGATCAAGGAGTCATTGTAAGGAACAAGGAAAGGCAAGTTGCTCAAGGGTACTCTCAAGATGAAGGCATAGATTATGACCAGACTTTTGCACCATTTGCAAGGTTGGAGGCCATAAGAATCTTCTTAGCATATGCAGCACACAAAGGTTTCAAAATATACCATATGTATGTAAAGAGTGCTTTTCTCAATGGGGATATTAAAGAAGAAGTCTATGTCAGACAATATCCAGGTTTTATCTCTCCAACTCATCCTGATTATGTTTTCAAATTGCACAAAGCATTATATGGTCTCAAGCAAGCTCCTAGAGCATGGTATGAGACCCTAGCATGCTTCCTTCTGAAAAATGAATTTATAAGGGGTAGAGTAGACCAAACTCTTTTTATTAGAACCCATAAGTCCCATACCCTACTAGTATAAATCTATGTAGATGATATTATTTTTGTTTCTACTGATTCAAATTTGTGCAGAAGGTTCTCCAATCTAATGCATTCCAAATTTGAAATGAGTAGCATGGGTGAGCTATCCTTCTTTCTAGGATTGCAAATCAAACAACATGCTGAATGCATATTTATTTCTCAAACCAAGTATGCAAAGGAATTGGTCAAGAAATTCGGTATGTCTGAAGCATCTTGCATGAAAACACCTATGCCTACTAATGTTGTATTAGATGCTGATGAATATGGGAAACCTGTTGATCAGACAACATATAGAGCAATGATTGGCTCCTTATTGTACCTTACAGCTAGTAGACCTGACATAATGTTTGCTACATGCATATGTGCGAGATTCCAAGTGAGCCCTAGAGAGTCACACCTAACATTAGTAAAAATGATTCTCAGGTATGTAAAAAGTTGTCCAAATCTAGGTCTCTGGTATCCAAAAGATTCAGCATTCGACTTAACTTGATTTTCTGATGCTGATTATGCTGGATGCAGAATTCACAGGAAAAGCACCAGTGGAACTTGTCAGTTTCTTGGTGACAGACTTGTCTCTTGGTTTTGCAAGAAACAAACAACTATGTCAACTTCAACTACTGAAGCTGAATATATGGCTGCAGCTAGTTGTTGTTCACAAATCTTGTGGATTCAAACCAACTCCTAGACTATGGATACAACTTAGAGAAGTCTAAAATCTTTTGTGATAATACCAGTGCTATTTCTATAGCTCAAAATCCAGTCCTCCATAGTAGGACAAAACACATAGAAATTAGGCATCACTTTCTAAGAGATAATGTTGAGAAAAATAAAATTGAACTTCAATATATCCCAACTGATTTACAAAGGGGAGATATTTTCACCAAATCCTTGGATGAAAAGAAACATACCTTCTTCCTAAATCAGTTAGGAATGTTAGATGGAGGAAGTCTAAAATAATATCCAAGATTTTAAACTCTAAAAATTGACCAAGACTAGGAAAACATCTTGATTTTTCTAGTGTATAGAGTGTTTCTGGTCTCTGAACTAAGCTTGACGATTTTTCCCCAGATCGTCGAACGGAGATCGACGCTTTCCGAAATCGTCGACCAGAGTTCAGCGCTTCTCAGATAGTGCTCAACTATCTCTCCAGGTCAACGATCGTCGAACGACGCTCGACGATTTTTTTCTCTGAACTATCGTCGAACGGAGCTCGACGTTCTCCAATATCGTCGAACGGAGATCGACGATGTTGATGACCTTTCAGTTTCCTTTAAAAGCCCAGATTGTCGAACTGAGTTCAATGATCTTTCCTTTTCTACATCGAACCCTAATATAAAACTCTTTTTTCGGCCGTCGTTCTCCCTTGCGCTTTCATACATTCTGCAAAAATTCTCTTTCCCTCCAAACTTCTCTACACTTGGTCGTTTTTTTGTTGATTTTTGCAGGAATCAATGGCCGTCTCAGTTGCAGTCCTGGCCGGAATGAAATTTGATGCAAGATTTGATATTGATATGGATTCCTTCAATAACAGTGATCAGATTTTCAAAGATATTTTAGAACTTTTCAAGGAACAACAACTCGTCACTATCATGTCCACCAGAATCAAATTAGCTGCTGATGAAATAAAGGAATGGGTATATACTGCCCACAATCAGGACCAGAATACAGTTGTTGGCACAATATCTGGAACTCAGGTACCTCTGACACCTACTATCTTGATATAGGTTTTTCAATTACATTCCGGAGAGGATTCTGCTGAGATGTCTGGAGAAAAATTTTCTACCATGCTTGATAGAATGGGTCATTCTGATGCAAACCCTAGCAAGCTGCTGAAGAAGAATCTATCTGTGGAGTACATATTTTTGGCTGATGTTGTAGGAAAGGTGTTATTGGCCAAGCACTCAGCCCATGATACCATCTCCAGGTATCAACTATGTTTGATGGCTGCTCTTGTAGATAAGAAACAATTAAAATGGGGAGAAGTTTTCTTTGATATGATTAAGAAGAAGATCAACAAAAATTTTGTTAACTTTGGAAGTATACTAGGGCTATTTCTTCAAAACAGATGCCCTGCACTGCTAGTCTCAAATGGGATGCACATCAATGCCTTTAAGAGGCTCTCCTGTGCCCTATTTGGAAAGTGGGACAGACAAATTGCGAAGCACAGCAGACCCTCTTCAAGTGCAACTTCAAGCACAAGGACTGTTGCAGTCTCTTCCCCTCAAGTCTCTGCCCCTGCAGAAGACTTGCCTGTTTCTTCTCCTCCTCCTCCACCTTTCATTTCATCTCCTCCAGTCACCTCCACCATTCAAATTTCCTCCACAATCATTATTTCAACCCAATCTCCAACTTCAATTTCTCCACCTCCACCTCTCACAGAAGAACTTTTCCATCCTCTACATCAATACCCTCACCTAGAAATAGAATCATCATCTCATCTTCCATCTTTCAATCTGATAGATGATTCCTTTATGGATGATTCTCCTTCATCCCCTCCTGATCTACCCTCTTCATCCACATCTTACCAACAGTTACTTCAAGATATCATTGCACAACCCTCCTTCACACCCTCTGTTTCCATTCCATTATCTTCAATTTCCATAATCCCCATATCTCAACACTCCTTTCCCCCATACACCAGCTCTCCCCCAACATCTCCAGCTATTCCACCTTCATTCTCTACCTCTACTCAAGTCCCTATTGAACATGTAGATCTTCCAGCCTTAGCAGACAGACTTTATGAGCTGATAGCTCCCAGGCTATCCCTCTTGTTGGTGACCTCCTTGGCTGCACTTTTAAAGTCAGTTGCAGACCTGTCTGCCAGGCTCTCCTCCCTCATTCCTCCTCAGGCAATCCCTTCATCTGGGTGCCTTGATCCAGTCCTGACTGAATCTAGGCAGGTGGATATGCCTTATGAAGTGGTTAGATTACCAGCTGCTGCTGTTACCTCCTTTCAAGCTCAAGCCTCAACACTACAAGTTGCAGTTTTCTCAATGGACCTCAGGTCATTATTATCAGATTTTGATTCAGTTTATTTTAGCTGTCTTCAAGAGAGCACTGCAGTCCAGCCATCTGAAGATCTATCTAAGGCCATTGTGCCCATTTCAAGCTATGACACCTGCTTAATTTATTCTTTTGTAAAGTCCCTTTCTGCTGCTGCCCCTGATGTTTTTGTTGCTGCTGCTTCTACTGATATTGTTGATATTGCTGTTAATTCTGATGTTTCAGTATCTGATGACATACATATGACAGAGGAATTTGATTTTGAGCCTGATGTTACTACTGATGTTATTTCTGTTACTGAACCTGTTGTATCTGAAATTATTTTATCTGTATCTGCTGCTTCCCCAGTTACTGTTGTATCTACTGCTGTTGTACCTTCCATTTCTGAGAGTGTTACTTCTGAAAGTTTTGTACCTGCTGATGTAATCTCCTCTGCTAGTGTTTCTTCTATTCCTCCTTATACTGTTGCTGCCACAACTGCTGTCACTACTGTTACCTCTGCTCAATCCCAACAACAGATAGACTATCTGAAAAGGATTGATGCACTGTATGATGAATAAAGCTCAGAAAGTGATCAATATAGGACTGATACAGATGACTCCTCTGCAACTATTGCAAGGAAAAGAAAGGCCAGAAGCAAGGCTATGAAAAGGGTTCCTCCAACAAAAGTCAAAGACACAAATGATATTCCTTATTACATTCTGCATAATTGTCCTATCACATGCAATACTCCAAGAATCAATTGAAGACTATGAAGAAAAAGAGAAAGTATGAGAAAGTTTCCTCTCAGTTCAATCATCCTCCTCCTCCTCCTCCCTCACCTAATGTAGGTGCAGGTGGTAGTTCAGCTGTTCAACCCTCTGCCAGAAGCCAAACCACTTATCAACCTCAAGGTAGATCCCTGTACAGGGGAAGTCAATCCAGAGGCTACCAATCAAGGAGAGGAAACTATAGAGGAAACCAAAGAGAATTTCAAGTATACTCCAAACGCTATTCCATGCAACACCCTTATTCAAGGGAAGGACAAGCTTCCTCTGATACTACTTCAGGTTCCTTTCCCTACAAGCTTAAAGAGTTAGTCTCATCCAGAGCTCCTCCAGACAATCCCTCAAACAGATATGAGCCTCCAGTTCCTTCTAAGTATCCAGAGAACAATCCAACTTCATGGACAGCCAGGATGAAGGAATTAGCTTCTTTGGATCAGATTAAGAAACCCAAATGTTGGGTATTTCATCCACATGAACCCAGATTTGATGAAGTCACCCTGGAACTAAGATGAATTAAGTTGTATCTGATGCTTGGTTTGAGTTATATGCTTGCAGGAATTTCACTGGAAGTGTAGACCATTGTCAGTCCACAGTGGGTCTTCAACACAGGAACTGTGCAATGCAATCCCTCATTGCATATTCCAAGGTGTTGACTCATGTGTGGTCTCTTTATTGGGATACACTTCATATTCAAGTTATTGGACTATGGGAAAGAAATTTGAAGTCGGCTACTCTAGAAGAATCATTTTTTCCAACATCAGAAATTTTCTAAGTGTTTTACTCGAGTAGAGCTTTCACCTACTCGAGCAGTCTGGGTATAATTTACTCGAGTAAAGGAACCTTGTACTCGAGTAGACATAGTCATATACTCAAGTAGCTAAGTCACCTACTCGAGTCGACAAAGTCATATACTCGAGTAGCATTCTTATATACTCGAGTAGATTACTCTTTATACCCGAGTACTTAAGGGTTTCCTTATCTAAATTTCTCTAATTCATATACTCGAGTAAGTACACTCATATACTCGTGTAAGTATACTCACTTACTCGAGTAGATAGAAACATACCCGAGTAGTTCATTATACCTACTCGAGTAGATCATGTGTCACTCGTGTACCTTGATATTTCCCTACTCCAGAATTTTTCTAAGTCTTTTACTCGAGTAGAACTTTCACCTACTCGAGTAGATTACATCCTCTCGAGTAGTTTAGTTCAACTACTCGAGTAGTTGCCAGCAGACCTCTTCAGAATATTTCTAAGTATTCCACTCGAGTAGTACTTCATGTACTCGAGTAGTTCATGTAATATACTCGAGTAACTTCTCCAGTACTCGAGTAGATCCTTTATGTACTCGAGTAGGTCTCTACACATACTCGAGTAGTTCTGCCTGCTTACTCGAGTAGTTGATCTCTATATACTCGAGTAGTCTTTATATATTTACCCGAGTATGTTCTCCATAAAATACTAGAGTAGTTATTCAACTACTCGAGTAGTTATTGACTTACTCGTGTAGTTGGCTGAATCTTTCCGAAATTTTTCTAAGTCCTTTTTCTGACGAGATTTTTCAAATCACGCGACATGATTGGTCCACGTGTACATCATTATGACCGATTATGACCGTTAGTCTCTCCTATATAAGGTCTTATCAGAAAATGACAAACCCTAAGTATTCTCCAAGCTTTCTTGTCATTCTATTTCGAGAAATATTCTTCAGCCGACTCCTCTCTGATTTTCGCAAATCGGAAGCCGCCGCCGCCGCCTTCTTCTCCAGCCAAAGCTTCTACTTTCAGAGGATTATTCTGAAGAGAGTTGCAGATCGAGATCGACTTCGCTGATCATATTCTCTCTCGATTTCTATAATAGCGAGTAAATCCAGATCGAAGCCGAGAACTTCTTTACCGATTTCTGAAAGTGCTACAAAGTTGTAAAGAAGAAGATCCTGGCCGTGTCTTACAGATCTGAGTGATTTACTGTTTGTATTCTTGTAAACACTTTATTAATTTTGTAGGAGAAATCTTCTCCGAGTGTAGGAGTTCTTCACTCCGAGTTTATAGGAAGGGTTATCTTGCGAGGTGTAGATCCCTTAGTTTGGATCGAGTTTATAGGAACTTTGTTCCGAGGGTAGGATCGATTTTTGATCTGAGATAGTGGAGTAGCCGAGTATAGTTGATTCCTATATCGGTGAGGGAAAGTTTATGTACCCAAGGTTGGGGAACCACTATAAATCTTGTGTCGTCTGTGATATTGGTAGATATTTCTGTGCTGTGCTCTAATTATTTTTTTTATTCCGCAAAAGATGCACAAACCACCTATTCACCCCCCTCTAGGTGATTTAGGTCGACAACAGTTTTCTTTCAATTGGTATCAAAGCGAGGTTCATCGTCAAAAGGTTAACAACTTGATCAGATCCAGATCTGTTGTCTGAAAGATTCTACCATAGAATGGACAAGGGCAAAGATTTCGCCAAGCTTCCACTGTGCAACAAAAATAACTTTCCCATGTGGAAAGAAAGGATAAAATTCTTCATGAAAGCCGTGGATCCAAGGATCTTCATGATCGTTGAAGAAGGTCCTTACGTTCCCATGACTGTGTCCACTATCGACCCTACAGAGAAAGTTACCAAAAAGCTAATGGATCTCGACAAAGACGAGATCGCACTTGTCTCTCTCGACAAGAAAGCTAAGAATATTATAGCAAGTGCAGTCGATGACTCGATGCTGCAGAATTTGATTCACTGTCAATTAGCTAAGGAGATGTGGCATTCCTTAGTCACTTTGATGGAAGGAACTGAAGAAGTAAGGGATGATCGGAGATCCCTTCTCAATCAAAAATATGAAGCGTTCCGACAAGCGAACAAGGAAACAATTGCCGACACCTTTGAGAAATTCTTCAAAATAGTAAATGGCCTAAGGGTGTATGGTCGTGTCTTCACCAACGGAGAACTGAACGACAAATTATTGACATCCCTAACAAAGGAATGGGATAATAAGTTATGCGCCATCAGGGAGTTCGGGAAGCTAGCTGAGACGGACCCGCAAAATCTCTTTGGAAAGCTTATGTCTTATGAACTCCAAATCAATACAAGAAAAGCTGAAGAAGAGAAGGGCAGGTCTGCCCTAAAGGAGAAATCTGTCGCTCTGAAGGCAGACACCTCCAGAAAGACTAAGGCTGCCTCCCCCGCTCCAGCTCCAGAAGTTGATGAAGAAGAAGAATCATCAGAGCCTAGCACCTCAGGCTCTGAACTATCTGAAGGAGAGTTCTCCTTACTCTCAAGGCAATTCAAGAAGTTTCTAAATAAAAAGAAACAATGGAAAGGCAAGGATGCCTCATACAGAAGATCGCGGCGTGATGACGATCGACAAAGAAAAGGCTCAAGCAGCCACGAAAGGTACAATACTAAACAGAACAAATACGTTTCAACTGACATCATTTGCTACTGTTGTAATAATCAGGTCACGTCATTGCTGACTTCCCTCACAAGAAGAAGGAGGGTGGCAGAAGAGAAGACAAGAAATCCTCACACAACAGGAAAAGGAAAGAGAAGAGCCTCATAGCCAAAAGTAGCAAGACTCTTAGCGACTCCGACTCTTCAGAGTCAAGCGAAGAAGAAGAAGTTTACTTTGGGCTAATGGCTCAAACAGATGATGAACAAGAGCCCCAGTTCACTGGGAAGGTAAACTCTCATACCCCTCTCTCAGAGTCTGAAGTCTCTGAACATGATTGCGAGAGTAGCTCCTCTGACGATGAGTCAGAATTGATGGCCCAGTATAAGGAGTTAATCATGGCTTACGACAAATATCGTCGAGTCGTGAAGACTCAGGCTAAAGAGATCAAATCTCTAAAAGCCGAAGAGAGCAACTTGAGAGAGAAAGTCGCAAAGACTGACTCCCTCGAGGAAAACTTCAACAATACTATTGAAGAATATAACAAGGCTCTTGAGCACCTTGACCTGAAGGAGAAGATCATCAAAGGTTTGGAAGCCGAACTTGCGGCTGAAAGGAAACTTGTTGAGAGTTTCTCTAAGCCCAAGACGGTTCTTCCATTCGTTGCTGAATTCACAGCAAAGGCCAAGGGAGCTGGACTAGGCCATGAAGAATCTCCTACTAAATCCTCTAGGAGAAACAAGAATCAACAGAAAAATAAGGCCGCCAAAAAGGCTTCAGCCGAAGAAAAGGTAAAATCCCCTCAAAATCAAACCACATTCAGAAAGGTCATCTTTCTAACAAATGAGTTTGATTTTGACTCATCATACGGGCACTTTGCTAGACCTACTTATGCAGAGCCAAAGTCCCGCTATCAAGGATGGGCTCGACCCCGAACCTTTGGCGAAAGTGTCTTTAAGGCACCTTATGAAGAAGTTATTCTTCAGAGCTATGTCCCTTTCAATCATGGGCATAACTTCAAGAACGCACCAAAGACAAAGCCTGTTGTAGAGAAGCCCATAAAGGAGAAGAAGTCATGTGATTGCCATTATCATGAGGCATCTTCCTTCAAGAATGCTACCACTGCTAGACCAAAGTTCCATAAGGTCAAGCAGGAGATCCTGAGGCAAAGGTACAACAGATTTTACTGTTGGTGCTGTGGCAAGGTTGGTCACTTCGCCATAGATTGCTGGTTCAATTCCAGAAATGTTGTTACCCCTCATGTCAGCAATATGATAAAGACCGCTCATAATGCTAACACTCGTAGGGGGAGCACTCTAACCCGAGTCCAAGGACCCAAACATGTTTGGGTTCCTAAGGCAAACTGATTGTGATTGCAGGGATTTCCAAAGGCCAACAAAATGCCTATCTGGTACTTGGACAGCGGATGCTCTCGGCATATGACCGGGACGAGAAGCCTCATTCAGAACTTTACTCCAGTCGTGAACGGACCAAAGGTCATCTTTGGAGGCTCAGACCATGGAATTACTAGAGGCTATGGTATGATTACTAACGACAATGTATCCTTCTCGGATGTGGCCTATGTTGAAGGATTGGAACACAATCTCATCAGCATAAGCCAACTCTGCGACAAAGGAGTTGAGTTCCATGCTGATAAGTGCTTGATAAAATCCGTTGACAATATGGAAATGATTATATCCGGCATTCGAAGCAGGAATATTTTCTGTTTAAATTTCATCTGTATAGATTCCTCTACACCATTGTGTCTTTTGGCAAAAGATAGCGCGTCTCTTGGTGACCAATGGCATAAGAGACTAGCACATATTAATTTCAAAACCATTAATAAACTATTTTCAATGAACTTAGTACGTGATGCCCCAAATGTCAAGTACATCAAAGACAAACCTTGTCATGCATGCGTAAAAGGCAAGCAAACAAGGGCTACCTTTAAAACCATTATTGGCAAAGACTCTAACAGATGTCTTCATCTATTACACATGGACTTGTTTGGTCCACTGCAGATTAGAAGTTTGGGCGGTAAGGACTATACATTGGTAATTATTGATGACTACTAGCGCTTTGCGTGGGTGTTCTTTCTGAACCACAAGTCAGATACCTTCGACATCTTTACCAATTTTGTCAGGCAAGTCCAGAATTAATACAACTGCTCCATAGTCAAAATCAGAAGTGACAACAGAACAGAATTCAAATCTGGGGCCATGACAGAATTCTGTGAAAGCTTAGGTATCTTTCATGAGTTTTCCTCTCCTCGCACTCCACAGCAAAATGGAGTGGCTGAGAGAAGGAACAGAACACTCATAGAGGCCTGCAGGACCATGTTGAGTGATGCTTCACTACCGGAGTACTTCTTGGATGAGGCTGTCAACACTGCATGCCACGTGCAAAATCGATCACTCACAACAAAGACCACAATAAGACACCTTACGAACTTCTGAAAGGCAGGAAACCAACAGTCTCTTACTTGAGAATCTTTGGCTATAAATGCTTCGTACTTAACAATGGTAAGTATCATACCACCAAGTTCAGCGAAAAGAGCTTTGAAGGTATTTTTGTAGGATATAGTAGCCATAGTAAGGCATATAGGATTTTTAATAGAAAAACCCTGGTGGTGGAAGAATCGATACATGTTGTATTTGATGAGACGAGCTTGCTGCAAAGCAATCCGTCTAGTATGCTCATTGAAGATGCAGGTGAAAAGCTGAAAGAAACTAGCTTGGAAGACCCGTCCGAAAATAAAGGCGAGAAGTTCATTAAGATCACCACTACAACTCCCATTGGAGAGGCTGATGATAAAAATGGAGAAGTCATCCAGGACGAAGAAATCACTCCGGTGCTTGAAGATAATCCAGATGCAAGAACTCTAGAGCTCAGACATCTGAAGGATCACCCCATAGACCAGATCATAGGAGATCCCCGGGATGGTGTCAAAACTCGGAGAGGTACAACTAATGAGAATCTTCATTTGAGTTTTCTCTCACAGGTTGAACCAAAGAAATTTGAGGAAGCAAACTCAGACGCATCATGGATAATGGCAATGGAAGAAGAGCTAAATCAGTTCAAGCGCTGCAATGTGAGGATGCTGGTTCCAAGACCCAAGGGAAAGAACATCATTGGAACAAAATGGGTCTACAGGAACGAGATGGATGAAGACGGAACTATCATAAAGAACAATGCCAGACTCGTCGCTAAAGGCTATCGTCAAGAAGAATGAATCAACTTCGACCAGACATATGCTCCAGTGGTGAGGCTGGAGGCAATAAGGTTGTTCCTCGCATATGCTGCCTTCAAAGGCTTCACCGTCTATCAGATGGACGTGAAGTCGGCCTTCCTGAATGGTAACATAAAGGAGGAAGTGTATGTGGAACAACCTCCAGGTTTTGTTTATCCTAACTTTCCCGATCATGTCTATTTTCTGCACAAGGCCCTATATGGTCTGAAACAAGCTCCTAGAGCTTGGTATGAAATGTTGTCTACCTTTCTACTTGAGAACAAGTTCACAAGAGGAAAGATAGACAAGACATTATTTCTTAGGGAAATAAAAGGCAAGATTTTGCTAGTGCAAATCTATGTCGATGACATTATCTTTGGCTCTACAGATAACAACCTCTGCAAAAAGTTCTCAAAACTTATGCAAGGGAAGTTTGAAATGAGCAGTATGGGCGAGCTGAAGTATTTCTTATGGCTTCAGGTGAAACAATCTGAAGATGGAATTTTCATCTCACAGACCAAATTCACCAAAGAGCTAATTAAGAAATTCGGAATGGAGAACGCAACCTCTATGAGTACTCCAATGGGCTCAACTATGTCTCTGGATAAGGATGAAAAAGGGAAACCTTTTGATGAAACCAAGTACAGAAGCATAATTGGATCCCTGCTCTACCTTACTGCCAGTAGGCCTGACATAGTGTTCTCAACATGTGTCTGTGCTAGATTTCAGGTTAACTCTAAGGAATCTCATTACGTTGCTGCAAAGCAGATTCTGAGATACCTTAAAGGCACACCAAATCTTGGCTTATGGTACCCAAGAAGTAATGACAGCGAACTAATTGGATTTTCAGATGCAGATTTTGCAGGTAGCAAAGACGACCGGAAAAGCACCTTAGGGACTTGCCAATTCTTCGGAAGAAGGCTAATCTCCTGGAGTAGCAAGAAGCAGAACTGTGTCGCAATCTCAACGGCTGAGTCAGAGTATATCTTTGCAGGCAGCTGTTGCACACAGTTGCTATGGATAAAGAATCAGTTCGAGGACTACAACCTGCAGTTCAAAGATATTCCCTTGTACTGTGACTCCTCCAGCGCAATTGCAATAGCCAACAATCCAGTATCCCACAGCCAGACAAAGCATATTGAGGTAAGGTATCACTTCATCCGGGAACATGTGGAGCATGGAGACATAGATCTCCAATATGTGCCTATAGATAGGCAAGTTGCAGATATCTTCACAAAGCCGCTGGATGAGACCAAGTTCGCGTTCTTCAAGACAGAGCTTGGGATGCTCAACAAAGAGGACTAAAGAAGGCCAGATGACTAAGAAACTCGTAATTGCAAGGGGTTAGTCAAAATCCACTCTTTATCAACTTTTTCCAAATTCAACTGGAGAGGCATGAGACATACTCGCGTACTCTTATCCACCTACTCGAGTAAGTGACTATGTCTACTCGAGTAGGTGACCTACCTACTCGAGTATAAGAATTTGTCTACTCGAGTATGTATACTGACCTACTCGAGTATGAGGATGTGCCTACTCGAGTATCTAAAGACCTACTCGAGTAAGTCATTTAGCTACTCGAGTAAGTCACCGATCTACTCGAGTAGCTCTCTCCTCCTACTCAAGTAACTCCTGTCGACCTACTCGAGTAAGTCATCTACCTACTCGAGTACTCTTTGCAGACCTACTCGAGTAGCTCCTTTACCTACTCGAGTAGTCTATCTCCTTCTCGTGTCATGTTTCCTAGATTTTGAAAATTGTCCTATTCACCCCCCCCCAAGGCTAGATGCCGCCTCCTGCTTTAAATTAATTAGCAGTAATTTAAGAGTAACATATATATATGAAATTCCGCAACCTCAAACCTACACGAGATCATTTCTATCTCTCGTGTACCCTCTGCCTCTTCGCCTACCCTACCGATTCGACTCCTCTCCTCCGCCGAAGTTGCAGAGCCCTCTCTCTCATTCCCCCAGTCATTCGCATCCATGGAGACTTCTCACAAGATTGGTGTCGGCTCCGAACTAGTCACCGAGGGTATCGCAGAGCTCTCCGATGATTTCCGCAACCTCCTCATCCTTCTCGACACCGCCGGCCTCTCCTTCAATCTCCAAGAACCCTGTCCCGTTCTCTTCCCCGAAGTTGCAGAATTATTCTCAAATCTCAAGGTTCGACGAAATAGAAAAGTTCTAAAATCTACAGTAAAGGGATTGAAACTCAAGTTCACCAAGATCTCTGTCTATCAACTTCTCCGTTTACCTATTGTTGAAGAAGAAGATGATCTGGATGATGAAGATTCTGACCGAACAGCACTCTTCTGTGGCATTTCTCCTGAAGCTCAGTATATCAAGAGGTCAGACATAAATGCTGAAGGAAAATTTCTGGTAGACATCATTGGCAAAATTCTTCTCTGCAAGACCCACTCCATCAGAGACATCCAATCATATTTCTTTGATATAATGCAAGCAATTGTCTGCCGCAAGAAATTTCAGTTTGGTATGCTGATTCTGGATAAAATCAAGGATAGCTTGAAATCACCCAACTACGCTAGAATCATCTCTCTGCTTCTCCATGAAACAGATCCTGCAGTTTTCAACCTCACCAAAGGAACCCCACATCACCACATGAAGAAGGTCTCCATCTCTTCAATTCAGAGATGGGATCTCAAGCTCAAGAACTCTGCCCAAGCTGCACAGGTTTCAAAAATTCCAGCAGTTCCAGCTGAAGAGGACAGGACTCCATCTCCCTCTCCTCATCATGTGTCCAGCTCCTCTGGTGCACCAAGTGAGGGGGAGCCTGCTCCTTCTAGCCAAGTCAGGCACCCCTCTCCTCAGCCAGAAATTCCATCGCTACCTCATACTCCACAGAGTCCAGCCACTCCCTTAGATCACCTACCTCAAGACAGTCTTCTATCAACAGCTGCTGCTATAGATGCCATGATTGCAGAGCTTTCTGAAGATGTGCTCCCTCCTCCTCCTCTCTCTCCACCAGCTCCAACCTCTGAAGGTAACAAGGACTTGTCTCTAGCACAGACTCCTGCTCACTCTCCAGCCAGGACTCCCACACCTTCTCCAAATCCTCCAGCAGATAAGCCAGACACCATTTTTTTTCTGATGAGCCTTCTCCTGAGCCAGCTGAGGCCCCTCTCAGAAACCTCGATTTCTCCATCCCCCATGATACAGATGAATTGGATGCTATCATTCCTACCACCAGAGCTCTCAGCTCAGTGATAATTAAAGAAATAGCTCCTTTGGTAACTCCTCTTATCCCTACTGCTGCTCCCTCTACTGCTGTTGCTACAATCTCCTCCTCCTCAGATTTGCTGCAACACATCACCATTCTTCTTCAAGAACAAAGACATCATTTTGACACCTCTCTAAAGGTGGTCACTGACAAGGTAACTGCCCTTGAGTCTGAAATGAGCAGAGGTTTTGCTGAAATTCAGCATAACACTGACAAGCTCAAGTACCTATTCCAACTTGGTGGCAAAGCCCTTGACCATACTATCACTAGTGTGGGCAATATTATGGAACAAGGTATCACCTTGGCAAACAATCAGATAGAACTAGACAAGAGGACTGAAGCCAACAAGATGAAGATCTGTGAAGAAGTTGGCATTTTCAAAGATGACACCATAGAGAAAGTATCTGTTGAAATCAGAAAGGGGGAGGGTTTGATAAAAGAACTCAAAGAACAGGTAGAAAAATCTACTCCTCAAAAGACAGCTGTATGGGAAGCTCATGTGAAGACCATTCATGATGATGTGCTTTCCCAGATACAGAGTGTCAAATTTCACACATATGACACTGCTATCTAGATGCACAATCAGATCTTGCCAGATCTTGCAGTTGACCGAAACATCATTCCCCATCATCTCAATCCTCTAGCCACAGATGTCACTGCCCCAGCTATTCCTCAACAACCTACCTTCTCTCCCAGGCTTGGAGACTCAGTTGCTCCTCCAAACACTTATGTTCCAGGCTGGGAAGAAGACGATCCTGCTGATATATTGCTTCAAGCCCCTCCAGAGATCATAATCCATAAGAAGAAAAGGAAATATGGTGAAGGTCCCTCTGCTAGCAGGACTGCTCCTTTTAAGGCCCCTGAACATGCTGAAGCCTGGTCTCCAACTTCAAAGTCTCTCATTTTGGACACACTCAGGCTGGTCATGGATCACAATGAGAACATAAACGTGCACTACAGTTCCCAGGAATGGGAGTTATATGAGAAGTCAATGCTGAAAAGGAAGATCCATGACAGAGAGTTTGAGAGAAATAACCTTGCTGCTCCTCCAAGGCCTCCTAAGTATTTCCCAAAGCCATTCAGCTATCTAAGAAGACAGCAGGAAAAGATGGATAAGCAGCACTCTCAAGCCTAAACCTAAAAGATGTTGAGAGATTGAAATGACAAGTTGTAGACTTGATGTTTTTGAAAACTCATATATATACAATTCTTCATTACTGTCTAATTATCTTTTTCATTACCCTTTACTTACCTGCTCATATTTTTTCTACTTAGTTTCTTTTATATCCATAATTCACCTTAGTGTAAAGGGTTCTGACTTCAAAAAATAGGGAGAGATTGTTGGGTATTTCATCCACATGAACCCAGATTTGATGAAGTCACCCTGGAACTAAGATGAATTAAGTTGTATCTAATGCTTGGTTTGAGTTATATACTTGCAGGAATTTCACTGGAAGTGTAGACCATTGTCAGTCCACAGTGGGTCTTCAAACACAGCAACTGTGCAATGTAATCCCTCATTGCATATTCCAAGGTGTTGACTCATGTGTGGTCTCTCTATTGGGATACACTTCATATTCAAGCTATTGGACTATAGGAAAGAAATTTGAAGTTGTCTACTCTAGAAGAATCTGTTTTTCCAACATCAGAAATTTTCTAAGTATTTTACTCGAGTAGAGCTTTCACCTACTCGAGCAGTCTGGGTATAATTTACTCGAGTAAAGGAACCTTGTACTCGAGTAGACATAGTCATATACTCGAGTAGCTAAGTCACATACTCGAGTAGACAAAGTCATATACTCGAGTAGTATGCTTATATACTCGAGTAGATTACTCTTTATACCCGAGTACTAAAGGGTTTCCTCATCTAAATTTCTTTAAGTCATATACTCGAGTAAGTACACTCATATACTCGGGTAAGTATACTCACTTACTCGACTAGATAGAAACATACTCGAGTAGTTCATTATACCTACTCGAGTAGATCATGTGTCACTCGTGTACCTTGATATTTCCATACTCCAGAATTTTTTTAAGTCTTTTACTCGAGTAGAACTTTCACCTACTCGAGTAGATTACTTCCTCTCGAGTAGTTTAGTTCAACTACTCGAGTAGTTGCCAGCAGAGCTCTTCAGAATTTTTCTAAGTATTCCACTCGAGTAGTACTTCATGTACTCGAGTATTTCATGTAATATACTCGAGTAACTTCTCCAGTACTCGAGTAGATCCTTTATGTACTCGAGTAGGTCTCTACACATACTCGAGTAGTTCTGTCTGCTTACTCGAGTAGTTGATCTCTATATACTCGAGTAGTCTTTATATATTTACCCGAGTATGTTCTCCATAATATACTCGAGTAGTTATTCAACTACTCGAGTAGTTATTGACTTACTCGTGTAGTTGGCTGAATCTTTCCGAAATTTTTCTAAGTCCTTTTTCTGATGAGATTTTTCAAATCACGCGACATGATTGGTCCACGTGTACATCATTATGAATGATTATGACTGTTAGTCTCTCCTATATAAGGTCTTATCAGAAAATGACAAACCCTAAGTATTCTCCAAGCTTTCTTGTCATTCTATTTCGAGAAATATTCTTCAGCCGACTCCTCTCTAATTTTCGCAAATCGGAAGCCGCCGCCGCCGCCTTCTTCTCCGGCCAAAGCTTCTACTTTCAGAGGATTATTCTGAAGAGAGTTACAGATCGAGATCGACTTTGCTGATCATATTCTCTCTCGATTTCTATAAAAGCGAGTAAATCCAGATCGAAGCCGAGAACTTCTTTACTGATTTCTGAAAGTGCTACAAAGTTGTAAAGAAGAAGATCCTGGCCGTGTCTTCCAGATCAGAGTGATTTACTGTTTGTATTCTTGTAAACACTTTATTAATTTTGAAGGAGAAATCTTCTCCGAGTGTAGGAGTTCTTCACTCCGAGTTTGTAGGAAGGGTTATCTTCCGAGGTGTAGATCCCTTTGTTTGGATCGAGTTTGTAGGAACTTTGTTCCGAGGGTAGGATCGATTTTTGATCCGAGATAGTGGAGTAGCCAAGTCTAGTTGATTGCTAGATCGGTGAGGGAAAGTGGATGTACCCAAGGTTAGGGAACCACTATAAATCTTGTGTCGTCTGTGATATTGGTAGATATTTCTGTGCTGTGCTCTAATTATTTTTTTTATTCCGCAAAAGACGCACAAACCACCTATTCACCCCCCTTTAGGTGATTTAGGTCGACAACAGTTTTCTTTCACCAAAGAACAAGGCAAAGACACTTCCAATATTACTACATTATCTGATCAAAGGAAAAAGGAACTTGAAATATATTCATCTAGCAAGTTTTTTGATTCTGAAAGCTACATGAAGCTGCACCCTGAAGCTGTAGTGCCCAGGCCTAAGCAACAAACCTCTTTAGGTGCAGCTGATGATAGGAGATCTAAAAAGGAAGCTCTCAATCCAAATAGAGAAATAGTGCTTATAAAGAGCAAAGAAAAGGAGTAATTCTGTAAGGTGATACTTATTTTGATTTCTGATCTATCTGTGACAATATATGTGTGATTCTGCAATGTCTTGTTTGTTATATTATTGCCTTGTATATGTTTTTAATTTTCCAATATCTGTAAATAGTAATCTGATGAGTCCACATTTTACACTGATTTTTGGACTCATCTGGGCTACTTTTATCGTCTTAGCACTACACTTGAGAGCCTTTATTGCTTATTTGTGCTTATGTAGCTATTTCCCGATTAAGTGCACTGTAGGCCCGTTTCTGTGTGCTTTCTGTGTTTCTATTTTGTTATTATTCTTTAGCCCTATCTTGGGGATGTGGTGTGCACGTTCTGGTGGCCTATCTGCCCCTTCTGCTGGTACAGGGGTCGTGTGCGTGCTCCGGAACCGCTCGGTAGACACCGACGTTGCAGGAATAATGCGCACGACCACTGGACTTATTGCGCACGACCACTGGTCGTGCGCCACTGATCGTGCGCATTACATTCCCTTTTTCCTAATCCTGTCTCGGTAATCGAACAAGCACTGGCCATAGTGCGCATGACCACTAGTCGTGCGCCACTGCACGTACGCATATATGCTGATGTTTCTTGTCCAGGTTGCAGGTCTATTTGGAAAAGTCGCACGATCATTGACCTACAGTGCGCACGACCACTGGTCGTGCGCCACTGATCGTGCGCACTGCTTCTGCTGCCTCTGTATTTAAGGCCCTGCTCCGCGATTTAGGTGAACGTCTGTCATTTGCTGCGATCGGAGAGTGCGCGGGAATCGCCATTTCACTTCTCCAGCTGCTCCATCACCTCCACCTTCGTCGGGAAGCCATTGCCAACTACTCCGAAGATTTTCAACTCTCCAGTGAAGCCCTCGGCCATTGATGACTTCAACTCCAAGCTTTCCTGCAGAGTTGGTGAAGTAGATAACCTAGAGAACGGACTTGAAGAAGGCCATTGATGACTTCAACTCCAAGCTTTCCGCGATTTAGGTGACAGCTCGTTGGTACCGGAAGCCTCCTTGGACTGAGCCCGGAAGCGGATTGACAACTCGCTACTCCGGCCACGACCCGCGGTGGATCTTCACTCTCTTTTGGTTTACTCCTCTTCCCCTTCCTCTATAGTATGAATGTTTTGAGCAGTGTAATGAACATTTCCATCCATGAACATCAAGTTTATTTTATAACTAATGGAATGTTAGTATTTTCTTCTGCTTGTGAGTATTGTCTGTGAATGTGCCTCGCTCACCCCACATCCACTTCATTCTCGTGTCTTGTCCGATTGCACTCCACACAAGAACACTTCAATCCATTAGCTTCCCTTCCACTCGCCAAACTGAAGTTCGGCCTCGCGGCCGATAAACCCACTCCACCTTGTGAAGCAGTGCCTTCGACCCGCATAGCTTTTAGTAGTTCAGTAGATCAAACATCCACATTCTCTCAAGTCCTCTATTTCCTTTTTGTTCTATTTGAAAGTGCAACTAGATCTGATAGACTCTAGAGGGGGGTGAATAGAGTATATGGTGCTTTAAAAGTTTTTACAACAATTGTTGTAATATGTGTGAGCAGGGAAGCAAAAATAAATCTAATCACAGCACTAAGTTAACCAAAAACTAAGCACGGAAAAATCAAGGCCAGAAACAAAAATGAAAGCAAGCAAAACCAGAAGACACAAGGAAATATAGTGGTTCCCCAAACTTGGGTACATCCACTCTTCTACCACCCTAGGTAGGAATCCACTGCAGAATGAGTTGATCAGGTGTCCTGGGCACCAATGAGCTTTTGATAAGATGCTCAAAAACCAAAGCAGATTTTTTGATCAGGTGTCTTGCCACCAATGAGCTTTTGACAAGGTGCTCAAAAATCAAGTTCAAACTTTTGAAGGGAGTTTGAGAAACCCTTTACAGAGAGGGGGTGAGAGAGTGATGGAAGTCTTCTCTTTCTCAAACAACTGAGAAGACTATGTGGATTGATGTCAAAGCTCCCCCTGAATCCTTGAGATCTTCAGGAAGAAAAGCTTTGCTGAGGGTGATAGGCCTTCAAAGGTTGAACTCCAGCAATAGATGATTTCAACAATAGCTGAAATGTTTAGTGTCTGGAGTCTGAAATATGTTGGCCTTGAATACTTTGAAAACTACAGAGATCTGAAGATTTGAGAAAGCTTGATCTCCTTGGATGAGTGTTCTTCTTGTTCTCTTAGAGATTCAAAAAACATTCTGTCTTTTATTCTCTTGTCCAGAATAGAATATCATTCTCTGTCAAGTATAGTCGTTGGCCTGCATTAATTGCATCCTTAATTGCATAATCTCTTCTGGAGGAAAGTCCACAGAATTATTCCTTGAAAAATCCCATGAAACTTGGTCCAGAAATAAATGAAAACGGCTAGCAAATCTCTGAATTAATTGCAGAATAACTCCTAACTGATTTGAATTTGAATTAAGAAATATCCTGCAAGTTATCTGAAATCGTCGAACTGAGCTCTGCTATCGTCGAGCTGAGCTCAGCGATCTGGAAATATACAGTAGCAAAATACCATCGATCTGAGCTCAAAGATCGTCGAACTGAGCTCAGAGATAAAGATCCAAAACAGAGTCAAAATCGTCGACCTGAGCTCACCGATCGTCGAATGGAGTTCGACGATATTATGAAGTTGAGCTCAGCGATCGTCGAATGGAGTTCGACGATCTTGTCGAAGTTGAGCTAGACGATCGTCGATCGGAGTTCGACGAATCGTCGTGCTGAGCTCGACGATTAGACTAAGTCTCCAGACAGAAAATCTTGGTCTTCAGGGCAGCTTCCAAACCTTGATTTCTAACCCTTAGACTCAATTCTAATTGACCCATTAGGCTATACAGGAGGTCAAGCAAAGGTTCCTAGAGACATAGTGATCCTGACCCAAATGAGTAATAGGGTGTTCCAACAATCTCCCCCTATTTGGGTTAGGATTACTATTTACAGACTTTGGAAAAACTTTAAATAACAACATACAATCAGAAACACAGAAAAGCAACAGCTAGACATAGCAGAAACACAGAAATATATATCATCCAGATAGCAGTCAGAGATCACAGAGAATGTCACCTTACAATATCATTTCTTCTCTTTGCCCTTAACCATTTTAATTTCTCTGTTTGGGTTGAGAGCTTCTTTGTTGGATCTGGTGTCATCTGCTGCACCCAAATAAGTTTGCTTTTTAGGCCTGGGGACCACTGCTTCAGGATGTAATTCCATGTATCTGTCAGCATCAAAGAATTTACTGGAAGCATATCTCTCTAATTCTTTTTGTCTTTGCTCAGACATTATTGAAATGTTGGAAGAATCTAATCCTTGTTCTCTGGCCTTTTAAATTTGGTCCAGTGCAGCTAATTCCTTTAACCTTGCAGTCTAAGCAGCTGGATTATTTTCAGGGTCCTCAAAAGGTACAGGTGGCTCATACCTATTGGAAGGATTGTCTTGAGGAGGCCTGGCAGACACAGTCTCTTTTAGCTTGTAGGGGAAAGGACCAGAAGTTGTATCAGAAGAACTATGTCCTCCCCTAGAATATGGGTGCTGCCTGGAGTACCCTTTGGAATAAACTTGAATATCTCTTTGAGTGCCTCTATATCCTCCTCTCCTAGAATGTGAACCCCTGGATTGGCTTTCCCTTTGGTAAGATCTGACATGAGGTTGATACGGAGCCTGACTTCTGGCTGGGGGTTGACTTGCAGAGCTTCCACCTGCACCTGCATCAGGAGGAGGTGGTGGAGGAGGATGAGAGTGCTGGAATTGGGATGAACCCTTCTCATATTTTCTCTTTTTCTTCATGTCTTTCAGTTGGTTCTTGGAATACTGCATCTAGTGTTCAGTGATTGGGCAATCATGTAGAATATAATAAGGGATATCATTGTTATCTTTGACTTTAGCATGAGGTACCCTCTTCATAGCCTTGCTCCTTGCCTTCCTTTTCCTGACAATGGTAGCAGAAGAATCATCAGAGTCTGTTTTAAATTCATCAGATTCAGAACTCTGGTCCTCATAAAGAGCATCTATTTTCTTCATTAAATCCTTCTTAAGCTCAACAGAGGCAGATGAGGCAGAAGCTGAAACAGCAGCAGCAGTAGGTGTTGAGATGGTAACATCAGGGACAACAGCAGATGGAGAAGGTGCAATAATAGCATCAACTTCACTAACAACTGCAGATTCACTAACAGCCACAGAAGCATCATCAAAGTCTGTAGAAGGCTCAAATTCAGTGGCCTCTGTCATAAGAAAGTCCTTGGAAGATGGTTCAGCAGAAACAACAGAAACATCAGCATCAGCAGTAACAACATTCTCAGGAGCAGCAGTATCAACAATCCTTTCTTCAGGAGAAGCAGCAGCAGCAATGACTGAATTTACAAAAGAGGAGATCATGCTAGGGTCACAGCAAGAAAGAGACACAAGTGCCTTGGATAAGTCTTCTGGAGGCTGGACAGCATGGACCTCTGACAGACAGCTAAAGTAGGCAGAATCAAAAGCAGATAGCAAATACCTAAGGTCTATTGCAAGAATTGCAGTAGGAGGCACAGCAGCAGCAGCAAGAGAAGCAGAACTAACAGCAACAGCAGACAGAGGGCTTGCAGAAACAGCAGCAGCAGCAGCATCATGAAGATTCTCTTCATATGGCATCTCCCCCTGCCTAGATGCAGATACATCTGGATCAAGGCACACTGCTGTAGGTGCTGCCTGAGGGAAGAGGGAAGAGAGCCTGGTAGAAAGGGCTGCCACTGACAGGTGGAGTGGAGCCAAAGAGGTTTCAACAGCAGAGTTAGCCTGGGGGCAAGTAACTCATACAGCCTGTCAGCTAGGGCTGAGAGGTCTACTTGCTCAAGAGCTGGAGCAGAGGTAGAAGGTATGGAAGCAGCTGAGGTTTCTGGAAGTGGAGAGCTGGAGAATGGTGGAAGGGATGGCTCAGGTGTTGGTAGGGTGGATATGGAGGATAGGGGAATGGATATGGATGGGGTGAATGTTGGTTGGTCTATGATGTGGTGTAGGAGATCTTGGAATGAAGTGGAGGAGGTGGGTAATTCAGGAGGAGATGAAGGGGAATCATCCATAAAGGAGTCATCCAGCAGGGTGAAGGATGGAATGGATGGTGAGGAGGTGACATCAGGTGGAGGGTAGGTGAACAGTGGGTGGAATTATTCTGCTGGTGGAGGTAGAATGGGTTCTGGGGATGGTGTTGATGTTGGAGATGGGCTGGAGATGATGATGGTGGATGGAGCTGGAATGGTGGATGGTAGGGGTAGAGATGGAATTGGAGGAGGAGGAGAGGCAGCAACAGCAGCCAAGTCATCTGTAGGGGCAGAGACCTGTGGAGGATTGACTCTTGGAGTCCTTGTGCCTGAAGGAGCACTGGAGGAGGGCCTGCTAGGCTTGCTTATTTGCCTGTCCCACTTTCAAAAGAGGGCACAGGTCAGTCTCTTGGAGGCATTGATATGAACTCCAGAGGAGACTAGCAAGGTAGGACACCTATGCTGCAGAAATACTCCAATAATTCTTCCAAAATTAACAAAACTTTTGTTTATTTTCTTTTTGATGAGGTCAAAGAAGACCTCTCCCCAGTTAAGATTTTTCTTGTCCACAAGAGCTCCCATGAGACAGAGCTGATGTCTGGATATTGTATCATGGGCAGAGTGCTTTGCCAGTAGCACTTTCCCAACCACATCTGCCAGGAACCTATATTCAACAGACAGATTCCTCTTGAAGAGCTTGCTAGGGTTTCCCTCTGGATGACCCATTCTGGCAAGCAGGTCAGAAAACTCATCTCTAGATAATTCAGCAGAGTCTTCTCCATTTCTCAATCCAAAAACTTCTGTTAAAATTGTGGGGGTCAAGGGTACCTGAGTTCCAGCTATTGACCCAACTATGGTGCTGTTATCTTGATTATGGGCAGTATAAACCCACTCCTTGATCTCATCAGAAGCCAGCTTGATCCTGGTGGTCATTATGGCAGTCAGATTCTGATCCTTGAACAAACCCAGTATATCTTAAAAAATCTAATCAGTCGTGCTGAAGGATTCTATATCAATATCAAACCCAGCATCAAACTTCATTGCAGCAAGAACAGTAACTGACACAGCCATTGGTACCTGCAAAAAAACTCAACAAACAAAACGACCAAGCGTAGAATTGTTTGGAGGGAAAGAAAATACTTGCAGAGAAATCAAAAGCGCAAATGAGAACGACGGCGAAAAATGAGTTTTATATTAGGGTTCGACGCAGAATTGGAAAGATCGTTGAACTCAGTTCGACGATCGAGGCTCCTAAAGGAATCTGAAGAGTCTTTAACATCGTTGATCTCCGTTCGATGATATTGGAGAGCGTCGAGCTCCGTTCGACGATCGTTCAGAGAACAAAATCGTCGAGCGCCGTTCGACGATCGTTGACCGGAAGAGATAGTTCATACTATCTGAGAGACGCTGAACTCAGTTCGACGATTTCGGAAATCGTCGATCTCCGTTCGACGATCTTGGGGCAAATCGTCGAGCGCAGTTCTGAGATCAGAAAAATTCTAGACACTAAGAAAAATCAGAATGTTTGCCTAGTCTTGGTTAATTTTTAAACTTTCAAAATCTTGGATATTATTTAAGACTTCCTCCATCTAACATTCCTAACTGATTTAGGAAGAAGGTGTGTTTCTTTTCATCCAAGGGCTTGGTGAAAATATCTCCCCTTTGTAAATCAGTTGATATATAATGTAATTCAATTTTATTCTTTTCAACATTATCCCTTAAGAAATGATGCCTAATCTCTTATTGTTTTGTCCTACTATGGAGGACTGGATTTTGAGCTATGGAAATAGCACTTGTGTTATCACAAAAGATTTTAGACTTCTCTAAGTTGTAACCATAGTCTAGGAGTTGGTTTTGAATCCACAAGATTTGTGAACAACAACTGCCTGCAGCCATATATTCAGCTTCAGCAGTTGAAGTTGACACAGATGTTTGTTTCTTACAAAACCAAGAGACAAGTCTGTCACCAAGGAACTGACAAGTTACACTGGTGCTTTTCCTGTCAATTCTGCATCCAGCATAATCAGCATCAGAGAATCCAGTTAACTCAAATGCTGAATCTTTTGGATACCAGAGACCTAGATTTGGACAACTTTTAACATACCTGAGAATCCTCTTTACTAAAGTTAGGTGTGACTCTCTAGGGCTTACTTGGAACCTAGCACATATACATGTAGCAAACATTATATCTGGTCTACTAGCTGTAAGATACAGTAAAGAGCCAATCATTGCTCTAAATGTTGTCTGATCAACAGGTTTCCCATGTTCATCAGCATCCAATACAGCATTGGTAGGCATGGGTGTTTTCATACAAGATGCCGCAGACATACCAAATTTCTTAACCAATTCATTTGCATATTTGGTTTGAGAAATAAAGATGCCTTCAGCATGTTGCTTGACTTGCAATCCTAGGAAGAAGGATAGCTCACCCATGCTACTTATCTCAAATTTAGAATGCATCAGGTTAGAAAACCTTCTGCACAATTTTGAGTCATTAGAACCAAAAATGATATCATCTACATAAATTTGTACTAGTAGGGTATGGGACTTATGGGTTCTAATGAAAAGAGTTTGGTCTACTCTACCCCTTATAAAACCATTTTCCAAGAGAAAACATGCTAGGGTCTCATACCATGCTCTAGGAGCTTGCTTGAGACCATATAATGCTTTGTTCAGTCTAAAAACATAATCAGGATAAGTTGAAGAGATAAAACCTGGAGGTTGTCTGACATAAACTTCATCTTTGATTTATCCATTTAAGAAAGCACTTTTGACATCCATCTGATATACTTTGAAGCCTTTGTGAGCTGCATAAGCTAGAAATATCCTGATGACTTCTAATCTTGCAACAGGTGCAAAAGTCTGGTCGTAGTCGATTCCTTCTTCTTGAGAGTATCCCTGAGCAACTAGCCTTGCCTTATTCCTTATAATTACTCCTTGATCATCCAGTTTGTTTCTGAATACCCATTTTGTTCCAACAATGGAATGATCCTTAGGCTTTGGCACTAGTTCCCATACTTTGTTCCTTTCAAATTGATGCAACTCCTCTTGCATTGCAATGATCTAGTGTGGATCTTGCTCTGCATCTTGAATGGACTAAGGCTCAATTTGAGATAGGAAGCAGGTGTGCAACAGGTTTTGGTTGACCTGATTTCTGGTTTGCACACCAGCTGAGATTTCTCCAATTATTTGGGAAATTGGATGGTCTCTTGATGTTACTAAATCAACAGGGGGTGTTGATTGTTCACCATCCTGTGTTGTTGTTTCCTCTTGTGGTACAACAACTGGCTCTTCAAGTTGTGCTTCAATATGTTGAGCATTCCCTTCATCTTCACTGCTTTCATCCTCTTGAGTAACTTGTAACTTGTTCAAGTCTTCAACTAGAGAATGTTCCTGCAAAGGTTCTATGGTAGAAGAAATCTTCTCCTTGAAAGACATGTTAGATTCATCAAAAGAAATGTGAACAGATTCCTCAATTTTCAAATATGATTTATTATAGACCATATAGGCCTTGCTGATCATGGAGTATCCCAGAAACACTCCTTCATCAGCTTTGGCTTGAAATTTTGCTAAATATTTCTTGTCATTATTGTGAATGTAGCAAATACAACCAAAGACTCTAAAATAGTCAACTTTAGGTTTCTTCCCTTTGAGTAATTCATAGGGAGTCTTTCCCTTTAGTTTATGTATCAGACTTCTGTTCAGCACATAGATTGGAGGTGTTCACTGCCTCTGCCCAAAAGGATAGAGGTAGATGAGCATCTGACAACAATGTGGTGGCAGATTCAATAAGGGTTCTATTTTTCCTTTCAGCTACCCCATTTTGTTGAGGAGTTTTAGGGGCTGAGAAAGTATGCCTGGTCCCTTCACTCTGACAGAACTCTTGCATAAGAAGAGAATCAAACTCTGTCCCATGATCACTTCTGATCAGGGCAATGTGAGTATTGAACTCAATCTGTATACATTTGAGAAACTCTGTCAGACACTTAAAGTTATCAGACATCTTCCTTAGAAAGAACACCCAAGTGAATCTAGAGAAGTCATCTACAACTACTAAAGTGTAGGATTTCCCTCCTAGGCTTTGTACTGTGATGGGTCCAAAAAGATCCATGTGTAACAGATACAATATCCTAGGTGAATCACTCTTATTAAGTGACTTAAAACTGTTTTTAGTTTGCTTGCCTAATTGACAAGCCCTGCAGAGTCCTTCCTTCTTGTAGGGGCCAGAAGGTAGTCCTCTAACAAGGTTGTCCTTGGATAGCCTAGCAATAGTTCTAAGGTTTAGGTGTCCTAATCTCTTATGCCATAATACATTTGGTCTACAAACAGAGTTAAACAAGCAAATATCTACATCAGTTGAAAGAAAATTTACTAAATAGATGTTACCTTTCCTTTTACCTGTCAACACAGTTGTGTTGTCCTCTGACTTTATTTTGCATAAGGCTTTGCTGAAGGTCACCTGGTAGCCTTCATCACACAGCTGACTGATGCTAATTAGGTTGTGCTTCAGTCCTTCTACATATGCTACCTTCTTGAAAGTTACTGATCCAATCTGCACTGCACCATATCCTTTAGTCTGTCCAAAGTTTGAATCACCAAAGATAACTTTGGGTCCAAGCTTGGCTCTGAAGGATGTGAGGTTGTCCTTGTTTCCTGTCATGTGCTTAGAGCACCCACTATCCAAATACCATTGCTGGTTAGATGTTGGATAGGTCTTCAACTGCACATAAGACAATTCATTTGTTTTTGACCCAGTTTACCTTGGGCCTAGGTTGATAACCTTTAAATTCAGAAATGAAAGACATCCCAGGTTGACTCTTATATCCTTCAGGATGATATCTCCTTGGAGGTAAAATCCATTCAGTATAAGGGTTAAAGATTTGGGATGAAGGACCCTTAGGATTCAATTTTGATTTGCCTTTGAAAAATTTTCCAGAGCTCTGACCTCTGTTCGACGATCTTGGAGCTGCGTTCGACGATCTTGGGTCAGATCGTCGAGCTCCGTTCAATGGTCGACTATGGGTGAGGTCAGGTATTTGAGATCGTCGACCTGCGTTCGACGATTTTGGCTGAGATCGTCAATCTGCGTTCGACGATTGTGCCTGAGATCGTCGAGCTGCGTTCGGCGATCGTCGATCTCCGTTCGACGATTGTCGAGCTCCGTTCGATGATTTCTGCTGGGACTTAATTTTCTGAGGCAGATCAGAATTTTTCCTAGCAACCTCTATAACTCCCTTTCCCTTGTCAGAAATGAATTTGATGGGAGTTGTTAGGACTATAGGTTGGCTGGATGAAGCACCCAAGCCCAGTGTACTGTTAAATCTAGAGTTCACTGTGCTTGTGGTGTCCATCAGATTGATGCTTCCCCCATTAAGGGATTCTTCAAGCTTCTTGGCCTCAGAGAGCTCACTTTTCAGTGAAGTTATCTGTTCCCTACAGCACTCCAACTCCTGAGAGAGTTTGAGGTTTTCTGACTTTATAGCATTGTGTTCAGATAATTGATTTCTGAGAGAGATAATCTCTTTCTCAAACTTTAGCAGGTCTAGACACAGTGCTTTAAATTCAGATTTAAAATCTTCTGAACTAAAATCAAAAGAGCTAATTACCTGATCTTCTTCAGGTTGAGTCTCTGAGTCTGACTCTGACTCTTCTTCCTCTGAATTGTGCTGTGAGGCATTAATTGCCATCATGCAGAACTCCTTTTCTTCTGCATCATCCTCATCATCACTGGAGCTGGATGAGGCTTCTGACTCCTCTTCTGTCTCACTGCAGGATTCAGCAACAAACCCTTTTCTTGTATGCTTATTTTTGCTTGAGGAAGGTTTGTCATTGTCATTCCTTTTGGAGTCTTTCTCCTTTCTTCTTTCTTTTCTGTCCCTTCTGTCCTTGTTCTTGTTCTCTGGACAGTCAGGAACTATGTGCCCTAGTTTCCTGCAACCAAAGCAAATAATGTCTTTATTATTGCTAATGGACTTGTCATACCTTGGCTTATCCTGCTCCTTGTATGATCTTCTTCTGAAGTCCTTTCTGGCTATCTTGTAGAATCTTTTGGCCAACAAGCTGAGTAGTTCATCATTGCCTGTGGCTTATCTTCAGGCAGATCCTCAGTTGCCTCGAATGCTATGATCTTCTCTTTTCTTGTGGCCGGGAGGCAGCCTTCTGTTCTTCCTCTCTATTCTGATGAGTAGCTCATAAGATTGAGCTTACCCAATAGAGCTTCAGTGGTAATCTCATTTAGACTTCTGGCATCCTTAATTGGCCAGATTCTTGAATCCCAAGTGCTAGGGAAGCACATTAGGATCTTGTCATTAAGTTCTGTTAGAGAGATCTCTTTGTCCAATGTCCTGAGTTCACTGACAATTAGACTTAGCCTGTTGTACATGTCTCCCACTGACTCAGTCTCTCCTTCTTGAAGTTCTCATATTGAGAGATGAGATGGGATCTTCTATCCTTTCTCTTATCAGCTGAGCCTGAGACTATTTCTGAGAGCTTGTCCCAAATTTCCTTGGCTGAATTACATTCAGCTACCTTTTGAAATATGTCATCTGACATTGTCTGGGCTAGAATGTTCATACCCTTAGCATCAGCTACCTTCCATCTCTTGGTGTCAGCATCTGTTCCTGATGGAGGTGGCACAGCATTTGTGCTTGTGTTCTCTGGGGGTCTTGGACACACTGTCAAAACAGAGTTAAAGATATCTTCATCAATAGAATTCATGTAAAGCCTAATCCTTGCTTTCCAAAGTGCAAACTTGGAAAGATTGCACACTGGAGGTCTGGTGCTAGCATAATCTTTGTTTTGGGCCATGATTTGTGCAAACAAAATCTAATAATACACTACAAAAGAAGAACAGATCTAGTTTGGGATCTTTGGGTTCAGGTGTTAGCCTGTACAACCAATCAGGTATGGTATGTTTAACCAACCTGGCTCTGATACCAATTGAAAGTGAAACTAGATCTGATATACTCTAGAGGGGGGTGAATAGAGTATATGGTGATTTAAAAGTTTTTACAACAATTGTTGTAATATGTGTGAGCAGGAAAGCAAAAATAAATCTAATCACAGCACTAAGTTAACCAAAAACTAAGCACAGAAAAATCAAGGCCAGAAACAAAAATGAAAGCAAGCAAAACCAGAAGACACAAGGAAATATAGTGGTTCCCCAAACTTGGGTACATCCACTCTTCTACCACCCTAGGTAGGAATCCACTGCAGGATGAGTTGATCAGGTGTCCTGGGCACGAATGAGCTTTTGATAAGGTGCTCAAAAACCAAAGCAGATTTTTTGATCTGGTGTCTTGCCACCAATGAGCTTTTGACAAGGTGCTCAAAAACCAAGTTCAAACTTTTGAAGGGAGTTTGAGAAACCCTTTACAGAGCGGGGGTGAGAGAGTGATGGAAGTCTTCTCTTTCTCAAACAACTGAGAAGACTATGTGGATTGATGTCAAAGCTCCCCCTGAATCCTTGAGATCTTCAGGAAGAAAAGCTTTGCTGAGGGTGATAGGCCTTCAAAGGTTGAACTCCAGCAATAGATGATTTCAGCAATAGCTGAAATGTTTAGTGTCTGGAGTCTGAAATATGTTGGCCTTGAACACTTTGAAAACTACAGAGATCTGAAGATTTGAGAAAGCTTGATCTCCTTGGATGAGTGTTCTTCTTGTTCTCTTAGAGATTCAAAAAACATTCTGTCTTTTATTCTCTGGTCCAGAATAGAATATCATTCTCTGTCAAGTATAGCCGTTGGCCTGCATTAATTGCATCCTTAATTGCATAATCTCTTCTGGAGGAAAGTCCACAGAATTATTCCTTGAAAAATCCCTTGAAACTTGGTCCAGAAATAAATGAAAACGGCTAGCAAAACTCTGAATTAATTGCAGAATAACTCCTAACTGATTTGAATTTGAATTAAGAAATATCCTGGAAGTTATCTGAAATCGTCGAACTAAGCTCTGCTATCGTCGAGCTGAGCTCAGCGATCTGGAAATATACAGCAGCAAAATACCGTCAATCTGAGCTCAAAGATCGTCGAACTGAGCTCAGAGATAAAGATCCAAAGCAGAGTCAAAATCGTCGACCTGAGCTCACCGATCGTCGAATGGAGTTCGACGATATTATGAAGTTGAGCTCAGGGATCGTCGAATGGAGTTCGACGATCTTGTCGAAGTTGAGCTAGACGATCGTCGATCGGAGTTCGACGAATCGTCGTGCTGAGCTCGACGATTAGACTAAGTCTCCAGACAGAAAATCTTGGTCTTCAGGGCAGCTTCCAAACCTAGATTTCTAACCCTTAGACTCAATTGTAATTGACCCATTAAGCTATACAGGAGGTCAAGCAAAGGTTCCTAGAGACATAGTGATCCTGACCCAAATGAGTAATAGGGTGTTCCAACACTATTTATAACTCTCATAACGATATTTTCAGTACTGTTGCCGTTCTATGCTAATTGCATTCCTCAAGAGACCGACACTCGGGGATTATTCCCAAAACTTTATTACTTATTCGACCGGTGCGCTTGCCGATTTACACGCATCATAATCCTAACCCAAATAAGAGGAGATTGTTGGAACACCCTATTACTGATTTGGGTCAGGATCACTATGTCTCTTAGGAAACCTGTTTTGACCTCATTGTATAGATCTAAAGGTCAAGTAGAATTGAGTCTAAGGGTTAGTAGTTAGGTTTGGAAGCTGCCCTCAAGACCAAGTTTTTTAGTTTCTGGAGACTAAGTCATTTCGTCGAGCTCAGTACGACGAATCGTCGAACTCAATTCGACGATCGTTGAGCTCACTTCGACGAGTCATCGAACTCCATTCGATGATCTCTGAGCTCAACTATATCAAGTCGTCGAACTGCATTCGACGATCTTCGATCTCAGTTCGACGATCTTGACTCCAGTTTGTTCCGCTATCTCTGAGCTCAGTTCGACGATAGTTGAGCTCAGATCGACGATCTCTGTTTCTGTCTAAGTCCAAATCTCTGAGCTCAGTTCAACGATAGTGGAGCTCAGTTCGACGTTTTTCTGAAGAGTTCAACGATTTTCAAGATTCAAATTCAGACAGTTAAGGAATTATTCTCAGCAATTAATTCAAAGATCTTGTAGCCGTTTTCATTTAATCTAGAGCAAGTTTAAAGGAATTATCAAGGAATGTTTTATTGGACCTTCCTCCAGAATACAATTGCAGTTAAGGAAGTCATTTATGATAGGCCAACGACTATCTTGGATAGTAGATCATTTCTATTCAGAAAAAAAGGAATAAAAGATTAGATTTTTCATTATTCCTGAAAAAGAAGAACAAGAAGTCAGAAACGTACTCTCTGCAACAACAACTCTTACACAACAACAACCACACAAGAGAAAGAAAAAAAGAGTTGCAGACATTCTCAGTCTTAAAGATTCATACAAGAACACCATCACCAAAGGAGATCAACAAACTGAAATCTTCAGATCTCTTTTGATTCAAGTGTTCAAAGGCCATCATCATTCAAGACTCTAGACACCTCACATTTCAGTTGCTGCTGAAATCATCTTTCTGAAGTCCTATCACCCTACTGCAAAGCTTCACTTCCTGAACAACTACAGATCTCAGGGGGAGCTTTGACAACATCCACTATCTTCTCTTTGACTGTTGATATAGAAGATCATCTCTTTCCCTCATCCCTCTATCTCTCTGCTGTAAAGGGTTTTTCAAACTCCCTTCAAAAGTTTGTGATTGGTTTCTGAGACCTTATCAAAACTCAGTGGTGGAAAGACACCTGATCAAAAAATCTGGTTTGGTTTTTGAGCACCTTATCAAAAGCTCATTGGTGCCCAGGACACCTGATCAACTCATCCTGCAGTGGATTCCTACCTAGGGTGGTATAAGAGTGGATGTACCCAGATTGATTGGGGAACCACTATAGCTCCTTATGTCGTCTGGTTGCTTGTGTTTCTTTTTGTTTCTGGTTGTGCTTTGTGATTGCTTTGTGTTTAATCTGTGATTAGATAGTTGCTTCTTGTTTAGATCACTTTATATTATTTGCTTCCCTGTTCACTTGGATTACAACAACTGTCGTAAAAAGTTTTTAGCAAGCACCATACTCTATTCACCCACTCTAGAGTATATCAGACCTAACTTGCACTTTCACGTAGCAAGCAATATTTTCTCAAAATAATTCTACCGGATATTCAACTAATTTAGCAACACTCAAAAGTAAAGGGATGCTACCCCTTTTATACATTGAACAAGGGCTATAGGCTAATGTTCGCTCAAGCGAATAGGACCCAGACGATCAGGACAATTAGCAATTTCAATTAAAATTATACGCAAACATTTCACAATTCCAATAAGAGAAAATCCGCACTAAAATAGTGATTTAAAATAAGGTCCAAATCAATCCCTAAAAATAAATTAATATGAGGGTATACCAAATCACTTGAACGCAAGGGGAAATCAAGGGTGACGAACCCGATTTTTCTTCCAGTGTTCACGAGATCTACCCATACCAAGTTTACGAGAATATTAGAATAATAAATGCTTAAAAATCAGATTTTAACTAAGCATTAATTTCAAAATAAATCAGGACAAAATACTAGCCTTCTAATTCCACCAAAATCTCACAAATAATATAGAATAAATCAAACAAAGAGGTTTTAGTAAATCGTTACCCAATCCCAAGAAGTCCGTCCACATGATGAGTGGAGAAATCGCACACGGTAGTGGTGATTTTCTATTCCCACGCAAAACTCCACGGATCCGGAGCGGATGAGGAAGACACGAGCCGTCTTCCCTTTGCAATAAACCCTAGGAGGGATAAATACTTGAATGATAATATAAAAGGAAAGAGGAGGGAGAAAAGGTGGTGGAGAGATGGTGGATATGGTCTTGGCCGAAACCTTTCTTAGGAGAATGGAGGGGGACTGTTTTGGGTTTGGATGGAGGTGGTCAGTTAGAATTTTTGAGGGGAAGAGGGATGGGGACGAGAGAGAGGAAAGGAAGGAGAGAAGGTGGCGGCTTGGGCTAGGCCGAGCACTAAGGGGGGTGGTGGTGGTCTGTTTAGTTTTGCAGAAGGTGGAGGCTCGGGTTGGTGGTATTGGAGGTGGCTCGGATTTTTGTAGTGGAGATGGGTGGCCAAGAGATGGGCAAGGTGGAGGAGAGGGTGGAGACAAGGTGGGTGGCCGGCTAGGTTTTTGTTTTGGGAGGGGTAAAGGGGCTCAGTTTTTGGAAGGAGAATTAGAGGAGGAGGAGGAGGGGAAGAGGAAGCCAAGATCGGAAGGAGGAGGGTGGTGGCCGGAGACCAAGAGGAAGAAGACAAGGGGGTGGCCAAAACTTTGAGAGGAGGAGGAGAGGAGAGGAGGTGGGAAATCTTCAAGCAAGATCAGGGTTTTCAATTTCATTCATTCTCTACATTATTCTTCATAACTATGGCTATATATAGCCTACATCACTCAATCTCCAATTTGAAAATTAAACCACTCATGATGGTTATATGCACCCATCATTACATATGAAATAAAATAATTAAAAACAACACATCATGGTTATAATCACCCATCTTAATACAAGAAAATAAACTCTTAAAATAAAATTGCTTAAAAAAAATTGCTAAAAAATATAAATGATAAAATATGTAATTATAACTATGTAATTTATAATTATATATTTTATTTATTGGCGGCGGCGGACGTCGAGCAAAATGTGTAGTAGCGGCGACGTTGGCGAAGAAACGTCATGGTAGACTCCCATCTTCGAGCTTGCGGCAACGACCATCCCAATCCACAAACTCTCTATGACGGGGATCCACGGCCGCATCAGCATCGTCGTCATCAATCCTCCCCCACTCAAAATTACACATCACCGATGAGTGGCCCGTGATGGGAGAGCATTCAGATGCAGCAACAACATGGGGCAAATTTGTCCCCTCTTCAATGTCATAGTAGCATGAACATCCATCAGCATTGAGAACCTATCTGGCAAAGAAACAACAAATGCTGCTTCATTATTGTAACTATACAGACCATTTCAGTATCAAATGCTGCTGCTGTAATTATTGTAACTGTTAGAACTGCTATTTTTGGAGTTGCTTCTTCATAGAGCATCTCCCCCTGTCTGGTTTTAGTGGATACTGGAACCAGGACACTGATAAAAGAAGGAAGGAAAAATAAAGCAGCAAAGAGTGAAGCAAGAGATAAGATGGAGGCAGCAAGAGGTGTGATTGCCTCTGCAATGAGTTGCCTGATAACTGGAGTGATGTGCTCCACGAGGGTGGTCATGGAAGGAGAATCCATATACATAAATTCAGGAGGAGTCTGAGTGGATACAGATGGATGGATGGAGACAGAGGGAATACCAAAATATAGAGACTCAGGTGGGATCTGAGTAGATATAGATGGAGGAAAGGGAGGAATGACATCAGATGGAATGACATCTTGCATGATGTCATCCTGAGAAGGTGATGTAGGAGGAGATTGAAAAGGAATTGAGATGTCATGTTGAGGGGAATTTGGTGTAGATGGTATGGAGGTTAGCAAATCAAAGTTGGGGGATGACATGAAAGTATGAGGATGTATGTCTGTAAGATGAGGTGGTAATGGAGATGAAGGTGGTGTGATGTGTTCTAGAGATGCAGTGGGTGTTGGTTGATGCATTGGTGAAGCAGGTGGTTTTTGAGGTGAAGGAGTTGTTGTTATTGGAAGAAGTTTTGTTGAAGGAGGTGGAGGTGGGGGGATGGAGGATTCTTAAACACGATGGGGAGTGGCTGGTACAACCCTTGTGCTCTCAGAAGGTCTTAAGGAGGAGGAAGTCTTGGATGGAATGGTAATAGTCTTCTCCCATCTGCCAAAGAGGGCAGAGGTTAATCTTTTAGAAGCATTAATGAAAACTATCTGAGAGACCAGTAAATCATTTGCCTTCTCCTGAAGAAAAATTCCAAGTATACTTGCAAAGCAAACTTCCTTCTTGCAGTTCTTCTTCCTGATTAAGTCAAATAGAATCTGACCCCATTTAAACTTTTTCTTATCCACCAAGGAACTCATAACCAGAAACTGGTGTCGTGTGATATAGTCGTGAGCGTTGTGCTTGCCCAGCAGGACTTTGCCCACTTCATCAGCTAAGAATTTATACTCAGGCGTTAAGTTCTTCTTCAATAACTTGTTTGGGTTTTCTTCAGAGTGACCCATTTTCAACAACATCTCATTAAATTCAGAACTATCTATTTCAATGTCTTCTTCCCCATTCACAAAACCAAAAATCTCAGATAAGACGGTAGGAGTTAGAGAGACCTGAGTTCCTGAAATTGTTCATGTCATCGTGCCTGCATCAGGAGTAGTTGAAGAATAAGCCCATTCCTTTATATCAACCACCGGCAGTTTGATTCTGGTTGTCATAAACTTTTGCAACTATTGATCTTTCAATAGTTTCAGAATATCCATGAAGATCTTGTCCGAAGGACTGAAGCAGTCGAAGTCAATATCGAACCCTGTGTCATATTTCATCCTGGACAGAGAGATCGCTAAAATCGACATGGTTTCCTGCAAAAGGAAAGAGAGATCAAGGTAAAAGAACAAAAAGTGCGGGATGGAGCTCGAAGAAAACATAGTTATAATGTTTTCAGAATGTGAAGCGGTAGACTCCGTCCTGCGAAATGAAAACAAATCTTCGATCTAAGGTCGACGAAAAATTTCACGAAGAAATAATATCGTCGATCTCAGTTGGAAGAGTGGAAGACTTGTCGTCGTTCTCAGTTTGACGAAAAAAATTTCTGAAGTAAGATCGTCGGTCTCAGTTCGACGAAAATAACTTCATACAGAGAGCTCGTCGATCTCAGGTCGACGAATTTTCTGAAGAAATGATCTCAGTTCATCGATCTCCATTCGACGAACTTTGATAAATTCTTCGACCACAGATAGAAATTAAATTAAAGCCTCTCCATTTATCATTCCTAGCTAATTTATAAATAACAGATGGTTCCTCTCATCCAAGTATTTTGTGAAGATGTTTGCTCTTTGCAAATCAGTGTAGATATAGACTAGCTTAAATTTATTTTTGTCCACATACTCTCTAATGAAATGATGCCTTATGTCTATACGTTTAGTTCTACTATGATGCACTTGATTTTGTGCAATAGATATTGCACTTGTATTATCACATATTAAAGTTAAATGATTTAAGTTGAAACCATAATATAGGAGTTGGTTCTGAATCCACAACATTTGGGAACAACAACTGCCAGCTTCTATGTATTCTGTTTCTGCAGTTGAAGTAGACACAGATGACTGCTTTTTGCAAAACCAGGACACTAGTCTAACACCAAGAAACTGGCATGTCCCTGAGGTGCTTTTCCTGTCCACTCTACATCCTGCAAAGTAAGCATCTAAGTATCCAGTAAACTCAAACTCTGACTCAGATGGATACCAGAGTCATAGACTAGGATAACCCTTTATATATCTTAAAATCCTTTTTAGAAAAATAAGGTGGGATTCTTTAGGGTTCACCTGAAACCTAGCATAAAGGCATGTAGCAAACATTATGTCTTGCCTACTTGTTGTGAGATATAACAGGGACCCAACAATGCACCTACATAGTTTCTGATCAACATGCTTGCCATGTTCAACAGAATCAATCACAGTATTACAAGACATTGGTGTTTTCTTTGTTGAAGCATCTGACATCCCAAACTTTTTGATTAGCTTCTTAGCATACTTGGATTGGGATATGAAGATGTCATCTGGTAGTTACTTCACTTAGAGACCAAGGAAGTAAGAGAGCTCACACATACTACTCATTTCAAACATGGAATGCATTAGGTCAGAGAACCTCTTGCATAGTTTGGAATCAATAGAGCCAAAAAAATATCATCTACATAAATTTGTACTAATAAGATTTGATCCTTATGATGTCTAGTGAACAATTTCCTATCTACTATGCCCCTAGAGAATTTATGCTCTAGAAGAAAGCTAGCTAAGGTTTCATACCAATCTCTTGGAGCTTGCTTTTGACTATAGAGAGCCTTATGCAATTTAAAAACATAAGAGGGATTGGTTGGAGAAATAAAACCTGGTGGTTGCTCCACATAACCTCTTCTTTAAGTCCACCATTTAGGAATGCACTCTTGACATCCATTTGATAGACATTGAAATTCTTGTAGGTAGCATAAGCAAGGAAGATTCTAAATGATTCGATCCTTGTAATAGGTGCAAATGTCTGGTCATAGTCAATGCCTTCCTGTTGTCTATAGCCTTGAACAACTAGCCTTGCCTTGTTCCTGATGATAATACCTTGGGCATCTAGTTTATTTTTGAATACCCATTTAGTTCCAACGACTGGGTAGTCTTTGGGTCTTGGAACTAAATCCAAAACTCTATATCTCTCAAACTAGTTGAGCTCCACTTGCATTGCAATATTCCAGTGTGGATCTTGCTCAACATCTTTTATGGATTGTGTTCAGTTTGAGATATGAAAAGGGCATGCATCAAGTCTTGGTTGAGTTGATTCCTGTTATGCACACGTACTGACATGTCTTCAATCACTTGAGATACAGGATGATCTCTAAGTGTGACACACTCAGTAGATGGAGTTAGTTCAGCAACAGCTTGGGGAATTAATTCCTCTTGTGGAATTATGGGAGCTATTGTTTGTTCCACATCCTCTTCAGTGGATTCATCTTCACTATATTCAATTATATATGGAGATGAATGTGCTACATTCACATTTGTGAGGGTTAACTCATCTAAGTTCAGACACAAGTGTGGCACCTGCAAAGTTTCACTGGTAGAAGGATTCTTCCCCTTGCAAGACATGTTAGTTTCATCAAATGATATATGTACTGTTTCTTCCATTTTTATAGAAGATTTATTATATACCCTATATTGCTTATGACTTGGGAATATCCTAGAAAAATTTCCATTGCAGCCTTGGCTTCAAACTTTCTAAGATATTTCTTGTCATTGTTATGAATGTAACATAAACAACCAAAAATTCTAAAGTAATCTACTTTAGGTTGCTTCCCTTTAAGTAATTCATAGGGAGTCTTGCCATTAAGCTTATGTGACAGGCTCCTATTCAGTGCATAATTTGATTTTGCTTACAACCTTTGCCTAAAAGGATAGTGCTAAGTAAGCATCTACAAGTAATGTGTCTGCAGCTTCAATCAGGGTCCTATTTTTCCATTCTGCTACCCCATTTTGTTGAGAAGTTCTAGGAGCAGAGAACCAATGCCTGATACCTTCCTTCTCAAGTAATTCTTGTATGAGAAGAGACTCAAACTCTGTACCATGATCACTTCTGATCAATGCAACTGGAGTAGAATACTCAATCTTTATTCTCTTAAGAAAATCTGTAAGAACCTTAAAGTTATCAGACTTATTACTCAAGAAGAACACCCAAGTGAACCTTGAGAAGTCATCAACAATCACTAAGGTATAAGACTTCCCTCTCAGGCTCTGTACAACAATGGGTCCAAAAAGATCCATATGGAGCAAATGCAGAATCCTAGGTGAATCACTCTTATTAAGTGACTTAAAGCTGTTTTTGGTATGCTTGCCTAATTGACAAGCCCTGCAAAGGCTTTCCTTCTTGTAGGGGCAAGAAGGCAATCCTCTAACAAGGTTGTCCCTAGAGAGTTTAACAAAACTTTTCAAATTAACATGTCTTAAGCTCTTATGCTAAAGTTTATTATTGTTACTAGTTTGATTAAACAGACATATTTCTGACTTAGCAGACTTAAAGTTCACTACATAAATGTTTCTTACTCTAGTTCTAGTTAACACAACTTGGTTATCTACTGAAGTAATAATACAGGAAGATTTATTAAATGTTACCCGAAACCTTTCATCACAAAATTGACTTATGGATATTAGGTTGTGTGTCCGTCCACTTACATATGCTACCTTCCTTAAAGTGACAGTTCAAATTTTAACCTTCATATAGCCTTCAGTTTGGCCATAGTTAGAGTCACCAAATATTACTTTTGGACCTTGCTTAGACTTATAGTTGATTTGGTTGTCCTTGCTACAAGTCATGTGCTTTGAACAACCACTATCCAAGTACCACTGTTTCTCTGTGGTGGGAAGGTCTTTCACCTATATTTAAACAGATTAGATATTCTCTACCCAGGTTTCCTTGGGTCATTATTTCTTTTCGTAATTAAAACATGAAATATAAGAGTATACATATTGGTTTTTATATCCTAGGGGATGATATCTTCTTGGTGGAATTATCCACTAGTTAAATTGGTTAATGAAAGAACTTGGTTGATTATAAGTTTTAGGAAAATTTGGGTTTCTGTTAAATTGAACTGGGATCGACGAATCTTGATAAGTTTCTCGATCTGCGTTCGACAAAAAGGGATGAGTTCGTAGAACTCCACTCAGATAATGAAGGTATTCATTTTCTGTGCCGAAATATCGTCGATCATAGCTTGAAGAACTGTATTGCTTTCGTCGATCGTAGTTCGATGAATAATTATAAGAGAATTTTGCATTCAAAGATCATCGATTGGAGTTCGATAAACTGTAAGCATTTCGTTGGTCTGAGTTCTACGAAAACTGTTGAACATAGTTTTTATAAGATTTCTCATTTTTTCCCTTTTTCTTGGTCTTCTGAGTGATTTCAATTGGTTGATTATCTTCATTTAGCTTTTCTTTACCCTTTTCTGAAACAAATTTGATGGGAGTTGACAGTATATTTTTTTGAATAAATGGGGGTTGGCTTGATGAAGCACCTAAGCCCAGCTTGCCATTACGTCTGGCATTTATTATGCTTGTGATGTTCATCAACTTGATGGTTCTACCATTTAGGGATTCTTCAAGTTGTCTTGCCTCAGCTAATTCTGATTTCAGTGACAAGATTTATTCAGTTGTAATAGTTAGTTCATCCTTTAATTTGATGTTTTCAGATAGAAGATTGTCTTGTTCAGTTATCTTATCTCTAAGTATTTTAATTTCTTTCTCAGAATTAATCACATCTTTACATAATAGTTTGAATTCAGTTCTAAAGCTATCTGAATTAAAATCAAATGAAGTGATTACCTTATCCTCTTCAGATTCGGATTCTTTTACAGATTGCTCATCTTCAGAAAGGCTGCCTGATGCATTGATAGCAATTAAGCAAACTTCTCTTGCTTTTGCTTCGTCTTCTTCTTCACTTGAGCTGGAAGATGAGGATTCTTCTTCTGAATCACTCCAGGTTTCAGCAACAAAACCCTTGTCCTTTCTTTTGTACTTGCTATAGGAAGGCTTGCTATAATACCTTCTGGATTCCTTTTCTCTTCTTTTCTCCTTATTCTTATTCTCTGGACACTCTAAAATAATATGTCCATGTTTCCTGCATCCAAACACACAATCTCTTTAGTAGGTGTTTTGTCATACCTTGGTTTGTCATCCTGTTTGGATGATTTTCTTCTGAAATCCTTTCTTGTTATCTTGTAGAATCGTCTTCCCATAAGAGCTATAAGCTCATCATTAGCAGGTGGAGCTTCTGACCCTTCAACTGCATTGAAGGCAATTCTTGGCTCTTTTCTCCCTGGTATGGAGTTTTTCTGCTAAGCAACATCTCTGGTCTTCATCAACTGCTCATACGATTTGAGCTTTCCCAATAGAGACTCAGTAGTGATCTTATTCAGACATCTGGCCTCCTTGATTTGCCAGCTCCTGGAATCCCATGAGCTGGGGAAGCACATGAGAATCTTGTCATTGATCTCAGTCAGGGTTATGTCCTTTTCCAAGGTTTTTAGCTGATTGACAATTAAGCTAAGTCTATTATACATATCACCCACTGACTCAAATTCTTCTTTCTTGAAATTCTCATACTGGAGATGAGATTAGATCTCCTATCTTTTCTCTCGTCTGTAGATCCAACAACCATCTGGTTTATGGAATCCCACATGGCTTTAGCGGAGGTGCACTCTACCACTTTTTGGAAAATGTCATCTGACATTGTCTGAGCCAGAATGTTCATGGCCTTGGCATCAGCTATCTTGGCCTTCTTCTGTGTATCTGTCCACTCAGGTGGTGGAATAGTATGAGTGTTGGAAGTTGAAGTAGATGTAGCCACTGAAGCTGGTGGACCTATCAAGATAGAATGAAAAATATCTTCATCAATGGAGTTCATATACAATTTAATTCTTGCCTTCCAGATAGCAAACTTGTTCAGGTTGCAAACAGGAGGTCTGGTTCTTGTATAGTCCTTATTCTGTGCAATGGTATAAGTAGTATGCTACAAAGCTTTAGATCTTAGAAGGATCTATTGGTTCAAGTGTTACCTTGTACAACCAAATAGACATGGCTATGATACTAATTGAAAGATATGGGATAGATCTAATATACACTAGAGGGGGGGGGGGTGAATAGAGTGATTTAAAATCTTTTGGTTGTTTTTGTAATTTATCAGAGAAATTAGTGATAGTAGTTGTACCATAAAATGAAATAGAAACTAGACTAAACTACACAATCACAGCACAACAAAACAAAGAAGAATGAATACACTGACAACACAAGAATTTATAGTGGTTTCCAAAATCTGGGTACATCCACTCTTCTACCACCCTGGTAGGAATCAACTAGCAGTTTTTTGATCAGGTGACTGCCACCATAGGTTTTTGCTCAGGTGTCATGTCACCATAAGATCTATTTGTAGGGAGATTTGACAACCCTTTAGGCTTTTGATTAGGTGCCAAAAAACCAACAATAACTTTTGAAGGGAGTTAATAAACCCATTATACAGGAGGTTAAGAAGGTGATGTTGTCTTCTCTTTCTCTAAGCAACAGAGAAGACTATAGTGGATTGCTGTCGTCAAAGCTCCCCCTGAGATGTTGAAATGTTCAGGAAGACTGGTGCTTTGCTTAGGATGTAGGTCTTCAGCCTTATCTTGAAGATGTCCAGGAACATGTACACAGATGTTGAATAATTGTCTCTGAAGATTCCTGGATCAGAAGTTGAACAAGAGTCTTGATTTGTTTGATGATGTTCTTCTTCAGTCTTCTTTAATGTGCAAGGGCAAACAAAATTTCTTTTTAGAGAGAAGGTCAGAATCTTAGTATCTCTTTGTTGGTCGGCTCCCTCTATTCTGTGTGTTGTATTTGTTATCTCTGTGTGTATCTGTATCTCTCTCACAGAAGAAAAGAAATTTTCTTTATATATGTTGTTGCACTTTTCCATCAGAATTTGAAATAAGTCCATTAATTGCTGTTGGAAATCCGGGAAGGAGAACGTCTGGAATATCTGACTTTAATTGTATTTCCCCAACTGTCCCGGGAATAACTCAATTAATTACTCAGATGAAAACCATAATTAATGCTGCCTTCAACGGTTATATTCTTAGGTAATTTAAGCATTAAATACTCAGAGAATTATTGACTTAGGATGGAATGAAGAGAGGAAAACTTAACATATAGGCTCTAAAGAGATTTCGTCGACCTCAGGGTAGATTTCGTCGACCTGGACACCAAGTTCATCGAGTTGAGAAATCCCCTTCGTCGCCTGAGCACAACAATCATCAATATGTAAATATTTAGTTAACTCAGCGCTCCAAGTTCGTCGATCAGATAAATCTATCTATAGCAGAGTTCGTCGGCCTGAGCTCAGCAAACCTCAATCTGGAAATATCTTGTTAATACTGGGATCCAAGTTCGTCGATCAGAGAATCCGTCTTGAGGAAGAAATTGTCGACCTGAGCTCAAATATCATCGAGCTCAACTCAGAGAAAGAACTCTGAGTTCATCAATCTGCAATCGACGATCATCGAGCTGAGTTCAAAGAACTTCGAACTAATAATCTGACTCTGAAAACTTCTAAGTCTTGAATCTCCTGAAGTCCACTGCAGGCTGGTTCATGAAGGTTGATTCTAATGACTAGCCAAAACTCTAGGACTGACATGCTTGACCCTGGCTATACAAGGTGTGTCACACATCCTAAGTAGTGAACCTAGCCCAAATCCAAATCAGGGGTTCCAATAGGCCGTCGGCGTCGGGGTTGGTCTTGACCATGCTCATGTGAAGGCTAAAAGCACAAAAATGGAAGAAAAGAGGGCGAGGAGAGGGTGTATGAAGGCAATAAAGGCGGTGGTATGGGGTTAGTTAGGGGGACTATTTATAGAAAAATAAACCTGAGGATGAGCCGACCGATCAGTCCAGCTATCCTGTCCTAGCTCGCCAACCCCAACTCATCGACTTCTATGACTTGTCCCATGACATGCTGAGTTGAATATAAAGGGCGATATATTATTCGGATACCAAACATTAAAATCAAAAAAATATTCAAAGTTATTACAGACTAAGGGGGGAATATTGCTCGGAGAAATCAGATACAGAAGGAAAGAGGAACAAGTTCAAATGTGTAGGTTGAGGGGTCAGGAGGCGAGTGCCTGTAGGCTCGACTATGGAGCTCTTTCTATCTACCCCCGCCTCGCGTCTCCATCCCCGCTGGTCACCTCGAGTTGAGGATCTCGTGAATCCGCCCCGAGTTCCTATATGTGACCTGGAGGCCTTCATCGATCTCATCCAAAAGCCAGGAAGGGGACATCACGTCACCTGCCAGGTTGCCCCTCACCTCATCCGCGAGCCACCCATATTCATGCTGCAGTGCCTCGTTGTCCTTCTATACCTTGTGCATCCCTCGCACCAGGTTCTTGAAGTTCCTGATTGCCCTCCTCGTAAGCTCATTGTTCTCCACTTCAGAACCCAGGTAAGAGTCTAGCGAGCTTGGAGAAGGGAGGGGATATTAGCAGATTTGTCCCGAAGATTCTTCAGCCTCAGACTGGCTGGGAAAATCTACAGAGATAGTTTAGCATCAGTACAAAAGACGAGTACCCCGAAAAATTATGTGATAGGAACTATTGAAGGACAACTTACCTGAAGATCTCGGCATCCCCAAGAAAGTGCTGGGAGGGGGAAGCCACAGATTCTTACCACGGCCCAGATGGTCTGTTCTTGGCGAAAGGAGGTTGAAGCCCGGCACGGTGATGGCTTCAACAACCCCTCCCCCCCATCCCCACCCCCCCCCCCACCCCCCGTGGCCCCGACAGGTTGTCGCTTAGGTGAAGGTCCGCGAATTTGAAAGTTCGGCCTCCGTGAGTCCAGCCCCAGGGTACCAAAGGGGGGTGATGGGTCCCGTGGGCGATTCTCTGGAGTTTCAAGCCGCGAGTCGATGAGGGGGGTCTTGACTCGCGGAGCAGAGGCCTCACCATAATCCCGCTGGCTGTCCGGCTCAGCACAAATGTCAATGATGTTTTTACCCTTCTCAAGGGAGGGCAAAGTAGAGGAACCGGTCCTGTGCTCCAGGGTGGTTTTTAGGTCATCAAATATAGGCTCGGACACTTGGAGAAATTATTTCGCCCTCTTAGCGGGATTGGGCCGAGTCGAACCTCTCTGATGTATGATGAGGGAAACTATGGCAAGGCTGGAAACGCGAGCAGAGGAAGCCTCTCTTGGATCTCCTTTGGGATAAGCATCTCAGCAAGGTTAAAGTAGGGGGAGTGATAAGGGCCGTCCAGGTACGCTTCTATATATATAGCCTACAGTAGGCCCCACCATAGATTCCTTCTGCCGTTTGTTCCACTCGTCGAACACTCAGGGTTGGACGGTTCTTTCTGAGCTTTTGCCAAGCTCAAAAATGGCTGGAATTGTGTACAACCCCATATACGGCGAGTGGGCTTGTTGAGGGCCAAATCGGTCGTGCCCGAAGAGTAGGCTTGGTACTCACCTCGGGGGGGGGGGGGGGGGGGGGGCTATAAAAGCAAGGGAAAGTGGATCCAGCCGGGCTCGCGCTCGCCGCCTAGGGCGAGTGGAGTTTCTCAAGGAGCGCTCGCCAAACTAGACACTCAATGCTGTTTTGACTTAGCGTTGAGTGAAGCCCAACAAGTCCGCGCCCGCTCAGAGTTCATGGAACTAATTCGAGGCGTTCGTCGAGCGGATCTCGGCATTTGTCGTACGGGAAACATGGATTCATCAAACTAAGCTCGTCGTTCATCGAATGAAGCCTGGTGTTCATCGAACTGAATTTCTCTAGAGCAAGTCTGGCCGGATCGTGCAGTCTAAGTCCCGCTTGAGCACTCAACGGGCCAGCGATCGGCAGCCCCCGACTCACCCAGGCGAGGTGGAATTGCCAAGGGCGAATAGAGCCAAAAGGCTCGCAATCACCCAGTGGAGCCGGCGAGTAGGGACAGCCAGGCCCGTACTCTCCGAGGCCCAGCTGGAGACTATGAGTGCCAGTTCCATCGAGCATTCGCCGCCCCGGGTGAGAAGAGATTTTAGTGGGCCACTCGCCCAACTACCTATGATATGTTTTACCATTTTGCCCCCACTAGTCTGGCTATAGCCTGTTAGAACAGTGGAGTTATGCTTTTGGCAGACCCAGTTAGGTTGCGTATAGCTGTTCAAAACAGCGGAGGTTGGATATTTGCGGGCCGATTTCAAAAATCTATAAATAGGACCCAAGGGGCACCTAAGAGGGCAAGGCTTATGAGTGCTCAGATCTTCTTGCGCTTTTGAGGTAGCCTTAGCTCGGACTTTGGCTAATGAGGAGTAGTGCTCTATGATCTTCTGGGTGTGTGGTGGGACCTCCACGCCGAGCCCTTGTATCAGTACCTTTTTCCTTTTGTTATTCGGCTTGCAGGAGAAGTAGGTGCACGATCACACCTTCCCCACGGGTGAACTCCACTAGATACCGGATTTCCAGTTTCAACAAGTTGCATAGGCGTTGAGTGAATGACCATCACTCAGCGCTAAAAGAGTAAGAAGGAAATTTCATCACTTGGCATTGAGTGAGTAAGCCAGTAGGCAACACACTTGGAATAATGTTTCAGCCAGTAGGCATTGAGTAAGTAAGCTTCACTCATTGCCAAAACACTTAGAAACATTTTCTGCTTTATGGCGTCGAGAGTGTTGAGTGTGTTCAATGCTGTCAGCCACTTGGAGTTGAGTGAGTTGAGTCCACTCAATGCTTTCTGCCATAGCCAGTTTATCTGGCTCTTTGCATTCAGTGAGTAAGCTTCACTCAACGCCATATCACTTAGGAATACTTTTTCCTTATAACGTTGAGAGCTCAGCTGGACGAACTCAGATCTCAGTTCGAGTTTGACGAATTCAGAACTCAGTTCGACGAACACAGAGCTCAACTCGACGAAAAGTGAAAGCTTAGTTCGACAAACTCAGAGCTAAGTTCGACGAACTTAGAGCTCAGCTCGACGAAAGTAAAAGCAATCAACGCATTTGGACTTAGCCAAATTTTTGTGTCAAGAACACTTCCTTTGAGAATTAGTTAACGCAATATCACATGGCGTTGAGTGAGTGTTGGGTACATTGCAAAATGTATACCAGATTTGGAGAAGCTTCACATAACTCAATGATATGCATCAAGTTGTATTTGATGTTGTGTTCAGTTATCATGTGCAGCTTATGTAAATGGAAGAAAAATTTTCTAAGTACAAGTGTCGACACTTGGGAATGACTGTGTCGACACTAAGGGCCAGATTGTGTCGACACCCAGAATTTGTGTCGACACACAGAAAATCTGTCGACAACGCTGTGTCGACACCATGGGTCAGATTGTGTCGACACCCAGAATTTGTGTCGACACACAGAGAAGCTGTCGACACATTCCAGAATTCTGTCGAAAACGACTGTATCGACACACAAAACTTGTGTCGACACACACCAGAATTCTGTCGACACCAACTTTGTCAAGACAAGGAGTGATTGTGTCGACACACAGGACTTGTGTCGACACATTCCATAGAAGCTGTGTCGAGAAGTAAAAGTTAAGCTGGGCGGACATCATCAAGACTTGTGTCGACACATGGACTATGTGTGTCGACACACGTGAAGTATTCACTCGACATTCTCTGCTGTCGAGTCAAAATCCAATGAAGGTTGAAGTAATACAACTAGAGACTTGACAGCTGTCATTACTGACGTTGCTGTCACATCTCTCAGAGGTGTCAGAAGACCGTTTGGAACCGGAACAGCTGGTAACCATGGATGAAGCCTATATATAGATATGTTGTCTCAACAATTGGGATTAATTATCAATTGTGAAGAAGTGATCATGAACACGATCAGTGAATGAAGAATAATCTCTGAAGAATTGAAGATCCAGAAGAAGAGAAAGAAGAAACAGTCAACAGATTGTAGAGAGAGAAAAACAAGAAAGAGAGAAGTCCTCATCCAGTGAAGGCAGATCCTGAACAGTCTGCCAGAAGAATTCAGATCAATTCTGAAGAAGAATTCAGATTAATTTCTGAATAAGGGGGCTGATTGAAGATTAACTCCAACACCAAGAAGGTCAACCTTACTTTGTTCTGATTCAAGAAGCTTTGAAGAAACTAAGATAGGTTGATCTTTAAGTAATCAGTTTTATCAAGAACTGATCAAGAAGCCTTCAACAAATTCTCTCTCCATCTAGTTGAAGATATTATTATCTTTTCATCAATAACTTTTGTAGGATCTGTAATAGATCTGAGTGTAGGAGATTTATTTCTCTGAATTGTAAGCCTAAATTATAAATGATGAGGTAGGGCTGAGTGCCTGAGGTAGGGGAATATTTTCCCTGAGTTGTAGGCCTGTGAAAGAGGCTGAGGTAGGAATTTTGCTTGAGTTGTAGGAGTGGGGTTTCACTCTGAGTTGTAGGCCAGTGAAAGAGGCTGAGGTAGGGCTTGTTCCCGAGTTGTAGGAGTGTGGATTCACTCTGAGTTGTAGGAACCATTCTTGGTTCAGAGCTGTAAGATCTGCGGATCTGAGAAGAAAGAAGGAAGTTAGGCTGAATTTAGTACACTGCAAGATAGGCGAAGGGGGAAAGTGGATTTACCCATCATTTGGGGAACCACTATAAATCTGGTGTGCAATCTGTGGAATGTTGTGTGTATGTGAATGTTGTGCTGTGATATCTACTGAATAAATTGCTAAACTAGATAGATTTGTCTGCCTAAGTTAGAAAAAGAATTGAACCTATTCACCCCCCTCCCCTCATCTAGGTGTTTAGGACATCTTGAAACCAATTCTTTCAAGTGGTATCAGAGGGAGGTTACTTAAAGGATAGACTTAACAATCTGAGTAGATCTCCAAGGCAGAAATCTATTAGGCAAAATGGGTTCCATTGAGAATCATAAGGAGTTTGGTTCCATGAATTTACCTATATGCAGGAAAGAGATTTTTGGCATATGGAAAGAAAGTGTTAGACTATTTATGGAAGCGTCAGATCCAAGAATCTATATGACAGTAAAAGAAGGGACATTCATCCCAATTAAAGTCTCAGTTCTTGATGCAAATCTCAGGACACTAAAGGAGTATTCTTAAATGACAAAGGATGAGATCATCTTGGCTATTATGGATTAGAGAGCATAGAATATAATAGTCAGTGCTATAGATGACTCAACATTCAAAAATTTGATTCACTGCAAGACCTCCAAAGAAATGTGGGACACCCTGATTGTCTACATGGGGGGATCAGAGGAAGTGAGAGAAGACAGAAATTCTATGGTGAATCAGGAGTATGAAAGTTTTAGACAATCTAAAATAGACAGCATAACTGAATGTTACAAGAAGTTCTTAAGAATAGTTAACAAATTGATGTCATATGGAAGAGTATTCAGCACATATGAGTTAAATGATAAGTTTTTGAGATCGTTAACTAAGGACTGGGACACCAAGATATGTGTCATTAGGGAAGTGACCAGACTAGCAGAAATCTCACCTCCTACATTATTTGGCAAACTGCTTTCATATGAGATGCAGCTGATGGCCAGAAAGGAGGAGGAGAAAAGTAATAAAGTTGATTACAGAGATAAGTCAGTCGCTTTCAAGACTGAAGCCATAAGAAAGGACAGGAGGATGTCTCCATCTCCTCCTAGGAAAGCTGTAGAAGTATTTTCAGAAAGTTCTGACAGTCACACATCAGATAGTCCAAATTCTGATGAATACTTAGCTGCTTTCTCAAGACAATTTCAAAGGTTCTTGAAGAAGAAACAGTGGAGATCCAAGCCATCCTCCTCACAATCCAAGGATGATCACTATCAGAAAATGAAATCCTCTAGGAAGGACAGGTATGGCTCTAAACCTAGTAAATTATCTTCAACTAATATTGTTTGCTATTGTTGCAACAGGCCTGGACATATGTTAGCTGATTGTCCTGACAAAAGGAAAGAATCAAATGATAAGAAGAAACTACAAAACAAGGGCAAGAAAGAGAAATCCTTTGTTGCAAAGAAGCAAAAAAGTTGGTCAGATTCTTCATCATTAGATTCTAAGGCTGAAGTTGAAGTTGAATCATACATAGGACTGTTTGCAACTGAAGAGGATGCAGAAGAGGTTGAGTTCTTGAAATTGCTGGACTGAGTAAATGGAATTGAAGAACATTGTTGTAAAGGGCTGATGGCCTTGATAGAAGAAGATCAGTGCCAGGATCAGCCTGATCCTAGTAAGGTAAATAATTCTTCAATAGTTTCTGATTACTATACTGGATCAGAATTAGAAGCATCTGCATCAAGAGATGTGAATGAATCTGAATCTGAAGGGGATGTTCATCAAATTTTTGATGAATATGGTGATCTGCTGCAATCACTTAAGAAAAGCAGAATCCTTAACAAAGCACAAGCTAGGGAAATTGCTGCTCTTAATCTAGCTGCATTAGATTCAGAAAAAATACTGGATCTAAAGATGAATGAAGTAGCCAAATTGAAAAACATAACTGTTGTTCAGATGGGTACAATTACATTCAAGAATGATCAAATCAAATGTCTGGAAGTCAAATTTCAGAGGGAGAAGGATCTGGTGGCTAAATTCTCTAAGTGAAAATCAGTCTTACCCTTAATTGATGACTTTATTCCCAAAATGGGTAAGACAGGATTGGGCTTTAAGGGAAATGCAAGGGCTGCCAATTCCAAAAGAAAAGGCAAAGCCCCAGTATAGCCACTAGCCTTCAAACCCCCCATTGCCTTCAGGAAAGGGCAACAGCCTACCAATAGATATGATCATGATATCATACATGGTTATTGTAAGCCTGATATTCTGAATGACAAGGGTGTAGCTCCAGCACTCAAGCAAAGAACCACTGTACCAACAATGTTAAGAACAGCTGACAGCAATGCTGTTAAACCTGTACCTAAACAGAGGTATAATAAATATGAGTACTGGTGTTGTGTTAAGATAGGCCATGTTGATGCACGAAAATGCAAAGGGGGTCGAGCACCACCAGCTAACAGTTCGAGCATGGGGGAAGGAAGGAAAGGAAAAGAGGCAGACTGCAAGACGTTTTCTACTAAGCGGACGAGAGAAAAAAGAACTACCGAGCCGTGAACCACGACAACACCCAACTTCGCACGTGGCGGCCTGAATGCCTCTCTTGCGACGGGCTTTCCTTTTATTAAAAGTGAGAATTACAACTTGCTAATACACCTTTACCACAAAGCAATAAAGGGTACAAGAAGGAAGCTGACGGCAAAGGAAGAAGAATGCCAAAGGAGGCCGCGCGGACTGAAGAGCGAAGCCGGTAGGCCGTGCGGTTAAGGGAAACGGGAGACCGCGCGGACTGGAGGACCACAGGCTAGCAGGCCGCGCGACTAAGGCACCGAGATGGGTGCGGACTGAGAATCGGAGTCCGCAGGAGGGCTGACTTACTGGCTGGCTTCGAGCGTAGCACCTTGGCGATGACGTGAGACCTCCTCTAGCCTGCCCATACAAGAGGCATGGGGGGCTATTTATAGGTTTGAGGAGGTAACGGCTTGCACTGACATTACCCCCGGTGAGACGGTAACTTGAGTGAGATGGAGATAGAGTCCGCCGAGTCCGCCTCAGGGCGTGTGGACTAGGACTTGGTACTGAAGTCGGAGCTGCTGTCGGCAAAATGGGAGACTCAGTGGCGGATTGCGATGAGGGTTCGCGGAGTCCATCACTGCTGAGCTGGGACTATCCGCCTACTGCTGTGGTGGCGGATGCTGGACAAGCGGCGGACTGCAAGGAGAATCCGCTGAGTCCACCGCTGCTGAACTGAGCAAGCTGCAAGGGGTACGAGCAGGAGAGTGCCCGCGGAGTCCGGCGAGTCCGAACGAGGTTATGAGGACTGGGACTGCTTTCTGGAGTGTCTACTGCCTGGCAGGCTGGAAAGGGTCCGCCACCAGTGACCGAGTCCGCACCAAGACTACCGACTGAGGGAGAAGTCTGCTACCACTGGCTGAGCCAATGAAAAGCCTGCGGACTGAGGAGGAAGCTGGTACTGTTGCCGCGAAGCTGATGCTGGCGAAGGGAAGGACGGACTGCATAGAGCGTTCGCAAAGTCCGCCGAGTCCGCGACTGCTGTAAAGTTGAGTCCGCTTATGGTGGAGATGGAGAGCTTGGATGTTGAGGCTGTTGGGATTCACCAATGAAGGCGGACTGGATGTCTCGACCGCACTTCGAGTCCGCCCAGCTCGCGAGGAACTTGAACTGCTGCTGGTCTTGGCGGGTAGCCGGAGTTGGAGTCCGCGCTCTATAGGCGGACTGGAGGAGTCGGCTGCCCATGCGGCTAGGTGAAGGGATATACGACTGTTGCTGGCCAGGGTGGATAGGTAGTTGAGTCCGGCAGAGAGGGACCTGCGGATTCAACCTCGTGGTTAAGCTGAAAAGGGGGTTGGGGGTGGCCTGCAGAGCTGGAATGCGGAAGTAGTCCGCAGACCCTGTTGACCAAGGGAAGGCACGCGGCCTGGGCGGTCAGACCGCTGAGACCGCATAGGCAGCGAGGCCTGAGCGGACAGAGAGTTATGTCCGCCCAACCTAGGGCATCACGGCGTCCAGGAGGAACACGGGGCAGGCCGCGATGATCAAGATGGCTCCCTTGGGAAGGATCTCCGATTTCGGGGTTAATATAATCCCCATACTTTTTTAAGTTCCGAATAGAACTTCGAAAAAGTTGGAGACCCACGAAAATCGTTATCCACCTCAACGGAAAGAGAATGGGGCAAGGAGAGATAGAACCTGAAGCCTCTCCTTAGGAGTTTGGTGCTACCTATCTATTTTCCTGCAAGAGGAAAGTTATGATAGGCATGTATGGGTGGTACATCGAATGTGTACCTGAGTTTACTTTTGCAAAATGAAGAAGATGTGTCTTCCACAAAGTTCTGAAAAAAAGAAAGTGAGAGGAAAACACAGAAGCATAGTAACTTGTAAGTACCAGAGAGAAGACTTGCAAGTGTTTGCTAATCTCTGCAAGGAGAAGAGTTAGAAGCAAACATATATATGAAAGGAGCTTGCAAGTACCTATGGAGAAGGCTTGCAAGTGTTTGCTAATCTCTGCAAGGAGAAGAGTTAGAAGCAAACATATATATGAAAGGAGCTTGCAAGTACCTGTGGAGAAGGCTTGCAAATGTTTGCTAATCTCTGCAAGGAGAAGAGTTAGAAGCAAACATATATATGAAAGGAGCATGCAAGTACCTGTGGAGAAGGCTTGCAAGTGTTTCCTAATCTCTGCAAGGAGAAGAGTTAGAAGCAAATATATATATGAAAGGAGCTTGTAAGTACCTGTGGAGAAGGCATGCAAGTGTTTGCTAATCTCTGTAAGGAGAAGAGTTAGAAGCAAACATATATATGAAAGGATCTTGCAAGTACCTGTGGAGAAGGCTTGCAAGTGTTTGCTAATCTCTGCAAGGAGAAGAGTTAGAAGAAAACATATATATGAAAGGAGCTTGCAAGTACCTGTGGAGAAGACTTGCAAGTGTTTGCTAATCTTTGCAAGGAGAAGAGTTAGAAGCAAACATATATATGAAAGGAGCTTGCATGTACCTGTGGAGAAGGCTTGCAAGAGTTTGCTAATCTCTGCAATGAGAATAGTTAGAAGCAAACATATATATGAAAGGAGCTTGCAAGTCCATGTGGAGAAGGCTTGCAAGTGTTTGCTAATCTCTGCAAGGAGAACAGTTAGAAGCAAACATATATATGAAAGGAGCTTGCAAGTACCTGTGGAGAAGGCTTGCAAGTCTTTGCTAATCTCTGCAAGGAGAAGAGTTAGAAGCAAACATATATATGAAAGGAGCTTGCAAGTACCTGTGGAGAAGCCTTACTAGTGTTTGCTAATCTCTGCGAGGAGAAGAGTTAGAAGCAAATATATATATGAAAGGAGCTTGCAAGTACCTGTGGAGAAGGCTTGCAAGTGTTTGCTAATCTCTGTAAGGAGAAGAGTTAGAAGAAAACATATATATGAAAGGAGCTTGCAAGTACCTATAGAGAAGGCTTGCAAGTGTTTGCTAATCTCTGCAAGGAGAAGAGTTAGAAGAAAACATATATACGAAAGGAACTTGCAAGTACCTGTGGAGAAGGCTTGCAAGTGTTTGCTAATCTCTGCAAGGAGAAGAGTTAGAAGCAAACATATATATGGAAGGAGCTTGCAAGTACCTGTGGAGAAGGATTGCAAATGTTTGCTAATCTCTGCAAGGAGAAGAGTTAGAAGCAAACATATATATGAAAGGAGCTTGCAAGTACCTGTGGAGAAGGCTTGCAAGTGTTTGCTAATATATGCAAGGAGACGAGTTAGAAGCAAACATATATATGAAAGGAGCTTGCAAGTACCTGTGGAGAAGGCTTGCAAGTGTTTGCTAATCTCTACAAGGAGAAGAGTTAGAAGCAAACATATATATGAAAGTATCTTGCAAGTACCTGTGGAGAAGGCTTGCAAGTGTTTTCTAAAATCTGCAAGGAGAAGAGTTATAAGCAAACATATATATGAAAAGAGCTTGCAAGTACCTGTGGAGTAGGCTTGCAAGTGTTTGCTAATCTCTGCAAGGAGAAGAGTTAGAAGCAAACATATATATGAAAGGAGCTTGAAAGTACCTGTGGAGAAGGCTTGCAAGTGTTTGCTAATCTCTGCAAGGAGAAGAGTTAGAAGCAAACATATATATGAAAGGAGCTTGCAAGTACCTGTGGAGAAGGCTTGCAAGTGTTTGCTAATCTCTGCAAGGAGAAGAGTTAGAAGCAAACATATATATGAAAGGAGCTTGCAAGTACCTGTGGAGAAGGCTTGCAAATGTTTGCTAATCTCTGCAAGGAGAAGAGTTAGAAGCAAACATATATATGAAAGGAGCTTGCAAGTACCTGTGGAGAAGGCTTGCAAGTGTTTCCTAATCTCTGCAAGGAGAAGAGTTAGAAGCAAATATATATATAAAAGGAGCTTGTAAGTACCTGTGGAGAAGGCATGCAAGTGTTTGCTAATCTCTGTAAGGAGAAGAGTTAGAAGAAAACATATATATGAAAGGAGCTTGCAAGTACCTGTGGAGAAGGCTTGCAAGTGTTTGCTAATCTCTGCAAGGAGAAGAGTTAGAAGAAAACATATATATGAAAGGAGCTTGCAAGTACCTGTGGAGAAGACTTGCAAGTGTTTGCTAATCTCTGCAAGGAGAAGAGTTAGAAGCAAACATATATATGAAAGGAGCTTGCAAGTACCTGTGGAGAAGGCTTGCAAGAGTTTGCTAATCTCTGCAATGAGAATAGTTAGAAGCAAACATATATATGAAAGGAGCTTGCAAGTCCATGTGGAGAAGGCTTGCAAGTGTTTGCTAATCTCTGCAAGGAGAAGAGTTAGAAGCAAACATATATATGAAAGGAGCTTGCAAGTACCTGTGGAGAAGGCTTGCAAGTCTTCGCTAATCTCTGCAAGGAGAAGAGTTAGAAGCAAACATATATATGAAAGGAGCTTGCAAGTACCTGTGGAGTAGCCTTACTAGTGTTTGCTAATCTCTGCAAGGAGAAGAGTTAGAAGCAAACATATATATGAAAGGAGCTTGCAAGTACCTGTGGAGAAGGCTTGTAAGTGTTTGCTAATCTCTGTAAGGAGAAGAGTTAGAAGAAAACATATATATGAAAGGAGCTTGCAAGTACCTATGGAGAAGGCTTATAAGTGTTTGCTAATCTCTGCACGGAGAAGAGTTAGAAGCAAACATATATACGAAAGGAACTTGCAAGTACCTGTGGAGAAGGCTTGCAAGTGTTTGCTAATCTCTGCAAGGAGAAGAGTTAGAAGCAAACATATATATGAAAGGAGCTTGCAAGTACCTGTGGAGAAGGATTGCAAGTGTTTGCTAATCTCCGCAAGGAGAAGAGTTAGAAGCAAACATATATATGAAAGGAGCTTGCAAGTACCTGTGGAGAAGGCTTGCAAGTGTTTGCTAATATATGCAAGGAGATGAGTTAGAAGCAAACATATATATGAAAGGAGCTTGCAAGTACCTGTGGAGAAGGCTTGCAAGTGTTTGCTAATCTCTACAAGGAGAAGAGTTAGAAGCAAACATATATATGAAAGTAGCTTGCAAGTACCTGTGGAGAAGGCTTGCAAGTGTTTTCTAAAATCTGCAAGGAGAAGAGTTAGAAGCAAACATATATATGAAAAGAGCTTGCAAGTACCTGTGGAGTAGGCTTGCAAGTGTTTGCTAATCTCTGCAAGGAGAAGAGTTAGAAGCAAACATATATATGAAAGGAGCTTGCAAGTACCTGTGGAGAAGGCTTGCATGTGTTTGCTAATCTCTGCAAGGAGAAGAGTTAGAAGCAAACATATATATGAAAGGAGCTTGCAAGTACCTATGGAGAAGGCTTGCAAGTGTTTGCTAATCTCTACAAGGAGAAGAGTTAGAAACAAACATATATATGAAAGGAGCTTGCAAGTATCTATGGAGAAGGCTTGCAAGTGTTTGCTAATCTCTACAAGGAAAAGAGTTAGAAGCAAACATATATATGAAAGTTGCTTGCAAGTACCTGTGGAGAAGGCTTGCAAGTGTTTGCTAATCTCTGCAAGGAGAAGAGTTAGAAGCAAACATATATATGAAAGGAGCTTGCAAAGACCTGTGGAGAAGGCTTACAAGTGTTTGCTAATCTCTGCAAGGAGAAGAGTTAGAAGCAAACATATATATGAAAGGAGCTTGCAAATACCTGTGGAGAAGGCTTGCAAGTGTTTGCTAATCTGTGCTAGGAGAAGAGTTAGAAGCAAACATATATATGAAAGGAGCTTGCAAGTACCTGTGGAGAAGGCTTGCAAGTGTTTGCTAATCTCTGCAAGGAGAAGAGTTAGAAGCAAACATATATATGAAAGGAGCTTGCAAGTACCTGTGGAGAAGGCTTGCAAGTGTTTGCTAATCTCTGCAAGGAGAAGAGTTAGAAGCAAACATATATATGAAAGAAGCTTGCAAGTACCTGAGAGAAGGCTTACAAGTGTCTGTTAACAAATAAATGATGTTCTGGGTATTGGGCCTTGTTGCTGAGCAGGGTCGGCACTGGCTGCGGCCTGACATGGAGAACGCCCGGCTTCGGTGATGACCAGACCGCCATCTGATGACCGCCCGGATTGGGAGAATTGGCGGCTAGAAAGTCCAGGATGCCCGGTCTGGAAAGCTGCGCAAACAGGTCGCGGATTCCGGGCTTAACATAATCTCCGCACATTTTTAAGTTTCGAAAAAACTTCGAAAATGTAGAACTAAGCCGGAGACCGCGACTGCCTTATCGGCATCTATAAAATCCCCCGGCCCTTGACATTCTTTAAGATCTCTGCCAAGCCACGGGTCGCTACTCGCCACTTGCGGTCAGAATCTTTCAAGCCGACGCGGATATTTACATGATGGATGTCATGTCATTGATGTTAGCCCGCGATAAGAAATCGACTGAAAAGAAGAAAAGCCGGAGCCAGAAACGGGATGACTCTGACCGTCAGCCTGCAAAGAAGATTGGGAAGCCGGTTACTCCAGCGGCTTCTGGATCTGAAAAGAGGCCGACGCAGAGCGTCGACGAATTATCACAGGTCGCAAGCGATCCTGAAATGGTTTCGAAGATTGCTCCACCACAAACCGGAACTGCCAAATCCTTCGATATGACTTTCTCTCCATCGGGCGAACCACACTTAAAAATAGGTGAGACGGAGGAAAAAAGTGTTGAATCTGGCAAGCCGCACGAACTGGAGGCCAAGGTCGACCTAGTCGTTGTGGACGACAACGAGCCGGAGAAGGCGCTGGAGATCGGACAGATTTTGGCTGAATAGAGCAAACAGACAGAAATGGTGTTCGGCTCCTTGAAATGGTAGAAACAACGGAGTGAGACCCTTGAGGAAAGGATGAAGAGGAAGATGAGGAAGATGCAGGCCGGAAACCGAAATATTTTCGTTAAGACCAGTGCAGACAGTCTTCAACATAGGCCGCACGAGAAAGAGGTACCCGAGAGTCCTTCCATACCAGATTCTAAGCCGAACGAGCCGGAGGATGTATCCGTGGCTAGTGAGATGCTTAGTGACCTCCTCAAGGGCATGGAGACCATCCAGCAGCAAGATGCGCTACTATCTACTCCAGCAGCCTCTGAGGAGGTTGACTGCCCCGAAGTCGAGGTCACTGGGGAGAAGCTTGGCGACCCGGCTTCCACGGCTTCTGAAGGAGCCGAGAAACTGAAGCTTCGAGAGAAGATGGATGAGATGAAGAAGCTGATCGCCGAGAAGCCGGTGGCGACCACACTTCCATTACTGCAAGGTAAACACCGGGAAGTTAGGCGAATTGTTAACTTCTACAAGTCGCGGTCAAGGAAGAAGGGGCAAATATAATATTAAATCTGCCGGCCAGCTTTTTCCTGACCACGGCTCAACTGAAAAGCCGAGCTAAAGAAGCTGAGCGGCTATGGAAAGAAAAGCTAAAGAGGATAGATCCGAACGATTGAGGCGGCCAGTGTTTAGAAACCCAACCGCGTCCTCTAAAGAAGATAAAAATCAAACTGGCGGTCTTATCCTACCAATTCCCTTGCTATAAGGTCGCAATTATCCGGCTGATCCTGACTGCAGTTTATCTTCTACAGGTGAACCGGAGACCGCGATGAAACCGGGTGACTTGACATCACTATTGTCTATTCTGCCGCCGCCAAGTGTTTGCGAGAAAGAGATGGCCGACTTCCAGAAGGAGGTCGCCACCTTGCAAGCGGCTTTGAACACACATCGAAGCTCTACAGGTTAAGGACGAAGAAAAGCGGGTTGCCCAGGAGGCCACTGAGAAAAGGATCTAAGAGTTGCAAACCATCCTGGAGCAAGAGACCACAAGGCTGTAGTACGCGCTGGAGCAGGAGACCACAAAGTTGAAGTCCGCATTGGAGCAAGAGACTGGCAGGCTGGAGGCCGCGCTGGAGGCCGCTGAGATTAATATTACAGAGATGCAGGCCGCCTTGGAGCAGGAGAGGGTAGAGAAGTATTTGATGATGGCCAGATGGCTAGAAGGAGACAGAGAAGAGATTCCACATCTTGAGGACGGCGAAGACCAAGATCAGCCAGCCGAGACCAACGAAGAACCGCGGCCTGCACTGTCGACTTCTGGAAAGTTACCGGTTACTGGCCGCCCGGCCTCTGGTGAGATTTCAAATCCACCGGAGGTCGCGGCGCCCGGGCAAGCCGCAGTTTCAAGCGGTCTGGGGGTTCAGTCGATTCCAATGATCCCATTTGCGAGAGTAGATAGTGATACTGCACGGGTTCATTGGTCTCTGCACTCGCTTCATAATCTGATTAGCTAGGTGTACGTTGCGATTGTGGAAACCGGTGAACAGGTCGCGCGAATAGGACGAGACAGACTTGACGGCGATAAGCAAGGCTGAGCGACTTGAGCGATCTAAGTCGCGCGAACAATTTATTATTATGTTGTGATATGTTTTCTCTGCTGGATGTTGGACAATTTGGTTATTGTAAACTGTTGTATTTTTACTCTGTTGTGTGGCGTATGCGATTTATATTTATGATCATCATTCTTGTGTTTTGTTCTGAAATATCCAAGTACAGGAAAGTAGCCGTGCGGTCTGGCCAACAGATCGCCATCTTGAAACTTTTATATCCACATGATTTGCCACGAAATTATTCTAAGTGCAGGGATATAACTGTACGGACTGATGAACTAAACTGCGGCTTAGCCGTTGCACTGATCTGTATTTTTTGCAGGTTTAGGTCACGCGGAATGATGGCTAGCTGCGATTTGACGTTGAGTACTATACTTTCACAGGTTTTCTATAAATAGAGTCGACCCCAGATATTTTGAAAGAAATAATGTCTAACCACCTAAAGGGGGGGGGTGAATAGGTGAACTTTATCTTTTTAAATTTAAGGCAGAAATTCTGTACAGCAAATGCAATTCTACAACTATCACAACACAGCAATCATAGAAGCAAACATACACAGAGTGCACACAGTATTTATAGTGGTTCCCCAAGTTCTGGGTACATCCACTTTCCCCCTTCGTCTATCTAGTAGTGTACTAGATTCGGCCTAACTTCAGCACTTCTCCTCAGATCCTCAGATCTTACAGCTCAGAACCCCAAACAGGTTCCTACATCTCAGAGTGTCCCCACTCCTACAACTCAGGCAAAAAGCCCGACCACTCAGTCTTCAACAAGACCTACACTCAGAGAACAAGGTGTCCTACAACTTAGGTACAAGGCCCTGCCTCAGTCTTCAACAAGACCTACACTCAGAGCACACAGACTTCTACACTCAGCCTTTATAAAATAGACTTACAGCACAGATCTATACAAGATCCTACAGATATTTTGAATATACAAAATAATTAACCACAACTCTGAAAGAGAGAGATGAGTTGACTGGATTCTTGATGAGTTCTTGGAAGAACTTGGCAGAGATCAACCTCCCTTGGATTTCTTCAAAGCTTCTTGAATTAGAACACAGTAGGGTTGAATCTCCTGTGATGATGATCTTCTATCAACTTCTGTCTTGAGATTCAAATCTCAATCTGAATCTTACTTTACAGCCTGGTTCAGCAGCTGCTCTTCTTAGAAGGAGCTCTCTCTCTCCAACTTCTTAGATCTTCTATTGAAGGTCTTCTTCTTTTGTGTTGTTAGATCTCTTGATTAATTGTGATCCTTCTCTTATTGTGATTCTTCTTTTTCTGTTGAAGGATAAAGGTATTTATATAGTCTTCCTCCAAGGTAACCGGCTGATCCGGTTTCTAACAACCTTTTGACGGCTCTGACAATTGCAGTTGACCGATTGAAATGGAAGCTGTCAAGTCATCCAGTCACTTCTTGAAATCACTGTCACTGTCTGAAAGTGTCGAGCAGATAGTCATTATGTGTCGACACAAATAGACTAAGTGTCGACAAAATAGACTAAGTGTCGACACTAGCCTTGATGGTGTCGACACAACTCCTTGTGTTGTTGTAACAGCTTCTCGACACTGCTTCTTCAGAATATGTCGACACTGATTCTGTGTGTTGACACAAGCCTTCTGTTGAATGTGTCGACACTGGTTGAGTGTGTCGATATAAATACTTCTTCTTTAATACTTAGTTGAATTCTGCTGTGTGTCGACACAACTCCTTTGTGTCGACACATGTCTTCTTGTGTTGAAACTTGTTGAGTGTCGACATATGCCTTCCTGTGTTGAAACTTGCCGAGAGTCGACACATCTCCTTTGTGTCGACACAAGTACTTTAACTTTGTTGAAGTTTGCTGAGTATCGACACAGCCTCCTCGTGTCGACACATTTGTTGTCGACAAAGTTTCTCTAGGTGTCGACACTGCCTCTAAGTGTCGACACAGATTATGTTGACAATTCTTCACTATGTGTCGACACTGCCTGTATGTGTCGACACTTTTCTTCTGGTGTCGACTCTGCCATTCCTGGTGTCGACACAATTACTCCAAGTGTCGACACAGCATCTCTAGGTGTCGACATAAGACTTCATAAGCGTCGACACTTCACCTCTAGGTGTCGACACATGGACTTAGAATTTTTCCTGCAATCCTGCAGTTACTTAACGTGCACATATAAACTCAAAGAACATCAAATACACCTTGATGTATATCATTGAGTAGGGTGAGGCTTCTTCAAATCAGATACATATATTACAATGTACCCAACAATCTCCCCCTATTTGGAGAAGTCATAACCCTTAGTCAATGATATACACCATACATAACAAATTCTCGGTATGATGTAAAACAATATTATATGACAGGGTAAATACTAAACATGTATAAACAAAACATGTATAAACAATTATCTCATAATAACAATGTAATAGATTGAACATTAAACATTGTTTTTACAACTTCCAAAAGTTTTATTAATCAAAAGTTTACATGAAGTTTAATGAAAATGATTACAAGGTTGTAAATTTAAGAAAATTCTATCCTATCGCTGGTCTGGCTCCTTGATAACAATGCCCTTTCCAGATTGAATCTTTGCTTGAACTGGAGCATCATTGTCATCAGCAGGCTTCTTTCCCTTAAGATCTTTCTTTTTCTGTTCTTCAGCCCTTATCTTCTATCTCTCAAAATAATGATAAGGCTTGGGGAAATACTTGCTAGGCTCTTGTGCATTAGGAGGTAGCTTCCCTAATTTAGCCTTCCTTCTGTATTGTACTATGGCCTCTTGCCTAGCCTCATGTTTTTTCCATTCCTGGTCAGAATACCATTTGCCCCTCTATAGGAAATTATCCTTTACAGCGTTCCAAGCAGTCAATATGATATTCCTAGAGGTTGGGCACCATTGCTCAAAATCAGGCCTTAACTCTGCCTGTTCTCTGAACCTCTTCTTAGATAATTGAGTTTCTTGCTCCTTTAATAATGCCTCTTGCTCTTTTAATATTTCCTCTGGCACAGGCTGTACTACTTTCTCAAGAATAACATTCTGATTACCCTCAGGAGGACTATACATAGATTGTACATCCTGATGTATCATTTCAAAATCAGTTGGAGGGTAGATTACTTGTGCAACTTCAGCTGGCTCACCTCCAAAATAGGCAGGATTTGTCCTAGATTCTGCCATATTATCATCATCACACAAGGGTGGATATCCAAGGGTAGCTCTGATGCTGTTTGAAATCCATTTAGCATGGTCAGAGTCGGCTTTGACTAATACCCTCTCCCCCTTTATGACTTCTCTTTCTATATGATCTCTAAGATCATCCTTCTAAAATCGGATTTGAGCATTCAAATAGTTAACTCCATCTTTATAAAAAGGTTTTAACCTTTGTTACTTGTCAGTTATAGCATTTTGATAATCTTCAATGGCAGTTTTAATAGCAGTGAGGCTTTCTTGTAATTGCTTATCAAAGGATTCTTTGGCAGTAGCACTTACATTAGTCTGGGCAGTAGCTATATTTTTCATTTCACTGACAATGGCATTATGAGAAGCAGTCAGATTGTCATTCATCCTAATCTGATTTTCCAAGACATATCCTTGTTTTACTACCATGTCATCAACCTGTTTCTTGATATTCTCTTAATGAGTAGCCAGATAGACCACTGCATTGCCTCCTTTATGAAAACAATCAGTCATTTCCTTCTTGTTTTGATTCACTTCAAATCTTATAGAATTTATGTCTTGAGCCAGATCAAATTGAAGTGTTTTATGGCCTTCATCCATATACGTTTCTAGAGCTTTCCTTTGCTCATCCATCTTGATTTGCAAAGCCACCAACAAAGAACTATAGTCAGCAGTTGGGGCTTGTTGTGGAACAATGTTTTGCAGTGCTTTCTTGTAGGTCTGGCTTATTATCTTGACGACCTGTAACTTTCTTTTCTTGGCTCTAGCAGCCTCTTCATCCTCTGAGGCAGAAGTACTGGCAATGTCTACCCTGTCCTTAGGACTATGAGGTAAATCCTTCTCAGTCCTTGGTAGCTCCTCAGTCTCTTTTCTTGCAGTTTCCTCTACATGCTCCCCCTCAAGGTCTACTTGCTCCCCCTAAATAGCTGCTTTCTCTCCCTCAAAGTCAGTCAGTGAAAGATCAGGGAACATCTCTTATAGGGTAAACTCATGTTGAGGTTGAACTAGAGAATCTCTAATCTCTGTAGCATTATCAGCAACTGATGTGTCTTCCATGACAACATCTTGTGGTTGACTATGTATCTGAGTTGGCTGATTAACATAAAGTAATGATTCAATCAATACTTCATCCTTAATATTTAAAATAGATTGATTAACTTCATTGATTACCTCAAGAATTATTTGGGTAGCCCTTTCACTATCTAATTGAGTTGGCTCATTCACATGTTGAGGCTCCCCCTGGAGTGGATCCAGGTGAATAGGGCTAGCTGATGGTAGCTCCCCCTGCCTCTGGGCATCTTCTTGTCTTGCTAGTGACTGTCCAGCATTGCCATCTTCTCCATCATCAGAACTAAAAACCACCTGCTCCTCTGAGCTACTTGAGGATTCAGGAGCCACAATGGCTTTCTTCTTCTTCTTCTGAGGTGTTTCCTTTTCTGGAGTTGGCATTTCCTTTGTCAACACTCTATCCCACCTTGAGATAATTCTAACATTCATTCTCCTCATATGATTTATCTTAGAACCAGCAGCTTGGTTCATGACTTCAGGGATACTTCCAGCTAAGTATAAACTTAGAATCCTACCCAGATTGGGCTTCTTCGGACTTTCCTTTATATTATCAAATATTACTACTGACCAATCAGTTTTAAGTTGGAAAATTATCCTGGTCGTCAAACTGAACATGTGAGCTGATATTCTATCATGCCAACCAGGCTTTCTGAGAATTACCTTGCCAACTATTTCAGACAAGAACTTGCCCTGCATGTTCATGCCTTTCCTATTGAAAACTGATCCAATCTTCATGCTTGAATCAAGTCCACAACATGCCAGTGCCTCCCTTGTCTTTGAAGCAGGTACATCTTCCTCTTCTTTAGTTCTAGGGAGATGTAGAACTTTTCTTTGACTTTTTAGGGTGATCTTGACTTTTGCCCCATGAACCTTGGACTTAATCTTGAGTCCAGTTTCATCAAGTGTAGCTCCAGTAAAGAATTCGAGGACCTCCTTCTTCCATATCTTGATTGGTTCTGAAACAAGATACTCTAACCCAGTCTCTGCAACTAGGGTTACTACACCTTGGATTTCTGGTTCCGCGTCATCAAAGGCATGTCGCACGAGCTCAAAACCTTCATTGATGTTCTCTTCTAGCTTGGGTGCCATTAGGGTTTGAAGAAATTTTGAATTTAGAGAAGAGAGATGTCAACACACAAGTTTGGTCTCGAAACTATGGTGAGCGTGTCGACAAACAATGGTGAAGACCTATTTATACCTTTCTAAAATCGAAGGTGAAAAGGCGCGTCAAAATACTTGAAATGTGTCGATACTGTTGAAAAGTGTCGACACTTACCTTTAATGTCTCGACAACTATGTGTCGACACAAATATAGTCGACAGAATATATGTGTCGACACTTATACATCTCAGCTCGACGATTAGTCGAGACTCTACTCGACGAATCTTGTGTAAATCCTAAGTGTCGACAACACCCTGGATGTGTCGACACCTACTCTGCATGTGTCGACACTAATTCTCTGAGGTGTCGACAATGACTGTCTAGATGTGTCGACACCATTTCTCTAAAATGTCGACACCACTTCTATGTGTCGACACAAACAACTCTGTGTGTCGACACTATTTTACTTAGCCAATTTTTGAAACTATTATAAGTTTAACTTTCCTAATTCAATTTTAAAATAATTGAATTTGTTTTCATCTAGGGGCTTAGTAAACATATCAGCTATCTGACTATCTGTCTTAACATATTCTAGTGAAATGTCTCCTTTTTCTACATGTTCTCTAAGAAAATCGTATTTAATTTCTATGTGCTTAGTCCTACTAGGTAGACAGGATTATTTGCCATAGAAATAACACTTGTAGAATCACAAAGTAAAGGTGTTCTACTTACTTGAATACCATAATCTTCTAGCTGGTGTTGAATCCATAAAATTTGTGCACAGCAGCTTCCTGCAGCAACATATTCTGACTCAGCTGTGGAGATGGCCACACTGGTCTGCTTCTTTCTACTCCATGACACCAGCCTTCCACTTAGAAATTGACAGGTTCCTGTAGTACTCTTCCTATCTTCCTTGCAGCCTGCAAAATATGCATCTGAATAACCTGTCAGTACAAAATCTCCATTCCTAGGGTACCAAAGGCCTCGATAAGGTGTGCCTTAAGATATCTCAAAATTCTTTTGACTGCAGTCAGATGAGATTCTTTAGGGCATGCTTGGTACCTAGCACAGACACATGTCGCATACATGATATCTGGTCTAATAGCAGTCAAATACAGTAGGGAGCCAACTATCCCTCTATACAAAGTTTCATCTACAGGTTTCCCTACATCATCTTTGCTTAGAGACATGCTTGAACCCATAGGAGTTTTCATGGTAGTGGATGATTACATACCATACTTCTTTATCAACTCTAGGGTGAAGTTAGACTAGCATATGGACAAGCCATCTTTAGTCTGTCTAACTTGGAGACCCAAGAAGAACTTAAGTTCCCTCATACTGCTCATTTCAAATTGTCCTTCCATAAGTTCTGCAAACTTTCTGCAAAGACTACTTTCTGTAGACCCAAAGATTATGTCATCTACATATATTTGGACTAAGATAATCTTGCCTCTGGATTCCCTAAGGAATAGAGTCTTGTCTATTTTCCACCCTGAGAATTTTTTCTCAATAAGGAAACTAGACAGGGTTTCATACCAAGCCCTTGGGGCTTGTTTTAACCCATACAAAGCCTTCCTAAGTCTATATACATAATCATGTTTAAGAGAATCAACAAAACCTGATGGCTGCTCTACATAGACTTCTTCCTTCAGATTTCCATTCAGAAAAGCTGACTTAACATCCATTTGATATACGTTAAATCCTTGATATGTTGCATAGGAAAGGAACATCCTTATTGCTTCCAGTCTTGCCACTGGAGCAAAGGTTTGATCAAAATCAATACCTTCTTCCTGCCTATATCCCTTTGCAACAAGTCTAGCTTTATTCTTTATGATGATTCTATTCTCATTCAACTTATTCCTAAAGATCCACTTAGTTCCAATAATGTTGTGGTCCTTGGGTTTAGGAACTAGCTCCCAGACCTTGCATCTTTTGAATTGATTCAGCTCCTCTTGCATGGCCTCAATCCAATAAGGGTCTAGGATTGCTTCTTCAAATTTTTTGGCTCTACTTGGGATAGAAAACGGGAGTAAAGAACTGTACTCTGATTCCTGCTCCTTCTTTGCACCCCTTATCTGGGATCTCCAATTATTTGATTGGCTGGATGATCCTTTAAGTGCCTATTTGCTAGAGGAAGCCTGTCTTCAGGTTGTACACCTTCAGTCTCTTCATTTAGCTACTTCTCTTGGTCTTCTTCAACATCAGGAGTATCTTGTACTCCCCCTGGACAGCAGCCACCATCTTCCACTTGCTGACTTGCAGAAGAATCTTCTGCAATGGTAAGCTTGTCCATCTTCTCAGTTACACCTGTAGAGCTGCAAACACTACTTGGTAATTCATTGTTAATGAGTCTAGCTTCATCAAAAACTACATGAACAGACTCTTCTACAACTTGAGTAATCAAGTTGTAGACCCTATAAGCCTTACTATTATTGATGTACCCAACAAAGATCCCCTCTTGGGATATGGCAACAAACTTGGTTAGATGAGACTTACCATTGTTAAGGAAATAGCACTTGCAACCAAAGATCCTGAAATAGGATAAATTTAGTTTTCTGCCCTTCACAATATCATAGGGGGTCTTCTTGTGGCTCTTGGTGATAGTAGCCCTATTGATCACATGACAAGTAGTATTTACTGGCTCAGCCCAGAAATATTCTGGGAGAGAAGTGTCACTCAATAGGGTTCTACCAGCCTCTATCAAGGTTCTATTTTTCCTTTCAGCAATAACATTTTGCTGAGGTGTTCTTGGTGAAGAAAATTTCTGAAAAATCCCAAACTCTTCACACAGTTTTGTCATACTTTCAGACTGAAATTCAGTACCATGGTCACTTATGATTTTGACCACTGTACTGTCCAATTCATTCTGAATTTGTTTAACAAAACTATACAAGATACTTGGGGTTTCAGATTTTTGTCTTAGGAAGAACACCCAGGAATACTTTGAATAGTCATCTATAACCACAAATGTGTAGACCTTCCTACCTAGGCTGTGAACTGGCATAGGACCAAAAAGATCCATATGCAAGAGGTATAGACACCTCACAGAATCCTTGTTCTCAAGGCTATGAAAGGTGGATTTGGTCTGCTTGCCTTTTTGACAAGCTGAGCATATCCCATCTTTTATACACTTAACCTGAGGACCATTCCTCACTAACTCTTTGCTAATGAGTTGGTCAATTGTCTTATAGTTAAGATGAGCCAGCCACTTGTGCCATTTAACACAATGTGAGACTTTCTCATCAGCTACAAGACAAATAAGAGAAACATTGTTCTCACATACAAAGTCAAGATAATAGACATTTCTATTCCTATATCCTGTCAAAATTATCTTTTGATCACTTGACCTTTTGATATGACAACCATCCTTTACAAATGAGATGTTATATCCTAAATCACTCAGCTGACATATGCTAATGAGGTTATGTTTCAAACCCTTTACATAACCCACTTGAGTAATTATAATTTGGTTACTAGAAATGTTACCAAAGCCTTTGATGATTCCTTTTTATAAACCACCAAAGGTAACTTTAGGGTCATCCTTGATAGGTGTATAGTCCTTCAGCAACCCCCTAGTTCCAGTCATGTTCCTAGAACATCCACTGTCCAAGTAACATATAGGGGCATGGCCACTTGGACTCACCTGCAAAACAGATTACTTAACCTTAGAACCCAATTAACTCTTGGGTCCTTTGTGCAGGTTAGTTTGACTTTTAACAAAACTACCTATAGCTGTTCTAGTAGGCAGTTTGTGTTGGGTACATTGGTCAAATGTACCTGATTTGAAGAAGCCTCACCCAACTTAATGATATACATCATAATGTATTTGATGTATGTTGAGTTTACTTGTGCAGGTTAAGTAATCACTGGACTGAAGCTAAAAGTTTCTAAGTCCATGTGTCGACACCCAGAGGGAAAGTGTCGACACTTAAGAAGACTTGTGTCGACACCCAGACAAGCAGTGTCGACACTTGGAGTCATTGTGTCGACACCTGGGATGCAGAGTCGACACTAGACAGAAAGTGTCGACACAAGGAGCTGTGTCGACACCCAGTGAAGCTGAGTCTACACCAGAAAGTGTCGACACTTGGAGCTGTGTCGACACTCAGCAAAAGTCTGCAGAGACTAAGTACAAGTGTCGACACTCAACACAATGTGTCGACACTAAGCAGAAGAGTCAGCATTTGAAGTATGTGTCGACACCCAGAACAATGTGTCGACACACAACTGAAGACTCAACACTTGAAGAAAGTGTCGACACAAGGAGCTGTGTCGACACTTAGCAAAGAACAAAATTATCAACAAAATATTCTAAGTACAAGTGTCGACACTAAAGGAATGTGTCGACACTCAGCCGAAGTCTCAACAAGAAGAAGGTGTGTCGACACAAGGAGCTGTGTCGACACTCAGCAAGAATCAACATAGAAGACTATGTGTCGACATCAAGAAGTAATGTCGACACTTAACAGATTCAACACAAGAAGTTGTGTCGACACAAAGGTGATGTGTCGACACTTAGAAGAATACAGCTAAAGAAAGAATATGAAGTACTTGTGTCGACACTCAATTTCAGTGTCGACACATGAAGAAGAATCTGTGTCGACACTTACAAAGCATGTGTCGACACTTGGTCTATAAGTGTCGACACTTAAAGACAGAAAGTCTCGACACTTTCAGACAGTTAGAGAATTTCAAGAAATGACTGGATGATTTGACAGCTGCCGTTCTAACCAGTCTACAGTACCTGTCAGAGATATCAGAAGTCAGTTATGGACCGGTCCAGCCGGTTACCATGAAGAAAGCCTATAAATAGGCACCTACAGCTTACAGAAACTGTGGTTCAGAATTGAAGAGTTGTTCAGTGATTCAGATTGTTGATCAAGTGGATCATATTGTTGAAGAACAAGTTATCAAATCAAGAAGATCTTGCAGTCCAAGTGCAGATCTAAGAAGTTGGAGAGAGAGGGCTCCATCCAAGAAATCAGCCTCTGGAACTAGGCTGAGAAGAAGGATTCAGATACAATTCTGGATCTTAAGTAGCAGAGGTCAAGGAACTACTGCAGGAGGATTCAGTCTTATTCAGTTCTACTCAAGAAGCTTTGAAGAAAGCTAAGTTAGGGTGAATCCAGCTGAGTTCTTCCAAGAACTCATCAAGAAACTCTCAACTCCCCTCTTTTATTTCTGAGTTGTAGAGTTATTATTTGTAAAACATTTTAACTTGTAGGATCCTTTGGATCTGAGTGATTTGTAAGCCTGTATTTATAAAGGCTGAGGGTAGGGCTTGTTAGCCTGAGTGTAGGAGATAGAGATCTCTGAGTGTAGGCCTTGGTTGGCTGAGTGTAGGCCTTGATTTGCTGAGTGTAGGCCTTGATTGGCTGAGTGTAGGCTTTGGGATAAAGCTGAGTTGTAAGGCTTTGGGCCTGAGGTGTAGGAACCAATTTGGGTTCTGAGACAGTGGAGGAGTTTGGCCGAATCTAGTACACTGCTAGATAGACGAAGGGGGAAAATGGATGTACCCATATCTTGGGGAACCACTATAAACCACTGTGTTGTGCTGTGATTGTGCTGTGTATGCTGTGTATACTTTGTGATTGCTGTGCAAAAGTTAAAAAACTGTGATAATAAACTGTTTGCTGCCAGTAAAGTTAGAAAAGGATTAGGTCACCTATTCACCCCCCCCCCCCTCTAGGTGTTTAGGTACCATATCTTTCAAGTGGTATCAGAGGGAGGTTCCTCAAAATAAGGACTAACAGTCTGAGGAGATCCTGTTTGGCAGATTCAGTGTAAGGGAAAACACAGATTCAAGAAAATCAAGAAACATGAGTTCCTATGAGAATCACAAGGAATTGGGTTCCATGAAATTACCCATATGCAAGAAGGAGATCTTTGGGATCTGGAAAGAAAGGGTAAGGCTATTTATGGAGTCTCAGACCCTAGAATCTACATCACAGTAAAGGAAGGGCCTTATGTGCCTATGAAGATTTCAGTTCTAGATGCAAATCAGAGAACTCCAAAGGATTTCTCTGAGATGACTAAGGATGAAATTATCCTGGCCACCATGGACAAGAGGGCACAAAACATAATAGTGAGTGCTATTGATGATGCAACTTTTCAGAACCTTATACACTGCAAGACAGCCAAAGAGATGTGGGACACTCTTATAGTGTATATGGAAGGATCTGAAGAAGTTAGGCAAGATAGAAAATCCTTGCTAAATCAGGAGTATGAGAGCTTTAGACAAGGTAAAGATGATAGCATAACTGAGTGCTATAAGAAGTTCTACAGAATAGTTAATGAACTCATGTCTTATGGAAGAGAGTTCAGTAACTATGAACTAAATGATAAGTTCTTAAGGTCCCTAACCAAAGATTGGGACACAAAGATCTGTGCCATAAGAGAAATGGCTAAGTTGGGGGAAATTCCTCCTCCTACACTGTTTGGCAAGTTATTGTCATATGAGATGCAGTTGACAGTGAGAAAAGAGGAGGAGAAATCAACAAGGACTGAGCACAAGGAAAGATCAGTTGCTTTCAAGGAAGATGTCCCCAGGAAGTGCAGGCATAAATCACCAACTCCACCTCCAAAGAGTGCTGAATCAGAGTCAAATGAAATAGTCAGCACCAAGTCAGAAAGCAGTGAAAGTGATGAAGACTTTGCTGCTTTCACTAGACACTTTCAGAAGTTTTTGAAAAAGAAACAGTGGAGGTCAAGGCCTTCTATATCACATGGAAAGGAAGACTCTTATCAGAAAAAGAGGTCTTCAAAGAATGACAAGAAAAGGACAAAATCTAGCAAGGCAACTAATTCAAAGATAGTGTGCTATTGCTGCAATAGACAGGGCCATGTTATTGCAGATTGTCCAGAGAATAGAAAGGAATCTTGTGATAGGAAAAAGGCTCACTTCAAAGGCAAGAAAGAGAAGTCTTTTGTTGCCAAGAAGGAGAAGACTCTATCAGACATTTCTTCTTCAGAAACTGAGTCTGAGGCTGAAGCCTACATAGGGTTGTTTGCTGGAGAAGAAGAGGAAGAATTCATGCAGATCATAAAGTCTATTTATGAACAAGACGACAGTCAATGCCAAGGACTAATGGCTTTGACAGACAGTGCCAAAATCCTGGAGCAGCCAGGACACAGTCAGGTACAAAGTTCAAATTTAAATTCAGTTTCTTGTTCTAGTTCAGATTCAGATTCTTCTTCATCAAGTGATGAGAATGTATCTGAGTCTGAGGATGATATTCATCAGCTTATAGATGAATATAAGGTGCTGTTGCAAGCTTACAAGAAAAGCAAATCCCTAGCCAAAAGTCAGGCAAAGGAAATTGCTGATCTTAAAGCTGCTGCAACAGATTTTGAGAAGCAATTTGATCAAAAACTGAATGAGGTAGCCAGGCTGAAACACATTACTGTGATTCAGATGGGAACTATCACCTATAAGAATGATCAAATTAAGAGACTGGAGATCAATCTTCAGAAAGAGAGAGAGCTTGTTGCTAGGTTTTCAAAACCTAAATCAGTGCTACTTTTAATTGATGAATTTGTTCATCATAAAGGCAAGGCTGGACTTGGTTTTGTTAGACCTGCAGGGACTGAGCAGTCCAAGTCTAAGTCCAACGGCAAAGCCCCAACATTCAACAAGCCTGCTGTAGTCAAGACAGCCAAGGCAGTACCTAAGCAAATGTACAATAAGTTTGAATGCTGGTGCTGTGGCAAAGTTGGCCATTTTGCAGTGGACTGTTGGCACAATGTCAGTGCCAAGGTGAGTAGCAAGCTACCTGTTGGAAAGCCTGCGGGGAGCTTTGTCAAATTGCAGACTAACAAATACCAAGGACCCAAGAATTCTTTGGGTTCTAAGGTCAATTGATCTGTTTTGCAGGTAAGTCCAAGTTGCCATAACCCAACATGGTACTTGGACAGTGGATGTTCCAGACATATGACTGGAATAAGAAGACTACTGAAGGACTACATTCCAATCAAAAATGGTCCTAAAGTGACCTTTGGTGGTTCTGAAAAAAGAATCATCAAAGGGTTTGGTAACATTTCTTCAAACTTAGTTACCATTACTCAAGTGGCTTATGTTAAAGGGTTGAAACACAACCTAATAAGTATAAGTCAATTAAGTGATGTAGGGTATGACATCTCATTTTTTAAAAATGGTTGTCATATCAAGAGGTCAAGTGATCAAGAGATCATTTTGACTGGTTATAGGAAGAGGAATGTCTACTGCCTAGACATTATGGTTGAGAACAATGGTTCTCCAGTTTGTCTTGTAGCAGATGAGACAGTCTCTCATTGTGTTAAATGACACAAGAGGCTTGCCCATCTTAACTACAAGACTATTAGCAAACTCTTTAGCAAAGAGTTGGTGAGGAATGGTCCTCAAGTTAAGTGTGTTAAAGATGGTATTTGCTCAGCTTGTCAAAAGGGCAAGCAGACCAAATCCACCTTTAGAAGCATAGAAAACAAAGATGCTGTGAGGTATTTATACCTCTTGCATATGGATCTCTTTGGTCCAATGCCAGTTCACAGCTTAGGAAGGAAGGTCTTTACCTTTGTAGTTGTAGATGACTACTCAAGGTTTTCCTGGGTGTTCTTCTTAAGACAGAAATCTGAAACACCTAGTGTCTTTTATAGCTTTGTCAAGCAAATTCAGAATGAACTAAATAGTACAGTGGTCAAAATTAGAAGTGACCATGGTACTGAATTTCAGTCTGATAGCATGACAAAACTGTGTGAAGACTTTGGGATATTTCAAGAATTCTCTTCACCTAGAACACCTCAGCAAAATGACATTGCTGAGAGGAAGAATAGAACCTTGATAGAGGCTGGTAGAACCCTACTAAGTGATACATCACTGCCTGAGTATTTCTGGGCTGAAGCAGTTAACACTCCATGTCATGTTATAAATAGGGCTACCATCACTAAAGGGCTAAACAAGACCCCCTATGAAGTTGTGAAAGGCAGGAAACCAAACCTATCCTACTTCAGGATCTTTGGTTGCAAATGCTTCATACTTAACAATGGGAAGTCTTACTTAACTAAGTTTGCTGCCAAGTCCCAAGAGGGAATTTTTGTTGGGTACAGCAATAATAGTAAGGCTTATAGAGTCTACAACTTGACTACACAAGTTGTAGAAGAATCAGTGCATGTAGTTTTTGATGAGACTAAACTTATTAATAATGAGTTGTCTAGCAGTGTATGCAGCCCCACAGGTTTATCAAAGAAAATGGACAAGCTTACTATAGAAGAAGTGCCTGCTGCAAGACAGCAAGGAGAAGAGAGTAGCTGTTGTCCAGGGGAGAACTACATGTGCCAGTTGCTGAAGAAATACAAGGTGTACAGCATGAAGCAGATGCTGAAATGGTTCAACCAGAAGTGAGGATGCCTCCAGCCCACATGCATCTTAGAGATCATCCAGTAGAGCTGATTATTGGAGATCCAATACAAGGAGTACAAACCAGGAGTAGAAACATAAATGCAGCAATCTACTCCAGCTTTCTGTCACAAGTTGAACATAAAAAGTTTGAAGAAGCAATACAAGATCCACAATGGACTGAAGCAATGCAAGAAGAGCTTAATCAGTTCAAGAGGTGCAAGGTTTGGGAACTTGTTCCTAAACCTAAAGACCACAATGTAATAGGAGTTAAGTGGATCTACAGGAATAAGATGGATGAACAAGGGGTCATCATTAAGAATAAAGCTAGACTGGTTGCTAAAGGATATAGGCAAGAAGAAGGTATTGATTTTGATCAAACCTTTGCTCCAGTAGCTAGACTGGAAGGCATAAGAATGTTCTTGGCCTATGCAACCTATCAAGGATTCAAGGTATACCAAATGGATGTCAAGTCAGCATTCCTAAATGGTAATTTGAAAGAAGAAGTCTATGTGGAGCAGCCTTCAGGTTTTGTTGATCCAACTCTACCTCATCATGTCTATAGACTTAGGAAAGCTTTATATGGGTTAAAGCAAGCCCCTAGGGCTTGGTATGAAACCCTATCTAGTTTCCTCATTGAGAACAAATTCTCAAGGGGGAAAATAGATAAGACTCTATTCCTTAGGGAATCTAGAGGCAAAGTCATACTAGTCCAAATATATGTAGATGACATTATATTTGGGTCTACTGAAAGCAGCCTTTGCAAAAAGTTTTCAAAACTTATGCAAGGTCAGTTTGAAATGAGTAGTATGGGAGAGCTGAAGTTTTTCTTGGGTCTCCAAGTTAAACAGACTGAAAATGGTTTATCCATATGTCAGTCCAAGTTCACCCTAGAACTCATAAGGAAGTATGGTATGGATTCATCCAACACCATGAAGACTCCTATGGGGTCAAGTATGTCTCTTAGCAAGGATGATGCAGGGAAACCTGTAGATGAAACCTTGTATAGAGGGATAGTTGGCTCCCTATTATACTTGACTGCTAGTAGACCAGACATCATGTATGCTACATGTGTTTGTGCAAGGTATCAAGCCTGCCCTAAAGAGTCTCACTTGACTGCAGTCAAGAGAATTTTGAGATATCTAAAGGGCACTCCCTATCTAGGCCTCTGGTACCCTAGGAATGGATACTTTGATCTAACAGGTTATTCAGATGCAGACTTTGCAGGATGCAAAGAGGATAGAAAGAGCACTACAGGAACCTGTCAATTCCTAGGTGGGAGACTAATTTCATGGAGTAGCAAGAAGCAAACCAGTGTGGCTATCTCCACAGCTGAGTCAGAGTATGTAGCTGCAGGAAGTTGCTGTGCTCAACTTCTGTGGATTCAACATCAGCTAGAGGACTATGGATTTCAGGTAAGTAGAACTCCACTTTTCTGTGATTCTACAAGTGCTATTTCAATAGCTAATAACCCTGTATCCCATAGTAGGACAAAACATATTGAGATTAAATATCATTTTCTTAGGGAGCATGTAGAAAGAGAACATATTTTATTAGAATATGTTAAAACAGATGAACAAGTAGCTGATATGTTTACTAAGCCACTAGAAGAAGCTAAGTTCAATAGATTCAAAATTGAACTAGGAATGATAAACTTAGAGTAAGTTTACAGATTTGAAAATGACCAAGTCAAAAGGTGTCAACACATAGACAAGTCTATGTCGACACAGAATAGTGGTGTCGACACTTCAGGAAAAAGGTGTCGACACATCTAGGAATGTGGTGTCGACACTTCAGAATGTTAGTGTCGACACATGTCAAGTAGGTGTCGACACATCCAATATGGTGTCGACACTTAAGTTTTACTCAGAAATTTTCTAAGTAAAGTCTCGACAATGTGTCGAGTTATGTTGTGTCGACACATAACCATGTGTCGACACATAAAATCTGTTGACTAAACTTGTGTCGACACATATGTGTCGAGACATTATAAGTCAGTGTCGACACTTGTTGCCAGTGTCGACACATTTTAAGTTAGCTGTCCCGCCTGTTCATCTTCAAAATCAGAAAGGTATAAATAGGGTTCTGTCTTTGTTTGTCGACACGCTTTCAAAGTTTCGAGACCAAAACTACAGTGTCGACACCTCTCTTTTCTAAAGACAGATTCTACAAACCCTAATGGCTCCTTAGCTTGAGGAGAACGTTAACGAGGGCTATGAGCTAGTGCGCGGCGCGTTCGACGAAGCAGATGCAGAAATTCAGGCTGTAGTAACCCTAGTCACCGATTCTGGACTAGAATATCTTTTGTCTGAACCTACAAGGATTTGGAAGAAGAAAGTGCTTGAATTCCTTAATGGAGCTACAGTCGATGAATCTGGATTCAGAATCAAATCCAGAGTTCATGGGACTAAGGTCAAGGTTTCACCAAAGAATCTGAGGAAGGTGCTCCAGCTACCCAAAATTCAAGATGAAGAAGAGGTTACTGCTTCAAAGACCAGGGAAGCTTTAACCTGGTGTGGTCTTGATCCTCAGATGAAGATAGGATCTGTATTCAACAGAAAAGGCATGAATAACCAAGGAAAGTTCATGTCTGAAATTGTAGGAAAAGTCTTACTCAGCAAGACTGGAGGGCATGACAGAGTGTCTGCCTATATGTTTGGAATTATGACTAGAATCATATTCACTCTGAAAACAGACTGGTCAATAGTGGTTTTTGACAAGATCAAGGAGAGCTTGAAGAAGCCCAATCTAGGCAGGATCATTAGTCTCTACCTAGCTGGTACCATACCAGAGGTAATGAATACTGCTGCAGGCAGCAAGATAAATCATATGAGGAAGATGGATCTAAGGATCTTTTCTAGATGGGACAGGGTGTTGTCCAAGGAACTGTCAACACCTGAGAAGCCAGTATCTGATAAAGAAATTCCTCCAAAGAAGAAGAGAAAGACTGTACAAGTGGTACAAGAGTCCACTAGTGATTCTAATAGTGAAGAACAGGTTGTCTTCACTCCAGATGATCATGAGGGAGAGCCTGCTGAAAAGACTCCTGCTCCTCCAGCTGATGCAGAGATCCAGGGGGAGCTGCCTCCAGCTAGCCCCATCCACAGGGATCAAAGCCAGGGGGAGCCTCCAGTTTTAGAAGAACCATCTACACTGGACAGTGAGCAAGCCACCATCATCATCCAAGAGGTACTCACTGACCTAAAAACTTTAGAATATCTTATAGAAGATGCTGATTTGTCTGATGTTCCTCAGCAAACTCAGCTGCATAGTCGAGAACCAGATGTTGTTAGAGTAGACACATCTGCTGTCCAGGAAGTGGTAACTGATTCAGTAGTTGAAGAGCAAAGACTATCTCCAGCTCCATCCCCTCCTGAATACACCATGGAAGATTTATTTCTGAATCTAGATCAAGAAGATTTTGACATGGACAAGGATGCTGATGCAAGAGATAATGCTGCTGCTGAGGGGGAGAAGGTCCAAGAACTGCAAGAGCCTATTAGGCAGGACACTGAGAAGGCAGCTGATGTGCAAGCTGCAAAGCCTCAAAGCCCTAAGGACAGGGTTGATATTGCCAGCACTTCTACCTCTGAAGATGAGGAGAGTGCTAGTGCCAAGAAGAAGAAACTCTATGTCTTCAAGAGGAGAAGCCAGAGTTATAAGAAGGCTTTGCAATCCATTGCCACACATCCTATAGTTCAGCAAGCTCCAACTGCTGATTATAGTGCTTTAATGGTTACCCTACAGATAAAATTGGATGAGCAAAGGCAGGCAATAGAGAAGTATGTAGATGAAGGGCAGAAATCACTTCAATTTTATCTGGCCCAGGAAATAAAGTCTATAAGGTTTGAGATGAATCTCAACAAGAAGGAGATGACAGACTGCTTCCACAAGGGTGGGAATGCAGTGGTGTATTTGGCAACACACCAAGAGAAGGTCAAGGCACAGGTAGATGATATAGCATTGAAACAAGGATATGTTCTTGAAAATCAATTAAGAATGAATGACAATTTGACTGAATCCCACAATGCTATAGTCACTGCATTGAAGAACAAGGCTGATGAACCTTCTACATCTACTGATGCTGCTAAAGCTAAATTTGATAAAGTCTTTCAAGAGGAAATTTCTGCTGTAAAGACTGCAATCCAAGCCTCCCAAAAGGTCATATCTGAACAACTTACAAAGCTTAAACCTTACTTTAAAGAAGGAATCAGATACTTGGATGCACATATCAGATTTCAAAAGGATGATGTCAGAGATCACATGGCCAGAGAAGTCATAAAGGGGGAGAGAGTGTTAGTCAAGGCAAGTTCTGAGCATGCCAAATGGATATCAAATTCAATCAGTGCTACACTTGGATACCCTCCTCTGTGTGATGACCAAGAAGTTGCTGAATCAGGCATTAACCCTGCTTATTTTGGAGGTGAGCAACCAGAAGTAGCTCAGGTCATTTATCCACCTCCAGACTTTGAAATGATTCAAGCAGAGGTAAGCACAATGTATAGCCCACTTGAGGGCAAGGATAATGTCCATATTGAAAAGGTTGTTCAACCTATATCTGAAGCTATGCAAGAGGCTCTATAAAAATAGGAAGAGACAAGGTTGTCCAAGAAGAGGTTTAGGGAACAAGCAGAACAAAAGCCGGATTTTGAACAGTGGAGCCCTACCTCTAGGAATATAATTTTAACTGCCTGGAAAGCTGCCAAGGACAATGCTCATGAAAGGAACAAGTGGTTCTCTGAAGCAGAATGGAGGAAACATGAAATAAGACAGGAGGCCATTGTTAAATATAGAAGAAAGGCAAAGATGGGAAAGCTACCTCCTACTGCAGTGGAGCCTAGCAAGTACTTCCCCAAGCCATATCACTACTTTGAGAGGCAGAAGATCAAGGCAGAAGCACTCAAACAGAAAGATCTAAAAGGCAAGAAGCCTGCTGTTGCTGAAACTGCTGAAGCCACTGTCAAAGCTCAAGTCCAACCTGGCAAAGACATAGTTATCAAAGAACCAGACCAGAAATAGATTAAGAAATTACTTGAAGATTATTTTGAAATCTTTTAAATGTAAAACATTTTTGTAAACCATTGAAGGTGTATTAGAAAAATGTTAGAACAATATATGATAAATATATTTCATGATTGTTCTGTGAATGTGTCTATTTCTTGTTCTGAAATGATGAATGTGTATACATGTGTGAATTATTACATGTTTATGTTTACCCTGCTGTAAATAATCTGCTTTACATCATTTTGTAATCTTTAATTATGAATGGTGTATATCATTGACTAAGGGTTATGACTTCTCCAAATAGGGGGAGATTGTTGGGTACATTGGTCAAATGTACCTGATTTGAAGAAGCCTCACCCAACTCAATGATATACATCATAATGTATTTGATGTATGTTGAGTTTACTTGTGCAGGTTAAGTAATCACTGGACTGAAGCTAAAAGTTTCTAAGTCCATGTGTCGACACCCTGAGGGAAAGTGTCGACACTTAAGAAGACTTGTGTCGACACCCAGACAAGCAGTATCGACACTTGGAGTCATTGTGTCGACACCTGGGATGCAGAGTCGACACCAGACAGAAAGTGTCGACACAAGGAGATGTGTCGACACCCAGTGAAGCTGAGTCTACACCAGAAAGTGTCGACACTTGGAGCTGTGTCGACAATCAGCAAAAGTCTGCAGAGACTAAGTACAAGTGTCGACACTCAACATAATGTGTCGACACTAAGCAGAAGAGTCAGCATTTGAAGTATGTGTCGACACCCAGAACAATGTGTCGACACACAGCTGAAGACTCAACACTTGAAGAAAGTGTCAACATAAGGAGCTGTGTCGACACTTAGCAAAGAACAGAATTATCAACAAAATATTCTAAGTACAAGTGTCGACACTAAATGAATGTGTCGACACTCAGCTGAAGTCTCAACAAGAAGAAGGTGTGTCGACACAAGGAGCTGTGTCGACACTCAGCAAGAATCAACATAGAAGACTATGTGTCGACATCAAGAAGTAATGTCGACACTTAACAGATTCAACACAAGAAGTTATGTCGACACAAAGGTGATGTGTCGACACTTAGAAGAATACAACTAAAGAAAGAAGATGAAGTACTTGTGTCGACACTCAATTTCAGTGTCGACACATGAAGAAGAATCTGTGTCGACACTTACAAAGCATGTGTCGACACTTGGTCTATAAGTGTCGACACTTAAAGACAGAAAGTCTCGACACTTTCAGACAGTTAGAGAATTTCAAGAAATGACTGGATGATTTGACAGCTGCCATTCCAGCCGGTCTACAGCACCTGTCAGAGATATCAGAAGTCAGTTATGGACCAGTCCAGCCGGTTACCATGAAGAAAGCCTATAAATAGGCACCTACAGTTTACAGAAACTGTGGTTCAGAATTGAAGAGTTGTTTAGTGATTCAGATTGTTGATCAAGTGGATCACATTGTTGAAGAACAAGTTATCAAATCAAGAAGATCTTGCAGTCCAAGTGCAGATCTAAGAAGTTGGAGAGAGAGGGCTCCATCCAAGAAATCAGCCTCTGGAACTAGTCTGAGAAGAAGGATTCAGATACAATTCTGGATCTTAAGTAGCAGAGGTCAAGGAACTACTGCAGGAGGATTCAGTCTTATTCAGTTCTACTCAAGAAGCTTTGAAGAAAGCTAAGTTAGGGTGAATCCAGCTGAGTTCTTCCAAGAACTCATCAAGAAACTCTCAACTCCCCTCTTTTATTTCTGAGTTGTAGAGTTATTATTTGTAAAACATTTTAACTTGTAGGATCCTTTGGATCTGAGTGATTTGTAAGCCTTTATTTATAAAGGCTGAGGGTAGGGCTTGTTAGCCTGAGTGTAGGAGATAGAGATCTCTGAGTGTAGGCCTTGGTTGGCTGAGTGTAGGCCTTGATTGGCTGAGTGTAGGCCTTGATTGGCTGAGTGTAGGCTTTGGGATAAAGCTGAGTTGTAAGGCTTTGGGCCTGAGGTGTAGGAACCAATTTGGGTTCTGAGACAGTGGAGGAGTTTGGCCGAATCTAGTACACTGCTAGATAGGCGAAGGGGGAAAGTGGATGTACCCATATCTTGGGGAACCACTATAAACCACTGTGTTGTGTTGTGATTGTGATGTGTATGTTGTGTATACTTTGTGATTGCTGTGCAAAAGTTAAAAAACTGTGATAATAAACTGTTTGCTGCCAGTAAAGTTAGAAAAGGATTAGGTCACCTATTCACCCCCCCCCTCTAGGTGTTTAGGTACCATATCTTTCAGTTTGCTACTCTCCTTGACACTTGAATTATGCCAACAATCTAATGCAAAGTGGCCTATCTTGCCACAACACCAGCACTCAAACCTGTTGTACCTTTGTTTAGGTACAACCCTGGCTGGATTATCTACTGCAGCCTTCTTGTTTAGTGCTGGGGCTTTACCCTTAGATTTGGACCTAGCTGTCCAGGCAGGTTTTCTAAATCCCAATCCAGTCTTACCCTTTTGAAGTACAAACTCATCTATCAAAGGTAAAACAGATTTAGGTTTAGAAAAACTTGCTACAATCTCTCTCTCCTTCTAAAGTCTAACCTCCAGATTTCTAATTTGATCATTCTTAAATGTAATAGTACTCATCTGAATAACAGTAATGTTCTTCAGCCTGGCTATTTCATTCATTTTCTGATCAAGCAACTTGTCTGAATCAGCAGCAGCCAATTTAAGACTAGCAATCTCCTTTGCATGAGCTTTGGCCAAGGTTTTGCTTTCCTTCAAGGCCTACAACAAGTCCCTATATTCATCAATTAACTGATGAATATCTCCCTCAGATTCAGACCCACCCACATCACTTGATGCAGATGTATCTGATTCTGACTCAGTACTAGAAATTGAACTAGAAGAACAACTTTGTACCTTACTTGGTACACGATGATCCTGGTTCTTGTTTCCTTCAGATAAGGCCATCAGTCCCTTGCACTGATTGTCCTCATGCTCATAAATTGAATTCATTAGCTGCATGAACTCAACTTCTTCCTCTTTAGCAAATAATCCAATATAGGCTTCATCATTTGATTTTGTTTCTGAAGATGACTGATCAGTCATACTCTTGTCTTTCTTAGAAACAAAGGACGTTTCCTTTTTGCCCTTAAACTAAGTCTTCTTTTTGTCAGCTGACTCCTTCCTCTTTTCAGGACAGTCAGCCACTACATGTCCCTGTCTATTGCAGCAATAGCACACAATCTTTGAAGATGTAGCTTTGCTTGGCTTGGACCTGCTTCTGTCATTCCTTGATGACTTTCTTTTCTGATAATAGTCATCTTTTGGCTGATAAGTCGAAGGCTTAGACCTCCACTACTTCTTCTTCAGAAACTTTTGAAAATGCCTAGTGAAAGCTGCAAAATCTTCATCACTTTCACTGCTATCTGAATTCTTGCTTTCTGAATTATCTGTTACAGCCTCAGCAACTATTTTAGGTGGAGATGGAGACTTGCTTCTATACTTCCTGGTGGCTTCAGTCTTGAAGGCCACAGCTCTTTCCTTGTGCTCCACTCTAGTAGTCTTCTCTTACTCCTTTCTAGCCAATAACTGTATCTCATAAGATAACAGTTTTCCAAACAAAGTTGTAGGAGGTATGTCAGCTAGTTTGTCCACTTCCCTAATGACACAAATCTTGGTGTCCCAGTCCTTAGTCAGGGATCTTAAGAACTTGTCATTCAGCTCATAATTTCTGAATTCCCTTCCATAGGACATCAATTCATTGACTATCCTATAGAACTTCAGTAATGCTATCAGACTATCCTTATAGACTATTAACTTGTCATTCAATTCAGTAATGCTATCAGACTATCCTTATCTGAAGCTTTCATATTCCTGATTTAACAAAGACTTCCTGTCTTGTCTTACTTCTTCTGATCCCTCCATATAGACTATTAATGTGTCCCACATTTCTTTAGAAGTTTTACAATGAATTATGTTCTGAAATGTTGCATCATCAATAGCACTAACAATTATATTCTGGGCTCTCTTGTCCATAGTGGCCAGAATAATTTCATCTTTAGTCATTTTAGAAAAGTCGTTGGGAGTTTTCTGATTTGCATCCAGAATCGATATCTTCATTGGCACATATGAGCCTTCTTTGACTGTAATGTATATCCTTGGGTCAGATGCTTCCATAAAGAGTCTAACCCTTTCTTTCCAAATGACAAATATCTCTTTTCTATAGATTGACAATTTCATGGACCCCAGCTCTTTGTGATTCTCACTAGAACCCATTTTCTTGAATCTTGTTTGTTTTGAATCTTCCTACAGGATCTTACACATACTGTTATGTCCCTTTTTGAGTAACCTCCCTCTAATACCACTTGAAAGAAATAGTGTCTAACCACCTAGAGGGGGGGGGGGTGAATAGGTGAACTTTATCTTTTTAAATTTAGGGCAGACATTCTGTACAGCAAATGCAATTCTACAACTATCACAACACAACAATCATAGAAGCAAACATATACAGAGTGCACACAGTATTTATTGTGGTTCCCCAAGGTCTGGGTACATCCACTTTCCCCCTTCGCCTATCTAGTAGTGTAATAGATTTGGCCTAACTTCAGCACTTCTCCTCAGATCCTCAGATCTTACAGCTCAGAACCCCAAACAGGTTCCTACAACTCAGAGTGTCCCCACTCCTACAACTCAGGCAAAAAGCCCTACCACTCAGTCTTCAATAAGACCTACACTCAGAGAACAAGGTGTCCTACAACTCAGGCACAAGGCCCTACCTCAGTCTTCAACAAGACCTACACTCATAGCACACAGACTCCTACACTCAGCCTTTATAAAATAGGCTTACAACTCAGATCTATACAAGATCCTATAGATATTTTGATTATACAAAGTAATTAACCACAACTCTGAAAGAGAGAGATGAGTTGACTGGCTTCTTGATGAGTTCTTGGAAGAACTTGGCAGAGATCAACCTCCCTTGGCTTTCTTCAAAGCTTCTTGAATTAGAACACAGTAGGGTTGAATCTCCTACGAAGATGATCTTCTATCAACTTCTGCCTTGAGATTCAGATCTCAATCTGAATCTTACTTTACAGCCTGGTTCAGCAGCTGCTCTTCTTAGAAAGAGCTCTCTCTCTCCAACTTCTTAGATCTTCTGTTGAAGGTCTTCTTCTTTTGTGTTGTTAGATCTCTTGATTAATTGTGATCCTTCTCTTATTGTGATTCTTCTTTTTCTGTTGAAGGATAAAGGTATTTTTATAGTCTTCCTCCAAGGTAACCGGCTGATCCGGTTTCTAACAACCTTCTGACGGCTCTGACAGTTGCAGTTGACCAGTTGAAATGGCAGCTGTCAAGTCATGCAGTCACTTCTTGAAATCACTGTCACTGTCTGAAAGTGTCGAGACAGATTGTCATTATGTGTCGACACAAATAGACTAAGTGTCGACACAAGTAGACTATGTGTCGACACTAGCCTTGATGGTGTCGACATAACTCCTTGTGTTGTTGTAACAGCTTCTCGACATTGCTTCTTCAGAATATGTCGACACTGATTCTGTGTGTCGACACAAGCCTTCTGTTGAATGTGTCGACACTGGTTGAGTGTGTCGACACAAATACTTCTTCTTTAATACTTAGTTGAATTTTGCTGTGTGTCGACACAACTCCTTTGTGTCGACACATGCCTTCTAGTGTTGAAACTTGCTGAGTGTGGACACATCTCCTTTGTGTCGACACATGCCTTCATGTGTTGAAAGTTGCTGAGTGTCGACACATCTCCTTTGTGTCGACACAAGTACTTTAACTTTGTTGAAGTTTACTGAGTGTCGACACAGCCTCCTGGTGTCGACACATTTGTTGTCGACAAAGTTTCTCTGGGTGTCGACACTGCCTCTAAGTGTCGACACAGATTATATTGACCATTCTTCACTGTGTGTCGACACTGCCTGTATGTGTCGACACTTTTCTTCTGGTGTCGACTCTGCCATTCCTGGTGTCGACACAATTACTCCAAGTGTCGGCACAGCTTCTCTAGGTGTCGACACAAGCCTTCATAAGTGTCGACACTTCACCTTTAGGTGTCGACACATGGACTTAGAATTTTTCCTGAAATCCTGCAGTTACTTAACCTGCACATATAAACTCAAAGCACATCAAATACACCTTGATGTATATCATTGAGTAGGGTGATGCTTCTTCAAATCAGGTACATATATTCCAATGTACCCAACAGATTTCAACACAAGACAGAAAGGATGCGGGCTAAGTCCAAGTCATTGCGGTCTGACAAGGCCTCCGTAGTCAGGACTGATGCCGTCTCCGCATTGCACTCTACAGACCATAAATAATGCCGGCTTACAAAAGCCGAGCTGGACGATTTTGTAGAGAAACACATGCAGGGAAGCCCGCTAGTCACGCAGCTTCAGCTACAAGACGAGCGGATTAATACATCCAACGCAAATCAGATCGTCATCCCCATCGACCACTTTGACTGCGGTTTCCATTTTCCGGTCATGATGGAGGCCATGGCGGTCTTCGACCATTATGGAGTTGTGCCAGGACAACTACCACCAAACTCGATAGCCGCCATATACAGCTTCATTTCATACTTAAGGTCAGAAAGAGTCCACTTTTCTATGAGGCTGTTCCGAGAATGCTTCTCGGTGAGGTCTATCCCAGACTCTGGGACAAGGATCTTCCGGGGGCACTTGTAAGTAGCCCCCCATGCCTCTCGTATGGGTAGTCTAGAGGAGGTCTCTCGTCATTGCCAAGGTGCTCACGCTCGAGGCCAGCCTGCAAGTCAGCCCTCCTGCAGACTCTGATTCTCAGTCCGCACCCATTTCTGCGCTTTAGTCGCGCAGCCTACCAACCTGTGGTTCTCCAGTCCGCACGGTCTCCCGTTTCCCTTAACCGTGCTGCCTGCCGGCTTCGCTCTTCAGTCCGCGCGGCCTCCTTTGGCATTCTTCTTCCTTAGCCGCCAGCTTCCTTCTTGTACCCTTTATTGCTTTGTGGTAAAGGTGTATTGGCAAGTTGTAATTCTCACTTTTAATAAAAGGAAAGCCCATCGCAAGAAAGGCATTCAGGCCGCGATGGGCGAAGTCGGGTGTTGTCGTGGTTCACGGCTCGACTGTTCTTTTTTCTCTCGTCCGCTTAGTAGATAAAAGGTTTTAGTCTGCCTCTTTTCCTTTTCTTCCTTCCCCTATGCTCGAACCATTAGCTGGTGGTGCTCGACCCCCATTTGCATTTTCGTGCGTCAACAGGGCATTATGCCAAGGATTGCTGGCACAACACCAGTGTCAGGAAGAATGCCAGCTTACCTATGAGGAAGGCTGTTGGTAAGAATATCAAGTGTTAATCTAACTTGAACCTAGAACCCAATAAACATTGGGGTTCTAAGGTAAATTAATTTTATTTGCTACAGGTGTGTCCAAGTTGCCATACCCCTATATGATACTTAGATAGTGGATGTTCAAGGTATATGACTGGAACAAGAAGAATGTTAAAGGACTATACTCCCATAGAGAGTGGACCCAAAGTGATCTTTGATGGATCAGAAAAATGGATCGTAAAGGGTTTGGTAATATTTCTACTAGTTCTATAACAATCACTCAAGTGGCTTATGTAAAAGGTTTGAAACATAACTTGATAAGCATAAGTCAGCTGAGTAATCTTGGGTATGACACTTCATTTATTAAGAATGGGTGTCAGATTAAAAGGACAAGTGATCCGAAGGTGATCTTGTTTGGTTATAGAAAAGGGAATGTTTATTGTTTAAATTTTGATTATGAAAACATGAACTCTCCTGTATATTTAGTTGTAGATGAGAAAGCATCTCAGGTGTCTAATGGCATAAGAGGTTAGCTCATCTAAACTATAAGACTATAGGCCAACTCTATAATTTCGATTTAGTGAGGAATGGTCCTCAGTTTGAGTGCATAAAAGAGGGTATATGTTCAGCTTGTCAAAAAGGCAAGCAGACCAAATTCTCTTTTCATAGTCTTGATACCAAAGACTCTGTGAGGTGTTTGTACCTATTGCATATGGATCTATTTGGTCCTATGCCAGTTCATAGTCTAGGTAGGAAAGTCTATACTTTTGTGGTAGTAGATGACTATTCTAGATTTACATGAGTTTTCTTTTTGAGGCAGAAATCTGAAACCCCTACTGTCTTTCATAACTTTGTTAAACAAATTCAGAATGAACTTAACAATTCAGTGGTCAAAATCAGAAGTGACCATGGAACTGAATTTCAGTCTGAATGTATGACAAGGTTTTGTGAAGAACTAGGGATTCATCAGGAATTCTCCTTACCTAGAACACCTCTGTAAAATGGAATTGCTGAAAGAAAGAATAGGACTCTTATTGAGGCTGGTAGAACTCTACTAAGTGACACTTCTCTCCCAGAATATTTCTGGGCTGAGGAAGTAAATACTGCTTATCATGTTATCAATAGAGCATCCATAACTAAGAGCCACAAAAAGACACCCTATGAGATTATGGAGTGCAGAAAACTAAACATATCCTACTTTAGGATCTTTGGTAGCAGGTGTTATGTGCTTAACACTGGCAAGTCTCACCTAACTAAGTTTGCTGCCAAATCCCAAGATGGGATATTTGTTGGGTACAACAATAATAATAAGGCATATAGGGTCTACAACTTGACTACACAAGTTGTAGAAGAATCTGTTCATGTAGTGTTTGATGAATCTGAGCTAATTAACTGTGAGTTATCTAGCAATTCTTGTAGCTCAACAGGTTTAAAAGAAAAGTTGGACATGCTGACCATTAATGAAGACCAAACTGCAAGGCAGGATGAGGAAAATGATGGTTGTTGTCCAGAGGGAGTACAAGGTCCACAAGCTGATAATGAAGACAATGAAGTACAACATGGTGGAGAAATTGAAGAAGTTCTAATTACTGATAGAATTCCTCCAGCAATAAGGAATCTAAAGGATCATCCAGTACACCAAATTATTGGTGAGCCAAGATATGGTGTGCAAACCAGAAGCAAACACATGAACACAGTGCTTTGCTCAAGTTTCCTGTCACATGTGGAACTAAAGAGATTTGAAGAAGCTATACAAGACTCCAACTGGATTGATGCAATGCAGGAGGAGCTGAATCAATTCAGAAGGTGTAAGGTATGGGAGCTTGTTCCAAAACCAAAGGGTCATAATATTATTGAGACTAAGTGGATCTATAGGAACAAACTAGATGAAAATGGCATCATAGTGAAGAACAAAGCAAGAGTGGTTGCTAAAGGTTATAGACAGGAAGAGGGCATAGACTTTGATCAGACATTTTCCCCAGTGGAAAGGTTGGAAGCAATAAGATTATTCCTTGCCTTTACTGCTTTCCAAGTTTTCAAAGTATACCAAATGGATTTCAAGTCAGCATTCCTAAATGGTAATTTGAAAGAAGAAGTCTATGTTGAACAGCCCTCAGGTTTTCTTTATTCACTTTATTCTGATTATGTTTTTAGGCTTAAGAAAGCATTATATGGTTTGAAACAAGCCCCTAGGGCTTGGTATGAAACATTGTCTACCTTCCTCATTGAGAATAAATTTTCAAGGGGGAAAATAGACAAACTCTATTCCTTAGGAAGTCAAAGGACAAGATGATCCTAGCCCAGATTTATGTTAATGATATAATCTTTGGATCTACAAAAAACAACCTTTGTAGGAAGTTTGCAAAACTTATGCAAGGGAAGTTTGAGATGAGCAGTATGGGTGAGCTGAAATTCTTCTTGGGACTCCAAGTAAGACAGACTGATGATGTCTTGTCCATATCACAGTCCAAGTTCACCAAGGAGTTAATTAAGAAATATGGTGTGGAGTCATCCACCACCATGAGAACTCCAATGGGGACAAGTATGTCTTTAGGCAAAGATGATGCAGGAAAACCTGTAGATGAGTCTTTGTATAGAGGGATAATTGGCTCCCTTCTATACTTAACAGCCAGTAGACTAGACATTATGTATGCTACATGTATCTGCGCTAGGTACCAAGCAAGCCCTAAAGAATCTTATTATACTGCAGTTAAAAGAATTTTGAGATATCTTAAGGGCACACCTGAACTTAGTCTTTGATACCCTAAGAATAGAGACTTTCTACCGACTGGTTTTTCAGATGCAGACTTTACAGGTTGCAAAGAACATAGAAAGAGCAACACTGAACCATGTCAGTTTCTAGGTGGTAGATTGTTATCATGGAGCAGTAAGAAGCAGACAAGTATGACAATTTCCACTGCTGAGTCTGAATATGTTGCTGCAGGCAGCTGATGTGCTCAGCTTTTATGGATTCAACATCAATTTGAAGACTATGGTCTCAAGGTAAGTAGAACTCCACTATTTTGTGATTCTACAAGTGCTATTTCTATTGATAAAAATCTTGTATCACATAGCAGAACAAAGCATATAAAAATTAGATTTCACTTCATTAGAGAGCATGTTGAAAAAGAAGATATCTGTTTGGAATTTGTCACTACAAATAATCAAATTGCTGACATGTTTACTAAACCACTAGATGAAACTAAATTCAATCATTTTAAAATTGAATTAGGCATGTTAAACCAAGAGTAACTTAGTAAATCTGACTAAGTAATTCAATGTCGACACAAAAGGAAATCTGTGTTGACATATAGTAGTTGATGTCGACACGAAAGGAAATATGTGGCGACATATAGTAGTTAGTGTCGACACATAAGGAAAGTTCTGTCGACACATCAAAATAGTGGTGAGATAGTGATATCGACACTCAGAGTTTGGTGTTGACACATAGAAGTTCTGTCATTTAGATAGTAGTGTCGACACATATAGTCGTCTGTGTCGACACACAAATATTAGAGTCGACTGTTAAGAAGTCTGTGTCGACAAATCGCAAACTGTGTCGACACATAGTGTTGTCTGACTCTATCGAGACATTATAAATCTGTGTCGACACAATCTCTACAGTGTCGACATATTAAGTATATATTACCCCGCCTTTTGACCTTCTGTGTTGACAAACATATAAATAGGTCACAGAACAACTTTGTCGACTACACTCTCAATATTTTCGAGACCAAATCTTTGAGTCGACAAACCCTCATCTCTCTTCTCCTCAAATTTCTCGTCACCAATGGCGCCAAAATTGGAGAACAACATCAATGAAGGCTATGAATTAGTTCGCGATGCTTTTGAGAGTGCTGCGACTGAGATCAGAGATGTGATAACCCTAATAAAAGAAAGTGATTAGGAATATCTAGTTTCAGAACCTACCAAGATCTGGAAGACGGAGGTTCTTGAATTCTATACAGTAGCAACCCTGGATTCAACAGGATTGAAGATTAAGTCATCAATTCAAGGAAGCAAGGTGAAACTTACACAGAAGCATCTGAGGAAGACACTACAGTTGCTCAGGACTCAGGAAGATGATGAAGTCACATCTTCAATGATAAAAGAAGCTCTTCAATGGTGTGGACTGGATCCCACCACTAAGATTGAATCATCAATGCAGAGGAAGGGGATGAACTCCCAAGGAAAGTTTCTTTCAACGATTATGGGAAAAGTAATTCTTTGCAAACAAGGAGGACATGATATGATCTCAGCCTATATGTTCAGCTTAATGACCAGAGTAATTTTCAGAGTAAAAACTAACTGGTCTGCTGTGATCTTTGAAAAGATCTAGGAAAGTTTAAAGAAACCTAATCTAGGAAGAATACTGAGTCTGTATCTAGCAATGAATATTCCTGAAGTAATGAACCACACTACAGGATCTAGGATAAACCACATGAGAAGGATGGATATGAAAATACTATCCAGGTGGGAAAGGGTTCTCACAAAAGATTTTCCTACTCCACAAAAACTACTACCACAGAAAAGGAAGCAACAAATCCCCAGGAAACCTGAATCTTCTAGTGATTCAGAAGAACAAGTGACCTTCAGTTCAGATGAAGAACAACAAGAATCTGCAAGGAAATCATCTTCCCCTAAGAATGTAGATGATTTTCAGATGCAGGGGGAGTATATGCCAGAAAGCACCATCCAACTAGATAATGTTCAGGATGTGCTTCATCTAGGGGGGCCAATGAGCCTTCTGCAGCTCAACAAGAGGCATTGCCTCCAGAACTTGCTCATGAGAAAGAGCAAGCTGCATTAGAGAGTGAAACAGCCACTCAAACTATCCTTGTGACAAACCATGACAACATCCCTGCACAGGGTATACCAATGGATGATACATCTGTATTAGATGATGCTCCATTAACTGTAAACGATACAGATGTTCCTCCAGTTCAACTACAACAAGAATTCACTCTTGAGGGATTATTTCCTGACTTACAAGAAGTGGGGACTGAGGAAGAGGTGCCAAGGACTGAGGGGGAGTTGCTAAGGAATGACAAGGAGCTGCCCTCTAGTCCAAAGGACATAATGAACATTGAAAGTTCTTCTGAATTTGATGATGGAGAAGCACTCAGGGAAATGAAGAGAAAACTGATGGTTTACAAGAAGAAAATCTCAAGCTATAAGGAAGATTTACAGACTGCCTCACAACCCTCAGCTCCAGCAGTTGACTTCATTTCACTGTTGGTTGCTCTGCAAGTTAAAATGGATGAGCAAAGACAAGCTCTTGAAAAATATGTGCATGAAAGCCATAAGGAACTCCAGTTCACCTTGGCTCAAGACATTAAATCAATAAGATTTGAAGTAAACCAGAATAAGAAAGAGATGATAGACTGCTTCCATAAAAGAGGTAATGTTGTAGTTTATCTGGCCAAGCAACAACAAGAGGCAAGGACATAGATTGATGATATATTGGTAAAGCAAGGATATGTCCTAGAAAATCAAATTAGAATGAATGATAATCTTACTGAATCACATAATGTGATTGTTACTGAGTTAAAGAATACTGCAACTACATTAACTGAGGAAAGGGCTAAAGAGAAGGCAAAGTTTGATAAGAAACTTCAAGAAGATTTAGCCACTTTCCAATCAGCCATTCAAGCCTCTCAAAAGATCATATCTGCTCAGCTACAGAAGTTTAAAGCTTATTATACAGAAGGAACCAACTACTTAGCTGATCAAATCAGATTTCAGAAAGATGATCTCAGGGATCATGTTGAGAGAGGAGTCATAAAGGTGGAGAGGTTGTTAGTCAATGCTAGCTCAGAGCATGCTAAATGGATAACAAATGCTGTTAGAGGAACTCTGTGATATCTTCCCTTGTGTGATGATGATAATACAGCTGAGTCAGGCATTCAAGCTATAGAAATTGAAGGGGGTTAGAAGGAGGTAGCTCAAATCATATACCACCCTTCTAACTTTGAGGGAATTCAACAACTGGTTCACCAGATGTATAACCCTCCAGAGGCTACTAAGAATGTTATAATTGAGAAAGTGGAAATGACAGAGGCAGCATTGAATAAAGGGCAAGAAGCTCAACTCTCAAAGAAAAGGTTTAGAGAGCAGGCTGAACTGAAGCTTGATTTTGAAAGATGGAGTCCCACCTCCAGAAATATTATACTCACTTCCTGCCAAGCTGTCAAAGATAAAATGCATGATAGAGGCAAGTGGTATTTTGAACTCGAGTGGAGCAAATAACTGCGGAGACAAGATGTTATACATCAGTTTAGAAGGGATCACAAGGATGGGAAAATACCTGCTACAGCTGTGGAGCCCAGTAAGTACTTTCTCAAGCCTTATCACTATTTTGAAAGGCAAAAAGTTAAGGCTGAAGAACTTAAGAAGAAAGATCTCAAAGCCAAGAAGCCAGCTGAAGATACTGAAGCTCTAGTACAAGAAAGGGTCCAGTCTGGCAATGGCATATTGATCAAGGAGTCTGATCAGCCTTTGGATAGACTAACTAGATTTTAGAACATTGTAATCTTCAGTTTTAAAATCTATGTAATCTGTTGTTAACAAACTTTTTTTTGAAGTTTAAACAAAACAATGAGTCATGCTTATTATGTTTGTATCATATTCTGTGATGATATAATATACTTGTTTTGTTTATATGTTACCCTGTCATTGAATGCTTTTATATATCATATTGTTTATTTTATTATAAGTGATGTATATCATTGAGTAAGGGTTATGACTTCTCCAAATAGGGGGAGATTGTTGGGTACATTGGAAAATATATACCTGATTTGGAGAAGACTCACCTAACTCAATGATATGCATTAGGTTGTATTTGATGTTGTGTTGAGTTATCAGGTGCAGGTTAAGTAAATGGAAGAAAAATTTTCTAAGTACAAGTGTTGACACTAGGGAATGGCTGTGTCGACACTAAGGGCCAGATTGTGTCGACACCTAAAATTTGTGTCGATACACAGAAAATCTATCGACAACGCTGTGTCGACACCAAGGGCCAGATTGTGTTGACACCCAGAATTTGTGTTGACACACAGAGAAGCTGTCGACACATTTTAGAATTCTATCGACAATAACTGTATCGACACACAGAACTTGTGTCGACACACACCAGAATTCTGTCGACACCAACTTTGTCAAGACAAGGATTGATTGTGTCGACACACAGGATTTGTGTCGACACATTCCATAGAAGCTGTGTCGAGAAGTAAAAGTCAAGCTGTGTCGACATCATCAAGACTTGTGTCGATGCATGGACTATGTGTGTGGACTCATTTGAAGTATTCACTCGACATTCTCTGTTGCTGAGTCAAAGTCCCATGAAGGTTGAAGTAATACAACTAGAGACTTGACAGCTGTCATTACTAACATTGTTGTCACATCTGTTAGAGGTGTCAGAAGACCGTTTGGAATCGAAATAGCCGGTAACCATGGATGAAGCCTATATATAGATATACTCTCTCAACAATTGGGATTAATTATCAATTGTGAAGAAGTGATCGTGAACACGATCAGTCAATGAAGAATAATCTCCGAAGGATTGAAGATCCAGAAGAAGAGAAAGAATAAACAGTCAACAGATTGTAGAGAGAGAAAAAAAAGAAGGAGAGAAGTCCTCATCCAGTGAAGGCAGATCCTGAATAGTCTACCAGAAGAATTCAGATCAATTCTGAAGAAGAATTCAGATTAATTTCTGAATAAGAAGGAAGCTGATTGAAGATCAACTCTAACACCAAGAAGATCAACCTTACTTTGTTCAGATTCAAGAAGCTTTGAAGAAGCTAAGACTGGTTGATCCTTAAGTAATCAGTTCTATTAAGAACTGATCAAGAAGCCTTCAACTAATTCTCTCTCCATCTGGTTGAAGATATTATTATCTTTTTATCAATAACTTTTATAGGATCTGTAATAGATCTGAGTGTAGGAGATTTATTTCTCTGAGTTGTAAGCCTAAATTATAAATGCTGAGGTAGGGCTGAGTGTCTGAGGTAGGGGAATCTTTTACCTGAGTTGTAGGCCTGTGAAAGAGGCTGAGGTAGGGCTTTTGCCTGAGTTGTAGGAGTGGGGTTTCACTCTGAGCTGTAGGCTTGTGAAAGAGGCTGAGGTAGGGCTTGTGCCCGAGTTGTATGAGTGTGGATTCACTCTGAGTTGTAGGAACCATTATTGGTTCTGAGCTGTAAGATCTGGGATATGAGAAGAAAGAAGGAAGTTAGGTCGAATCTAGTACATTGCTAGACAGGAGAAGGAAGAAAGTGGATGTACCCATCATTTGGGGAACCACTATAAATCTGGTGTGCAATCTGTGGAATGCTGTGTGTATGTGAATGCTGTGCTGTGATATCTGCTGAATAAATTGCTAAACTAAATAGGCTTGTCTGCCCAAGTTAGAAAAAGAATTGAACTTATTCACCTCCGCTCCTCTAGGTGTTTAGGACATGTTGAAACCAATTCTTTCAGTGAGCTTGCCTCACTCAATGTCTATGAACTTAGTAAATATTCACATTTTTCCTGTGGTGTTGACTGACTGAGCTATACTCAACGATTATGAAGCTATGGCGTTGAAAGAGTGAGCTACACTCAATGCCTGTGGACTTAGCCACTTTTCAACTCATTTCTACTTAGACTATTACAACATTTGCCTGACTCATAACCTTCTGCTGTATGGCATTGAGTGAGTTAACTTCACTCAAGGCATGTGGACTTAGCACATTTTCTTAGCATGCCAACAAATTCCTTACCTCTTGCATTGAGTGAGCTTGCTCCACTCAACGCATGTGGACAGTGATATTCTTATGTCCAGCTATCTTTCTATATACAGCTGGAGTTGACCAAGCTTGCTCCACTCAACGCCTATGGATTTAGGCAAATCTTTTCCCTATCCAACATCTTCCTTGAGTCCACTTGTCCAATCATTATCACAAGAACTATCCTACACACATTACCTTACACACACATAAAATATAGTTATGTCTATCTCATTGACCTATTTGAAATCATCAAATCAAGGAAATTGGGATCAATGGACCCAACAGTAATGTGTTGCTTTTGGATCATAGCGATGATCCTGCAACCTACCAAGAGGCTATGAGTGGACCTGACTCCGAGAAGTGGCTTGAGGACATGAAATCTGAAATGGTCTCCATGTATTAAAACCATGTTTGGACCTTTGTGGAACCACTTGAATGGGTACCACCCATAGGGTGTAAGTGGGTCTTCAAGAAGAACACCGACATGGATGGGAATGTACAGTCATTCAATGGTCGACTGGTGGGTAAAGGTTTCAAGCAAATTCATGGTATTGACTATGATGAGACTTTTTCCCCTGTTTCTATAGTTTAGTACATCAGAATTCTACTTGCTATTGCTGCGTATTATTACTATGAGATCTGCTAGATGGATGTCAAAATGGATTTCCTAAATTAAAACCTCCTTGAGGAAGTGTATTTGACATAACTCGAGGGTTTTGTATATCCAGGTCAAGCCACTAAAATATGCAAGCTGTAAAGATCCATTTAAGGATTAAAATAAGCTTATCGAAGTTGGAATCTTTATTTTGTTGAAAAGATAAAAGTGTTTGGTTTTATCAAGAACGACGATGAACTGTGTGTTTACAAGAGGATTAGTGGGAGCATTTTTGTCTTCTTGATATTGTATTTAGATGACATACTACTGATCGGGAATGACAAACTGACCCTACAAGTTGTTAAGAACAACCTATGTTGTTACTTTTCTATGAAGTACTAGGGTGAAGCGACTTATATACTTTGGTATTATGATCTATAGAGATAGATCGAAGAAGTTACTAGGTTTGACCAAAAGTACATACATTGATAAGGTGTTGAAGCAGTTAAACATGCTTGAGTACAAGAAAGGATTCTTACCCATGTCTCATGGTGTGAGTCTCTCTAAGGACCAATGTCCTAAATCTTGTGAAGATAAGGACCCCATGAAGTTTATTCCATATGCTTCAACAATTGAGTCAACCATGTATGCAATGATATGTACTCGACTCGATGTCTCTTATGACTTTAGCATGACTAGCAGGTATGAGTATGATCCCGGTGATGGTCACTAGATAGCCGTCAAGAACATCCTAAATTACTTGAGATGGACAAAGAATACGTTCTTGGTATTTGGTGGAGATGAAGAGCTCATTGTAAGAGGTTACACGGATGTTAGCTTCCAAACTGATAGGGACGATTCAAAGTCTCATTCATGGTTCATATTTTGCCTAAATGGAGGTGTTGTTAGCTAAAAGAGTTCTAAGTAGGAGACAGTTGTCGATTCTACAACTGAGGCTGAGTATATCGCTGTAGCAAATGCAGCTAAGGAGGATGTATGGATTAGGAAAATCATCGGCAAGTTAGATATAGTTCCTAGCATTGTTTGCCCCATAGATCTCTACAATGACAACAACGGTGCAATTGCACTTGCTTCGGAACCTAGATCTCATCAGCGCTCCAAGCATATACTTTGGCAGTTCTATCTTATTCGAGAGATTGTCGATCAAGGTGATTTGAGGATTTGCAAAGTGCCGACTGAGGAGAATATTGCGGATCCACTAAAAAGCCTCTCACACAGAGAAAGCCTGATGGTTATGTTAGATCTAAGGGTATATGATACCTTAATGATCTGATCTAGTTGGATTCTTGTGGATTATATTTTGTTGGCTGTAATAATTCATTTGATGAATAAAGTACAGTATATATTTCATTTATATAAATTTGGCAAGTTCTTTTATTTGTAATTTTAATTCTATTGGTGTTGGGTCTATTGATCCAAATATCCCAGATTTGTAAGAAGTCAAACGTGTCAATGACATACACACATAATGTATTTGATGTATGCTCTAGTTCTTTGACAGTATATTTTGTAGTCTAAACTATTAGGGTATTTTCAGGTTTTTAATACACAAATCATGTCTTGTAAGCTTATATATTGACCTCCTTTTATATATTTTGTTGCCACTAATTTTTTCTCCTCTTTTTGCAGTTTTTCTCAGATTTCGGCCAAAATGACCTGACACGCCCCCCTTACACGCCCTCCCAGGGCAGGTCCTCGGGCGTATAACCAGATCCTGAGGAAGCTTCCTGCCTGAACCCAAATCCCGAGAAAAATACCTTACACGCCCCCCTGACACGTCGTCCATATGCGTGTCACTAGGCGTGTCACTAGGCGTGTCACCCTCTTCCCGAAGCCTGCTGTTGTATTTAAAGATTTCTCGTTGTTGCACGTCAATAGTACTGACTCCCCCCCCCCTACACGGGCGTGTCACCGAGCGTGTACCGCATTTTCCGACATTTGACAGATTTCTAACCACTAATTGAAGCTTAACCTTCCTTACACGCCCATCCTACAAGGGCATGTCCTTGGGCGTGTCCACCGACGTACGGAAGAAACATCATTCCCGTCAGAATTCAGCTTCGGAGGTCAACCCCGTACCTGTCATGCCCCTCGGACAAGCCCTGCCCGGGCGTGTCGTCATGCATGATCGAACTGAAAATCTTCTGTAAATTCAGACCCCCTGGTGTCAAGAAGCAGTTTTGGAGTGATAGGGGAGGTGATGTCCTTTTGTTTCTTATAGTTTTTCATGCTTCTCCTCTCCCTCTTTCTCATTTTAAACTTTTTAATCTGATCTTAGTGTACTCCTTTTGTAATAGTTTTTGTTATTGCTTTAGTAGATTAATGTAAATGCTAGCATAGGTTTTTATTTCATTGCACTTGTAATCCTTTATTCCAAGTTGTAACTCTCTTTTAGTATTAATATAAAGTGTTTTTTTATCTTTGTCCGCATAATGTTCTTCTACCCAACTCTCTTCCTCCATATCTCCATGATTAACTAATCCTCCTTGTACTAGATCTTGATGATCTGGGGTTTGAGTTGATTAAGTTATGATGCCTTAATTTTACTTTTTCTTTTTCGGGTTTAGACCTTGATTTACTCTTGATTAATCTTGTTTGGAGTTATATCATCGATATATAATTTCCATATTTGTTTTCAGTCTTAGCTAGCCGAGAGGCTCGTAGTTTGAAGTGAACACTCAGGAGTAAAGAGAGTTGCACGCACCCCTCAAGCGAGGCAGACGTTAAATCTCCCGGATTGGAGAGAAATCCAATAGTGGGGTTCGCCGCATAAAGCGAGCTTTAGCTCTCTGATATGGAAGAGAGTTCGGTCAGACCTTCCTAAGCTCTGTTCGGCAAGGATTCGAGAGAAGCGTGTTCATACTTTAGGAACCTCCACGGTCAATGTCCTTTACCTTATTAAGTTAGGGTTTATTATCACATTTTTAATCAACTTTTGCCGAGGTGATTCTCGATCGAGTGCTTTTCTATTTCATTGTCGCAACCCCTCGTTGTAATCGCTTTTAGTAGCTCTTTATTTAACTGCAAGTAGTTCTCTTTCTAGCACTTTATTTCTTTTCTTAATCGCAATTAGCTTTCTCTTATAGCCTAAAACCATCATTCGATAAGATAATAGTTTTCGTGTGAGTAAGATTACTCAATAGTTCCCGGATTTTAATACGACACTTGTGTGCCCTAGCTACATTTCGATAGGTATACTTGCCTCGTTAGATTACTAGTTCGGTTTTTATTCTCTTCATGATTAGCAAACACCAATTTTTGGCGCCGTTGTCAGGGAGCAACTTTTATTGATAATTCAAAAACACGAAACAATTACTTTTATCACTTCTCTTTCTCACACTCTTTCTTTAAAAAATATTACAAATTCAAAAAAATATTACCGCTCTTAATAGAAACCCACATCACAATTTTTCTACACCACCTAACTCTCTCGAAAAGGGCAATGTGGCTATAAATGCCACTATCTTGTCTAGTACCTTCCGAACCCTTCATCGGGTAGCCCTTGGGAAGTTCGGGAGTTAAAACATAAAAAAATCTATTTAAAAAAATAGTAACTCTTGTTTTAGTTTATTTATTTCGCTTTCTTCATTTTCTCTTCTTCTAGTGCATGACCCGCGGGAATCCGTCGGTTATTTTGGACTTGGACCACAAAATTGAGCGTACACTTCAGAGAAGATCGCGATTTCAATCCCCTACTCTCCAAATACCAGTTGAGGATTCTGAGTCATTTTTTACCCTAAGAATGGAAGAACCCCACATAGAGGAGGTCATGCATAGGCATATGTCCTATTATGCACGACCGAATCTAGAGGGTATAAAATCAACCATAGTTCGGCCTGCTATAGATAATAAGAATTTTGAACTTTAAGCCTAGTACAATTCAAATGGTGCAGCGGTATGTGCAATATGACAGACTTCAAGATGAAGATCTGAACGCGCATATAGCAAGCTTTCATGAGATTTGTGACACCTTTAAAATTAATGGTGTTACAAACGATGCTATTAGGCTAAGACTATTCCCTTTCTTCCTAAGAACCAAGGCTAAGCAATTGCTGAACACTCTACCAAACAACAACATCACCACCTGGGATCAACAAACTGAAAAATTTCTGGCGAAGTATTTTCCGCCAGCTAAAACCGTAAAACATAGGAACAATATTTCTTCTTTTGGGCAAATAGATTCTGAAACTTTGCATGAAACCTTAGGAAGATTTAAAGAACTCTTAAGCTGATTCCCCCATCATACGCTGCCTGTATGGTTACAAGTGCAGACATTTTATAAGGGCTAAATCAAAGCACAAAGCAAATGATAGACGCAGCTTCCGGTGGTACCTTAAACCACAAAACCCCAGAAGCAGCTGTTGAACTTTTCGAGGACATGGCCATGAACACATATCAGTGGAATGTACCTAGATCCTGCCCAAACAAACCTGCAGGTATATTTGAAGTGGACAACGTCTCCCAGCTAGCTATACAAGTGGAAATTTTAAGTAAAAAGATAACGGAGATTACTGCTGCCTCCGCCACTCAGTTATTGGAATCTGCAACTCCTTCTCCCAAACAATTAGATTATGTTAATAATATGCCTAGAAACGCTTTTCATAATTTTTCTGCTGCTAATTTTCCTGCTTCTGGTTTCGCTTTTCCGAATAGTTATAATCCCGCTTTACGAAACCACCTGAACTTTTCATGGATTAATCCCTCGAACGCAATGCGCCCGACACCACAAAAATGATTTTTCTGCACCACCACCACCTCCTCAAAATTTTCCAAAACCTCCAAGTATGGAGGAAATGTTTTCAAAATATATGAATATTAATGACGGTACTATAAGAACCCTAGCCAGAAGCGTTAAATGTTTAGAGAATCAAGTAGGCCAGCTCGCAAAAATTATTTTTGAGCGACCCGCCGGGTCTCTTCCTTCCATCACCGAGCCCAACCCGAGAGAGCAAGCAAATGCTATAACTCTTCGGAGTGAGAAGCAAGTTTCTGGTATGGTTAGCGAAGAGCGTGAGGCAAGCTCCGCATCCATTTTAAAAAATCAAAGCTGCGCCACCATTCTAAAAAATCAACCCTCCGCCGAGAAAAGTTTATTCATTCCACCCTCTAATGAAGAAGAAGTTATCATCCCTCTCCCTGTTGAAGAAAAAGGTCTCATTCCACCACCCATCTTTAAAAATAATCCAACTCCACCATACTCTTCCGAGCTTAACAAGCAACGTCGGGATGATCAATACTCCCGCTTACTAGAAATATTTAAACAAATGCATATAAATCTACCCTTCTACGAAGCAATCTCCCAAATACCGAAGTACGATGAGTACCTTAAAGACCTCCTTACTAATAAAAAGAAGTTAGAAAACTTATCGCATGTCACGCTAAATGCTGAGTGCTCTGCGGTCTTGAAAACCAGTTTCCCAAAAAAGATCAATAGCCCAGGTAGTTTTTCTATTCTGTGTGTCTTTGGTGATCCTTTTGTCAAGCAGACATTGGCCGACTTAGGTGCGAGTATCAACCTGATTCCCTCTCATTATTCATGAAGTTAGGAATTGGTAGCCTCAACCCCACACACATGAGTATCCAGCCCTCTTATTATTCAAGAAGTTAGGAATTGGTAGCCTAACAGGTATTTAACGATTCCAACCCAAATGGTCATGTTGACCAAGGTCAACTCTACACTAGTGTTAATGAAAATTAGCCCTAATGGGCTAACCCAAGCTCAAACCCATTTCCCCCACTTGGGCTAACCTCATTTTTATTATTAATATGAGTTAGTGGGGTGCCAATAGACTGGAGGAGAGATCAAAATTGTCCTTGATGACTAGGAGAGAGAAAACTCCATTTTGCCCCTTTAATGGAGGAGAGAGAAAGTGAGGGAGAAGGCCATCCATGGCACAGGGAAGTCAAGGGCCGCCCTTTATTGCTGGATTCAACTCCTCTGGGGAAGAGGAGGAGTTTCCAGCCATTTTTCGGCCAAATTAAGCCTAGGTTCACACCCCCGCCCCCCACCATGGTTGAAACCTCCACTTTAAGGCCATTAATGGTGAAGCCAAGTTTGGCCCTTTCCCTCCCCCAAACTGATGATCTTAAAAGCATCCCTGGACTCAGAGGAGGCATTTCCACACTTTACCTGAAGGAGCCGTGCACTTTGGTACTATTGTTGTAGAACACCCCCAAGCACCACCACCGGCAATGGAGCACCACCACCACACTCGTCGGCAAGCCCGGTTAAAGGTCCTCCTCTACTCCTCTCTTCGTGGGCTAGATCTTTAAATCTTTTAGGAGAGAAATAGGGCTCAATTGAGCCCGATCGGGTGAGAGAAATTTTAGAAATTTCATGGTTTTTCAACCTTGCGGGATCGCCGTAAACCGTCACTCCGGCGGTCGTGCCGCTGCCCGACGATAGCCCCCACCTCAACGAAGGTGGTGGCGGTGGGGGCCAGCTAGGGCGGTGGATGGGTGGTTGGGAAAATGGCTTGAGAGATGCTCCAGGTCAGGCAAATCTCAGCCCTTGGCTAGAGGAAGAAGAAAGCCAACAGCCCTTGGATATGCTTTAAGATCTGTGCTAGATCTAGGATTTTAAATTTCATTTTTGTATTTTTTGTAACTGTTATTTGTCTGTATTAAGTTAATTATTAAAAATACCTACTTTGCCCTATAGTAAAAGTGTCTACATGAAAGTTGTATCCCTAAGAGTCTATTTTAATTTAAAATTGGTTTGAACCAATTTGGAGTTCAGCGTAGACCACAACACTCATTGTGGTGAGGTCTATACCTAGGCTAGATTAGATAGTATTTTGAGTGCCCCCATCAATCCAACCATACAAATGACTTACAATTTTGGATGGGGGTTATTCTTACCTATAACAAAAACATAGCAAAAAATAGGAAGTTTTGGAAACTTTTTCCCTAACATTTTTGTAGAAATTTAATAATTCATGTATAAATTATTTAAAGGGCTTAATAACATCCAAACAATCCAAAATTTTGGTTAATATTTCTTGAGATTCTTATAAGGCTCTATATAAATTTTCATCCCATTTGGAGATGATTTAGTTTGGAAATAAGCAAACCCTAAGTTGGACCAATAAGGGGTAATTAGGTCAAGTGTTCCTTGTCGGTTTAAGTAGTCAAATCACCTCAATAGATGCTGAAACTTGGTCCACTGGTTTGTTATGATACTAGACACCCTCACATGGAATTTGGGGTGGATTGGGGTGGATTTGCCCTAGGACCAAGTTCAAATCCTAAGGTTGAATTTTGGAGATTTGTGAAGGGTATGGGGTGATATGCCCTTGTATGGACTTGGTGTTTAGTCCATGTGATCCTAGGGTGGTGAAAAGACCTGGGGAGAGATATGGTGGGATTTGGATACATGCACACCACTTAAATCATGGGGTAAGTTTTTGGGTCCATACACCTTAGGGAATGTCTAGTGGCTCATATGACTTTGGAACTGCATGACATTTTGGTAGAAGACATTTTCTTAATCATATTAACCACTGAAATATTCTACATAAGGTTTGGATGAGTTTACAAGTGGGTTCCTTTGAAAAGTGCACTATCATGAGTTGTCTTGAAGAATTTTATTATGTGACTTCCTAACCTTGGGTTTGGATGATATTTAGTCAAGCTATGTTTTAAGACTATAACAGCCCTAGAAATTTTTAATATGAATTTTGATCATTATATGGGGTACTTCATTCACAACCCATCATGTTGAACCTTCTACATAGAAATTTCTTATGAACAAACCACTAAATGTAAACTTATGAAATTTGGTAAGAAGACTTTTATTGACATTTTAAAGCTCTGTGAATTTTTATGGAATTTCTGGAAGTCTATCAGTAAGGGTTGGTTCACAAGATACTGTTTTCTAAGTATTTGAATTTATTTTGATACTTGTTAAGCTTGTTAAAATGAGATTTTTGGTCAGAGGACCTTTCTGGTCATCCTTGAGATTCAGTAATTTTCTACAATTTTTTGATGATTAACTTTAGTTATTTCTTCTTTACCAATACTTAATGGCTTATTTTTAGATTAATTAATTAGAGGCCAAACTTTATGGAAAATCATGAAATCTGGTATTTATTGTTATTCCTCTGTTATCTAGTAATCATAATTTTTGGGTGGACATTATTCGGGAAAGTATTGTACTTCATGTTCCAATTACCCATGGCCTAACTTTGGGGAAATTAATTAAATATCAAATTAATTAGGAAAACTATAATTTTCTGGAGATAGGCTAACCATGTCATGATAGACATCCATTAAATATCTTAAGGCTTGTGGATGAAAATTTGGAGTACCCCCCATCATGTACATCATATAGCATATGTTGGTCTACATTTAGTAAAGCTACGGAAGTTGTGATAACATGGGGTATGGTCATGGGAAGTGGGGAGAAATGCGTGTTGATATGGCAAGATGAAAGATAGCTTCATTAGGAATCATGATGAGGAGAGTGTTGGGTTGGCTAAAGTTAAGAGGTGCTCGGGATCGACGAAAGATCGTCTTTCCTGTGGAGAGAGAGAGAGAGAGTCCAAACATACTAGAGTTAGATCCAGAGTAATATTAAAAGGGATCGGGAATCAGGTATTAACCAATAACAGTAAGTGCCTTGTGAAAGATAGCTTTAGGCTTCAACCCATCGTAGTTCCTAGTGCCCTGTGAGAGCCCTTCACCGGGAATACCTTGGGCAGTCCTGGGCTAACATAAACCGTAAGAAAAATCAATGATTAAGAGCAACTAGTATAACTAGGGGTCCACTATCATACACCTCGGTGTCTCGGGAAGTTAGGTTAGGTCTCACGAGCAGTAGGCTCGGTGCTTTTGGTGATGAGCAGGTTAGCCCGGTGAGACGATGGCTCAGATGGTGTGAGATGGACGGGTTAGTCCGGAGAGCTTTGGATCGGTAGATATTTTTGACGGACGGTATTGTCCGAGGAGCTTTGGCTCGGTGGTTGATACATCAAGATTTCATGTGCATAAATTATAAGGTGGTGGGTCCTCGATGTTGGAGGGTCGATGCACCGACGCCAATACATTGACTCGGAAAATATGGTTTAGCACTTCGCCAATTTCAGTCTAGTGGACCAGCCGACAAAGAGTAAGCAGGAGCTCCGCTTAGTGCATCAGTGTTGTGTCGTATGATAGGTCTGACTGGTAGTGCAATTATCTGTTTAGAGGTGGGTGAGGTCCAACCCACCACTTTTGTTTTCCACTATGGCAGTATCCTGGAAAGTTAGGCTCCATAAAGGTGGAACTAAAGGTCTATGTGCACAAAGTCGGGTGTGTGTGTTGCACTTGCATGATTCATGGTATAATATAGCATAGCATAAATCATTGCAAATAACCCTTTACACCTATTGTATAAAGTGGTATGGGACGCTTTATACAATAGGCCCTGAAAAATGACCCCTTAGTTTATAAGCTTGCGTGAGCGTGCTTATAAGTTAAGGTTATTATTCTATGGATATATATATATATATATATATATATATTGCTTGCTTGAAAACCTACACCCCAACGTATAAATCAGTATGTGAATTTTTATACGATGGGAGTCTTGTAAAAGATCCCTAAACTTATAAGTTTGTATGAGCATTCATATAGGTTAAGGTTACTTGGTTCTTAGTTTACCTTTTATATACTTACTGCTCTGCTTTACTTTCTACCTTACTGCTAATATATTATAAATAATAGCTAAAATAGTTCCACCGTCACCTACCTTGTTTATTGTCCACCTTCATTACCTTTCCTTTCCTACTCTCCGCCCGGTGCCTCGGAGCCATGGGGGGAGGGTTAGGGGATGAACAGACTTATTCTTTTACAATAATGGTTTTCAGACCAAATCATTTTAGTGGATCGTGGAGCCCAGCCTGGAGGTGCAGCCCCGGAAGTCGGCATGCTTGGAGACGGGATAGTCTAGCACCGGAGTTCAGACAGCTTGGACAGTGAGTTCCGTTTGCCAGTAGTTGTTATAGATTTGCTTCCGCGATGAGTGGCTTGTAGTGAGGACTTTGATGTATCAGGCATGGGCCCTATTTCCATTACTATTATTATTATTATTGTGGACTCTCCCTTTGTGGATGATTATTACTTTATATGTGATTTTGTGGATATGTGTTAGAGTTCTAATTTCATGTACTCTCATACTTTTACTAATGTTCTGTGATCGATATGGCCGATAGGATCGACGTTTTATAGTGACGACCTTCCTGGGCGTGATGGTGTCACCACAAAGTCAAGGTTCTGGGGCTAATACTCTGTGGTTTAAAAAGAAAAAAATGGTGTCTTACAAGCACAACTCTCCACCCACAAACGGACGGGCAGACGAAGCGTACCATCCTGACACTAAACGATATTTTACTCTTATGCATTCTAGTCCGCGGAGACCCATGGGAGAGGCTGTTGTCGCTGATCGAGCTCTCTGATAAGAATAGTCATCCATCTAGCATAGGCATGGACCTTACGAGGCATTATACAAACGAAGGTGCAAGACTCCACGGTGTTGGATTTAGGATGGGGATCCAAAGCCACTTGTCTCAGAATTTGTGGAGGACACAGATACCTAGGTGTGACTGATTCGAGATAGGATGTTAGAGGCCAGAGCGAATCGGTCAAGTATTATGATGCATGGCATTGTCAGGTAGAATTACAGGTTGGAGACCGGGGGTTCCAAATAATACATCTGATGCATGGAGTCTCGCAGGTATGTGGACGAAGGAAGCTCAGTCCGAGATATAGGGGGCCCTACATGATCGTGGAGTGGATCGGCCAATTGGCTTACAGACTGGAGCTACCGCCAGAGTTAGCGGATTGCAAGTTATTTGTAAATGTTTGTTTTAGGATTGAGAGTGACCTAAAGGCGGGTGAATAGGTTCAATTTAAATCTTGGATACTTTTTGGATTCTAAGATTTACTTTTCTATGTTTATTACCCCAGTCAGATAAAATAAGAAAAACTATTCAGCAATTTAAAATAATCACAACACAATAATCACAACACAGTACACAAAGATTTATAGTGACTCCTCAATTTATGGGTGCATCCACTTCCCCCTTCGTCTATCTAGCAATGAACTAGATTCAGCCAAACTCCACCTTCTTCTTTACTCAGATACTCAGATCTTACAGCTCATAGCCCACCTGGCTCCTACAACTAAGACTTTACAATTCTTACCACTCAGATCACCAAGATCCTAAACCTCAAGTTCATTCCAAGAAATCTACCTCAGAGTGTATCCACACTCCTACTCCTCAGGCAACTCCTACCCTATAACTCAGAACAATCAGTTCCTACAACTCAGAGAAATACCTACTTCTCTTACCTCAGGCACTCAGCCTTACCTCATCCTTTATAACACAGACATACAACTCAGAGAAATTGATTCTCCTACACTCAGATCTACAGTTAGATCTTACAAGATTTATAATGGTGAAAAGAAATAAATTCTTAATTAGTCACCCAGCAAGAGAGAAACAGGTGACTGCTTCTTGAACTGGTCTTGATAAATCAGCTTCCCCTGATCCTTGTTGTAATGGATTGGATCCAACCCTTCTTAGCTTTTGAAAGCTTCTTGAAGATGAAATTAGGGTAGATCTAGGCTGGAGAATGTTGAAGTCAATTCTTGATCTAGCTTCTATCCACCTTCTGAATTCTAGCAGATTATTTTTTAGATTAGGGAGGAGATATTGACTTGATGCTTTCCTTGATCTTATTTTTCTTTTATGTGCTGTAACACCAATTGCTTCTTCAATTTTTCTACACTCTGTTTTTATAGAGTTGATCCCTTTATATAGGCTCTGTCAAAGGTAATAGGCAGATCCGGTTAAATACATACATCTGACAGTTCGGAGAGCTGTCAGATCCTGTAGCTTGCTTTCTTCACTTAGGAAACAACTCTAGTTGAAGTGTTGGAACTTTACAGTTTGATGTGTCGACACCAGTCCTGGGTGTCGACACTACTCTTGTAGTGATGTTGACATACTTTTGAATGTGTCGACACAGCCTTCACCTTATTTCGACATAACTGATGTAGAATGTGTCGACACTAGTCCTAAGTGTCGACATGGTTGTCCTTTGTCTTGTATCATATTGTCGACACAAGTCCTGGTTGTCGACACAACTTTCTCCTTGGCTCAGCACTTCTTGTTTAAGTGTGTCGATACTAGTCCTGAGTGTCGACATAGCTACTTCTTGTTTCAGCACACCTTTGACAAAGGTGTCAATATTTGCCTAGTGTCTCGACACTTTTGTACTTAACTTTATTTGCATGCACACAAGAACTTAACATTCATCAAATACAATAATGTGTATATCATTGAGCCGAAAGGACCTCTTCAAATCAAGTACATTGTGACCAATGTACCCAACAATCTCCCCCTATTTGGAGATGTCATATCACCAATTCCATGATAAACACATTAATACAAAAAAATTATGATTTAACATTAAGATTATAGTGTTGTACAATATGTGAAATAACACAGATTAAAACACATATTTCATTAGACATTAACAATAATAATGCTGACCAGAAAGTAAAGAAAATAATTGAAATCCTAATTAATAGCACAAGAAATATTGTGCAAACCAAAATTTTCAACAATTGTTTGTCAAAATGTTTACAGCTATAAACTTTGGTTATTCAATATTTACAGAACAAATTTTACATGAGATTCAAAACTAAGGCCCTGTTTGGTTAGGCTATTGCTGATGGAAAGCTGCTGATGAACTGTTGCTGATAGAAAAAGTGGTGATTCTGGAAAACAAAGTTTTGTTAAAAAACTGTTTGGGTGAAACAGAGTTTACAAAATAGAGTTTTTTAAAAGTTGTTTGGATACAAAATAGAGTTTTGAGCGAAATGTTTTTTCATAACAAAACAGAGTTTTTGAAAAAAAAATTTCCCATCCTTCCTTCGGCTCCGTCCTCCCAAAACAAGTGTTTCTCATGCTGCTAGGATGAACAAAGCAGGAGCTCAGTACAACAAAGGGTAAGAGATGAGATCTTGCGTGAAAACCTAGCGAAATTGGACACAAAAATTTCTTCTCAGAAATTGGACACAGAAATTTCTTTCTCTGAGAAGAAATTTCTTCTCAGAAATTTCTGAGAAGAAATTTCTTCTTCTTCTTCTCAGAAATTTCAGAAATTTCTGAGAAGAAATTTCAGAAATTTCTGAGAAGAAGAGGAGGAAGAAGAAGAAATTGGATGGGAGGTTTGCCCAGGCCAGGCCGCCGTCGGCGATCTACAACCATAGCAAGATCGGACCATAGCGAGATCGGGAGGAGAGGCGTGGCTACTGTGCGATTTCGGGAGAGGAGAGACGCGGCTGGACTGGAGGAAATTTCTGTGTCTGACTAATAGGAATTGCGGTGAATAAGAAATGGAGGATCGCCCATCAGCTGTCCCAAATTCCGCTTATATGAAAACCTCCGCTTTCTCCCTACCACGCGCAGCCCATCAGCCGAACCAAACGCCCCCTAAGAATATCCTATGGAAACTCTACTTCTCTAATGACAATGCCCTTTCCAGATTGGACTTTGGCTTTAACCTCAAGCATCTTGTTATCATCTATCTTTTTCCCTTTGTCAACATTAGATTTTGAGATTTGTTCTATCTTGAGCCTTTATCTTTCAAAATAGTGGTAATGCTTTGAGAAATATTTGCTTTGCTCAACTGAATTAGCAGGTATCTTCCTAGTCTTCAGATCATGTCTGAATTTCTATATAGCCTCTTGCTGCTTCAAATGTTTAGCCTATTCTTTCTCTTGGTACCTTTTTTCCTTATCTATAGCATTAGCATTAACTACATTCCATGCTGTGAGGATTATTGATCTGGAGGTTGGGCTCCATTGCTCAAAGTCTGGTCTTATTTCAGCTTGTTCCCTAAACCATTTCTTCGGTAGCTGAGTTTCTTTTTCTTTAGTCATAGCAGATTCAGTCATCTCCACCTCTTCACATATAACATTTTGAACTGGTGGTGGAGGACTGTACATGTGTTGGACAGCAGCTTGGATAACATCAAATGGATCTTGTGCTGTAGGATTGTACATGGATGGACTCGGGGCTTGAATGGCTTCAACTGGAGCTGGTAGTCAACCAGACTCAGCAGTTTGATCTCCATCATACCATAGGGGAGGATAGCCTAAAGTGTCGATTATATTGTTTGATATCCAGGTACCATGTTCAGAACTGCACCTTATTATTACCCTCTCCACCTTTATGACTTCTCTTTGAACATGATCTCTCAGATCATTCTTGTGAAACCTGATATGTTCATCTAGATAATTAATTCCTGATTATAAAGAGTTCTTGATTTTAAGTAAATGTTCATCTAATAGTTTGTCAGATGCTTTTATATCTGTAAGTAATGAGGCTGAATGGGTTGTCAGCTGAGTGTCCATGTTTTGAGTAGCAGTAGCTATATTGTTTTCTAACTCAGTAGTCTGCTCAGTCAGCTTAACCATTATTTATGTATGCATGACAGTCATGTTTGCATCCAATATTCTTTGATTTTCAACGATATAGCCTTGTTTGACAATCACTTCATCTTCAGTCTTCTTGGTTTCATGTTGTTGTTTAGCAATATAAACAACAGCATTTGCTCCCTTCTCAAAGAAATTAGTCATGTTTGTTTTCAGGAGATTTACTTCAAATGTTATTGACTTTATGTCTTCAGCCTGTTGACACCGCAGCTCCTTCTTCCTTTCATCTACATACTTTTCAAGCTGTATTCTTTGTTGGTCAAGCATAATATGTAGTTGCACAAGCAGTGAGATTGTGTCCACTAGAAGTGATGGAGTTGGTTCAGACTGAATTAACATTTATAGCTCATACTTCGCTTTTTCATTTCAGATAACTTTCTTTTCTTACATAAAGAATCTTCTTCTTCCTTAGATTCAGAGGAACTTAATTCTTCAATAGTTGGTGTCTCTTTGGCTTTGTTAGTATCTGGGTCCAACTCCCCCTCAACCATTACATATTTCTCATTAATATGGATAATTTCCAAGTTAACATCTGCATCCTAAATTTCAGCATCAGGAACTACAATCTAGGGAATTTCAGCTATCTCCACCTGGATGTTTGTTTCTTTAAACAAAAGATTTTCTTCCATTGCCTCCTTAGAGGAAGGATCTTCATATTCTTTCTCAGGAATCTGCACATCTTGTGCAAGTGTCTCAGCTTCCCCCAACTTTATTCTTAAGTATTCCTACATCAGTCTCTTGGGGGAATTCATGCACCATCTCTTTCTCAGACATTTCCTGTTCAGGAATCTTTGATTGTTCCAGTTTTTTTACAACATCAATAATCATAACATCTACTACATCCGTTTCAGTTTCAGACAGATTAATGAGGTTCTCCCCTCAATTGGTTCTTTTTTTGGAATGTTCTCCCCAAGGACCTGATCACTTCTTCCAGGTGAGAGTCTTGGAGAGTTTCTTTATTCTTCCTCAACATCCTTATCTGAACTAAACTCCACTTGTTCCTAAAAATCACTTGAGGACTCAACTTCCTCTACCACTACTTTCTTGTCTTTTACCTCCTTTGTCTTCTTAGGTTCTGGAGTATCCTTAGACAAGACTCTATCCCATCTTGACTAAATCCTTAGGTCCATTCTCCTCATGTGTTAGTTCTTTGTTCCAACTTTTTGGTTAATATTATCTGGAAATATCTTAACTTGATACAAACTAACAATTCTGCCAATATTGGGCTTCTAAATCCCTTCTGTAATCTTATCAAACACAACCCTATTCCAATCATCTTTATTCTAAAAATAATTCTTGTCATCAGGCTAAACATGAAGGTTGGAATCCTTTCATGTCCTTCAGCCTTGCAGAGGAGCACCTTTCCTACCACTTTAGACAGAAACTTGCCCTGGGAATCAATTCCTTTCCTTTTTAGTGAACGACCAAATCTAGTGGTTGGAGCCAGTCCACACCACTCTAAGTCCTCCATAGTTTTGTTGGAATCTAGTTAATCTTCTTGAGCAGTTCTAGGAATCTGAAAGACTTGAGCCAACCTTTTGATTGTGACCTTTACTCTTGCTCCATTTACACTTGACTTGATCTTGGCTGCCTTTGGGTTTAGTGAAGCATTGGAATAGAACGCAGATACTTCTCTCTTCCATATATTTGTTGGTTCAGAAAGCAGATACTCAAGACCTGCATCATTGACAATGTCTAACACATTCTTGATCACTTCTTGTGCAGAGATGAATGCGTTTTGCACCAGTTCATAACCCTCGTTGATGTTGTCGTCCATCTTGGGTGCCATTTGAGTTTAGAGAGCTTAAGATTGAGAGGTGTCTACTATGGATTTCTAGGTTTTGACAATCAGCGAACTTTCCCTCAAGTTTTCTGGTAAGCATAGTCTACAACTCCTTACACCTCCTATTTATAGTAACTTTCTACTGAAGGCGAGAAGGCGCACTGTATTTAGCAATTTTGTAAATATTCTGGAAATGTCCAGTGTCGACATGGAAAACCTACTCTGTCGAGATGTGTCGACTTAATTCGACACAAGGTTCATATCTCTCGACACAGACCTTAGGGTCTCGATGACCTTATGTCTCGACACTAAATTCTAATTGTCTCGACACACACTGTGGTGTCTCGACACAATCCTTTTACTTAGACAAAGTTCGTGTTCTGAATATAATTTCTTGACATATATGAATTTTTTCTTGGTTATTTAGATTTGTTGACCTGGTTAGTCATCTTTTATAAGTTGTACAAACCTCCCACTAATACCAATTATAAATGTTTATTTCAGGATTGTGAGTGACCTAGAGGGTGTGGTGAAAAGGTCCAATTTAAATCTTGACTACTTTTTGTATTCTGAGATTTACTTTTCTTTGTTTTTTACCCCAGTCAGATAAAACAAAAAAAACTATTCAACAATTTAAAACAATCAAAGCATAGCAATCACAGCATGGTACACACAGATTTATAGTGGTTCCCCAATTTATGGTTACATCCACTTTCCCCCTTCTCCTATCAAGTAATGAACTAGACTCGACCAACCTCCTCCTTTCTTTACTCAGATCCTCAAATCTTACAGCTCATAGCTCAGCTGGCTCCTACAACTCTAAATTTACATATCTTACCACTGAGATCACTAAGATCCTACACCTCAAGTTCTTTCCAAGAACTCTACCTCAGAGTGTATCCACACTCCTACTCCTCAGGCAACTCCTGCCCTACAACTCCAAACAATCAGTTCATATAACTCAGTAAAATAACCACTTCTCCTATTTAATGCACTCAGCCTTACCTCAGCCTTTATAACACAGGCTTATAACTCAAACAAATTGATTCTCCTACACTCAAATCTACAGTTAGATCTTACAAGATTTATAATAGTGGAAAGAAAAAAATTTTGAATTAGTCACCTAGCAAGAGAGAAATAGGTGACTGCTTCTTGAACTGATCTTGATAAGTCAGCTTCCCTTGATCCTTGTTGTAATGGATTTGATCCAACCCTTCTTTGCTTTTCAAAGATTCTTGAAGATGAAATTAGGGTAGATCTTGGGTGGAGAATGTTAAAGTCGATTCTTGATCTGGCACTTCTCCACCTTCTGAATTCTAACAGATTACGTTTTAGATCAGGGAAGAGATATTGAATTGATGCGCTCCTTGATCTTCTTTTTCTTCTATGTGCTGCAACGCCAATTGCTTCACCAATTTATTCTACACTCTGTTTTTGTAGAGTTCATCCATTTATATAGGCTCTATCAAAGGTAACCGGCTGATCCGATTAATTACTAACATCTGACAGTTCTAACAGCTGTCAGATCCTCTGGCTTGATTTCTGCACTTAGGAAACAACTCTGCTTGAAGTGTTGGAACTTTACTATTGGATGTGTCGACACCAGTCCTGGGTGTCGACACTACTCTTGTAGTGATGTCGACATACTTGTGAATGTGTCGACACAACCTTCACCTTGTCTCGACACAGTTGATGTAGAATTTGTTGACACTAGTCCTGAGTGTTGACACAGTCGTTCTCTGTCATATATCATAGTGTCGACCAAAGTCCTGGGTGTCGACACAACTTTCTCCTTGACTAAGCACTTCTTGTTTAAGTGTGTCGACACTAGTCCTGAGTGTCGGCACAACTGCTTCTTATCTCAGCACAACTTTGACAAAGGTGTCAACACTTTCCTAGTGTCTCAACACTTTTGTACTTGGCTTTATTTACTTGCACACAGGAACTTAACATTCATCAAATACAACTATGTGTATATCATTGAGCTGAAAGGACTTCTTCAAATCAAATACATGGTGACCAATGTATCCAATGTCTTCCATGTCTCCTCTTTTAGGAAGGCTCTATGACCGTTGGAGCAGCATGTTCCTACTAGAGATGGCCAGATAGCTTTTGATAGATCGGTCTGCTTAGAGCTGGTCAGGATAGATGATATAAGAGTGTGATTCTTGCGGTGCGAGAAGGTTCTGTTGGTCAAGATCATTTGGTCAAATCATTGATAGGAGGACCATACTTGGGAGGCACTATATCTGATACTACAGAAGCACCTGGAGCTCTTTGCATTAGGTATAACTTCAATTTCTAAGGGATGTTACATTCAGTTACTCTTAGTAGAAACCCCGCGGGCCAAAACTGAATTTCAGGGATGAAATTATTATTTTTTTATTCGTATTTGCAACATCCCTTGAGCAACTAGACCCCTAAGATGATTTTGTCATGACTAGGTCATGACAAAACCCTAAGAAGCTCAAAGAGAAAATGTTAACTTAGGCATGAAGGTGAAGATCACCATAGTCTACAAATAACACTTTTCAATTACCTAACCTTGGGTTCGACTTTAGGGCCTCACCTTGACTATTTGACCCCACTATAACATCCACAACCCATTTGGTAGTCCCTTGGAGCACCTATAACCCATTGGGGTCAACCAAAGTGGTCAAGTTGATCAAAGTCAACCATAACACTAAAATGGTCAAAGTGGCATATCTTGGGCCAATGGACCTCAAACATGCCAAAATGGCCCCACCTAGACCTTCCTAACCCTTAAGGTAGTCCAATGGGTCACAAAGGACCCATTGGGGTCAACTCAAAAGATCAAATTTACAAAAGTCAACTCAACCCTAAAATTGGTCAAACTAACTCAAGTTGACCTAACCTAGCCCAATCCAGTTGGGCTAAGCCTAATTTGTGTGGCTCACTAGCTTTAGGAGGCTAACAACTACCTAAAATGCCATCTAAATTCTGGAAATGGTGACTAGGGGAGAGAAACCTCAAGTTCCCCTATAATGGAGGAGAGTGAAAGAGAGAGAAAGAGAGTCATTCATGGCTTGGAAGGCCAAGGGCCTCCTCTCTTCAATCTCAATGGCTACATTCATATCCACCATTAGTTCTTAGAAGATAAAGGGGCTTTCCAGGCCATTCAGTGGTTGTATGTACTGAACCACCACCATGGCCAAAACCTCTTCTCCATGGCCATTAATGGCCAATAAATATTAAACACCTCATCTCCCCAATCTGATTCTTTTTAAAGCTTTCCTAGACTTAGAGCAGTCGTTTCCATCATCCCCCGGAACGAGCTGAGCGCTTTGGCAGTGTGGTTACAGAGCACCAAGCACCTCCAACACCGTCAATGGCAGCATGACGATGGGCAAGGCTTCAGCCACCCCAGAAGTTCCACTTCTCCTCCACTCCCCTTGTGCTAGTATCCTAGATCAATTAGGAGAGAAATCAGGTTCAATTGAGACCGATCCGGTGAAAAAATGGAGATTTTCCAAAAAAACAATCATGGCGGCGGGTTCGCCGGAAACCACCACCTCTGGCGGCCAAACCACCGCCTAGTGATAGCCATCACCTTGACAGAGGTGGTTGAAAATGAAGGGATAGATCTGACTTTACACTAGAGGGGGGTGAATAATGTATTTTAAAGCCTTTAATTTAATTTTAGAGTAGTTTAAAAATTAAGTGATATATATAAGGTGTCACAACCCGCATTTTCTCAACATTTAAATAATATACGAGAGTAAGAGAAAATATGCACCTTGATGTCACGCCGTGCAGGGGACCACTGCAAATGCTCATGAAAGATCCTACTCCTAATACTTTTCATGAAATCCTCAAGTTTGTGATGATGAAAACATAGTTTGAGTTTAAGGTTTGATGGTCGTGTCCCACGGCTCAGTTGATCTTCTAGTCCATGAGCAAAAATATACATATACACGGCGTAAAATACACTGTTTAGTCATTTATTATACTATATGAGCATGAAAATCTCATAGAGCAAATCATTATATGCACACCTCTAGATTTAATATAAGTACTAAAAGAGTTTTTATGTTCATTAAAATACAGTGACATTTGATTTAAAAGGATGCTATAAGTATGAGATAAAAGCATTGATCATTTTATACTTTGAAAATAAATAACATGCAAGCTACCATAAAACCTTCCTAGAGAGCAAGTAGACAGAATGACTCAGCAAGAAATAACATAAAAGCTAGCAAATAGTCTAAACATTTACAACAAAATCATTGTGGGCATCAACAACCTGACACGAATCCACAAAATCTAAATGTATGTCTGATCAAAAGGATGACAACAAAACTACCTCACGAAGGTGAGGGATCAAAACCACAGCCCGCACCAGTAACCACCAACTATAGATGCTCAGACTACTACTGATCCAGGCCTAAGGAATTCAAGAGAAAAGAACGCCTCAGCAAGAAAGTACAAGTGGCAGTAAAATACAAAAGTAAATAAACGAAGGAAGTGAAATAGGGGGGCTACCAACCCAAGATAGAATAGCTAAAAGAAAAACATCAGCACTCAACCACAATATAATAAGAATGAATTCACATGAGGTAAGATATACCAACTTGCACAAAGAGCGATAAAGGTCTATGCTTTATAAAACATACATATGAGTATGTGTATATATATATATATATAAGAGATTGGTCAGCTTATCATTGAGAAATAATTATCACCGGGTAATAACCGGGACCCGCGGCGGTGGAAACGGTCAAAAACTTCATAAGGTCCTATGGAAAGGTGTCTTCTTTTATCGAAACAACCAAAACTAGGGAATAACTAGCACATGCGGTGGGGGAAACCTCCCCCACACACCCAGTCACAAACCAACATTGGCGAAAACCCACAAGGTGTTCTGATTCACAATACAGGTCACAGTGGCGGTGGTACATTCCACTAATGCCCTGTAACTTCCCAAAAACTATAAAACATAACGTAAAGGTGGCTATCGTCGGGCGACAGTGGGTATCACTAGCAATAGCACTCGACGCTCTCAACGCACTCGGTGCTTTCAACGAAGCATTTAGAAGACTCAACGCACTCGAAGCTCATGAAGCATTCAACGAATCGTCAAGTGGGGCTATCGGAGTGGCGATGGTGGGTATCGCGTGGCAATAGTGCCATGCATGTCTAGATATGTGTCGGATAGTCGGACGGCGGCCGAAAAGCGGTGGTTAACTGGGGTAAAAGCGACTAATTATATTATCGCCCAAATGATAGCAGATATCGCCCGATGATAGAGAGAAATTTGACCGGTCAGATGAAATCATAGCCATTCATTCCTATTAAAGAGAGGATCTTGTGGCTGGGATAAATCCAGAGATCACTTAAGCAGAGGGGTGGAGAAAAGAGAAGTCATTTCTCTTCTCTAACTCTCTCTCTCCTCCTTTTCATAACTCTTAAAAGAAAGAGCTAAGGAAGAAGAAGCATGGGGGTTGAAGCTTTGCATGCTTGGAGGAGGAGATCCAGTGGTTGGAATCAAGAATGAAAGCAAGATCCGTGAAGGGAAAAACGAGGCGCTCCTTTCTATATAGATAGAATGCTTATCGATGTCTCCAAAATGAGATACGAGAGTAATGATCTTCCTTCTTGGACAAGTGAAGTCCTCCTTTTTGCATTTTCATGTAATGCACCACCAAAAGGTGGAAAAGCGAAGGGAATTCTGATGGGTTGATACGTAATATAGCCGGGTAATTTTGTATATAGAATGCAGAAATCGTAGTATAGAATAGGCATGTTATGTGAAGACCATCCAAACAGGTTGTTTTGGATTGGTGATATTTTAATTTGTGTGTCGGAGAAGACTCCGAGTATAAACGGGTAGTTTATGGAGTCTGAAGTGTTGTGCCTGTAAAGTCTATAGTAGGAAGTACTGGGGATGCACTCTAGGAAAATTGATGCTAAAAATCACGGCAGTGAACCGGTCGCACAAGTAATAAAAAATGGGGGTTTTCCCAAGTATCGATCTCACAAGGAACACAGTAAGGTGGAGTTAATTTCGAGGAGGACTTGAGATTGAAGTCCTCAGGTCGGAGCTAACTAAGGGGGGTCTGGATTGTTGCGAAAAAAAGAAAGTAAAAATCTAACAACTACTCTTATGTAACGCCGCTATGCGATGCTTCGCCAGGCGGGATGGAAGACTAGTCGGGCCGCTATGCACCGAATCGCTAGGAGGATGGGCGAGTAGGCTTGCGGATGAGGTGGTGAGAATGGAGGAATGAGGGTCGTGAGCACCTCTTCGCAATGCACGCCACTAGCAATTGCTAGTGCGGCAAGGGTGGATGGTGGTGGATGGAATATGGCGCACCTCAAGCAACTAAAGCGTAAACAAACACAGAATCACATAAACATGAATCTAGTAAAGTTTACATCTAAAGTGCAACAACATCAATATCAATGAAGTTTTAACACACATATACAACAATAAAGGAAGAACAAGGCAAGAGATCGACCGAATCCGAAGTCTTGCTGAGGATTCACGGTTACAATCATCAGGTTGTCAATCCGCGTCCAAGCTCGGTCCTCAACTGCGTCCGGGGTAGAGAAGCGCTGTCACCACCTTCCAATGGCCCGTCTTCTTCGTCTCACGATAGCGGACGAAAGTTGCAAGCTTCCCTTTGCTTGATGGCTATGGCGTTGAAACTTGAAATGAACCCAAGAGATGATGGAGGAGGCCGAGAGGAAGCTCCGGCTTGGATTTGGTGGTGAAATCTTGCCCGGAGCACCTCCCTATGGTGGAAGATGAAGGGGAACGGAGGAGAAGGCGGAAAACGGCAGAGAAATGTCGAGCTCCGGATCCTCTTTTCATTAGGGTGAGACGTACACTATTTATACAAAGCAGAAATGAACAATACGCCCGATCATAGGCGCACGATCAGTGGTCGTGCGCACTATGTCCTGTGCTCGTGCGCACTAGCATGGAATATCAGGAAGAAGAACTGGGATAATGCGCACGAGTAGTGGCGCACGACCAGTGGTCGTGCACACTAAGTCCAATGATCGTGCGATTACCCAGATAGGACTCCAGAAAAGAGGAATCAATGCACACGATCAATGGCGCACGACCGGTGGTCGTGCGCAATATGTCCAGTGGTCGTGCGCTTACCCCAGGCTGATTTTGGAAAACGAAGAGAAGTGCGCACGATCAGGGGCGCACGACTAGTGGTCGTGTGCATTAGATCCCATGATCGTGCGCAATATTCCTGTTTCACAACCATCCCGGAACACGCACACGACCCCTGTACCGAAAGGAAAAACCAATCACTGATATGTGCAGACATTCCAGGAAATCACAAAAAGGAGTACAAACTATAAAAATAACAAAATACACAACTACGAGCATAAATGTGCACTTCCTATGGAAATAAAGATAAGATGAGATATGAACGATATAGAACTAAATGTGAAGTGCAAACGCGTGAAAACTAGCCCAGATGAGTCCGAAAATCGGTATATAAAGTGGACTCATCACACCCCCAGACTTAACTGTTTGCGCGTCCCGAGCAAACAAAATCTAAGCAGATAGGGAAAAATACTAGTTAACAATGAAATTACGATACGAAGTACCATGCGAAGTCGCATGCTCGCGCGCGTAAAAATATAATAGAAGAAATTTCTAAGGATACAAAATAGTTTATACTTTTCACAATGTGTATCAAAATTTTATTATTACTCAAAAATGGAATCACGGTGAATCATCTGCTCACGCGTAGGGAGAAAGTAGACTAATCGCTAGGCGAGCATTGCCAAAGATCGGGGCTCCGGATAACCTCCAAAGGAATCCACCAATGTCGGTGACCATATACTTGCCCTTTTGCATTCTCTCCACGGCACTGGTTTGGTCCACACACGAATCAGTAGGACTTGAGGTGAAGAGATGGGGCTTGAGTTTCGGTGAGGTAAACAATGATAAACAGGAAGGCTATGCACCTAACCCAATTGAGCTAGTATGAAAGGAATCCCTCTACTAAGAAAAATACACGTGGGTACACCACACCCCCAGACATAATTTTTCAAATATGGGTGTGTGTACCGCCTACTCCAAATACATTCTCATTTCCAAAATGATTTTCAATTAAAACTTTTTCTTTTCACTTTTTTTTTTCTTTACAAATATTTTTCTTTTTTTTTTCTTTATTCAAATCATCTTTTTAATTTTGCAATTTCAGCAAATATAACATTGGAGCACATCCACATAATCACAAGTAAAATCACCACATCACACCCCAACATTAAAATGTAAACACTAAAGCTCAACTTGGGTGTGCGACTAGGATTGGCTATGAGGCTTTGGTGAAATCATGGTGAAGCTGAATCAAAAGGAGGGGTAGGCACAATGGGGCTAGCGAGGATAAGACATCAGTAACGGTACAAAGCTCAACCGGGCCAAAATGATGGCCTACATCACGCTCATGCATCACTAACCTATACCCATGCTTCAAGAATAGCTTGGGGCAAGTTCTTAGCCAACGAGAAAGACTATCCCTCCTCCCGACTCGAGCAATACAAACCTAACGGTCGTCTACACACATCCCTAAGCTACCGTCGAATTCACACCGGATTCACCAACTTTTGAGTAGAATAAAAAGTATTTACACAATTAGAAAAATATAAAACTAAAAGCATACATAAAAATTAAATATACTCCAATTTCTACACGAGACGAGAGCAGTTGACTAAGCGCACAGCAAGGTCAACATTTTACTCTGTCTCACAATCCTATGTCAGCACCATAATTTTTGCAAATCTAATGAAGAAATGAGTTTAACTCGCATCACGCAAAAAGCTAAGCACGCTCTCATGTGGGTGCAGTGGTGAGCAGTGCAATGAACTAATCAAAATAAAACTATAAAAGCTTCTAGTATGCACATGAGATGTGTACGTGCAATAGGTAACATATCTCTCCCCCAGACTTAAGCTAAGCAATAGAGTATATGATATAGAAATTAAAATCAGATAGAAACAAGGGGAGAGGTTACCCAATGCTCAGCTAGTGAGCATACCAGAAGACGCGTGAAAAACCGAAGCAGGTCCTCCATACGAAGAATCAGAACCCCGCCAATGCGATGTTGTCAAGAATACCTGCAGGGGTGAGCTCCGCAAAAACAAAACAAAAATATACAAACTACAAAGAAATACTAAAACTAAATCGACATGAAAAAGAAAATGCAGAAAATGAAAGATAAGTACTGGGGTTATTGTCATCCCAGCACGACTTATTACATTCTAAACAGTTCTAGCTAATGGGCCTATGAAATAAAAAATGCACAGGTAACTATTCCAAAATCCGTTTCGGTAACGGGTACCGATACGGTGATAGAGCAGTTACCCCTCTACCTAAATAGTAATTCCTGCCCAACATAGGTAGAGGAAATAAGAAATAAGAAGAGGAGGAGCACTGGTCCTCGCTCATCATATCACAAAAGAAATCCTTGCCTAGCAAGGTTTCGTCCACCACAAATTCACTAGGGGCGAAGGTGACGACAGGGGCTTCCACTGTGAAGGAGGTAGGAAGCTCCTCACACAAGAGGATGCACTCGTCGACAGCCTGAGCGCAATGCTCAACGTCAGCCCAACTTACCCGTGGAGATTCAACCTGCATAGGCTCAGATAAGGAAGGGGGATCGAGAAATAAAAGAGACAAAGAACATAAAGAAATAATCGGGGGAGTGATCCCGGTTTCACTCCCCAAAGGCTGAGGTAGAAAAATATCGTCAGCAATGTCGACAATGCTACAAGGCTCGGCCGGATCCATAGAGGCCTCCACCAAGACTTGGACTTCCTCCTTTGGTATCAAGGGAGAATCCTCGACACCAAGAAGGTTGTCCTCCTCCATGGGAGTGGAAACAACCCATGTATCACAAGACTCAACTTGTGTTGCATCGTCGAAAATGTCGCCAGAGACAACTGAAGTAAAATGCACAAAAGGAGGAAGAACTTTGCTTGGATAAAAGTCAAGCGCAGGTTCCTCACAAAGAATCGGCTCCACGCTTGGATATGTATGCACAGGAGAGATGGGCTCAGCCATGTCGAAGCCTAGATCAGTCACACATATGGTGGTTGTGTCCACATCATACCCTTCAACAAATGAAGGTGACAGGGATACATAACCAGATGATGAAGATGTGCCACCAAGGGTAGGAGTCAGGATGATCCGGATGTCCGGCTCATCGTCCTCTTCCATAACACCGAGGTACTCGTCACAATCCTTCATGACATGATCTGTTCTACGACAATACAAACACTTTCTCACATTACTCTGCGGTCCTTGTGGGGTCGGAGAGGAATAGGATAACGGTGTATGTGGCGAGGACGATTGACCATAAGCTCGGGGCACAGTGTTTGAAAGGCTATACGAATACAGCATCTCATGCATTGTGCGATGAGGCTTATGCTCAATATCTCTCGTAGGGCATTCATGACTAGCGTGGTAAGGCTTTCCACACCAACAACATTGGACATACGAATATCCCCACATAGTGTAGAAACAGCTGATTCAAAAAAAATTGTGCAAAATACTAAATCCAACAATATATTACTACAATTGCCTAAAGAAACAAGAAAACGGCAGGCAAAACAGAAATAAAACAAAACAAAAGCGATTTACAAAGGAAAAGGAAAGCAATCTCACGTCTCCCTCTCCAGAAACTCACATGACTGTGTTCCCCAGCAACGGCGCCAAAAACTTGATGGTAAAGATCACGGTAGTGAACCGGTCGCACAAGTAATAAAAAATGGGGGTTTTCCCAATTATCGATCTCACAAGAAACACAATAAGGTGGAGTTAATTTCGAGGAGGACTTGAGATTGAAGTCCTCAGGTCGGAGCTAACTAAGAGGGGTCTGGATTGTTGCGAAAAAAAGAAAGTAAAAATCTAACAACTACTCCTATGCAACGCCGCTATGCGATGCTTCTCCAAGCGGGATGGAAGACTAGTCAGGCCGCTATGCACTGAATCGCTAGGCGGATGGGCGAGTAGGCTTGCGGATGAGGTGGTGAGAATGGCGGAATGAGGGTCGTGAGCACCTCTTCGCAACGCATGCCACTAGCAATTGCTAGTGCGGCAAGGGTGGATGGTGGTGGATGGAATATGACGCACCTCAAGCAACTAAAGCGTAAACAAACACAGAATCACATAGACATGAATCTAGTAAAGTTTACATCTAAAGTGCAACAACATCAATATAAATGAAGTTTTAACACACATATACAAAAATAAAGGAAGAACAAGGCAAGAGATCGACCGAATCCGAAGTCTTGCTGAGGATTTACGGTTGGAATCGTCAGGTTGTCAATCCGCATCCATGGTCGGTCCTCAACTGCGTCCGGGGTAGAGAAGGGCTGTCACCACCTTCCAATGGCCCGTCTTCTTCGTCTCATGATAGCGGACGAAAGTTACAAGCTTCCCTTTGCTTGATGGATATGGCGTTGAAACTTGAAATGAACCAAAGAGATGATGGAGGAGGCCGAGAGGAAGCTCCGGCTTGAATTTGGCGGTGAAAGCTTGCCCGGAGCACCTCCCTATGGTGGAAGATGAAGGGGAACGGCGAAGAAGGCGGAAAACGGTGGAGAAATGTCGAGCTCCGGATCCTCTTTTCAATAGGGCGAGACCTGCACTATTTATACAAAGCAGAAATGAACAATGCGCACGATCACAAGCGCATGACTAGTGGTCGTGGGCACTATGTCATGTGCTCATGCGCACTGGCATGGAATATCAGGAAGAAGAACTGGGATAAAGCGCACGAGTAGTGGCGCACGACCAGTGGTCGTGCGCACTAAGTCCAATGATCGTGCGATTACCCAGACAGGACTCCAGAAAAGAGGAATCAATGCACACGATCAGTGGCGCACGACCGGTGGTCGTGCGCAATATGTCCAGTGGTCGTGCGCTTACCCCAGGCTGATTCTGGAAAACGAAGAGTAGTGCGCACGATCAGGGGCGCACGACCAATGGTCGTGCGCATTAGATCCCATGATCGTGCGCAGTATTCCTGTTTCACAACCATCCCGGAACACGCACACAACCCCTGTACCGAAAGAAAAAACCAATCACTGATATGTGCAGACATTCCAGGAAATCACAAAAAGGAGTACAAACTATAAAAATAACAAAATACACAACTACGGGCATAAATGTGCACTTCCTATGGAAATAAAGATAAGATGAGATATGAACGATATAGAACTAAAAGTGAAGTGCAAACGCGTGAAAACTAGCCCAGATGAGTCCGAAAATCGGTATATAAAGTGGACTCATCAAAAATACACAGAAAATACCACGATTTATGGATAACTGTGGATATCGTATGTTAATAGTAAGTTTCCCTGGCAATCGCTCTGCTTGAGCTATACTCTATGGAATTCATGTTTTCTGGCACTGCAGGATGCTGTAGTCGTGTGTTGGAAGGATGTTCCAGTTATGATTGAGTCTAGAGACAGAAGAAGTGTTCTGTTGTTAATGTTGGGCGATAATGGCAATCGGTGGCGATAGCTCCAAGATTATATTATACGTACAACCCCTGTCTTGTGGAGACCATGGGGTTAACAGGTGAGTTGTGAGCCTGGCTGCCCAGCTATGGCCATAAGTGTCATTGTGTGTTGATAGCGGCCTCTGGTCCTAAGGACCTGGTGAGCGGCAGTCGAAGCTGACAGCTTGTATAGTCCAACTAAAGAAAGGCTAGTGAGCTGAATGGGAAAGGGGAGGCTGACCCGCATCTTGTCATTCGACATGATGGACGTGACCGTCAGAGTTGGCATGATGATTAGAGCAACGGGTTGTGGCTGAACTGTACTCGTATTATGTCGTTCGAGCTAGATTGCCTAAAGTAACTGGCTTTTGGCTTAGAACCCATGCCGGAAAGACTAGAATGCTCAAGTATACCATCATGTCTGGGACTGTGGATGGTGGTGGGACCTAGGAAGTCTCGTACACCGATATTGTGTCCTGAATGCACGGAATGTCTAGCAGTTGATGTAGACATTTTTGATATAGAATGGTGCTTAAGTTGTACCTTCTTGTGATATATCTATGGTTGGTTGCTATGTATGCATGGAAGGATTACCGATGCCCCGGGTATAGGGTAGTGTCGTTATAAATTGGTCAGCTAAAGCTAACCGTTGCCTTGTTTGCCACCCTTGTGATGGATTGTCCCTGTGTAGGTGCTGGAGAGCCGAGCGGGAAATAGTGAGTTGAAGCCCTTTGATGTTATGTCGGCCCTCGAAGGACAAGCCAATGATATTTAAATGTTTTTCATGTGTGGCCGGGCTACACGCCAATGTCTGTAAACCACACTTTTGAAGTATAACTGTAAGGCTTTAAGGCCGTGACTTTTGTGTGTTTTTGTAAAACATTCATGAGATATATTTACATGTAGTGGACATTCTTATGTATTGAGTTAAAGGTAACTCTTGAAGCTTCTGCTAGAATGCTCCGAGTTAGAATTCATTTGGTCTTTTGATATTAACATGTAACCCCGCTGAATGTCTGTGGAATATGGCGTGGGGCCCCGGCTGGACCCTCTGTTATATTTCATGTGACGGGTGGAGGTGTTACACGCCCACAACCCCAAATAGTCCACAACATAAACTAAAAACAACATAAATAGTATAACAACTAAGTTAGTTGCAATACTAGTCTTATAGAAATGAAATTCACTAAACATACTTACTCCTCGACGGGTAAGACTAACTACTTTAAAAAAGATAGCCTTATTCGATGAGACTGTATTATCTCAATGAATAATAGAGTTAAAATGATGAATACCTCCAATCTGGATGAAAAATAGGAGTGTCTTGACAAAAAGACTAAAATACCTGATAGATTGGTCAAATACTTGGCGTAAATATGAGAGTAGTCAAGGCGAGAAAAAAGGGACTTTGTCTTAATGAAAGCGCAACTGCTATGACTAACAGGTAAATCACCTCAACGCGATAAGCTACCAAATTCACGACGAATTGGAAATTTAGGTATAAACAACAAGAATTCGTAAAGTTGACATGATATATGAACAAGCGTCCATCGAGACAACTCGATGAATCAGCAAGGATTCGTCGAGTGATCTCGACGAATCAAGCAACTGGATGAATCAACCAGCATTCATCGAGATGAATCAACAAATCAACAAGGAATCGTCGAATGGTCTCGTTGAATCACACAACTCAATGAAAACTCTGCTACATCACTCGATGCATTACACTTGGCGAATACAAATACGCTCGACGAATTGAAGGATACACGATAAATTTAACTTAAGGAATTCAGAGACACTTACTGAATTCAAGGATAGTCGATGAATTCAACTTGGACCGATTCTTACCCTACACACATTCAGGAAAACCTAATCCCTACCCTATTCCTAAGTTATATGTAGGAAAGAAAAAAGATAACAGGAACAAAAGAACAAGCAAGAGGGGGAAGAACCACCACTTGCCTCAAAATCTCCGAAAAACTCAAACTCCCAAACTCCTAACTTCAAGATTCAGCCAAAACAACTCCTCTTCTACGATCTCAGAAACTTTTCGAACAGAAATGAGGGTTAGGCTAAGAATCCAGCTCCAAAAATTCATGAAAACCTAAATACTTACCCCGCGGGTGTAGAGCTCAGCGAGAGCTTTCCAGAGCTACGCTCTGTCAAGGATTTCAACTACCAGAGCTCACGATACGGTGACTGGAAGCTTCACAGAGAAGGGGACGCTTCCTCTTCTTTCCACACTCGGGAACGAAGTCGGGGAAGATGAAGTATAGGGTTTCGCTCTTTTATTCTAAGTATATATATTATTATTATTATTTTATTAATATCATAACTATAAAAAACTCAAATGATGAGAGCAACCAAATTACCCTGATTTTCGATGAAATTCGCACCAAAACTAAATATCGGTGCTATGAATCCAATGAGTAATTCAAAATCGACATCCGACAAACCAAACCCGGGTTAAAAATTCCCAAAGTTAAAACAACAATAATCATTACAAAATTCATCGAGACTCCATTTAACCCAGGATCACAACGAAACTTCACAAGAATGCTTAAAATTAACCACTTAAATTTTCAGAAGTCAAAAACTCTAATTCCAATGAGTTTAAAATCTGTCCAACTCGACACAATAAATGCAAAAATGCAGTATTGAAACGCACCGTTAACTATGAGCCAACGTAATACCCTTACATCAAAAATACATCTCCTAAGAGAATAAAATGTTTATAAAAAATTCAGGGGTGTTCCAGCCACTACAGTTACAAAGAAGTTTTATCCCGAAACTTGATACGCAAATCGAATACAAAACAGAAAAGAAGTAGTCAAAGGTTACGAGATAGAGATTCTTACCAAGGGAATACTGGGAGTAATGGTGTGGACGAGACTCTCTCATAGCCGATAACAAAATCCATAGAAATACTCTCCCACTCCCAACGTGGAATATCTAAAAGTGTTATTTTTCCTCTAGGCCTTTTATGATCTTCCCTAACACGCTGATAGGTAATACATTCAGGTACAAACTTTGCAACATCAACCTTTATCCCATACCACCAAATAATCTGTTTCAAGTCACTATATATCTTTGTAGAATCAGGATGGTAGAGATATCATCTCCACAATCCGTAACATATTCAATCCATCTCCTCTTGCATAGATTCAACTCCTTTTGAGTGAACACATACTTCAAGATCTTATGGTCCGTAAAAATCTTGCACAACGTTCCATATAAAAAATGTCTCTAACACTCTAAAACATAGATCATTGTCTCAAATTCCAAGTCTTGCGTAGGATATTTCTTTTTATGAATCCTCAGTTGCCTTAAATCATACGTGATCACCTTTCCTTCTTGGATCAAGACACACCCAAGCCCGACGGGTGACGCATCTATATAATCAATAAAATCCAGTCGTTCGGCAGGTAAAGTCAAAACTGGAGCAGTGCACAATCATTTCTTCAATTCCTGAAAGGCTCATTCGCACTCTTCGCCCCAATCAAAAGTTGCATTCTTCTACATAAGCTTAGTTAGGGATGCAGACAACACCGAGAATACTTCCACAAACCTTTCATAATATCCTGCAAACCCTACGAAACTCCTTATTGCCATAGGCATTGTAATTCTCTTCCTATCCAACACTACAGCTATCTTCACTGGGTCCGCCAAAAATCCACCCTTGCTTATAATGTGACCTAGGAAGGAAACTTGCGATAGACAAAACTCGCACATTCTCATCTTGGCCAATAAACTCATGCACTCTCAATGCAAAACACATCAATCACAAATGCTCTGCATGATTGTCTGCAGACTTAGAGTATACTGAAATGTCATCTACAAGGACGACCACAAGTGGTCCAGAATTATTTTTTGAATACTCCATTCATCACATCCATGAAAGTAGAGGGAGAATTCACAGTAACATCCCTCAGACAACTAGACCACCTAGGAGTGGTTTTGTTATGACTAAGTCATGGAAAACCCTAGGAAGCCCAAGAAGACCAAGTGGACCTAGGAATGTGAGTCGGATCACTATGGTCTACAAATAGTAGATTTCTAAATACTATCTTGGGATGATCAAGGGGCTTCACTATGACTCCAAGAACCCACCATAACCTCAGCAATCTATTGAAAGGCCCTAAGGGTCCCTTGGAGTCAACCCAGGGTGGCCAAGTTGACCTAGGACCATCCTAGGCCAAAATTTGGCAGGGTGCCCTAACTAAGGGCAATGTGCCCCTAATAAACCCAACCAACCATACCAAGGTCTTCCTAGATCTAAAATGGGGTCAATGGGTCACCAAAGATCCATTGGGGTCAACTCTAGAGTCTGAGTTGACCAAAGTCAACCCTAATCCTAAAGTGGTCAAAGTGCCCTAACTAAGGGGCAAGTGACCTTCAGGGTGCAAATTTAACTCTACATAACCATTCTAGAACTTAGGGGAAGCCAATGGGTCACCAAGGACCCCTTGGGGTCAACCTAAATGGTCATGTTGACTAAAGTCAACTCTATCCCTAACTTGGTCAAAGTACCCTTCCTAAGGGTCAAGTGACCCCCAAAGTGCCAAGACAACCCTACCTATCCCTACCTAGACCCTAGGGGAGGCCATGGGGTCACCAAGGACGAATTGGGGTCAACCCAAAAGTGGGAAAAGTACCAATGTCAACCCTAGTTCAATTTGGGTCAACTTAGCCCAAATGGGCTAACCCAAGCTCATGCCCTCTTTTTTTTGGTCTAACCAACTCTTAATTATGTGATGATATGAATTAGTGGATTGAAAATAGCCAAAAGGGGTTGACCAAGTCAGCCTTGATAACTAGAAGAGAGGAAACTTCATTTTCTCCCTTTAATGGAGGAGAGAGAAAATAATGGGAGGGGCTATTCATGGCTAGGAAGGCCAAGAACCCTCTCCTCTTGCTGGAATCATCTCCCTTGGTCAATTAAGAGGAGGCCAAGGGTTTTCCCGTCCATGGCAGAGTCTAGGGGAGGAGAACCACCATGGCTGAGCCAAGCTTTCAATGGCCATTAATGGCAATTGATGACTTGGCCACTCCCCTCCCTAACTGAGGCTTTAAACACCATTAGTGGCCAGAGAGGAGTTTTCCCCACCATTTAGCTGAAGAATTCGAGTCCTTCCACTGTGTCGTTGCAGAAACCCGAGCGGCGCCACCACCACCATGATGACCGATGATCGACGCGACTCCAGACCACCACAAAGGTCCTCCTCCTCTCCTTACTCGGTGGGTAGATCTTAGGTTTCAATTAGAATGAAGATCGGGCTCAATTCAGCCGATCCAAGCTTTTAATTTCCTGGTTTTTCGGGAAATTTCCTATTGTCGGGCTCGCAGGAAATGGCCCCTTCGGCGGATGTGCCGCCGCCTGGCGATAGTCACCACCACGACGGAGGTGGTGGTGGTGGCTGGCCAGGGAGGTGGCCGGATGCCGGGAATTAGGTCGGGAAGTGGCTCCAGGTCGGGATGATCCTGGCCGTCAGCTGGAGGTAGACGATGACCAGATGTCGTCCATCATGCGATAAGATTCGTGCTGAATAATATTTAAACTATATGTTATATTTTAATTTCATTTCATTTCTATTACAGAATATGAATTTAATGTTTCTATTTATTAAAAATACCTTGGTCACTTATAGAAAAAGTGGTAAATATCAAAGTTGTAGCCCAGGGGTGTACCTTATTTTAAAATTAATTTGAACCAATTTGAGTGCTTGGTTTGACCAGAGCACTCATTTTGGTGGGGTCTATACCTAGGCTTAGTCAAAGACTAAAACGAGTGCCCCCACTTCATCAATTGTCCAAATGACCTACAATTTGGACAGGGAGTCACCCTACCTATACCTAGGTCCTGTCCAAAATTGGGAATTTTTGGAGATTTGTTTTCTATATTTTTTTGGAAATATTTAATAAGTCATATATAATTTAATTAGGTGTCTTAAACACCTCCAAAATAACTCAAATTTTGGAGGGAGATCTTGAGGAGTATTATTAGTCTCTGGTAAAAATTTCATCACTTTTGCATTTGGTTTGATAGGGTAATTGTGTAGCCAAGTGTTGGCCCCTTGTAGGCAAATTAGAGCTAAGTTCCCTAAGTACTCTTGAGTTGGCCCATCTCACCCAAGGGTGATGGAACTTGGCACTCCGCGTTTTTGCACACAAAGTACCCCCCTCCACTGTTTTTGGGTGGAAGTTGAAGGGTAGAGCTCTAGGACTCTACGGTAGGTCCTAAGTGTGCAAATCTAGGGTTTGAAGGTCAAGGGGCCAAATGTCCCCAAAATGACTTGCAACTTGGTGAAGAGGACTTTAGGGTTATCAAAGTTCTGTGGTAAAAATATTATGAGATATAGAGGCTGTTAGACTCCACAAAACCCTAACCCTAGTTTAGTGCACAACACTTAAACATGTAAGATAGGCGATCAAAACTTAATGAAAAGCTATGATACTTGGGTAGTATGGTCATGGGGTTAACATGAGACTCTGGAAATTTTATTGCTTATATTGGAAGAATATAAGTGGTGCCTCCTTTGTAATACATGGATTTGCCCTTGATCATCATTTATTTTTTTGATTTCACTGTTCATTGGAAAATTATGAAAATTGGACAGAGGGTGTTTTAGGTCATTATACTCATACAAGATTTTTATTATAATTTTAGGTGCATATTTTTAGTACTTACTTCACAAGCTTTTAAATATGCAATTATGTTCAATATTTGATTCAGTCTATGATAGTTAGAAAATTGTGAAACTTATGTAAAACTGCACTTTAGTTATTATGCTCATGAGAAACTTTTATCATAATTTTAAGATGAATATTTTCAGTAGTTGGTTCATTGATTTATGGAAGAAGGTTATTGATCAAAATTAAAAATTGGAATTTATTATTCACAGACAAATTTGGAAACTTGGTCAGGAGTATTTTTAGGGCATTTTAGTTATGCTTGAATTTTCCTATAATTTTTGGAAGATTATTTACAACACTTGCTTCTTTAGTTGTTAACTATGTGATTTTTTTTAAAAATTATGGATCAGAGGCTTAATCCTTGCAAAGAATTTGGGAGACTTGAAATTACTGTTATTTTGCTGCCTAATATTTATCACAATTTTATGGAGCTTTTTGCATGACTGTAAGTGCCACTTCATATACAACCTAGGGCATTTGGATTTTTCGGAGAAATAAATAAAATGTCAGATAAAATAGGAAAATTCCAAGTTTCTTGATTTCTGCTATAAATGTCATGATAGGCCTCCATTATTTATCTTATGGTGTTTGGATGAGGATTTAGAGTACACCTTATCATGCACGTCATATAGCATAAGGTGGTCTGCATTTAGTAAAACTGCGGAACTCGCGTTAACATGGGGAATGGTTGTAGGGTGATGGGATTGTGGTTTACTGATTTTAGTAAAGTGGATTGGAGTATACAATTGGAAGCTGGGATGAGTAGGTTGTAGAGTTGTCTAAGATTAGGTGGTGCTCGGGATCGATGAAAGATCGTCTTTCCTGTGGAGGGAGAGAGAGGGTCAAAACACATTAGGGTTAGAACCAGTGTAATACTAAAGGGATCGGGAATCGGGTAATAACCAATAATAACAAGTGCCTTGCAAAAGGAAACGATGGGGTTCAACTACCATCATAGTTCCTAGTGCCCTTTGAGAGCCCTTCACGGGGAATACCGGGGGTAGTCCTGGTCTAACCTAAACTATAGGCAAAATAAATTACAAGAGTTACTTGTATAACTAGGGATTCACTTTCACTCACCTCGATGTCTCGGGATGTTAGGTTGGGTCACACGGGCAGTAGGCTCGGGGGTTTAGATGATGAGCAGGTTGGTCCGGTGAGCTTAGGCTCGGTTGTTGATTTTGACGGACGGGTTGGTCCGGTGAGCTTTGGCTCGGTTGTTGATTGTGACAGACGGGATGGTCCAGGGAGCTTTGACTTGGTAGTTGATACATAAGGTTGCATGTGCATAAAGTATAAGGTGGTGGGTCTTTGTTATTGGAGGGTCGATACACCGACGCCAATACGTTGACGCGACAAGTGTGGTTTTGCACTTTGCCAAGTTAAGTCCGGTGGACTTGCCGGCAAACAGTATGCAGGAGCTCCGCTTAGTGTACCAGCGTCGAGGCGTATAATAGGTCTGACTGGTAGTGTTATTACCGGTTTGGAGGTGGGCGAGGCCCAACCCACCACTTTCGTCTGCCACTACGGAGCTATTCTATGAGGTTAGGCTCCAGAAAGGCGGAACTATAGGTTTGTGTGCACAGAGTCGAGTGGGTGTGTTGCACTTGCATGTTCACATCATGGCATACTTGCATGTCATAGTATCATTATCGTATATAACCCTGACACCTATTGTATAAAGTGGTAAGGGACGCTTTATACAATTTGCCCTGCAAAACGACCCCTTAGATTATAAGCTTCTGTAAGCGTGCTTATAAGTTAAGGTTATTATTCCTTAAATATATACATGCTTGCTAAAAACCGACACCCTATCGTATAAATTAGTATGGGTCTCTTTATACGATAGGAGCCTTGCAAAAGATCCCTTAGCTTATGTGTTTCATATAAGTTAAGTTAACTTATTACTTGTTCGTTTTTTCATAACTTTACTACTACCATATATATTTATACGATAGGAGCCCAGCATGGAGGAGCAGCCCTGGAGGTCATCACGCTTGGAGATGGGACAGTCTAGCATCGGAGTTCAGACAGCTGGGACTGTGAGTCCCGATTGTTAGTAGATGTTTAGTTTTGCTTCCGTGCTGAGTGATGTGTAGTGAGGATATTGATGTACCGAGCTTGAGCCCTATTTTTCAGTACCTTTATCATTATTTTTGTGGACTCTCCCTTCGTGGAGATTATTTACTATATATGTGATTTCTGTGGACATGTTTCATTTACTCTCTTGCTATTTTTTCTGTGATTGATATGGCCGGCAGGCTCGGCGTTTTATAGTGATGACCTTCTCAGGCATGAAGGTGTCACCGCAAAGCGGTTGTTCTGGGCCTAAAACCCCGTGGTTCTAAAAAGAAAAAAAAGAGGGGACATATATTTGCTAATCCAAAGGTCATCACTAAGAACTCAAAATGCCCATAACGGGAAACGAGGGCGGTCTGCATAACTTCCAATCTACAGATCCTCAACTGGGCAAATAAATCACTGATACGAGGTAACAGATATCTATTTTGATAGTAACCTTATTTAGCTCTCTATAATCTAAACACAATCTCATAGAGCCATCTATTATTTTTCTACAAGAAGAACTAGAGCACCTCAAGGCGCATAATTGGGCCTAATAGAGCCACTCTGTAACAGATTGACTAACTGAGTACTTAACTCCTATAACTCATATAGAGCCCAACGATAAGGAGCTTTCACTAACGGACGCTTACCAAGCTCAAGGTCAAAAACAAACTCTACCTCTCTCTCAGGACGATTATAAGGAAATCCAATAGGGAACAAACTGGAAAAAAAATTCTCATAACACGGGATTACACTCAACACGCGACACACCACGAGCAGCTTCCTTAAAAGAAACAAGGTAAGTAGAATAACAAGAATCAAAAAGTATTCTAGCACATACCTCCGAAATAATTGGAGAATCCTAACGTTTAAAACCAAATACACCCATGGGTTGGAAATTGTCCAACATAAAATCCAGACGCTTAACCTAGCATTGGTCGACAACGTCACATCTGGACTACCATTCCAACCCCAAAAATCATATCGAAGTCTCGAAAATCTAGCACCTTCAATCAACATTTGCTAGAAGGTCCACTAAAACAATAAGATAACTCTAGATACCTTGGTTCGAGATCACCAAGTTACCAGAGGGAAAAATTTAACACGAAATGGATTGCAAACTTGATAAGGAGTCAAGCAAAGATGCTCTATGAAAGTCCTAGCCACGATCGAGTGGGTATCACTGGAATCAAAGAGTATGCGCACCCAACTATTCTTTACCTTAAACTAGCCTATAAAATCATACAGGTAACTCCTATAACTGAAATTATATCTACAATTACGAGCTAACCACTAGATCAGGATCGAACTTGAAATCACTCGGGTTGAAGACTGAGTTTCTTCCTCCCTCACCGCAATCAGTTCATCTTTTCCTTTATCAAAATGTTGCAGCTGCACCAGGGGCTGAGACTCGGGTGTAATGCCCCTATCCGTCGCATAGCATATACCAGAAGGTCCGGCCGGGGACCAACGCTATATAGCATGGATAGGCAAGGAGATTACATGTAGTTTGTCAAACCCAAGTTCAAGTAGAACCATGTCCTATCACAGAGCATTCTAGCGGAAGCAATTTAAGTTAGAACCCATACACAATAAGGATGTCCACAACACAAAAGGAATGATATACAATATTACAACACAAGTTTTGGTTGTAGTCTTATTACAACTGTTTAGTTAATAAAGTGACTTCATACATCGGCAGGCATGCCGGCCACACATGAAACAGAAAAATTCACCTTTGTCCCTTTAAGGGCCAGCCAATTGCAGTACATGGGCTTCAGCCAGAACTTCCCACTTGACTCTCCAGCACCTGCACCAAAGGGCCCACCAAAACGTGGCAAACAAAGCAACGATCAGAATTTTGCTGACCCATTTATAACGATCCCACCCCTTACTCGGGGTAGCATTGCTCCATCCCTGCATACAAGACATAACATATATATATATATATATATATATATATATATATATATATATATATATATATATATATATATATATATATATATATATATATATATATATATATATATATATATATATATATATCAACAATAATGTGCATTTAAGCGCCATTTACCACAAACGTTGGCCCAACGACCACACACCCTGTGCACTCAGATCACATTTTCGGTGTACCGGACTACACCGTGTCACAACACCGTTCAGAGGTCCATTACTTAACGATAACTTTGTCATTCAGAGGTACTTAACTTGATGACTACGTCGTTCATAGGTACTTAACTTGATGACCAACTGCCCATTCAGAGGTACTTAACTTGACGACCCAGTAGTTCAGAGGTGCTTAACATGATGACACATTTTGGCCTTCATGGCTCAATGAATCACAAGATACACGGCTTTGTCTATTTCGGGCTGGCACCCACCACAGGCCAGGCAACATAAGCACACAACCTACATACCATGACCCCCAGGTCTCTTAAAGACAGGCCGCATAACACTAGCTCCCAAGGAGCTATCGCCTGGTGACACTCACTATTGCCCGACGACATCAACAAATCACAAAACTATGATCATTCCTGGGTATTTTCCTAAAAATTCTTCCAATACTTTGGTGCAGCATCCTGCACACCCCTTGACTCCGAATTTCATACGTACTTCACAGCAAATCCACAGAGTGTTCTCTAACACACAAAAGACACATCACCAATCCAGACCAACTTGTCAAGATGGGTTTCACACAGCATGCTTATTCCTTACTTTACATTTCCGGATCTAAATCCAGGAATATATGGAGATCAAACTGATCTACCCATTAAAATCTACCCATTCAACCTTTTGGTGAGGGGATCCATGCAAATGCATATTGAGGACTTCACTTGTCAGGTACAAAATCGTTACCCTTGTTGTTCTCTTCGGAGCCATGACGAAGCTTTTCTATGTTGATGAAAAGGAGCACGTCACTCTCCTCTTTGCAAATTTATCTTCAAATCTAGCATCTGACCACAAGATCTCCTTTAGCGAGCTCACAAGGCTCAGCCAAACACTTCCTTAGCTTCTTCTTCCTTTTCACTCAAGGAAGATCAAGAAATGAAGAGAGAGAGAAAGAGAGAGAGAATGAAACCTCTTTCTTATTCTTCTCTGGTCAAGTGGTTTGGGGAGTAATACCAACCACATGATCTCTCAATCAAAACAAAGTAAAGGCCTGGACTTCAGTTGACTGGTCAACTTTGGCGATATCGCATGGTGATATCGACTGTCGCCACTCGGCAATATCGAATTCACCGCCTTGACCGCTTTGACCTAGGTTAACCAGCACTTACTGGCCGCTTAACAGCCACGTGGCACTATTTCCCAGCAATATCCACTATCGCCCGTGATATCAAGCCACTCAATGCTTTCAGCCGTTGAGTGCATCGAGAGCATCGAGAGGGTCGAGAACGTCAAGAGCGTCTAGTGACAACTCAACACTTCTCACTATTGCCGATCCATGCAAATGCATATTGAGGACTTCACTTGTCCGGGACAAAATCGTTACCCTTGTTGTTCTCTTCGGAGCCATGAAAAAACTTTTTTATGTTAATGAAAAGGAGCACGTCAATCTCCTCTTCGCAAATTTATCTTCAGATCTAGCCTCTGACCACAAGATCTCCTTCAGCGAGCTCATAAGGCTCAGCCAAACACTTCCTTAGCTTCTTCTTCCTTTTCACTCAAGGAAGATCAAGAAATGAAGAGAGAGAGAAAGAGAGAGAGAATGAAACCTCTTTTCTATTCTTCTCTGGTCAAATGGATTGGGGAGTAATACCAACCACGTGATCTCTCAATCAAAACAAAGTAAAGGCCGGGACTTGAGTTGACTGGTCAACTTTGGCGATATCGCCTGGCGATATCGACTGTCGCCACTCGGCAATATCGAATTCACCGCCTTGACCGTTTTGACCTAAGTTAACCAGCACTTACTGGCCGCTTAATAGCCACGTGGCACTATTGCCCAGCAATATCCACTATCGCCCGTGATATCAAGCCACTCAATGCTTTCAGCCATTGAGTGCATCGAGAGCATCGAGAGGGTCGAGAACGTCAAGAGCGTCGAGTGACAACTCAACACTTCTCACTATCGCCATATGGCGATACCCACTATCGCCAATCAGCGATATCCGTTCGACGATTTGTCAAACGCATTGAATGTGTCGAGTGACGACTCAACGCTTCTCACTATCTCCATATGGCGATACCCGCTGTTGCCAATCGGCGATATCCGTTCGATGATTCATCAAACTCATTGAATGCATCGAGCGCATCTCGACGAACGCTGCATCGCTATCGCCATCAGGCGATACCTAGTATCTCCCGGTGATACTGACAAACTTCCTGCTATCAAATTTGAGGTGTTACAACCCTCCCCTCCTTATAGAAATTTCGTCCCAAAATTTACATATGGTTATAAGGAAGACAACAACTTAAAAGTTATAACAACTAATTAGTCATATACATAATGTTACAACAATTTTTACAAACAACTCGGGATATTCATCACGCATGGTCTGCTCACGCTCCCATGTTAGCTCTTCACAGCCACAATTGTCCCACCGAACTTCAACCATCCTGATTATCATGTTCCGTAGCTGTTTGATCATCGTATCCTTAATCTGAATGGGCTTAACTTTTGTTGTTAGCCTACTATCGACAGGTACTTGATCCGCAACAACCACTTGAGCTGGTTCTTTCACAACTTTTCGCAGCACTGATATATGAAACACATCATTGCAAACCACTTAGCTCCACAGATAGAGATAACTGATAGGCAGCATCTCTAATTCGGTCCACCACTTCAAACGGACCAAGGTAACTCAGACTTAACTTTTTCAAGGGCTAAACCCTAGACACGCCTTTGAATTGCTTGATTTTCAAATATACCCAATCGCCCATCACAAACTCCACATTACGGTGTTTGGCATTGTAATATTTTGCTTGCCTATCTTGGGCCATTACCACCATCTCTCGAATAAAGCATATTGTCGAATTCGCCTCTTTGACTTCCTTATGCTTGTAGAGCTTTGACTCGCATGTTTCCGCCCAAGCTAAGGGTATACGACATTTTCTAACATACAAAGCTTCAAACGGTGCCATATGTATACTAACTTGATAGATATTATTGTAGACGAACTCCTCCATATAGAGATGATCTTCCCATCTCTTTCCAAAATCCAAGGCTCACATTTGGAGCATGTCCTCCATCGTTCTGTTGGTCCTCTTAGTTTGTCCATCTGTTTGTGGATGAAAGGCCTTATTGAATGTTAACTTTGTCCCAAACAATTGATGGATTAGTCTCCAATCATTTGAAGTGAAGCATCTGTCTCGATCACTTACGATGCTACGAGGAACACCGTGTAATTGTACTATTTGCTCGACATAGAGTTTAGCCAAAATTTCCACTGAATCGTCCCTCTTGTTCGGAATGAAGTGAGCAACTTTAGTCAATCGGTATACGATCACCCAAACTAAATCATTGGCTCTTTGATATCTCGGCAAACCGTGCATGAAATCCATCGATATGTCATCAAACTTCCACTCTGGTATAGGTAGTGACTTCAGGAAACCTCCAGGCTTCTGGCACTCAGCTTTCACTAAGGCACAAGTCTGACATTTTGCCACACAATGGGCTATATCTATATTCATGCCCGACCAACAAAACAACTTTTTCATGTCCTTGTACATCTTTGTTCTCCCTTGGTGAATTGAGTACTTCATAAAGTGAGCTTCATACATTAATTCTTCCCTCAATTTACCCATACTCGGGATGCACAAACGATCACCTTTTCGCAAAAGTCCATCATCCTAGGAGAATTGGCCATTTGAGCCATCTACTGCATAACATTGTAGACTTTCATCAAGTTTCATTGCTCGCCGAATCCTGTCTGCAAGGTCATATTATACCTCTGTCTAGTTCAGGAATGCATTTGCAGTAGCATTCTTGTTCACGTAAGAAATGTCTAAGGCTTCTAACTCCTGGATTAGATGCTCATCATGCATCTGCAACCAATTTGCCCTTGTAGGAATCCTATGACTCAAGGCATCTACAACGACATTTCCCTTTTCTGTAGTATAATGAATCTGAAAGGTGTAGTCCCCAAGGAACTTCATCCACCTATTCTTTCGCATATTCAAATCCTTTTGATCAAATAAGTACTTAAGCCTCTTATGGTCCGTGAAGATGTCGACCTTCAGGCCATATAAATAAGGACGACACATTTTAATTACAAAAATCACCGCCTCCAACTCCAAGTCGTGGACGGGATAGTTCCTGAAAGATAGGGGTTAGATTTGATTTACTCTAGCGGGGGGGGGGGGGGGGGGGGGCAATAGAGTTGTTTAAATATTTTTGGCTGTTTTTAGATTTTTTATCAGAGTAAAGAATAAGTGATACTAATATTAACAGAAAGGAAAAAATGTCTAAGTTAATCTACTCTAACAAAGCATAGAAATATATCACAGCACAAAGAAAAGAGGCAACCAGATGACACAAGAATTTTATAGTGGTTCCCCAACCTGGGAACATCCACTCTTCTACCACCCTGGTAGGAATCCACTGACAGGTTTTTGATCAGGTGACTGCCACCACAAGATCTATTTCCAGGGAGATCTCATAACCCTTTGAGCTTTTGATCAGGTGCCCAAAAGCCAAATAAACTTTTGAAGGGAGTTAATAAACCCTTTATATAGGAGGGGGGAGAGATTTGATGGTGTCTTCTTTTTCAAACAACTGAGATGACTAGTGGATTGATATTGTCAAGACTCCTTCAGAATCACTAGGAGCCCTGCACATGGTGTAGGTCTTCAGCCTTTACTTGAAATGATCCAGGAACTTCAGACCGATTCAGAGATTGTTGTCCTTGAAAGCTCCTGGAATTGAAGCTGAAGATGACTCTTGATACTGATTGTTGTTCTTCTTCTTCTTTAGTAAGATCAAGGAAAAAACAAAGTGTTTTCTGCATAGAGAATTTCTGAATATATTTTATGTATTCTCTTCTATGTATCTGTTTCACTTGCTTATCTTCTCTGTTGTATATCACTGAAAAGAGAAAAACCTCTTTTATATTCTCTGTCAAAATTCTCCTTTGAATTTTGAATTCTCTGCATTGATTGCTTACTGCCTAGAGAATGAAAATCGGCTGTAGAATATTTGCTTCAATGAGTTTCCCCAACTGTCCCAATAAATTAAGCAAGTAATTAACCTGATGAAGATCATAATCAATGCTGCCAATAATGGCTATATTCAGAGAATATGGGCATTAATTACATTAGAAAATTACTGCTAAGTAATATGGAATAAGGACATAAATGAGGAAAATCCTAAGTCTGGAACTGCAACAAAGATCTTTGACCATAGAATAGATTTCGTCGACCTGAGATCCAAGTTTGTCGACCTGAGAAATCCTGTTCGTCGAGCTGAGAAAACTTGTTCGTCGACCTGAGATCCAAGTTCGTCGACCTGGGTACAGCGAGCTACATTCTGTAAATAACTTTCAAATTCTGGGCTCCAAGTTCGTCGAGCTGATAATCTATCTTCGTCGAGCTTAGTTTAGAAAAAATATCCTGGAAAGAATGTTTTGAAGTTGAAATCCAGACTTCGTCGACCTGAGCTCGAATAACATCGAGCTCAACTCAGAGAATTTACTATGAGTTTGTCGATCAGCGATCGACGATCGTTGAGCTGAGTTCGACGAATGTCGATCTTATATACTAAATTTGATTTATTCTAATTCTTGAGTCAATCCGAGGTCTTCTACTCGCTGGTCCATGTAACGTTTGAACCTAATGACTTAGCCTAAACTCTAGAACTCCAAACATGATCCTGGCTATACATTTTGAATTAGACATCCTAATTAGTGAACCTAGCCCAAATCCAATTAGGGATCCAACAGTTCCGCTCATTCACTTTCATCTAGCGTGAGCCATAAGTAATCACCTTGTCAAACTGAAGAAGAACGCAGCCTAAGTCTCTTCATGATGCATCACTATAAAATTCAAAGCCGCCTGAACCATATGGCGACGTCAAGATTGGAGTCATGGTCAAGCGACTCTTCAACTCTTCAAAAGCTCGCGTGCACTCTGGCGTTCAAACGAACTTTTGATCCTTCCTCGTTAGTGTGGTAAGAGGCAAGGATATCCGCAAAACGTTCTCTACGAAGCGCCTGTAATAATCCGCCAGTCTAAGGAAACTCCTGACTTCGACAACATAAGACAACAACGACCACTCTTGTATCGCAACTATCTTCGTAGGATTCACCGCAATGCCCTCTCCACTAACCACATGGCCAAGAAAGGCCATTGATGACAACCATAACTCGCACTTCGAGAATTTGGCATAGAGCTTGTTTCTCCTTAGGGTATGCAACGTCATCCGTAAATGGTTTGCCTGATCCTCTGCAGACTGAGAGTACACAAGAATGTCATCAATGAAGATGATGACAAACAAATACAAGTACTACCTAAACGACTGGTGCATTTGATTCATGAATACCGATGGCGCATTTGTTAGCCCAAACGGCATGACATTGAACTCGTAATGACCATAGCATGTCCCAAACGATGTCTTGGGAATGTAACATTCCTGAATCTTCAATTGATAATAGAAAGACTTCAAGTCTAACATCGAGTAAACAGTTGATCCCACTAGCTGATCGAACAAGTCATCAATCCGTGCAATCAGATACTTGTTCATTTCCGTCAGCTTATTCAATCCTCGATAGTCAATACATAGCCGCAAGCTACTGTCCTTATTTCTCACAAATAGGACCGGAGTGCTCCATGGTGACACACTTGGGCATATAAAACCTTGCTCTAGCAACTCTTGCAACTGAACCTTTAGTTCTGCCATCTCCTTTGGCGCAACACGATATGGCGAGCGGGCCACAGGTTTTGCACCTGACACCAACTTAATTGAGAAGTCAGTCTCCCGCTGCGGTGGTAAACCATGAAGATCCTTAGGAAACACATCAGTGAGCTCTGATACAATAGGATCAATACTCACACTTGGCTTCGGCTCAACAGCCGCCAACAGCGTGAAGAATAATTCTGCGCCCTTCCGAATTGCCTTGACCACTTGAATTGCAGACATCAATGTCTTGCTTGACCCTCACAAATCTGCAAACTTAGTCTCTCGTTCGGTGTTTTGCCCCAGTGTGAATTCCTTAGAGTTGCATTCTATAGAGGCACGCAGCTTCGAGAGCTAGTCCATACCAAATATTACATCAAACTCTGATATCAGGAGCACAGATGCTTCCAAACAAAAAGCCCTACTTCCTATCTGCACCTCAACACAACAGGCTCGATCTGCGTGCATCAAGCACCCGTTAGGAAGCCGCACATTCACTTGATCTATCGGTGTAAATGAAGACATTCTGATACGCCCTATGAAGTCCTCCGATAGAAAAAAATGAGAAGCTCCGATATCAAACAGTGCTCTCGCCGGACAATCCAATATCAGGACAAATCCTAATGCAAACCAATCACACACACAAGTAACACACAAGGTACTAAGTATGGAAAGCATTAAAAACTGATGTGTAACTCAACTCATATGTGTTACGACGTCACTTTGTTTTATGGTCTCCTGTTGGCCAAGATTAAAGACTCGGGGTTGTGCTTGGGATGCAGTCGATTCTACCACTATCTTTCCCTTCTCAGCATAAGACGCCCCTGTCTTTTTCTCCCCTTTTGGAGGGCCACTCCAACAGTCTCGAGCGAAATGACCCACCTTTCCACATGTACAATATGTGGGCGGACCTCTCCCAGATGTTGCTCCAAATGTATGATAACGAGTCGGCGCAATAGTTTTAGGCTTCTTTTTCCACCGCCGAAATCCAGATTTTGTCGACCGAGGTACTTTGAACGCTATCTTTTTCCCTACCAAGTCATTCTTCCGTAGCACACGTTTCATGTCCAGCTCAAGGGAACAAGCCGTATTGACCAAGGTAAGAAAACCCTGTGTCATCGGCCCTGAGAGAACCAATCGCGAGTCATCTATCAACCCTTCATAGAACCGATTTGTTTTCTGTTCCTCATCTGCAAACGTAAAACCTGCATATCTTCCCAGTCTCGTGAACTCGTGCAAGTAGGCGTGCACCGACCTCTTGCATTGCGTTAGCCTTTGAAACTGGTTCTCCATCGCAATCCGCTGTGCTGATGGAACATACCTTGCCAGAAAACACCTTGAGAACTCCTCCAATGAGATCTCATTCAATGTCCGACCAACAAACTGGTGAAGCTCCAGCTCATCCCACAAAATTCTTGCCTCACCATCCAGCAAGAAAGTAGTCACAGTGACTTGTTGCCACTGTTCCGTTTTAGTTACCGTCAGGAATCCCTTTATCCTTGAGAGCCAGTCTTCAGCTTGTGTAGGGGTTCCAGTACACATAAACACAGGGGGATTGAAAGTCATCACATGTTTCAATTGTTTCTCTATTGCTCGCCTTGCGGCCACTAGCTCAATGGCCACTTGTCTCACTACCATATGTTCCACTACGCCAACCGTTTCCTTAACTATCTCAGGAATAGGAGGTTGTCTTTAACCTCCAGGTTGCGAATTCATCATTGCGAACACGGCTTCAGCAACCAACTGTATAGTTTTCGTAGAAGGAGGAGGTGTTGGCACCTCATTTGGTGTACTACTCTCCACTGAGCGCTGGGATTCTTGTTGCCCCGCACCACTTCTAGTTGACTACAATGTTAAACACACAAATAAGAAACTACAAATATTGTCAAAAGCAATCATAGGAACATGCCAGTTCCACAAACATGTGTATTTTCATTCCTAAGAGGACATTCATGGGTTCATTATTGTTATAACGGTAGAGCACATACACGTGCTAACCATCCCTTAAAAGAATTGGACCAAGAATTCCAAGAAGAAAGACCGAGAACGGAGTCTTATACCAATTTTGTAACGCCCCCATTCGTCGCATAGCATATGCCAGAAGGTCCGGCCGGGGACCGACGCCATATACCACAGACAGGCAAGGAAATTACATGTAGTTTGCCAAACCCAAGATCAAGTATAAATGCGTCCTACCATAGAGCATTCTAGTGGAAGCAATTTAAGTTAAGAACTCATACACAATAATGATGTCCACTACACAAAAGGAATGATATACTATATTACAACACATGCTTTGGTCGTAGCCTTATTACAACTGTTTCAGTTAATAAAGTGATTTCATACATCGGCACGCAGGCTGGCCACACATGAAATAGTAAAGTTCACCTTTGGGCCTTCAAGGGCTAGCCAATTGCAGCACATGGGATTTAGCGTGCTACTTCCCACTTGACTCTCCAGCAACTGCACAAAAGGGCCCACCAAAATGTGGCAAACAAAGCAACGGTCAGCATTTTGCTGACCCATTTATAATGATCCCAACCCTTACTCGGGGTAGCATTGCTCCATTCATGCAAACAAGGCATAACATATATATATGGTAACAATAAAGTGCGTTTAAGCACCATTTACCACAAACATTGGCCCAACGACCACACGCCCCGTGCACTCAGCGAACATTTTCGGTGTACCGAACTCCCAAATGTAACACCACCGGTCAGAGGTCCATGACTTAACGATAACTTTGTTGTTCAGAGGTGCTTAACATGATTACTACGTCATTCAGAGGTACTTAACTTGATGACCAACTGCCCATTCATATGTACTTAACTTGAATACCCAGTCGTTCAGAGGTACGTAATATGATGGCCAGTAGTTGGCCTTCACGGCTCAACGTATCACAAGGCACACGGCTTTGTCCATTTCGGGCTGGCACCCACCACAGGCCAGGCAACTTAAGCACACAACCTATATACCACATGTAATGCACCATGTTCAGGCAACACCTTTTGGAAGGTACCGCGCGGTGGGAGGGCTACCGTTGGCGGTAGGTCGCCTCTCTCGAGGCTCTCAACGCTCTTGATGCTCTCGGCATCTCTGCGCATGCTAGCGTCAGGAGGTAATGTATATGACGTGGCGGTTGTCCGCTCAACATTTGGGTCGGGGCACTCAATGCTCGACATTCTGGAGATGCCCTAGCGCGTGATAGTAGTGTTACCACACAGCGGTAGGTATCGAGAAGCACTAGCGCTCGGTGGTAGTAGTAGTGCGGGGCGGTAGGCCGACGATTTATTTTAGAAAGCTCACGGGTTGTTACCGCGCAGCATTAACCATACAGCAGTCGATAGCGTAGTTTTTTTTGTTTCCTTCCAAACGTTTAAACTACCGTGCAGTGCTAGTTTTCTACTGCGGGGCGGTGGTAGAACATCAATTATGACGTGTCCACGTGTCACCACTCATGTGGGTTTCTAAGCGGTGGCTTCCTCAAGAAGCCGAATTATTGGGCTACTGCGTGGCAGTAACTTCCTACCGCATGGTGGTAGCTCTCGTAAACTGATTTCTTGGAGAAATCAGGACCGTCCACTGGTTTTGTTTGGAAATCCGATGGATGGTGTGTGCCTCTGCGTGTTTATGGGGTTATATAACCGGCAGTTAGGTTTTTCCCAACTCATTTCTTCATTGAGTCTCTCTTTCTAAGTTCTAGAGAGAAAGGAGAGTGAAGAGGGAAGAAGAAGGAAGAGATCCCGCCACCATAGGTGTTTCGAAGCTCCGATTCGCAAGCCGAGTCCGGATTTGTGGAGACAAGATTGTTTTGGTCGCGTCCGTCCATCAAGATCTTGGGCATGGCACTGAAGAAATCACAAAGGGTAATGATTCTCAACATGAACATGTGAAGTCCTCTTCCTTTTGCATAGGAAACCCTCTCTCATGAGTGTGCGGTGATCGTGGGGTATTCCTTCGGGGATTATCCCCATAGTTTTGCATATAGCATTCAGAATCGAAGTACGGACATAGGCATGGTGTGTGAAGTACATCCGGATGGGTTGGTCTACATTGGTGATGTTTCATTATGCATGTATTGCCAGAGAAAACTCTGTGTCGTTTGTTTTTCGGGTTTCTACGCGGTAGATTGTAGCATGGAACTTTGGGGACTAACCCTAAGGAGCACCTGAAAAACTGGGCAGAAATACATGTCTGTCAGATACCGCGCGACGGCAGTGTTACCGCCGGCGGTAGCTCCGTGAAAGAGCTATTGTGAGGCCTGTCTTGAGGAGACCTGGGGGACAGTTTGTAGGGTTGTGTGCTCTAGGAGAACAGCTTGGTGGCCTGAGAGCTGACCTTATGCATAATTGAGTTATGTATTATTGTATGATCGATAAGATGGGACTCGGGGAAGCTTGATCCGCGCCGATGACTTAAATTGACATGGCGGTGTGAGCAACAGGTTGAGTGGAAACGTACCCGCTCTATGTGGTTCGGTTAAAGGGACCTATGGTACTTGGCACTTACCGGGGGAATAGAAGGATGAGTCTTACGCTTCGATCGGAAAGACTCAAATGCTCACGATATGATGTTTCCATCCTGGGGGCAGTGGAGATGACTAGGATTGGACTAGATTCACTAAGAATGTGACCTAAGAGAACGGGGTGTGTGGTCGTCGCGCCTACACCTGTGGTGAAGTGAGTTTAAATTTCACTTTCATTTAAATGTTGGATTTTGCTAAAATAATTGCATGAAGGAGCACCGCTACCCCGCGTAAGGGGTGGGGTCGTTATAATTTGGTCAGCTTTAGCTCACTATTGCTTTGTTTTGCTACCGCTCGGTGGATTGTTCTTGCAGGAATAGGTGATCCTAGTGGCAAATAGCAGGCTGAAACCCTTGTTGTTGTGCTGGTTCTTGAAAGCCAAAGCGAAGTGTTTACTTTTACTATTTTTCATGTATGGCCGGCCTTCGAGCCGATGTATGTAAAACACTTTTATTCATGTCGAATGCTGTAAGGCCATAAGGCCAAGCCTCTATGTGTATTTGTACTTTCATTCCAACTTTGGGTTATAGTTGACATTCATGTGTTGTGATGGGTTCTTTTAACCTACTTAAAAACTTCTGCTAGAATGCTCTGTGTTAGGTTTCAATATTGTTTCATAGTAATTTGGAATTAATAATTGACTCCGCTGACTGTCTATGGAATATGGCTTGTGGCCCGGGGCGGACCTTCTATTATATCCCATATGACAGATGGGGGTGTTACAATTTAGTATCAGACTACGATGTCGGTCTTTCTTAAGAGAATTCGTGGTCGAATTCTTTTTAAGGGGTTGTGAGCACAGTCATGCGCGTCATCATTATAACATGAAAAGAACCCATGAATGTCCACTTAGGAATGAAAATACACATGTTTGAGGAACCTGAGTGTTCCTATGATTGATTTTTGGCATTTGTTTGTCACCGAATTGAGCGTTTTCCCGATTTTAGGTGATTAGGAGTGGGGTAGTGCAGTCACAAGGTTAGCACTCTGTGGAGGGAAGTGCGCTTAATGACGTTCCTACGACCCCTGCTTCTGTGGAAACCATCCGAATGGTAGCAGAAGTAGTGTTCACTACGATCAATGCCCAACAGAGAAGGCATATGCAACCCCTAACCCTGGAGTAGCTCCAGTGCAGGTTGGTTCTATAGAGCAAGTGGAAATTAGAAGATCATCGGATCAGTAGTTGAACATACTTTTGGCGCAAGAGACGCACTCTGTTGATGAGTATTTGCATGTGTTTGTCATGTTAAGGCGCTACCCAGGGGTTGAGTTGGAAGATGAGCAGACTATGGTAAACAGGTTTTATAACGATCTACGTGATGATTTAGGACTTATATTGGTACGACCGAAGTTGTTGGGATTCTGAGCGTTGGTGGAGTCGGCTAGATCGTTGGAAGTAGATTTGAGAAAAGTCCACCAGATTCTAGTGTGCATGGTACCGAACTCTGCAGATTCTGCAAAGGCTGCATACCACAGGAGGCGTCATAAGAGGTCTAGAACCTCTACCGGTCAAGTTCTTTACGCTTGTCATACTTGTGGTAAGTCAGGACACCTTGCCCGTGATTGTCGTGTTGATGCCCCAAAGATAAAGAAAGCTAAGTCAGGAGAAGCTGCAGGGCGAGTCCCACTTACTTGTTATAATTCTGGCTAGCCATGATATATGGACCATGACTGTTGGGATAGGTTGCCGAAGAAAAAGAAAAAGGCACAAGACCATAAGCAATATGACAAGGTGACAAGTACGGTTTAGCTTATAGCTTTTATACTCATGACATGATTAGTTATAGACTTATGATTTATGTAAGTGGACTTGGTCCCACTCTTAGTGCTAGAGAGTATTGTTTGTTACAGGACTTCTCGCTCCCTAGCACCCAAGATGTTCTTGTGGTTCGTCCTAGTACTTCCCGATTGTGAGTATTCAAACCAAGCGGAAACATGGTCATTAAAGCTTGTAAGTGGTTTGATTTTAGGAATGGACTGACTCTTGGAGCAGCATGCATAGGTTGGCTACAACCTTAAGTGAGGTCACACTAGGGAAAAACCCACAGGAAGTGAGACCAAGTTAGCAGTCCTTAAGGGGGGAGTTGTTAATAACTCTACTAGAGACTAAGAACCCAAGTCTAGGTTGGTCGGTGTTTCGATGGTGTCGAAATTTGCTGAAGTGTTCCTCAAGCTCTCCTAAGAGCTAAACCTGAGAAAGAGAGATTTAGTTCACCATTGAGTTGGTTCCTGGTGCCAAGCCCGTGTCACAGTCTCCTTACTGCTTAGCACCGAGTGAATTGGATGAGTTCAAAGCGCAGCTTCAAGTATTGATAGTGCCGGGGCATGTACGTCCAAGTTCGTCACCATGGAGTGCCCCAGTCCTCTTCTTGGAGACAGACGATAGTCTGCGTCTGTGTATCGATTATCGGGAACTCAATAAGCTAATAGAGAAGATTAAGTACACGATTCTGAGGATCGATAATTTGCTTGTTCACCTAGTTTGGATCTACTTTGTGTTCGAAGCTGGGTTTGTAGTCTGGTCATTTTCAGCCTTGAATCAGTGAATGTGATGTCCCCAGACGGCATTCAACACACGTTATGGGCATTATGAGTTCACTGTCCCGCCTTTCTGGATGTCGAATGTGCCATTGGTGTTAATTAATATAATAAAGAGAATGTTTGTGGGGTATTTGGATTGGTTCGTGACTGTGTTCATCGATGATATCCTAGTGTACTTCCAATATGAGTACGATCATGCGAAACACTTGCATATTCTTTTGGAGACCAAGAGAAGTAATCAGAGTATGCCAAATTCTTTGAGTGTGAGTTTTGGCTATCTTTTATGGCATTCCATGGTCATATAGTCGTGGTTAGGGTATCGCGGCGGATCCAACAAGGTTGATGTAATATGTGACTGGCATGTGTGGTTTGCTATAGCGGAAGTCCGGGATTTCGGGGCTTGTCGGCTACTAGAAGAGCTTTGTAGAGAACTTCTCACAGAGAGCATTGCCTCTCAAGACCCTGACGAGGAAGGATCAGAAATTTGTTTGGTCGCCAGCGTGTCCACAAGCTTTCAAAGATCTAAACTGTCGCTTGACCACGACACCTATCTTATGTTCGCCTTGTGGTTCTGAAGGCTTTAAGGTTTATAGTGACGCCTCTTGGAGTGGTTTAAGCTGTGTTCTGCTTCAGCATGGGTCGGTGATAGCCTATGGATCACGTTAGTTAAATGTGCATCAGAGGAACTACCCAATCCATCACTTGGAGTTGGCGGTCGTGGTATTGACTCTCAAGCTTTGGAGGAATTATCTGGTTTATGAATTGGTGATTGGCAGTCGTGATATTCACGCTGCATTTTTTGAGGCTCTACCTATAGGTTGTGAAGCTTGACAGTTACATAGACCATAAGAGCTTCATGTACCTATCAGATCAGGGAATTTGAATATGCGTTGGCGAAGGTGGACGGAGGTCCTTGGGGACTACACCTTCAAGATTCGCTATGTACCCGGTAAAGGTAATGCGGTTGTGGATGCGTTAAGTTGCAGAGCTCTCGCGCAGTACAATTGGTTAACGATGCTTGTTGAGCGTCTCGCTTGAAACTTAAAAGCCTTATAGATCTATTGTGTTGATAAGACGTCTGGTGTTGGAACACAGTTGAGCTGAGCGGAAGTGCGGTATGCCCTGGCAGATCGGATTCGGCAGGATTTGGAGTTGGATGACAGCATGAAATGGTTCATGGTTGAGGCTTCGGATGGGTCAAACACCCAATTGACCATCGATGATGGGTTATTGTGCAAAGACAGTCATTTGTGCATCCCAAGTATGGTAAAATGACGGGAGGAATTGATGTACGAGGCTCCTCATACTAAGTACTTTGTTTTCCCGGGGAGCTCAAGGTTGTACGGAGTTGTTAAAAAGTTGTTCTAGTGGCCCGGACTGAAGGAAGACAATGCACTTTATGTGGCAAAGTGTCAATCATGCGTCTTTGTAAAGGCAGGTGTTGAAACCAAAAACTTGGTCTCTCATGGAGTTTGGGGGTCCCAAGAAACGGGTGACCTCACACTTACTACACTCAGGGGGATGTCACAGACCAAAGTCTCAGGAAACTAGGAACAGACCCTCGGCTCTAGCGTGGAGGTCCCACCTCACACCCACGGAAGACCACAGAGATCACTCCCTTCCTAGCCAATACTGAGGTAGGGTGCCTTGGACGATGAAGAGAGTGTGAAGAAGTTCCCCTCTCCAAGGCACCTTTAAGGGCCTATTTAAATTTTTTTGGGAATGTCCTGCAAATAACCAACCTCCACTGCTATGAAAATTTCCGAAATGCCCCCGTATTGGCCTGCCAACAGTCAAATCTCGCTACTCTAAGCAGCTAATTGCAGTCCACTAGGGGTAGTCTCTCAAACCGGGCGTCCTGGTGGTTAGACGGGAAGCGGGTTCGGCCTGGGCGGACAGGCGGCCTACGAGTGGCGACCTGGCGGCCTGCTCGACCACTAGGCGTGCTGAAGCCTGGCGAGCTACGGCCTGCTTGGCGGGCTGCTACCTAGCAAGCTACGGCCTACTTGTCGAGCTGTGGCTTCTAGGCTGGGGCGGCGGTCTGGCGAGCTGAGGCCTGGCGAGGTGGTTGTCTGGCGAGCTGAGGCCTGGCGAAGCTGCGGTCTAGCGAGCTGAAGCCTGACGAGGCGGTGGCCTGGGCGAGGCGGCGGTCTAGCGAGCTGAGGTCTGGCGAGTCGGCAGCCTGGGTGAGCTGAGGCCTGGTGAGATGGCAGCTTGTGCAAGGTGGCAGTCTGGCGAGCTGAGGCCTACATGGCAGCCTAGGAGAGGCGGCAGTCTGGCGTGCTGAGGCCTGGCGAGACGGCGGCCTGGGTGAGCTGAGGCCGGCTTGGCGGGCTGGTGTGGCCAGCCTGTGGGCTAGGGTGGCCTGATTGCGGGCTGGGGCGGCCTGCAGGGTGGGGCCTGGGCGACTCTTTAAAGGGGACGGGGGGAGGGGGAGACAAATATTTCATCCACCTACTAGTATATTAATCATGTCCACCCAAAATTGGCCTCCAAGAGTGCAAAATTCTCAAAATGCTTAAGAACGTGCACCAAGTCTTGCGCCTTGTTTGGGGCCCCACTCTACGAGTACGGGGTTGTATACAATCCCCGCACTTTTCGAGTTTGGTACAAGCTCGGAAAGAAATATCCAACCGAACGTATTCGCTGAGTGGCCTTTTTAGAGCCGAAAATACTTGGCCCCTCCAAGGGGAGTCAACCTGTTATGCCCGCTAATGAGAGCATGGGTGACGAGACGACCTCGGTTAAAAAAACACTTGGCCTCCCCGAGGGTCAACCTGTCAAGACAGCTAATGGAGTCTGGGTGATAAGGCGACATCGGGGTAAAAAATACATGTCCTCCCCATGGGGTCAACCTATCAAGCCAGTTAATGGGAGCCTGGGTGATGAGACGGCCTCGGGGTAAAAAACACTTGGCTTCCCCTAAAAAGTCAAGCCAGCTAATGGATGTCTGGGTGACGAGACGGCCTCGGGGTAAAAAATACTTTGCCTCCCCGAGGGGTCAACCTGTCCTATTATCTAGTGAGAGCCTGGCATCGGAATCTATCTCGAGGTGAGACCTACTCCCCCTCCGAGAGATCAACCTGCACTACCAGCTAGTGAGAGCCTGGCAGCGGAATCTATCTTGAGGTGAGACCTACTCCCCCTCTAAGAGATCAACCTACCCTGCCAGCTAGTGAGAGCCTGGCAGCAGAATCTATCTCGAGGTGAGACCTACTGCCCCTCCGAGAGATCAACCTGCCCTGCCATCTAGTGAGGGCCTGGCAGCAGAATCTATCTCGAGGTGATATCTACTCTCCTGCTAAGAGATCAACCAGCCCTGTCAGCTAGTGAGAGCCTGGTAGCAGAATCTATCTCGAGGCGAGACCTACTAACCCCTCCGAGAGATCAACCTGCCATGCCAGCTAGTGAGAGCCTGGCAGCAGAATCTCTCTTTAGGTGAGACCTACTCCCCCTCCAAGAGATCAACCTGCCCTGCCGGCTAGTGAGAGCTTGGCAACAGAATCTATCTCGAGGTGAGACCTAATCCCCCTCCGAGAGATCAACCTGCCCTACTAGCTAGTGAGAGCCTGATAGCGGAATCTATCTCAAGACGAGACCTACTCACCCCTCTAAGAGGTTAACCTGCACTACCAGCTAGTGAGAGCACGACAGAGGAATCTATCTCGAGGCGAGACCTACTCACCCCTCCGAGAGATCAACCTGCCTTGCCATATAGTGATAGCCTAGCAGCGGAATATATCTCGAGGTAAGAACTACTCCCCCTCCAAGAGATCGACATGCCCTGCCACTAGTGAGAGCCTGTCAGCAGAATCTATCTCAAGGTGAGACCTACTCCCCCTACTAGAGATCAACATGCCCTGCCAGCTAGTGACATCCTAGCAGCGGAATCTTTCTCGAGGTGAGACCTATTCCCCCTCCGAGAGATCAACCTGCCCTGCCACTAGTGAGAGCCTCGCAGCGGCTTCTATCTCGAGGTGAGACCTACTCCCCCTCTGAGAGATCAACCTGCCTACCACCTACTGAGAGCCTGGAAGCGGAATCTATCTCGAGGTGAGACCTACTCTCCCTCTGATAGATCAACCTGCCCTTCCAGCTAGTGAGAGCCTGACAGCGAAATCTATCTTGAGGCGGACCTACTCACACATCCGAGAGACCAACCTGCCATGCTAGCTAGTGAGAACTAGTAGCGGAACCTATCTCGAGGTGAGACCTACTCCCCCTCCGAGAGATCAACCTCCCTGCCAGCTAGTGAGAGCCCCGAAGTGGAATCTATCACGATGTGAGACTTACTCCCCATCTGAGAGATCAACCTGCCCTGTTAGCTAGTGAGAGCCTTGCAGCGGAATCTATCTCGAGGCGAGACCTACTCATCCCTCCGAGAGATCAACCTGTCCTGCCAGCTAGTGGGAGCCTGGTAGTGGAATTATCCCGACGTGAGACCTTCTCTCCCCTCCGAGAGATCAACCTGCCCTGCCAGCTAGTGAAAGCCCGACATCAGAATCTATCTCGAGGTGAGACCTACTCCCCTCCGAGAGATCAACCTGCCCTACCAGTAGTGAGAGCCTGGTAGTGGATATATATCAAGGTGAGACCTACTCCCCCTCTGAGAGATCAACCTACCCTGCCATCTAGTGAGAGCCTGGTAGTGGAATCTATCTCGAGTGAGACCTACTCCCCATCCAAGAGATCAACCTACCCTGTCAGCTAGTGAGAGCCTGGTAGTGGAATCTATCTCGAGGTGAGACCTACTCCCTCTCTGAGAGATCGCCTGCCCTGCCAGCTAATGAGAGCCTGACAGCATAATCTATCTTTAGGAGAGAACTACTCACCCCTCCGAGAGATCAACATGCCCTGCCAGCTAGTGAGAGGCTGGCAGCGGAATCTATGTCGTGGTGAGACCTACACCCCCTCCGAGAGATCAACCTATCCTGCCAGCTAGTGAGACCCTGGCAGTGGAATCTATCTCGAGGTGAGACCTACTCCCCCTCTGAGAGATCAACCTGACCTACCAGCTAGTGAGAGCCTGGCAGCAGAATCTATTTCGAGGCGAGGCCTACTCACCCCTTTGAGAGATCAACCTGTCATGCCAGCTAGTGGGATCCTGGCAGCGGAATCATTCCGAGGTGAGACGTTCTCCCCCCTCCGAGAGATCAACCTACCCTACTAGCTAGTGAGAGCCTCGCAGCGGAATCTATCTCGAGGCGAGACCTACTCACCCATTCGAGAGATCAACCTGCCCTGCCAGCTAGTGACAGCCTGACAGGGAAATCTATCTCGAGGCAAGGTCTTTCATCTATCATAAATATTTTTTCGGTGGTTCCTGTCATCAATCATAGTTGATACAATGCAAGTAAATTTCATTATAAGAGATGATTCACTTCTTTCTTACCTCCCTCTTTCCTCGTGAATCATCAGATCCCTCCCCGGGTGCCCACATCAACCCAATCCTCACATCTATCCCCTGCCACCTCGGGTTAGACTTCTTCAATCCGCATTGGATCTTGCGTTTGCTGAGGCTGATGAGGCGGTGGTGTCGGAGCTCGTGTCCTTCTCAACTCCAAGAATTCGGGGCAAGTAGTTGTCACATGGCCTTCCTCCTGGTGCAACTCACAGTAGGGCAACTCTACTTTGACTCTTCTCCTTCCGCGTGGATCCTCCTCTCCCTTCGACCAATCTCCATCGCTTGATTTCATGGGGCTAGGAGCTGCCTAGGAGCTTACCCTTGGAAGTTAAACCTCCCTTGTCTTCCCTGAAAATCCTCCCCACCTTGGATGAGAACTCTTCCTGGAACCTGAACGGATCCTCCATGTTGCCTCCAACCGGGATACGGACCTTCTTGGGGTCCCTAGAGCCCCTGAGCTCTCTGCTCCTCTCTCCTTCTCCCATCCTGATGCCTCGAGCCACCTTGCTCCTTCGACTCTACCTCCGTCAATCTTACAAACTTCTTGAAAATGTCGGGTTTGCCACCTCAGTGGCCATCTCTTATGCCGCCCTTTCCATCAGCTCCTCGAAGGAAAGGGCGGCCTTCCCGGTCAGGCTCATCTTGAGGAACCCCTCGCGCAACCCTCCGTGAACTCCATCTGAATGGCATACCCCGACATCTCCTGGACCTCCAGGATCTCTTCTTGGAACATGTCAACATAATGGGCCAGCGAATCATCGGCCCCCTGCCTTATCAGGAAGATGGACTCAGGACTCTTCTTGCTTTACTTGGAGGTGGAGAAGCGAAGCTGAAAGCTCCGGCTCAAGTCCTCGAACCCATAAATCGATCTTGGTGGAAGTTGGTGGAACCAGTCCCTTGCCTTGTCCTTCAACGTGATCACTAGGAGGCAACACTTGAAGGCATCCGTCATCTGCGAGATGGAGATGGTATCCTCAAACCACTGCAGGTGTTGGATGGGGTCATCCTTCCTGGTATAGTAAGCCATGTCGGGCTCTCTGAACCCCTCGGTAATGGGATCTGAGATGATCAACTCGCTGAAGGGTGACCCCCTGAGGGGTGGTTCGCCACCTCTACTCCCCCGACCTGCTCGCTTGGATGGCTAGCACTCGCCGGGTTGGAGAACAACTCCCATCCATGGAGGTCTTACTCGGTCCCATCTACCATCCTCTCCTTCCCGGGCCGTCTTCCTAGCACACCTCCTTCTCCCCCTGCTGGGGTCAACTCGCCTAGACCCCTGGGAGTCGACTCAACGAGAGGGGGGGAGCTAGATCCTGGGGGTTTGAGTGGATCTGCCACCCCGAGGAACAATACTTCGCAACATCTCCATGATGCCTTGGATGGATGCCATGAACTCTTCCCTCCCCACAAAGGGTCCTTGGTTGGGGAGCTTGCTGAGATAATCACTACCTCCTTAACCTCCAGCCATGACACTATCTCGAGATTTTCTGTGCTGGCCACTCTCAACGCTCACCGCACCAAAATGTTGAAACCAAAAACTTGATCTCTCGTGGAGTTCGGGTTCCCAAGAAAGGGGTGACAACACACTTACTAAACTCAGGGGGATGTCACGAACAAAAGGCTCAGGAAACTAGGAACAGACCCTCGGCTCTAGCGTCAAGGTCCTACCTCACACCAGGAAGACCTAGGAGATCTCCCCCTCCCTAGCCAATGCTGAGCTAGGGTTCCTTGGAGGATGAAGATAGAGTAATGAAGTTCCCCTCTCCAAGGCACCCCTAAGGGCCTATTTATAGTTTTCTGGGATTGGCCTACAAATAAACAACCTCCACTGATCTGAAAATTACCGAAATGCCCCCAGATTGTCCTGTCAACTGCCAATCCGCTGTTCTAAGCGTCTAATTGCAGTCCACGAGGGTAGTCTCTCAAACCGGGTGGCCTGGTGGTTAGACGGGAAGTGGCGGCAGCCTGGGCGGACAGGCGGCCTACGAGTGTCGACATGGCGGCCTGCTAAACCACTAGGCATGCTAAAGCCGGGCTAGCTGTGTCTTCTTGGTGGGCTGCAGCCTGGCGAGCTGTGTCCTATTTGGCGAGCTGCGTCCTACTGGGCTGGGCCGGCGGTCTGGCCAGTTGAGGCCTAGTGAGGCGGCGGTCTAGCGGGCTGAGGCCTGGCAAGATGACAGCCTGGGCGAGGCGACAGTCTCGCGAGCTGAGTCCTGGCGAGACGACGTCCTGGGCGAGCTGAGGCATGGCGATATTGCGCCCAGAGCGAGGCGGCAGTCTAGCGAGTTGAGGCCTGGCGAGATGGGGCCTGGGCGAGGCGGCAGTCCGGCAAGCTGAGGCCTGGCGAGACGGCGGCTTAGGCGAGCTGAGGCCTGCTTGGCGTGCTAGGGAGGCTTGCTTGCGGGTGGTGTGGCCTACGGGCTAGGGCCTGGGAAACTCCTCAATCGCCGGGGGGAGACAAATATTTCCTCCCCTACTAGTATATTACACAGGTCCACCCAAAATTGGCCTCCAGGAGCGCAAAACTCCCAAAAAACTTAAGAACATGCCCCAAGTCTTGCTCCTTGTTTGGGCCCCCCTCTGCAAATACAGGGTTGTACAGCAGGTGCCAGAAGCCCGGAGGATTTTGGAGTCTTTCCCGATACCGGTGTGAACTTTGATGACATCTAAATGGATTTCATGCATGGTTTTCCGAGATCGCACAAGGGGAAAGATTCCATTTCGGTGGTCATTGATCGTTTAACGAATATGTCACATTTTATAACCAATAGGAAGGATGATTCAGTAGAGAAGTTGGCGAGGCTTTATTTGACAACATCGTCCGATTGCACAGCGTGCCCCGGAGCACAGTAAGTGACCAAGATGGTCGGTTCACGTCTATTGATTGGAGGCTCATTCATTAGTTGTTGGGAACAAGTTGCATTTCAGCACGACTTTTCACCCACAAATAGATGGGCAAACTGAAAGGGTGAACATGATGATGGACGTCATGCTTCATTTGTGTGTGTTGGATTTTGGGATAGGTAGGAAGACCATCTTTACATGATTGAGTTCGCTTATAATAATAACTACCAAGAAGGCATTCAGATGAGTACTTTTGAGGCTCTATACGAGAGGAGTTGTCGTACTCCATTGTCTTGGGTAGAAACATGAGAATCGAAGCTGTACAAGCGAAGGGACGTTAAAGATGCTACTTCAACGATACGGTTGACATGAGAATGGTTACTGATCGCTCAAGATAGGCGGGCCAAGTACTTGAATGCCAAGCTCCAAACGTAGAGTTTGAGGTGGGTGATTGGGTGAATCTCAATATAAAACCATTTAAAGGCGTATCAAGGATTTGACGAATAAAAGAAGCTTAGTTCGAGTATGTTTGGCATTTTGAGATCTTGGAGCAGAATGGTGAAGCCGCTGATTGTTTGGCTCTTTCCATGAAGTTGAGCAGTTTGCATGATGTATTTCATATCTCAGTGTTGTGGAAGGCTATCCAAGAGCATTCACAAGTGGTAGCAGTGAATCAAATGTCGGTCGACAGTGGGATGACGATGAAGGTCAAGCCCATTCGCATTGTGGATGTGGAGGTCAAGCAACTTCGTAATAAGGCCATCTGGATGGTCAAAGTACGTTTGGACAATTGTAGCCGAGAAGAGTTGTCTTGTGAGCGCGAGAAAACTGAGGGAGGAGATTCCGATGCTTTTTCACTTTGGTAACCTGAAGTATTGTTTACTTTTTCTATTTTTCGGTAACGTTAAATTTCGGGACGAAATTTCTTTAAGAGGGGAGATTTCTAATGCCCTAGGTTCAGGAAACGCTTTTTAGAAGGTACCGCGCGACGGTAGAGCTACTGCTGGATGTAGTTCACCTCTCTCGACGCTCTCGAGGCTCTCAATGCTCTCGACGCTCTCGATGCTCTCAGCATCTCAGGGCATGCTAGCGCCGGGTGGTAATGTATACCGCGTGCCGGTAGTCCGCTCGATGTTTGGGTCGGGGCACTCAGCGCTCGATGTTCTGAGAGTCCCTAGTGCATGGCTGTAGTGTTATCGCGTGGCGGTAGGTCTCGAGAAGCACTAGCGCTCGGCAGTAGTGGTAGCGCGGACGGTAGGTCGATGATTTATTTGACAAAGCTCTCGAGTTGTACCGCGCAGTGTTAACCTACCGCAGGCGATAGTATAGTTTTGTCGTTTCCTTCCAAACGTGTAAACTACCACGCGGCAATAGTTTTCTACCACGTGGCGGTAGCATAGCAGTCATGACGTTTCCACGTGTCACCTCCCAATTGGGTTTCTAAGCGGTGGCGTCCTCAAGAAGCTGAATGATTGGGTTACCGCATGGTATTTACTTCCTACCGCGCGAAGGTAGCTCTCGTAAACTGATTTCTGGAGACAATCTGCACCGTCACACTGGTTTGTTTGGAAATCTGATGGATGGTGCATGCCTCTGTGGGTTATGGGGATTATAACTGGGAGTAGGTTTTTCCCAAATCATTTCTTCATTGACTCTCTCTTTCTAAGTTCTAGAGAGAAAGGAGAGTGAACAGGGAAGAAGAAGGAAGATATCCCGCCGCCATAGTAGTTCCGAAGCTCTGATTCGCAAGCTGATTCTGGAATTGTGGAGACAAAGTTGTTGCGATCGCATCCATCCATCTAGATCTTGGGCATGACACCAAAGAAATTCCAAACGATAACGATTCTGAACATGGACATGTGAAGTCCTCTTCGTTTTGCATAGGAAACCCTCTCCCCGCATAGTGTACGGTGATCGTGAGGTATTCCTTCGGGGATTATCCCCGCAGTTTTGCATATAGAGTTTCGAATCGAAGTACGGACATAGGCATGGTGTGTGAAGCAACATCCGGACGGGTTGGTCTGGATTGGTGATGTTTCATTATACATGTATTGTCGGAGAAGATTTCGTGTCGTTTGTTTTTTGGGTTTCTACGCGATAGATTACAGCAGGATCTTTGGTGACTAACCCCAAGGAGCACCCGAAAAACTGGCCAGAAATGCATTTCTGCCAGATACCGCGCGGCGGTAGTGTTACCGCTGGCTGTAGCTCTGTGAGAGAGCTGTTGTGAGCCTCTCAAGACTCTCTCCACAGAGCTACAGCCCAGCTAACACTACAGCCGCGCGGTATCTGGCAGAAATGCATTTCCCTGGCAGTTTTTGTCGTGCTCCTTGGGTTAGTCCAGCAAGATCCCTGCTGTAATCTATCGCGTAGAAACCCAAAAACAACGACACGAATCTTCTCCGACAATACATGTATATGAAACATCACCAATCAACAGAACCAACCC